>JASDFA010000006.1:16062500-17297500 GCA_035772735.1 Datura wrightii | reverse complement strand
TGTTTTTCTTTAATTAATATTATGTGCTTTTTTTTTGTAATATTCTTGAATTTTAAATATTATTTTCAGAATTAAATTAAACAAAAAATATATTATGAAGGGTAATTTAATCATATTACATATTTTATTATTATTAATAATTAGGTAAAAGAATTGTTATAAAAATTTAAAATGAGGGAGATAAATACAATATTTAAATCGCGACAGAAAAAGTGTTACAAAATTAAATTTGAAGAAAGTCTTTAAAATTATTCATGTTTTTATTGTAAGGATTTTGTTACGAAAGAAGGGTCAAATTTACCTACATTTAAAAATTGATTAAATTTACACTTTATTATACTATTGAGTCATATTTAAGTAATTATAAAAATTTTCATTTATACACTTTATCTAATAAAAAAATTTCAAATCAAAGTAAATAACTCATTTTTAAAAAATACATATTCTAATCTAATCAGTCCGTCCGACCCAGGGATCCAAATATCCAACATAATAAAAACCCAATTTCAACCGGAAGAAGAATCCGTGAGAATCAACACAGACATGGAAGAACAGGGATCAACAATGGCGAAGGACGTCGATGAAGTGGACGCGATTGACATGTTCGGCGAAGGCTCACTCGGCGGCGGTGAGCACCTCCGTCTTGCTGACGCCGACTTCTTCAATTCCTTTCAAGATGATTTCGATGACTTCGACATCAACTGAATATCACCTAAAATTCCCCCTAAAAATAACTATATGTGTTGTTTCCTCCCCTTCTAGGATTTACTCAGCCTTTTTTTTTCCTTCTCAATGATGGTACAATACTTAATTTTCTGAAGGAACAAACCAAATTTTTGGATACACTAGAAACTTATGTGTGCTTTAGTTATCATAGTTATGCTTATCCACATCAGTTTTTTCTGTGTTTCTGATCATGAAGCAGAATTTAGTTGGATGTTGAATATAAAGCTGATTAGGAGAAGTAGGCAGTCTCTGAGATTTTGATTCTCACCGATTCTTTTTTTTATATCTGCCGTTGAAATTGGATTTTTGTTAGGTTGGATATTTGGATCGTTTAGACAGGTCGGGTCGAACGAGTTAGATTGGAATATGAATTTTATTGGGTCATTTATATAGATATTTTTATTTGGGATGATCTTTAATTTTTACCCTTCAAATTTGTGTTTTTTAATTTATGCCCTTTGACACTTTAAATGATTAAAAGCTGATCAAAAAACCCCTAATATTATTTAAGAAAATGGTAAAAAAAATTGCAAAAAAAAATAAGTATATATATTTATATATTGAGAGAGTGAGAGAGAGGGGTATATAATTGCTTGATCGAAAATTATTCGATATATATGGAAAAAAATCATGTCATAATTAGAGTCATTCTAATAGAAAATATTCCTAAGACATATTTTATATATTTATAATTTAAATTATTTAATCAAATCACACGATTATTAGAGTTATTCTAACAGGAAATAATCTAATCAATATTATTTATTGCGGACATAGAACTCTCATTTAATTAATTATAATTTTATAATCAGATATTTCATAAAATAATTTTGATTAAAATATTTTTTATAATTAGAGTCAAGTTATTCTAATAGAAATATTCTAATCAATATTATTTTTGTAATCATGCCATAATTATAGTAATTCTAATGAGAAAGCTTATTACGAATATCATATAGATTTAGGAGGATTCGTTCAACATAATAAGAAAGGTTCATAGTATACAATATAAGGGGAAAAAATTACGCCATAATTAGAGTCATTCTATTAAAATGGTTTCTTGCGACATATTCTATATATTTATTATTTAAATTATTGCGTGATGTATTTGAATTTAAATCAAATACTGCAAGAAATTATTGATTAAATTATTTCCTATGATTTATATATAGCAGTATACGATTATTTGAATGTCAATTATTCAATACATAATAGAAAAAATCACATCATAATTAGAGTCATTCTAATAAAAAATATTCATGTGACATATTCTATATATTTATAATTCAAAATATTTAATTAAATCACGCGATAATTAGAATTGTTCGAATATGAAATAATCTAATCAATATTATTTCGTGCAGACATAGAATTCTCATTTAACTAATTATAATTTTCTAATCAGATACTGCAGAAAATAATTTTGATTAGAATATTTTTTATAATTAGAGACATAGCAGCACATCATAATTACAGTCATTCTAATAATAAATAATCTAATCAATATTATTTCCTACAGACATGTCATAATTATAGTCATTCTAATATGAAAGATCCTTATGAATTTTTATATATATTTAGGAGAATTTATTCAACATAATACAAACAGTTTATTTTATATGATATAGGAGAAAGACTACCTTGAAGCCAAAATTTTTTTAAGAAAATATCTACTAAAATTGATTTTATCAGTGAGATATCTGGAACAAAGATGCAATTGTGTTTGAAAGTTCGTATAGTGTGATTATGGATGATTTCTGATCGCAAAAAAAAAAATAGATAATTCAAGGGGTGGGCATGTTATGGTATGGTACGATATTTAAAATTTCGGTACGGTAATTTTGCTATTCGGTCTTAAAAATACTATACCATTACTATATCAAATTAATTCGGTATGGTTTGGTATTTTAATGTTCGATTTCGGTATTTTGTGGTACAGTAAATCGGTAACCATAATTTATTCGACTTCGACTTAAATATACTTATACAATAGAGAATTATGACTTCGGTTTTTCAAGAAATATCACGATTATATCATACTAACGTCTTACACAAAAACACATAAATAATTTCCTTAAAAATATTTCAACTAAGATAGAGTAGTCAAAGTTTTGATGTCTAAATAACTAGTATTGTGCTAATACTATTTTATATATTTTCTAGTATTATAATAGTAATATATATGAATTATATATGTACCTATATACTTTGGTATGGTATTCGGTATTTCGGTATTTTATAAATATCAAAGTATTTTTAAAATCATACCAAATACCATACCACATATCGTAATGCCAAAACCACGATATTAAAAATTTTGGTATCAGTATGATATTCGGTATATGCCATACCATGTCCACCCCTAAATAATTCAATCTCAATAGAGATGTTTATTACGGGATGAAAAGGTACTTGTATCATCTTATTGTCATTATGAATATATATGTTGACTATCTTCGCGATGGATTTAATATAACTATAGGATTTTTTTGTAGGGAGATTGTATCCAAACAATTGTGGATAGGTATATTATTCGCATGTTCAAAAGAAAAATAAATGAGTGGGGATTGTATATCATGAAATATTTTACTGTTGGTCCAAATAACACAAAATATGATACCAATAAACAAAAGTTGAGGTTGAACTTTACTAATAGAACAACTGTGAATGACATGAATGATCCACAATTCACTATGCATATCTTCAATCTACAGCATAATGGGCAGTTGATTGACCCACCTAATGTTGACGAGAATGACTTATTTGGTAATTATCAAATTTATTTTTTATTTACATTGATTTATTTTAGCAAACTGATGAATACTTCTTTAGATGATCTGGTTATCATAGAAGAGATTATTAGTCATGAAGAAGTGCAATCACACAAGCAAGATAGTAACACCAATATTGTTATGAATATGAAGCTACAAGATCACGAGTCAGCTCGCTAACATGATTAGAATTAACATATAGATTTTAATGTCATTGTTTTTCTCAATGTAAGTTGTGTTTTTTCAAGTAGGATGAAGAATATTCCAGCTACCTTTTAGTTTGAATTTGGAGAACAAATTATGTCATACTTGGAAGGATCTAGCGATAGCCATGTTGTAGTGGTTATTCAAGAAAACATAAGTCAAAAAAGACGTTGACATTTATTTCATTAGCTTTGTTGGTTTACTTGTTGGCCAAGTGAAAGAATTTTTTTATGATAATTTATTCATTTGATAATTTTGTAAATTTAAGTTTTTTTTATGTATATTTTTTTTAATAATTCTTTTCTTAAGTATTATCTGCGCATCGCGTGGGTACTATACTAGTTATTTATACAAGTGACTTAATTGCTTAAGTTTTTCATAAATAACAAGTTTTATAATAGTTTTAGCATTTAAGAAAATTCTTACGATTACTAATGTGCTTTGAAAAAGAGATGAAATATATAATATTTATTTAACAAGAAATTAGGGACCATAGATTATTGAAATCTTTAAAGACCTTACATTTTTGTTGGTTCGGTTATAAGGATATTAAGTAGATGAGAAAATTTATTATGAAATATTATATACGTGCTACTAATTGTAAATCAATTAATCCCGCTAAAAATTTATAAATAAAAATTTAAAATATTGCCTAGTTATTTTTTTATTTAAAATTAAGCTTAGTTTGAATTAAACTTATTAGAACTCAAAACTTAAAATGATTTATTTTGAGTTTAAAAAAAAACTCATTTTTAATATAAAAAGTAGCTCATTTTGTAAGTAGAAAATAGCTCATTAACTAAACTCATAACCAAAAATACCAAATTAAAAAAATTAAACCAAATCGAATTAAATTTAAAAAAATTAAATCAAATTAAATTAATTCGCTTCAATGTTCGACACACACAAATAAAAAACTGAATCAAAATTTTAAAAAATCGAATGTATACCCCATTTGTTTGACCTTCTTGTTGTTTTTACTCTTTTACTACTTTTTTTAATATAATAACAAGGAATGTTGGGTGAACCAATTAACGAAGAGGTTGTTTGGTCGGTGAAAAGGGAGAGATAAAAATATTTTATTTTGTTTTATTATTTTGTAAAATAACTTAGTTTATTATTTATATTAAAATAGTGATGTTTATTATTTATATTGAAATAGTGAATAAAATAATTTTGGGATCAAATAATACCAATTAGTAATGCATTATATAATAATTTCATAAAATATTTTAAAATTATTTTTTTTTAATAAAAGGGTTAAAAATATTCCAACCTATGAGAAATGACTCATTATTCTCTTTTTACCTTTTGGTCTAAAAATATTCTCAATCTTGAAAATTTAATATTTAAAAATTTAAAATTTTATTTTCTTTACTTTTTATTTTAGGAATTAATAAAATCGATATAATTTACATATACAATCAAAAAATTTAAAATTCAAAAAATAATTAGAAATATATATATATATATATATATATATATATATATATATATATTAATTATAATGAGTACCTTTCTAGATCACCTTGACTAGAGATTGAGAAATTATTTTTTAAATTTTAAATATTGATTTTGTCGAACTTAACAAATACCGAGTATGTTTGCCCGCAAATAAAAATGTTAAATAAATTAAACATTCACATTTTGATATGCAAAACAACCTTTGAATTTTATATTTTGATTGTATGCGTAAATATTGATTTTATTAATTTCTAAAATAAAAACTAAAGCAAATAAAATTTCAAATATATAAATATTAAAATTTTCAAGGTTGATGGTATTTCTAGTGACGTATTTAATATTAAAACAAAAAAAGCAAAAAAATTTAAAAATAGAAAATTCTCATTTTTACATGTATGAGATCATCATTTTTACATATAAAGTATCTAGAAATACCCTCAAATTTGAAAATCTTAATATTTAGAGATTTAAAATTTTATTTCTTTATTTTTTATTTTAGAAATTAATAAAACCGATATAGTTTACACATACAATTAAAAATATAAAATCCAAAAGTTGTTCTGCATATTAAAATGTGAATATTAATAATTTATAATTCAATCATATATTTTTGTCTAAATTGTTTGTATAGACAGATTTCTTGAGTGCTAAGTCCAAAGTAGAAAAAATCAATATTTAAAATCAAAATAAGAAGAGAAAAATATTTTCTCAATTTCTAATCAAGGTGATCTAGAAAGGTACTTATTATAATTTTTATTTTTTTTAACTTCTAATTTTGTATTGGATTTTAAATTTTTAATTGTATGTGTAAATTCTTTTAAAATAAAAGTAAAGAAAATAAATTTTCAAATCTTTAAATATTAAAAATTCAAGGTTGAGGGTATTTTTAGACCAAAAGATGAAAAAGGAGGGGTATTCTTGAACGAGATGAACTCCCTGGATTGAGGTCTACACTTAGAAAAGAAGTGCAGGAGTAGCATCAGTACGACAAAATATACTAGTAGGCATCATCATCCGACCTTAAATAATAACACATATACAATGAAATAACAACATGCAATATCAAAATGCAAATTCATTAAATAGCACTCATTCTAGAATCAATAAGTGTAAGGTGTTCGGTTGGCCTGCTCACAGGATGGGCCTCGCTGTGGTGGTACTTGGCCGCTGCAACAGTCTCACCGTGGCAGTAAAGGTACTGCTACAGCAGTACTACCTTGGCAGTTACTCGGCTTAACTGAACACCTGCAGTTTTCCTTTAACCGTTATCCACATTCAATTTATTACAACCATACAAGTTATACATAGTCGTAAATCCAATAATCAATATACCACTAATTACAAAGAGTATCCATTGGACTCCTCACAATCAATCTCTCAACTCATAGCGAACTCTTATGTGACTTATAAGTAATGACAATCATCATAAACACATCAACATTGCTAACACATAAACTATACAACAAGAAAATTCAGTTTCATTCAGGTTCTCACATTTCTGAACCAATATTTCTTCGAATTCTATTTAGTATCGTAACAATTGATGATGTGTTGGACATTAGCCTCCATCACATCATAAGTACTCAAAACTGAACATCACTATACACATATGCCAGAGAGTCTTATCTGCCCTTTTAGTCATGACTGTAGGGGACTTTAGAAATCCATATACTGTACCGGCGTGGTACCTGCTCCCACTCATCTTCTCATTCGGATGTTTCCCTTGGACACGACCCACTCTATCACAACCGCTCACTTGGATGTTCTCCTAGGACACGAGCCACTCATCTCTGGATAAAACATGTTATCCACTTTCGTTCTCATTATTCGGTATTTTGCCACTAAGTCGATTGACATGACCTTTAGGAGGCTTCATCTTACCTTCCTCGACTTGCTTATCTTTACAATTCATCATTCACTTGAACATAAATCTTTCCGAATATCATGAATATCCTTCGCCCCTTATCTCCTCATCTTCCTATGTATAAGCCACAACTTACTTCGACGTTTTCAATTTCCCATAAATCGTTAATTTCCTAAATGATCATCCTAGATTTAGAAATTGTAAATTAGAATTATTTTTGTTTTTATCATAAAATCATTTAATTATTACTATTTTTCTCAAAAAACATTAAACACCAAAAGCTTTCTTTTCTCCTGATTGATATGTCATGTCTCACTAAAATTTTATTTTTCTAATAATAAATTTATTTAACTTAACACATATCCTATACTAAAATTCGTTTTGAATGCATCTAACTTTTTTTCACTTCATATTTCCATTGTGAAATTAGAGGAGAGAAAATAACAAAAAATCAGTTTTGAATGTTGCGTAAGATTTTTCTTTTTTTTTTTTGGTTAAAAACCAAAAGGCACAAGTGATCACTGCCCAGTAGTACGCATAATATTACACCTAAAATATGATGTAACGCGGTCGTATATAGTAATTTAAGTAGATTGGAATCAAATTTCATAGAGAATATGCATAAAAAGATTACTGATATACGCAAATATTTGATTGCTCGTCTTAAAATGTTATTCCGTAAGTATTGAAAGATTTGAATTCTATAAACTAAAAGACCATTCTAGAGGAACTTTTCTGTAAATCAAGATATTAAAGAACCAAGGTTGTGTTGCTGTTACGGGCTGTTTCGCCTAAGTTTCTCAATGATACTGATAACAACTTCTAATTTATATACAGATAATCTCTAAATCATCACTTACTGTTTTCAACATTTAAGTGATATTTCTCTTAGTTGATTTTTTCAAATTAATTGCAGTTGAATTAAACATGATTATTTTCTACCAAGTCAATTTAACTTATTCCTAAATAATTTATTAAACGAGAATTAACATATTGAGTTCTTGTTAATTAACCCTTCAAAACCCTAACTAACTTTTTCAAGTGTTATTAAAGTAATATGACGTGAATTAATGTTTGCAACCATCACTCTTAATGAAAAGAGAGAATTAATTAAATATAATTCAGTCGCTATCAGATATCAAGATGAGATTCTCTTCGGTGACACAATCCTATTGGGTTCACAACCTTAGTAAGAAATTTAGTTTCTCATTCTAGATTGAAAATAATGCAAGATTAAATAGACCATAAATTACTTACAAATGAGATTATGATGTGTTTGAGTCAAGAACAATAATTAACTGATAAAAAATTCTCAAGAAAATCGACTCCAAAACTCAAAAACGTGTTCGTGTTAATGTATCGTGTAACAATTGTACTAAAAATACCTAGAATAAGTATTTATATTGAGTTAGGTATCCAGATCCTACTTTTACTTGAAACTTGCATAGGCATGACTTAAGAGTCACAGAATCAACTTACGGCCGACAGATAATTCTGAAGTGGTTGCAGATTCTTCTTCTTCAATGACTCTCATTCTCTCACATGTGGTAAGTCACTTATGGATTATAGAATTCATTTCTACATGTTTTCCTTAGGCTATAGACAGATTCCATTGTATGTCGATTTGCGGTTCATAGATCTCATATGCGACTCATAGATTCTTCTCTTCGATCTTTTGTAGTTTTGATCTACGGATTGCAGAACCCACTTGCGGTCTGTAATTGTCCATCATAAGTCAAGTCATATTTTTCAACAGAAATTATGGTGTCTTTTATATTTTATAGGTTAAAACTAACGGTTGTAACTGGACACTATAAATTTCTCCATACTTGGCCATTTTCCAATTCTATTCAGGCTTCCATAGACCATCTATGCTGGGACATACGATCCCCAGAATCTATCTGCGGTCTGTACGTGACTCTTTTTGATGTATCTCTTTTTGTTCTTATGCATTCTCGTCCTTTTCATCCAAATGTCTACAACACAATATTTTAACATTAGAATTGAATTGCAATAGTGCTAAAAGACATCTAAAATTTCTGCAAAAATGTATCATAAAATTTCGACACATCAACACCTCCAACTTAAAGTCTTTATTTATCCTCAAGCAACTAAAACAAGAAACTCTACCCTTGCTACTATTCACGTATCACAGAGTGCTGTGTTTACAATGATTTTGACAATCCGTTGCCGACATTCATTTTCATACCAACCACCCTTTTATCACTTCTTTAAATCAAAAACACTTTATGTTTCATAAGTATCAAGACTAACTATGCACCTTTTATTTCTAACATCATTTTAAATTTTTTATAACTGATTCATGCAAGACACTTTGATGAGTCACTGGCGTATATATATTTTTAACTCGCACTCTGTCAAATAAGTATATAAAGATGTCGAACTCACAAATATTGATTTATCTATTCTACCGAAGTTTCTTGTTTTAATTACTATTTGAGAAAATCGAAAAGAGTTGAATGGTGAATTAACTAATTAATAGTACGTAAACGAAAAAATAGAGAAAATATTTTTGTTTTTCAGAGAGTTGGGATCCTTACTTCACTTGATATTTCTCTTTATAAAGTAAATTCTTTATTCCTCAACTTCTATTTCTTATAAAAATATAAATACCTCTTACGATTATATTTATATATTATTACTAAAGTTGAACAATTAAACGCACTCCTCTCGGTTATACAATTTAATCGTCAAAATACTAATATTAAAGAACCTGATATATGTACTTCAACTAAAACACGCTCTTGAAAGTAAGCCCCTTTTGGTTACCTTACTTGTTATGACTAATTATTACACTATTTACCTCTCTCAATTATAAATAAGTGTAGAATCAATCTATCTATCTATATATATATTATATAGTAAAGTAATAGAAAAGTGAGGTGGCATCTCTTATGAGCTAAGATTTGTATTTATCTTTTTTATCAATTTTTTGACCTTGTTTTCTTATATTTCTCTTAAAATATTTTTTGAAAATTTCATTTCATAACTCACACCTCTTTGTTTTCATAACCTATATCTTTAATAATCTCAATAACTCACAAACATTTCATTTCATAACCACCAAATATTTAACTTATAAATTTTATGATAATTTTATTGTGTTTCCTCTATGTATATCTATACAAATAAATTGTAAAGCAAATATTACTCTCATATTCACATTGTTATAATTTATTAATAAATTTATTTTTTTTTAAAAATAAATATAATTTCATATCTGTTAAAACATTGTTATTGTTTGTCCAATTTGTCTTGAATGTAGATAGCCTTGGAATATTTGGGAATTATCGAAGCAACACAGACGCATCATATGGATGGATAACCAGTTTTCTTCTCAAGACTTTTGTTTAATGATATATGTTGTTGGATGAAAAGCATCAGTTTTATATGCATTCTTGTCATGTGCCATTGTTGCTTTAATTGCTTAATCACTTTTCATCTTTGGGACCTTCCAAGGGCATATATATAAATAATTTTTTATTTTAGCAGCGATCAAATGTATAATTTTTTAATGGCAAATATATATATTTATTTATTCTCTTATATAATAAGCAGCAGTTTAGCTGCATCAGGTGTCTGCTTCATGGTCCTTAATTTGGCTTTTTGCACTCAAGGGCATTTTGATAGTTATATCATAATAAATTAATTTTATTGGTTATCAAAATACCCCTTCCCTGTCATTCTTTATGATTTCTTTTTTGTATGTGCAAAATTTTCACATATTTTATAGTATATTAACTTTTTAATTATTTTTATAATTAGTATTAGTGTTGTAAATTTAACAGAATATGTGAATTTATTTTCTGAGTTTCGCTCTGTATTTCTATTTGGTGTTTTTATTATTTTAGGGTTGTTTTTCATTATACGATATATTCAATATTCTGAAGGAAAAAAAATATATTTATAAGATATATAATTTAATATGTTATACCAGTTATATGGTTATCACAACTTTAAAACGTGTGATTTCAAATATACCATAATATTTATGTAATAAAAAAAAAAATACTATCAAAGATAAAATTAAAAGCTTAAATTAAATCACTTATAAATTAATATCCGAAGCTATTAACCACAAACTTGTAGTATGTTAGAGTAATCCAACGGCCACTAATCTTAAACAAGCAGTCTTCAAAGCGTGAAACTGTGAATACTAATTTGAAAATATTATATACGAGTGACTTAGAGATTATTTGAAAAGAATGAGCATTCATGTTATATATTTTACACGTCGCTATAAACTATATATATATTAATGGATGAGTAACTATTTTGAATGAACTTGAATTATAATATATATATAGCAATTGATTACGCCAACTTTTCACTATAGAAATTTCTTTCTGTGAATTATTATGTATTTATGTCATGGATTTGATTTATATATATTGATACTATTAAAAAAAAATTATGTTATTAATGCATTTTTTAACATGTTGCGTGTTTGTGAGGAATTTGATTTCCCTGAGCTAAAATATGTACGTTTGCATAATTTCTTGTAGTCTCTCTCTACTGATGCCAACTGTTTCAATTATTCCAACCCATTTAGGGATCGTTACGGTGGAAAGCAAGTTATTCCAAATTTAGAATAATTAATTTTGGATTTAATTATTTTAAAATTATTATCTCACTTTTAAATAAAAAATAAATAGTATTGGGAGTAATTTTTAAATGAATTTACCCCATATTTAATTGGGATATAAAATTTCGAATAACTTATCCCGAGATTATAGTGTTATATTTATCTCACGCTCAATGTTAGATAACTAATCCCAAGATAAATTATTTCGAGATTTTATCCAATCAAACATGGGGTAAAACCATTCAAAAATTAATTCTGACACTATTTATTTCTTATTTGAAGGTGGAATAACAATTTCGAGATAACTAAATCCCAAATTTAATTATCCCAGGATAACTTATTTCCCAACCAAACGACTCCTTAGTGGCGGAATCATTTTTTTCGGGTGTTAATTGATGACACCCTTTTGCTGGATAATTAAAAATAGTTGAGTTAAAAAAAACAACACACACACACATATATATGAAAAAGAACTAGAAATATTCTTAGATTACGTGAAATTGAATAAAAATATATTTCATTAATAATTTGATTAGAAAATATTCCTACAGTCAATAATTTAATCCAGAAATGCCTTTTCTGACTGTCGTTAATAGTTTGATCCAAAAATATCTTTGATGACTGTCATTAATAGTTTGGTTTAGACATTCATGCTATAAAGAATCTATTGAACTTAATTACTCATAAACAAATGTTAGATTAATAAAGATTGATTTTCTTTAATAAAAATTATGGGATTAATATTTTATTATTATTATTTTATTATAATAATTAAAAAATTATTGGAGTATTGAAAATAAAGACCAATTAAGTTTTACATTAAAAAAGTTTAAAGAAATGACTTTTTAGTTTCTTAACATGTCATCTTTAATATAATTAAGAGAGTTAAAAGAAATGACTTTCTATATTTTTTTTAACATAGAACATAAATGAGGAAAAAATAGGGACTTCCCCCCCCCCCCTCCCCCCCCCGGCCCCCAAAAAGAAAAAGAAGAAAAAAATAATTATATTTGTTGACCAAAGATAGGTGTTACGTCACTTTTTTTTATTCCTACCTTTATAATTATTTTGGTTAATGAGAGGTTATTTATATTCTCTAGAGTCAAAATTTTATTTATCTTTTATCTAATTTTTTTTTACCTTTTATTCTTTTTATTTATATTTATTCATGTGATATGTTAAAAAAATCAAGAAATATCATTACATTTTAAATATAATTGTACCTTTATATTCTATATTATGATTTTAAAAAAAACTCAATAGGCTCTTCTCTTTCTTTAAGAAAAACGGTCAATATATCTTACGTCTATATCTAGGTAAATATTCAATTTTCTTTTAAGAACACAATTATCAAAGTCATATTCAATTCAATTGTGTAAAATGACTATCTTCAAGGCATAACTTATCAGATTCTCATATTCACTTACAAGTAATCACAATAATATTTTGAGTAATATTACAAATAAAAAGATAACAATATGTAAGAAATTTTGTGCCGTAGAACGTTGACAAACTTTTCTGCCAATATTTTATTCTTTAGATTTATGAGTAGCATTTTGTCAAGGATTATTTTAATCATTTCGCCGTAAAATTTTAAATTATTTAGCGAGATTTTTAAGGAAAAAGTACATTAAAAAATAGTTAAAATTTAAAATATTGAAATTAAGGTTCGAACTAAGTTACTTAAATACGGACTATTTCTTTTATAACTGTTAGTAATTCATCAATACATGAGTTCTAGCCTCAAATGATCTTTTAAATTTAAACATATATTTATTTTTATTTTTATTTTAATATTTGAGCATACATGGTCCTAATTATATTTTCTAAAATTTTCAAAAATTGCACTTTGAAAAGTAACATTTGCGACTAATCACTTGATTAGAACTATTTATATATTTAAAAAAAAATAAATATCTCAATATCAAATGTGAAATATTAAATTAGTCATTTAATATGTAATAATTTTTAGTACATATATACTATAGTTGGTTTCTAGATTTCAAGATTTTTGTTTAGACTTTTTGCTGTTGTGTCTCCGTAGTTGCTTTTTTTTGTTTGTTTAAATAAATGAAAGAACGCTTTGATTTGATTTTTATTTTAACTTTTGAAAATTTATTTAGACAAATACATATGGATTAAATTAAATTTATTTAGATTATTTTTTTAAAAAAAACTAATAGTAATATTAAATGTCACAAATATACTTTTAGGATTATTTTACCATCATAAAGTAAGAAGCAGATAAGTGAGTACAAGCTATGTCTCATCATAGATAAGGAAGGAAATCAAGGCAAGGATAAAAGGGGTACAAGATACAAGGAGAGCTAGAAAGTGCAAGCACTAGATACACACAATTATAACTAGGTGTTAGGTAGCTGAGAATGTTATTAGGATGTGTTTTATTTTACTATTTGCTTTTGGAAGGTCCAAGAGCTAATGGAATTAGGCCGAGATTCTCGTATACTTTCTAAATATCATTTGCTTGTTCTGATAATATATTCACAAAAAAAAATTATAGCCCAAAAATAATATATCTTGGGCTAAGAATGAAAAAGAATTTGAAGTTATATATAAAACTGGTTAAACCAAGTAAGAAGATAAAATATAGACTAATTTTGATAGAATTATTGTACCAGCAGTTAGAGAGAGTAATCAATCATGTGTTTGAATATGAAAAACGTCTAAATGTGTGCTTAAAGTATTCAAAAATTATGAAAAAGTATGTCCTTGTATAATAGTTTAGCTCACATATGTTCTAACCGTTCAATAATCAATCCGAAAGTATCCTTAATTTAAGGAAATAGCTAATTAACCTAATTAGATTATTATTAATAAATAAAAACAGTCGTTGGTGCACTGTCCAACATTGTTTATATCTTTACGCTGTAACACAATATTGAGCCATAACAACAACATAAATCTTCATTACAAGTTTGATATATTACTGAAAACAAATAAATAACATATTATAACGAATTAAATTACTCAAATTTTTGACTCTTCCAACACCTGGCAAACTTGAATAAGTGACTGACATACCTTTCCATTAGGAGCAATGTAATATTTCTTAATGATACCACAGTTCATTTTGATTTGAAATTTCCAGCCCAAATGTAAGATATGCTTCTTAAATTCCTTTGTCGAGGAAATAAATGGCATTAACTTAGTAATTGCTTCTAGGCAAGAGTCAGGTTCACCAGGCAGTGCCATCTTGCGATACGTACAATTCTCCAAAGTCGGTAGGCCACTCTTGGTACTGGATAAAATACCAGCAATGTCATCACTTGGCATAGATGACATGTACTTGGCACTTGCTTCTGGGTAAGAGTCAGGTTTACTGACCCAGGTCTGCCGCTCAAATTTCTTCTTCTTTGTAGGAGGTCTCCTCTGGCGAGGTTTTGAATTCGCCAAAGTCGGTAGGTCACTCTTGGTACTGGACAAAATACCAGCAATGTCATCACTTGGCATAGATGACATGTACTTGGCACTTGTTTCTAGGCAAGAGTCAGGTTCATTGACCAGGGTCTTCCCCTCAATTTTTTTCTTCTTTGTAGGAGGTCTCTCCCGGCGAGGCTTTGAATTCGCCAAAGCCGGTAGGTCACTCTTGGTACTGGACAAAATATCAGTGTCATCAAAAATAGGCGGAGGTATAACATAGAAAACATGTGGTGATACAGATGATTCTTCATTTTGTCTAGGAGGAATTGACCTGCAATCACCACTACCACACAATTGATCATCCTTTGTGTCAGGTGTAGAAGCAAATCATTTTTTAACAGATTGAAGATTGGAAAAATTCTTATCAACAAGCAGCGTGGCCGCACTATCGGTACAGAGAGCATTCAAGTTATCAAAGTATGTTTCAAGGTTCAGTTTATTTTCAAGGGCAACTACTGAAAATTCGAAAAATTAACTTCCCTGTGAGGTTGAGGAGTTCAGTTCAGAAAAAAATTGCTTGATGGTTAACTTGATATTATCAAGCACAACTTCCTTCACCAATTTCCTCCAAATATTTGTAGAAGAAGACGTCCAATGCTTGAGACTTTTACTATCATTCTTCAGCTGCACTTCAACCAAATTTCTTTCACTGAGATTAAGAGCGGGTATAGCTGCTCAATCTCCTCAATCACTTCAAGGAAAATTCAGGAAGCGCGAGACTCCCATTCTTCTGTAACCTCATTACAATCCTGAGATACACACAGTTTGTCCACTCGACCCTTCATTTCCTCACCCATGTCTGGAAAGTAAATTCTTCGCTCCTCTTCACCTTCTTCACGATCAAATATCACACCTTCCCACCAGACATCATTATAAAACATATCTACACATTGTCCATAAGGTAAAGGTAATCGTGCAAATTCACGCGGAGGTGGCAAAGGCCTAATCATATTCATACCAAGATGATGAACTGGCTTTTCATCAGCAGGAGTTACCCAATCAACTATAGGAGAAACACTTACAAATTCTACCAAGTTGTCAGAACCATGATCTGACAGAATGTGATCATATTTAACTTGACGAAATAAATCATCACAACCAATCACAGTACCCAAGTGCCATAAACCCAAAAACCCATCTTCAACAATCTTCACCTACATAAATCACAACCTCTTAAACTCTCCATAACTAAAAAAGGGGAAAATGGTATAAAGGGATGAAAACAATCTTGACCCATGACATACATACACTTTTTATAGCCTTCAAAACACCCAAAACAAATTATGGCATTGAACTAAAATCGAAAGGTAAATTGAGCTTTGTATGCACAATGAACCCCAAAAATTTGAACTCCTTGAGTACACCCACTTACTAGTTCTATCAAATAATTCCAGTTTCCTTCAATTATGAGCATTAAATAAATAAACAGTGCAAATCTATGAGTATACAAATGTATAGAAACAAAAGGTAGATAATTAAATGTGGGTAAATCAGCTTAAAGAAGCAATTTTTTTTTAATTTTTTAAAAACGTTACAACCAATGAAACCTAAAAATCAATGAAATTCAGAACCATTCTTTTCAGTGATTAATCTCTATATATAAATCGATTTTCAAAATTGAGATGTTTTGCTCCTCACACACATGTTTAGAATCAAATGAAAAAAGAAAAAAAGAATCAAACAAAACTCAAAACAGAGCATTTTAATTACCTCGACTTTCTGATCGATACACAATTTCCGATGGGTTCCTCCGTCTACTTTGGGCTTTCTTTTCTTCACAACTCGCTCACTTTTGGCCGCCATTGAAGAGTGAAATTTCTTTTTGCAAGGAATCAAAGGGGTTGCAGTTACACTATGAGTTCTCCACGTTTACAAGTGTTATATATGCTAACAAAAAAACTAAACGTAGACGGTGAGATTAAACCATAGTTGGAAAGACAACTAGGGTTGCCAAATGCGGCGGATGCGGTTATAGGGCAAACCTGTATAAACCTAGATTTTAATTCATCCCGCGCCGCGGCGTCTGCCTTGTATGACATAATTTGATACTTTTAATCCGTTCTGTCCAGCCCTACGTAAATCTGCATCGCATAATTTGCTATTTTAAAATAAATAATTTATATTATAAAAAAATAAATCATGATTTGAAATCTCAAATCAAGCTTTTTGGAGAATTTGAAATTTCATCTCATAATTTGAAATTGTGAGGTGAAATTACATGTTCAAACGCCGCTAGTTTCATCTCATAATTTCAAATAGCGATATAAAATCATATACCCAAACGCCTACTTAGAATGAGAAGTGAATTCAAGATTTAATCTTTATAAGGTGCAATCTTAAGAATTCTTAATAATAAATTTATTATATTTTTTGAAATTATAATTTTAGAAAGATTATTTATTTTAGTGAATTAATATATTTAGTTAAAAGTATTAGGTTGAGTTTGAGAATATTATTGGAAAGGAAAAATCTATTTGAGCACAATAATTTTGGCCACAGGGTTCTTTTTTTGCACTTTTACTCTTTTTTCTCAAATATAATTTTTTCATCAAATGCCTTGGTAATTACAATAAATAAATATTCCTAATTTTTAGAAATTTATAAAAGGAACTAAGGAAGCATTCAAGTTTGTTTTCTACAGAGAAATTATTTTGTTTTTGATTTAATTCATATAAATTGATACTTCTTCTGTCTCAAGTTATCTATCGTAATTTTTAAAAATAGTTATCTAAAATTAATTTTATTTTAGAATTTCAAGACAAATGTAATATCTTTTTTCCCATTTTAGAAGTAATAGTAATTGTTCTTGAAAATTAATATTTAATGAGAATAGATTATACCTTATGACATAAATGAGAGTAAACTAATAATAAGAAAAACCTCTCGATTAATATTTTTTTAATAATGGATGTGTAAAAGAGAATTACCTAAAGCAATTTGAAATGAAGATAACAATTTTTATTTTTTAAATAATTATAGTATGTTGAAAATGCTTTAGCAAATTATTACCTTATTTTCTAACTTATTAATTTCATATTTATGCTGCACTATTATTTTTCCCATCTAATTTTTTAATTTATTCTAAAATAAGTAATTTTTTCAAGAAATCCCAAAAGGTAGTATTAATTAATTTATTTTCAAAATTACTTTTGTCTAAAAGATGTTGAACAAATTTTCAAAAAAAAAAAAAAATCTTTTAAAACTTTTTTATATTTTTCTATGTGTATATTAAATAAATATTTTAATAAAATAATTTATTAAGTTAGATCTATTAAGTGACTTTTTTAAGGGTGTGTTAAGTTTTAAAATTATTTTAAAAATAAAAAAATTACATATAATTATTTTTTAAATGATCTAGTATTGTAATAAGTACACACACTCATTGAGTGTGTCTAGTATAGAGAAAGTAGTTTCTGGAAAAATTTTAATTTTTTTCATGTTTGGTTTGATAATATACTTCGGAAGTATTTTCTTTAAAAAATCAAGTTTCCTAAAATGAAAAAAAAAATTCTAATGAAAGTAGGAAAAATAAGTTTCAGAAGGGACATTTCAAGTTCATTATCTCCTCCCACTCATACAATACGCCCACCTACCAACCCGAACCCCCGACTTCCTTTTTCATCCCATTCCATACTCATATTATTTTATCGAAAAAATATTTTTGACCATAATGACCTAATATGATGGTATTACCTATTTCCTCTATAAATAAATTTTATTAGGGGCATTTTTACCCTTTTCTCCAAATTCAAATTCCCTGATCTATTTATATTTATTAGTTATTTTTTCAATACATAGAGAGTAAACAATTTTATAATGAATTCAATTTCTACAAATAAGGTTAATAGAAATATCCTAATATTCTTGTATGTATATTTTTCTTATATATATATATATATATATATATTCTCATGTATATTCTTTTTTTTAATATATCTCATGATTATTTTCCTACATACACATCAATTACCAATCCAGTGTTTTCCTGCAAATGATACTACTTCATTACTATCTCTTGACACGAATTGGAAGTCAGGCTTACTACTTTAAAGGATTCTCCAAAGTAACTTGCACCCCCTTGAGATTCATCAATAAGATACCGTAATCTATGAATTATATTACTATGGTTCAATGTGTTCAAATCAAATAGTAAATCATGCATGAGCTACTACTTTATGCAGTTCTTTTCACAGGGAAAAGGAAAACAAACACAAAAACAAAGCTGAGACTGTCTATTCCCTTAGTCCAGCACAAGAATGAAAAACATACTAGATAAGTATGATGGAGAAGCTAAAGCATCAAAGAACCTTGCAAAAGTTACTGGAAGATACAGTCTAAGCAGAAACTTTTTGAACAAAAAACAAATAACTAACCTGTATTTCTGCGGTTCATAATAATGAACTGAAACCGACCTGTAACACCCGCCAAAGAAATAATAAATATCTCATAAATCCATACCGTTCAAGTCAACTGAGGAAGAAGAATAGTTCACTGAATCTAGAAACTGTCAATCAATTAATCAACTTAGTCCCAATCTAAATCTAGATGGGGTCGAGAATAGGAGTCTGTATAAATAATTTTGCACCACTGTGCTCAGCTTAATTCCATTACTAAAATAATTTGACTATTAAGGCAAATTACTTCTCTAAGCTTCTTCAAAGTTCACACTTATAACGCTGTGAGAGATACAAGTTTTGACCATATTATATCTAAAACCTTTCCACAGAAAAATAGAAATACACCTTAAAGGTCACCAATTTAATCAAACCCTGAAAAGAATCAGAGAAAGAAATGCCTTAAAAAAATAAAGAGCAAGTCCAGAAATCCAAATGCTTACCTCTTGACAACAAACAAGGATCCTTCCACGTCCTTTCGATTCTGCAGAAAAAGATCAAAATAATATCAGTACTCAAATACAAGTCGATCAATAAACTAAACTCAATCCCAAACTAGTTGTAATCTAGTATTCCTACTCATTCAATTCAAATACAATAATTCATATATTTTTTCTCGAATTAACTTAAGAATTCTTCAAAAACTAAAAGGTTTTGCTAAATCACACACTTATCCTACACAAACATACAAAGTAAGATGCAAGTTTTGCAAGAGAAAATGAATACCCATTGGCTATTATCAATATTGAATTCGTATAAACTAACATAAGAAAATGAGTTGAGGGTGAGAAAAAAGTGTAGTAATTAAAAAAGGTGACAAGTTTGACCAGCTTTGGTCAAAACTTCCTCTAAATTTTGATTAAGTTAAATGGGATGTAAAGTGTAATATTTAAAACTTGTTAATCTTTTAAAAAATACAAAATAACCCTACCCATTAATTCAAAACCCCAACTCCCCAACACACGATCTTTTCATTCTTTTTCATCTTTCACTCAACCGTTTTTCTCTTCCTCTCTTCTTCACTGCATTTTCTAGTCTTCTAAATTAATTTTTCTTCAGAAATAATCACACCAATAAGCCCAATCGACGTCGTTGAGCCATTAACGCACACTACTCCGCTTAGAGGTAATTTTTTTTACTTCTGTCAAAAATCTCTTTGTTGAACAGTTAGGGTTTTGAATTTTTTGAACTAAAAGTGGTTTCAGTTGTTGAAGAAGAAGAAGAAGAAGAAGAAGATGGGTTTTGCATATTATGTTGTTCGATGACTTTCTTTGTTGTATTTGTTGTTCTTGTTGGGTTTTTTAAAAATATTTTCACTGGTAGGCTGAACTTATTTTTCTTGTGGGGTTTTTGTTTGTTGTAGAAAAAAATATTGTGATATTGTTTGATTTATTTTCCAATAGCTGAAGAAGTTGTTGCAGCAACTTACGCAATTGTTTGAATAAATCAGAGGTTGCTGAGGTTATTTTGTTGCAACCTCAGCAATTGTTTGATTTTTTGAAATAAGAGGTTAAATTGTTGCAAGAACTTTCTAAACTGCTGGAAATAAATCAAATAGTTGCTGGAATTGTTGCAACAAGTGGTTGGAGTTGTTGCAACAAGTTTACAATTTGTTGCAACAACTCACACACCTGTTGACAAAAAAATTATTATTTGCCAAACAAGAGCTGAAGTTGTTGCAACAACTTTCACAGTTGTTGGTAAAAATCAAACAATTATTGTACTTGTTACAACAACATCAGCAACTGTTGGCTAAAATCAAACAACTGTTGATGTTGTTGCAACAATTCTCACACTTGTTGAAAGAAAAAATCAATATTTTCCAAACAAGAGTTGAAGTTGTTGCAACAATTTGTTGGTGCTACCTTTGTACCCATGGTTATTTCATAATTTAGAGAGTAATTAGGGGTCAACAAATGTTTGATTTTTACCACAGCTGTTGGTAAATATCAAACAACTGTTGAAGTTGTTGCAATAACTTCAGCAACTGTTGGATAAAATCAAACAACTGTTGAAGTTGTTGCAACAACTCTCACACTTGTTGAAAAGAAAATCAATATTTGTTAAATAAGAGCTAAGGTTGTTGCAACAACTTGTTGGTCCTACCTTTGTACCCATTGTTGTTTCATAATTTAGAGAGTAAACAGGGGTCAGCAACTGTTTGATTTTTAGCACAGCTGTTGGTAAATATAAAACACTTGTTGAAGTTGTTGCAACAACTTCAGCAACTGTTGGATAAAATCAAACAACTGTTGAAGTTGTTGCAACAACTCTCACACTTGTTGAAAAGAAAATCAATATTTGTCAAACAAGAGCTGAAGTTGTTGCAATAACTTGTTGGCGCTGTCTTTGAACCCATTGTTATTTTATAATTTAGGGAGTAAATTGGGGTCAACAACTGTTTGATTTTTACCACAATTGTTAGTAAATATCATACAGTTGCTTTACTTGTTACAAAAACTCCAGCAACTGTTGGATAAAATCAAACAACTGTTGAAGTTGTTGCAACAACTCAGACAGTTTTAAATAACAAATTAGTATTTGTTTTACTTTTTTGATTTGCAACAGTTGTTTTCACTGTTTATTTTGACTGAATAATTAAATTAATTATTGATTTATATTTTGTCTCATATTTTTACAGATAAAATGACTTCAGAAAGAGCAAGAACTACCAGTAAAAGTGTTGCTGCTTCTAGAAGATCAAAAAGAACTAAGAATCAAGCAGAAGAAACAAATGATAAACCTGAGAGTCCAGGCTATCTAGATGTGCTTGCTGACCAAGCAGGAGTCATAGCGGAAAATGAGGTCGCATCAGGCCAGAAGCAACAGGATGACGCTTTAGAAGCCAAAGAAGCATTTGAAATAGATGAAGATGATTCCTCCCAAGAACAAACTGAAAGTGGACATTCTTCTAAAGGTAATAAAGATGGAGTGGATGATGAAGATGGGGAAGGTGATAATGAAGATGAAGAGGATGATGAGGATGGGAAAGGTGATAATGAAAATGGGAAAGGTGATAATGAAGATGGGGAAGATGAAAATAATGATGATGATGATACTGATGAGAACACCACAACAACTGATGATAAAACAGAAGAAGCGAATGATGAGAATGTCCCCTCTACTCCTGCCGAGGCATCTAGTAATTGAAGAGATCCAAGCACAACTTCCACTGAGATAGTTGTAAAAAATATAAGGTTTGAAAATTACAACTTAAAGATTTTGATGGATGTGCATGGAGAACTAGAGGTGACATTGTTGTTAGATCAAGTATGGGTAGAAGGTTTACAGAATTTAGAAAGATCTTAAGAGAAAATGATTTAGTGAAATTCTTTTAAAGCAGCTGTTTTGAAAATTTTTTAGACTTACCCGATGACACCATTCCAAGATTTCAAATGACTATGGTGTACAGTATCCTACATCACAGGATCGTTTGTGATAAAAAAGATGAGATTTGGATTAATTACTGCGGCATGCTTGTATGTTTTGGCATGAAAGGAATTTGCTGTTATGACAGGATTAAACTGTCATTCTCCTCCTTGTGTTGTAGGAGCCAAATCAGCAACCAAGAGAGAAGATTTGTTTAAGTTAATTGGAAAAAGCTACAAGGAAAAGAATCTGCTTGAACATTTAAAATCAAAAACAGTTTTGAGGAATGTGAAGAAGTCACTGTGCTTAGTTTGGTTTGTGCGAAGTGTTCTTTGTGCAAGAGATGTTGGGAAGAACATCTCTTCTAATTGGATCAAACTCTCTGCAGACTATGAAGCATTCAATGCCTATCCATGGGGCCGAGAAAGCTTCAAACTCACAGTTAAATATTTGTTGAGGGAGTTAAAGCCAAACATGAAGACCATTAACCTATATTGCTTTCCTTGGGCTTTCATGGTAAATTTTATTAGCTTGACTATTTAATTATTTTTGAATCTATCCTTTATAGTGATCCATTATGACTTTGTTTTATCTAGGCTTGGGCATTAGAAGTTATTCCTAACCTCCAGCATCAAGTTAAGGACTTTCCAGAAGAAGTGTCTTCTCTGCGGATCCTTAGATGGCTGGCTTCAAAGAATAACAAAGTAGTTGGTATTGATCTATTTACCCCCCAGAGACTTGGTAAACCTCATTACACAATTATATACCCTTGGAATGTATTATTGCAACCTTAGTAGTTTTTTGATTTAGTTAAACAAGAGTTGAAGTTGCTGCAAGATCTTCCTAAGTTGTTGAAATAAAATCAAGCAGTTGCTAGACTTCTTACAACAACTCCAGCAACTATTTGATTTTATCAAACAACTGTTGAAGTTGCTGCAACAACTCACTCAGTTATTTGATTTTGTCAGACAAGAGCTGAAGTTGCTGCAACAACTTCCTCAGTTGTTCAAATAAAATCAAGCAGTTGTTGAACTTGTGTCGACAACTCCAACAACTATTTGATTTTGTCAAACATGTCTTGAAGTTGCAACAACAACTCACTCAATTACTTGATTTTGTCAGACAAGAGTTCAACTTGCTGCAACAACTTCCTTAGTTGTTGAAATAAAATCAAGCAGTTATTGAACTTGTTGTAAAAAATTCAGCAACTATTTGATTTTGTCAAAAAACTATTGAAGTTGCTGCAACAACTCACTCAGTTGTTTGATTTTATTAGACAAGAGCTGAAGTTGCGGTAACAACTTCCTCAGTTGTTGAAATAAAATCAAATAGTTGTTGAACTTGTTGCAACAACTCCAGCAACTAATTGATTTTGTCAAACAACTGTTGAAGTTGCTGCAACAACTCACTCAGTTGTTTGATTTATTCAGAGAAAGGTGAAGTTGCTGCAACAACTTTCTCAGTTGTTGAAATAAAATGAAGAAGTTGCTGGACTTGTTGCAAAAACTCCAGCAACTATCTGATTTTGTCAAACAGTAGTTACAGTTGCTGCAACAACTCACTCAATTGTTTGATTTATTCAGAGAAGAGGTGAAGTTTCTGCAACAACTTCCTCAGTTGTTGAAATAAAATCAAGCAGTTGCTGGACTTGTTGCAACAACTCCAGCACTGTTTGATTTTGTCAAAAAACTGTTGCATTTGCTGCAACAGCTCACTCAATTGTTTGATTTATTTAGATAAGAGCTGAAGTTGCTGCAACAACTTCCTCAGTTGTTCAAATAAAATCAAGCAGTTGTTGGACTTGTGTCGACAACTCCATCAACTATTTGATTTTGTCAAACATGTCTTGAAGTTGCAACAACAACTCACTCAATTATTTAATTTTGTCAGACAAGAGCTGAAGTTGCTGCAACAACTTCCTTAGTTGTTGAAATAAAATCAAGCAGTTATTGGACTTGTTGCAAAAAATTTAGCAACTATTTGATTTTGTCAAACAACTATTGAAGTTGCTGCAACAACTCACTCAGTTGTTTGATTTTATTAGACAAGAGCTGAAGTTGCGGTAACAACTTCCTCAGTTGTTGAAATAAAATCAAATAGTTGTTGGACTTGTTGCAACAACTCCAACAACTAATTGATTTTGTCAAACAACTGTTGAAGTTGATGCAACAACTCACTCAGTTGTTTGATTTATTCGGAGAAAGGTGAAGTTGCTGCAACAACTTTCTCAGTTGTTGAAATAAAATCAAGAAGTTGCTGGACTTATTGCAAAAACTCCAGCAACTATCTGATTTTGTCAAACAATAGTTACAGTTGCTGCAACAACTCACTCAATTGTTTGATTTATTCAGAGAAGAGGTGAAGTCGCTGCAACAACTTCCCCAGTTGTTGAAATAAAATCAAGCAGTTGCTGGACTTGTTGCAACAACTCCAGTACTGTTTGATTTTATCAAAAAACTGTTGCATTTGCTACAACAGCTTACTCAATTGTTTGATTTATTTAGAGAAGAGCTGAAGTTGCAGCAACAACTTCCTTACTTGTTGAAATAAAATCAAGTAGTTGCTAGACTTATTGCAACAACTCCAGCAACTGTTTGATTTTGTTAGAGAAGAGCTGAAGTTGCTGAAATAGATCACTCAGTTATTTGATTTATTCAAAGAAGAGGTGAAGTTGCTGCAACAACTTCCTCAGTTGTAGAAATAAAATCAAGCATTTGTTGGACTTGTTGCAAAAATTCCAGCAACAATTTAATTTTTCCAAACAGCTGTTGCAGTTGTTGCAACAGCTCACTCAGTTGTTTGATTTATTCAGAGAAGAGACGAAGTTGCTGCAACAACTTCCTCAGTTGTTGAAATAAAATCAAGCAGTTGCTGGACTTGTTTCAACAACTCCAGCAACTGTTTGATTTTGTCAAACAACTGTTGCATTTGCTGCAACACCTCACTCAATTATTTGATTTATTCAGACAAGAGCTAAAGTTGCTGCAATAACTTCTTCAGTTGTTGAAATAAAATCAAGCAGTTGTTGGACTTATTGCAAAAACTCCAACAACTATTTGATTTTGTCAAACAACTGTTGCAGTTGCTGCAATAACTCACTCAATTGTTTGATTTTGTCAGACAAGAGCTGAAGTTGCTGTAACAACTTCCTCAGTTGTTGAAATAAAATCAAACAGTTGCTGGACTTGTTGCAACAACTTCAGCAACTGTTTGATTTTGTCAAGCAACTGTTGCATTTGCTGCAACAACTCACTCAGTTGTTTGATTTATTTAGACAAGAGCTGAAAGTTGCTGAACTTGTGTTTAATCAATTTTATAAGTCATTTGGATACTTTTTTAGCATTCAGAACTCTCCCAAGGACAAATTTAGCGTTCGATTGACCGACCAACTAGAAAACGAGCTGACTTTTGATCGGGAGCTGCTGATTCATTAGTTTCTTTATTGAACATTGATGAGCCAGCAAGTTCCTATTGAAAGTTGGTTTAATTCTGAGCAACCTGCTCGGATATGAACCGACTTTCAATTGGTAGCTGTTGGCTCATCAATGTTCAATAAGATACTAATGAATCATTAGCTCCCAATCGAAAGTCAGTTTATTTTTTAGTTGGCGGATCAGTTGAACGCGCAAATTTATCCTTGACTAGTCATGAATGAAAAAAAAGCTCCAAGTGGCTACTATTTTGGGTTATCACAAGTTCTTTATAGATAAATTATAGTGTTATATTTATCCCATTCTCGATGTTGGATAACTAATCTCAAGATAAATTATTCCGAGATTTTATCCCAATCAAACATGGAGTAAAACAATTCAAAAATTAATTCTGACACTATTTATTTCTTATTTGAAGGTGGATAACAATTTCGAGATAAGTAAACCCCAAATTTAATTATCTCAGGGTAACTTATTTCCCGACCAAATGACTCCTTAGTGGCGGAATCATTTTTTTCGGGTGTTAATTGATGACACCCTTTTGCTGGATAACTAAAAATAGTTGAGTTAAAAAAAACAACACACACACACATATATATGAAAAAGAACTAGAAATATTCTTAGATTATGTGAAATTGAATAAAAATATATTTCATTAATAATTTGATTAGAAAATATTCCTACGGTCAATAATTTGATCCAGAAATGCATTTTCTGACTGTCGTTAATAGTTTGATCCAAAAATGTGTTTGCCGACTGTCATTAATAGTTTGGTCTAGACATTCATGCTATAAAGAATCTATTGAACTTAATTAATCATAAACAAATGTTAGATTAATAAAGATTGATTTTCTTTAATAAAAATTATGGGATTAATATTTTATTATTATTATTTTATTATAATAATTAAAAATTATTGGAGTATTGAAAATAAAGACCAATTAAGTTTTACATAAAAAAAGTTTAAAGAAATGACTTTTTAGTTTCTTAACATTTCATCTTTAATATAATTAAGAGAGTTTAAGAAATGACTTTTTATATATATATTTTTTTAACATAGCACATAAATGAGGAAAAAATAGGGACCCCCCCCTCCCACCCTCCCCCTCCCCCCCCCGGCACCCCCCCCCCCAAAAAAAAGAAAAAAATAATTATATTTGTTGACCAAAGATTGGTGTTATGTCACTTTTTTTTATTCCTACCTTTATAATTAGTTTGGGTAACGAGAGGTTATTGACATTCTCTAGAGTCAAAATTTTATTTATCTTTTATCTAAATATTTTTTTTTACTTTTTATTCTTTTTATTTGTATTTATTCATATGATATGTTAAAAAAATCAAGAAATATCATAATATTTTAAACGTAATTGCACCTTTATATTCTATATTATGATTTTAAAATTAAACTCAATAGTCCCTTCTCTTTCTTTAAGAAAAACGGTTAATATATCGTACTTCTATATCTAGGTAAATATTCAATTTTCTTTTAAGAACACAATTATCAAAGTCATATTCAATTCCATTGTGTAAAATGACTATCTTCAAGGCATAACTTATCAGATTCTCATATTCGTTGACAAGTAATCACAATAATATTTTGAGTAATATCACAAATAAAAAGATAACAATATGTAAGAAATTTTGTGCCACAGAATGTTGACAAACTTTTCAACCAATATTTTTTTTCTTTAGATTTATGAGTAGCATTTTGTCAAGGATTATTTTAATCATTTCGCCGTAAAATTTTAAATTATTTAGCGAGATTTTTAAAGAAAAAGTACATTAAAAAATAATTAAAATTTAAAATATTGAAATTAAGGTTCGAACTAAGTTACTTAAATACGGACTATTTCTTTTAAAATTGTTAGTAATTCATCAATATATGAGTTCTAGCCTCAAATGATCTTTTAAATTTAAACATATATTTATTTTTATTTTTATTTTAATATTTGAGCACACATGGTCCCAATTATATTTTCTAAAATTTTCAAAAATTGCACTTTGAAAAGTACATTACGTTTGCAACTAATCACTTGATTAGAACTATTTATATATTTAAAAAAAAACTAAATATCTCAATATCAAATGTGAAATATTAAATTAGTCATTTAATATGTAATAATTTTTAGTACATATATACTATAGTTGGTTTCTAGATTTCAAGATTTTTGTTTAGACTTTTGTTGTTGTGTCTCCGTAGTTGCTTTTTTTTTGTTTGTTTAAATAAATGAAAGAAAACGCTTTGATTTGATTTTTATTTTAACTTTAGAAAATTTATTTTGGCAAATACAGATGGATTAAATTAAATTTATTTAGATTATTTTTAAAAAAAAACTAATAATAATATTAAATGTCAAATATACTTTTAGGATTATTTTACCATTATAAAGTAAGAAGCAGATAAGTGAGTACAAGCTATGTCTCATCATAGATAAGGAAGGAAATCAAAGCAAGGATAAAAGGGTACAAGATACAAGGAGAGCTAGAAAGTGCAAGCACTGGATACACACAAATATAGCTAGGTGTTAGGCAGCTGAGAATGTTATTAGGATGTGTTTTCTTTTACTATTTGCTTTTGGGAGGTCTAAGAGCTAATGGAATTAGGCCGAGATTCTCGTATACTTTCTAAATATCATTTGTTTGTTCTAATAATATATTCACAAAAAAAAAATTGTAGCCCAAAAATAATATATCTTGGGCTAAGAATGAAAAAGAATTTGAAGTTGTATATAAAGCTGGTTAAACCAAGTAAGAAGATAAAATATAGACTAATTTTGATAGAATTATTGTACCAGCAGTTAGAGAGAGTAATCAATCATGTCTTTGAATATGAAAAATGTCTAAATGTGTGCTTAAAGTATTCAAAAATTATGAAAAAGTATGTCCTTGTATAATAGTTTAGCTCACATATGTCCTAACCGTTCAATAACCAATCTGAAAGTATCCTTAATTTAAGGAAATAGCCAATTAACCTAATTAGATTATTATTATTAATAAATAAAAACAGACGTTGGTGCACTGTCCAACATTGTTTATATCTTTACGTTGTAACATAATATTGAGCCATAACAACAACATAAATCTTCATTACAAGTTTGATATATTACTGAAAACAAATAAATAACATATTATAACGAATTAAATTACTCAAATTTTTGACTCTTCCAACACCTGACAAACTTGAATAAGTGACTGGCATACCTTTCCATCAGGAGCAATGTAATATTTCTTAATGATACATCATTCCATTTTGATTTGAAATTTCCAGCCCAAATGTAAGATATGCTTCTTAAATTCCTTTGTCGAGGAAATAAATGGCATTAACTTAGTAATTGCTTCTAGTCAAGAGTCAGGTTCACCAGGCAGTGCCATCTTGCGATACTTACAATTCTCCAAAGTCGGTAGGCCACTCTTGGTACTGGATAAAATACCAGCAATGTCATCACTTGGCATAGATGACATGTACTTGGCACTTGCTTCTAGGCAAGAGTCAGGTTTACTGACCTGGGTATACCGCTCAAATTTCTTCTTCTTTGTAGGAGGTCTCCCCTGGCGAGGTTTTGAATTCACCAAAGTCGGTAGGCCACTCTTGTTACTGGACAAAATACCAGCAATGTCATCACTTGGCATAGATGACATGTACTTGGCACTTGTTTCTAGGCAAGAGTCAGGTTCATTGACCAGGGTCTTCCCCTCAATTTTTTCTTCTTTGTAAGAAGTCTCTCCCGGTGAGGCTTTGAATTCGCCAAAGCCGGTAGGTCACTCTTAGTACTGGATAAAATACCAGTGTCATCAACAATAGGCGGAGGTATAACAGAGAAATCACGTGGTGATACAGATGATTCTTCATTTTGTCTAGGAGCAATTGACCTGCAATCACCACTACCACACAATTGATCATCCTTTGTGTCAGGTGCAGAAGCAAATCATTTTTTAACAGATTGAAGATTGGAAAAATTCTTATTAACAGGCAGCGTCGCCGCACTATCAGTACAGAGAGCATTCAAGTTATCAAAGTATGTTTCAAGGTTCAGTTTATCTTCAAGGGCAACTACTGAAATTCGAAAAATTGACTTCCTTGTGAGGTTGAGGAGTTCAGTTCAGAAAAAAATTGCTTGATGGTTAACTTGGTATTATCAAGCACAACTTCCTTCACCAATTTCCTCCAAATATCTGTAGAAGAAGACGTCCAATGCTTGAGACTTTTACTATCATCCTTCAGCTGCACTTCAACCAAATTTGTTTCATTGAGATTAAGAGCGGGTATAGCTCCTCAATCACTTCAAGGAAAATTCAGGAAGCGCGAGACTCCCATTCTTCTGTAACCTCATTACAATCCTGAGATACACACAGTTTGTCCACTCGACCCTTCATTTCCTCATCCATGTCTGGAAAGTAAATTCTTCGCTCCTCTTCACCTTCTTCACGATCAAATATCACACCTTCCCACCAGACATCATTATAAAACATATCTACACATTGTCCATAAGGTAAAGGTAATCGTGCAAATTCACGCGGAGGTGGCAAAGGCCTAATCATATTCATACCAAGATGATGAACTGGCTTTTCATCAGCAGGAGTTACCCAATCAACTATAGGAGAAACACTTACAAATTCTACCAAGTTGTCAGAACCATGATCTGACAGAATGTGATCATATTTAACTTGACGAAATAAATCATCACAACCAATCACAGTACCCAAGTGCCATAAACCCAAAAACCCATCTTCAACAATCTTCACCTACATAAATCACAACCTCTTAAACTCTCCATAACTAAAAAAGGGGAAAATGGTATAAAGGGATGAAAACAATCTTGACCCATGACATACATACACTTTTTATAGCCTTCAAAACACCCAAAACAAATTATGGCATTGAACTAAAATCGAAAGGTAAATTGAGCTTTGTATGCACAATGAACCCCAAAAATTTGAACTCCTTGAGTACACCCACTTACTAGTTCTATCAAATAATTCCAGTTTCCTTCAATTATGAGCATTAAATAAATAAACAGTGCAAATCTATGAGTATACAAATGTATAGAAACAAAAGGTAGATAATTAAATGTGGGTAAATCAGCTTAAAGAAGCAATTTTTTTTTAATTTTTTAAAAACGTTACAACCAATGAAACCTAAAAATCAATGAAATTCAGAACCATTCTTTTCAGTGATTAATCTCTATATATAAATCGATTTTCAAAATTGAGATGTTTTGCTCCTCACACACATGTTTAGAATCAAATGAAAAAAGAAAAAAAGAATCAAACAAAACTCAAAACAGAGCATTTTAATTACCTCGACTTTCTGATCGATACACAATTTCCGATGGGTTCCTCCGTCTACTTTGGGCTTTCTTTTCTTCACAACTCGCTCACTTTTGGCCGCCATTGAAGAGTGAAATTTCTTTTTGCAAGGAATCATAGGGGTTGCAGTTACACTATGAGTTCTCCACGTTTACAAGTGTTATATATGCTAACAAAAAAACTAAACGTAGACGGTGAGATTAAACCATAGTTGGAAAGACAACTAGGGTTGCCAAATGCGGCGGATGCGGTTATAGGGCAAACCTATATAAACCTAGATTTTAATTCATCCCGCGCGCGGCGCCTGCCTTGTATAACATAATTTGTTACTTTCAATCCGTTCTGTCCAGCCCTGCGTAAATCTGCATCGCATAATTTGCTATTTTAAAATAAATAATTTATATTATAAAAAAAATCAACCATGCATAATTTGTACTAACATAATATTTTTATTAATAAATAATTTAAATTCACTCTCCACACTTTTAAATCCTAGGGTCAGTTTGGTGTGAAGGAAAATTTTTTCATGAAAAATATTTTCTAGGAAAAAAAAAAATTTCTTACTTATTTTCTTGTGTTTGGTATGCAGGTAGAAAATACTTATATATAGGATCTAAGACAAAACTATGAGGATGAGATAAGTTGGATGGTTGTGAGGATGGGAAGAAGATAATGTGACATATTTTTCCTATTTTTATTAGGGAAGTCATTTTACTTATTTTTAAGAAACTTGTTTTCCTAAACAAAATATTTTTCAAAACTTTTGATCAACCGAGCACACCTTAATGTCAAACGATTAAAAAAAAATAACAATTTAGACAAAAAGAATTAGAGAAATAAATTCTTAGAGATTGATAATCAAATAAAACATATTTTTGAAATAAGAGCTCTATTGTGTCAAGAACAAAAATTATTTTTTTAAAAAATTACTATTAAACCGCGTACACCCGCACAAACCCGCAAGCCGCACAAACCCGCAAGCCGCACAAACCCGCATCAATTTTAAAAAAAATAATTTCAACCCACCTCACATCCGCATAACCTAAACTTGCTCACCGTATAGCATAAAATCTGCCCCTCCTCATTGTCATCTCTAACGACAACTGGATTCACAATTAGGGCCCATTTGGCCATGCGAGATGAAATCATGATAATAGTTGGCAAAGATTATTTACATTTATTAAATAGTTGGTTGTTAAATATAGTTGGTATATATAAAATGGTGGAGTTTTTTTTTTTTTTTTTTTTACAAAATATAAACTTGTGGTTAAATTTTGCTTTTGAAAAATCTCATATCATGATTTGAAATCTCAAATCAAGCTTTTTGGAGAATTTGAAATTTCATCTCACAATTTGAAATTGTGAGGTGAAATTACATGTTCAAACGCCGCTAGTTTCATCTCATAATTTCAAATAGCGATATAAAATCATATACCCAAACGCCTACTTAGAATGAGAAGTGAATTCAAGATTTAATCTTTATAAGGTGCAATCTTAAGAATTCTTAATAATAAATTTATTATATTTTTTGAAATTATAATTTTAGAAAGATTATTTATTTTAGTGAATTAATATATTTAGTTAAAAGCATTAGGTTGAGTTTGAGAATATTATTGGAAAGGAAAAAATCTATTTGAGCACAATAATTTTGGCCACAGGGTTATAATTACTCATTCACATTAAAAACTGGTTCTTTTTTTGCACTTACTCTTTTTTCTCAAATATAAATTTTTCATCAAATGCCTTGGTAATTACAATAAATAAATATTCCTAATTTTTAGAAATTTATAAAAGGAACTAAGGAAGCATTCAAGTTTGTTTTCTACAGAGAAATTATTTTATTTTTTATTTAATTCATATAAATCGATACTTCTTCTGTCTCAAGTTATTTATCGTAATTTTTAAAAATAGTTATCTAAAATTAATTTTATTTTACAAGTTCAAGACAAATATAATATTTTTTTCCCATTTTAGAATTAATAGTAATTGTTCTTGAAAATTAATATTTAATGAGAATAGATTATATCGTATGACATAAATGAGAGTAAACTAATAATAAGAAAAACCTCTTGATTAATATTTTTTTAATAGTGGATATGTAAAAGAGAATTACGTAAAGCAATTTGAAATGAAGATAACAATTTTTATTTCTTAAATAATTATAGTATGTTGAAAATGCTTTTGCAAATTATTACCTTATTTTCTAACTTATTAATTTCATATTTATGCTGCACTATTATTTTTCCCATCTAATGTTTTAATTTATTCTAAAATAAGTAATTTTTTCAAGAAATCCCAAAAGGTAATATTAATTAATTTATTTTCAAAATTACTCTTGTCTAAAAGATGTTGAACAAATTTTCAAAAAAAAAATCTTTTAAAACTTTTTTATATTTTTCTATGTGTATATTAAATAAATATTTTAATAAAATAATTTATTAAATTAGAGCTATTAAGTGACTTTTTTAAGGGTGTGTTAAGTTTTAAAATTATTTAAAAATAAAAAGATTACATATAATTATTTTTTAAATAAGTACACACACACTCATTGAGTGTGTCTAGTATAGAGAAAGTAGTTTCTGGAAAATTTTTAATTTTTTTCATGTTTGGTTTGATAATATACTTTGGAAGTATTTTCTTTAAAAAATCAAGTTCCCTAAAATGAAAAAAATAATTTTTCTAATAAAAGTAGGAAAAATAAGTTTCAGAAGGGACATTTCAAGTTCATTATCTCCTCCCACTCATACAATACGCCCACCTACCAACCCGAACCCCCGACTTCCTTCATCCCATTCCATACTCATATTATTTTGTCGAAAAAATATTTTTGACCATAATGACCTAATATGATGGTATTACCTATTCCCTCTATAAATAAATTTTATTGGGGGCATTTTTACCCTTCTCCAAATTCAAATTCCCTGATCTATTTATATTTATTAGTTATTTTTTCAATACATAGAGAATAAATAGTTTTATAATGAATCCCATTTCTACAAAAAAGGTTAATAGAAATATCCTAATATTCCTGTATGTATATTTTTATTATATATATATATATTCTCATGTATATTCTTTTTTGTTAATATATCTCATGATTATTTTCCTACATACACATCAATTACCAATCCAGTGTTTTCCTGCAAATGATACTACTTCATTACTATCTCTTGACACGAACTGGAAGTCAGGTTTACTACTTTAAAGGATTCTCCAAAGTAACTTGCACCCCCTTGAGATTCATCAATAAGATTACGTAATCCATGAATTATATTACTATGGTTCAATGTGTTCAAGTCAAATAGTAAATATGCATGAGCTACTACTTTATGCAGTTCTTTTCACAGGGAAAAGGAAAACAAACACAAAGACAAAGTTGAGACTGTCTATTCCCTTAGTCCAGCACAAGAATGAAAAACATACTAGATAAGTATGATGGAGAAGCTAAAGCATTAAAGAACCTTGCAAAAGTTACTGGAAGATACAGTCTAAGCAAAAACTTTTTGAACAGAAAACAAATAACTAACCTGTATTTCCACGGTTCATAACAATGAACTGAATCCGACCTGTAACACCCGCCAAAGAAATAATAAATATCTCATAAAGTCATACCGTTCAAGTCAACCGAGGAAGAAGAATAGTGCACTGAATCTAGAAACTATCAATCAATTAATCAACTTAGTCCCAATCTAAATCTAGATGGGGTCGAGAATAGGAGTCTGTATAAATAATTTTGCGCCATTGTGCTCAGCTTAATTCCATTACTAAAACAATTTGACTATTAAGGCAAATTACTTCTCTAAGCTTCTTCAAAGTTCACACTTATAACGCTGTGAGAGATACAAGTTTTGACCATATCATATCTAAAATCTTTCCACAGAAAAACAGAAATACACCTCAAAGGTCACCAATTTAATCAAACCCTGCAAAGGGTCAGAGAAAGAAATGCCTTAAAAAAATAAAAAGCAAGTCCAGAAATCCAAATGCTTACCTCTTGACAACAAACAAGGATCCTTCCACGTCCTTTCAACTCTGCAGAAAAAGCTCAAAACAATATCAGTACTCAAATACAAGTCGATCAATAAACTACACTCAATCCCAAACTAGTTATAATCTAGTATTCCTACTCATTCAATTCAAATACAATAATTCATATCTTTTTTCTCGAATTAACTTAAGAATTCTTCAAAAACTAAAAGGTTTTGCTAAATCACACACTTATCCTACACAAACATACAAAGAAAGATGCAATTTTTGCAAGAGAAAATGAATACCCATTGGCTATTATCAATATTGAATTCGTATAAACTAACATAAGAAAATGAGTTGAGGGTTAGAAAAAAGTGTTGTAATTATAAAAGGTGACAAGTTTGACCAGCTTTGGTCAAAACTTCATTTAAATTATGATTAAGTTAAATGGGATATAAAGTGTAATATTTAAAACTTGTTAATCTTTAAAAAAATATAAAATAACCCTACCCATTAATTCAAAACCCCAACTCCCCAGCACACGATCTTTTCATTCTTCTTCATCTTTCACTCAACCGTTGTTCTCTTCCTCTCTTCTTCACTGCGTTTTCTGTTCTTCTAAATTAATTTTTCTTCAGAAATCATCACACCAATAAGCCCAATCGATGTCGGTTAGCCATTAACGCACACTACTCCGCTTAGAGGTAATTTTTTTTACTTCTGTCAAAAATCTCTGTGTTGAACAGTTAGGCTTTTTGGATTTTTCGAACTAAAAGTGGTTTCAGTTGTTGAAGAAGAAGAAGAAGAAGAAGATGGGTTTTGCATATTATGTTGTTCGATGACTTTCTTTGTTGTAATTGTTCTTCTTGTTGGATTTTTAAAAAATATTGTCACTAGTAGGCCGGACTTATTTTTCTTGTGGGATTTTTGTTGTTCTAGAAAAAAATATTGTGATGTTGTTTGATTTATTTTCCAACAGCTTAAGAAGTTGTTGCAGCAACTTACGCACTTGTTTGAATAAATCAGAAGTTGCTGAGGTTATTTTGTTGCAACCTCAGCGGTTGTTTGATTTTTTGAAATAAGAGGTTAAGTTGTTGCAACAACTTTCTAAACTGCTGGAAATAAATTAAATAGTTGCTGAAATTGTTGCAACAAGTTGTTGGAGTTGTTGCAACAAGTTTACAATTTGTTGCAACTACTCACACACCTGTTGACAAAAAAGTTATTATTTGCCAAACAAGAGCTGAAGTTGTTGCAACAACTTCCACAGTTGTTGATAAAAATCAAACAGTTGTTGTACTTGTTACAACAACATCAACAACTGTTGGCTAAAATCAAACAACTGTTGATATTGCTGCAATAATTCTCACACTTGTTGAAAGAAAGAATCAATATTTTCCAAACAAGATCTGAAGTTGTTGCAACAATTTGTTGGTGCTACTTTTGTACCCATGGTTATTTCATAATTTAGAGAGTAATTAGGGGTCAACAACTGTTTGATTTTTACCACAACTGTTGGTAAATATCAAACAACTGTTGAAGTTGTTGCAACAACTTCAGCAACTGTTGGATAAAATCAAACAACTGTTGAAGTTGTTGCAACAACTCTCACACTTGTTGAAAAGAAAATCAATATTTGCCAAATAAGAGCTGAAGTTGTTGCAACAACTTGTTGGTCCTACCTTTGTACCCATTGTTGTTTCATAATTTAGGGAGTAAACAGGGGTCACAACTGTTGGTAACTATCAAACAATTGTTGAAGTTCTTGCAACAACTTCAGCAACTGTTGGATAAAATCAAACAACTGTTGAAGTTGTTGCAACAACTCTCACACTTGTTGAAAAGAAAATCAATATTTGTCAAACAAGAGCTGAAGTTGTTGCAATAACTTGTTGGCGCTGTCTTTGAACCCATTGTTATTTTATAATTTAGGGAGTAAATTGGGGTCAACAACTGTTTGATTTTTACCATAGTTGTTGGTAAATATCAAACAATTGCTTTACTTGTTGTAGAAAATTCAACAACTGTTGGATAAAATCAAACAACTGTTGAAGTTGTTGCAACAACTCATACAATTTTAAATAACAAATTAATATTTGTTTTACTTTTTTGATTTGCAGCAGTTGTTTTCACTGTTTATTTTGACTGAATAATTAAATTAATTGTTGATTTATATTTTGTCTCATATTTTTACAGATAAAATGACTTCAAAAAGAGCACGAACTACCAGTAAAAGTGTTGCTGCTTCTAGAAGATCAAAAAGAACTAAGAATCAAGCAGAAGAAACAAATGATAAACCTGAGAGTCCAAGCTATCTAGATGTGCTTGCTGACCAAGCAGGAGTCATAGTGGAAAATGAGGTCATCAAGCCAGAAGCAACAGGATGACGCTGTAGAAGCCAAAGAAGCATTTGAAATAGATGAAGATGATTCCTCCCAAGAACAAACTGAAAGTGGACATGCTTTTAAAGGTAATAAAGATGGAGAGGATGATGAAGATGGGGAAGGTGATAATGAAGAAGAAGAGGATGATGAGGATGGGGAAGGTGATAATGAAAATGGGAAAGGTGATAATGAAGATGGGGAAGATGAAAATAATGATGATGATGATACTGATGAGAACACCACAACAACTGATGATAAAACAGAAGAAGCGAATGATGAGAATGTCCCCTTTACTCCTGCCGAGGCATCTAGTAGTTGAAGAGATCCAAGCACAACTTCCACTGAGATAGTTGTAAAAAATATAAGGTTTGAAAATTACAACTTAAAGATGTTGATGGATGTGCATGGAGAACTAGAGGGTGACATTGTTGTTAGATCAAGTATGGGTAGAAGGTTTACAGAATTTAGAAAGATCTTAAGGGAAAATGATTTAGTGAAATTCTTTTAAAGCAGCTGTTTTGAAAAATTTTTAGACTTACCCGATGACACCACCCCAAGATTTCAAATGACTACGGTGTACAGTATCCTACATCGCAGGATCGTTTGTGATAAAAAAGATGAGATTTGGATTAATTACTGCTGCATGCCTGTATGTTTTGGCATGAAAGGAATTTGCTGTTATGACAGGATTAAACTGTCATTCTCCTCCTTGTGTTGGAGGAGCCAAATCAGCAACCAAGGGTGAGGATTTGTTTAAGTTAATTGAAAAAAGCTACAAGGAAAAGAATCTACTTGAACATTTAAAATCCAAAACAGTTTCGAGGAATGTGAAGAAGTCACTGTGCTTAGTTTGGTTTGTGCAAAGTATTCTTTGTGCAAGAGATGTTGGGAAGAACATCTCTTCTGATTGGATCAAACTCTCTGCAGACTATGAAGCATTCAATGCCTATACATGGGTCCGAGAAAGCTTCAAACTCACAGTTAAATATTTGTTGAGGGAGTTAAAGCCAAACATGAAGACCATTAACCTATATGTCTTTCCTTGGGCTTTCACGGTAAATTTTATTAGCTTGACTATTTAATTATTTTTGAATCTATCCTTTATAGTGATCCATTATGACTTTATTTTATCTAGGCTTGGTCATTTGAAGTTATTCCTCACCTCCAGCATCAAGTTAAAGACTTTCCAGAAGAAGTGTCTTCTCTGCGGATCCTTAGATGGCTGGCTGCAAAGAATAACAAAGCAGTTGGTATTGATCTATTTACCCCCCTAGAGACTTGGTAAACCTCATTACACAATTATATACCCTTGGAATGTATTATTGCAACCTTAGTAGTTTTTTGATTTAGTTAAACAAGAGTTGAAGTTGCTGCAAGATCTTCCTCAGTTGTTGAAATAAAATCAAGCAGTTGCTGGACTTGTTACAACAACTCCAGCAACTATTTGATTTTATCAAACAACTATTGTAGTTGCTGCAAAAACTTACTCAGTTGTTTGATTTTGTCAGACAAGAGCTGAAGTTGCTGCAACAACTTCCTCAGTAGTTCAAATAAAATCAAGCAGTTGCTAGACTTTTTGCGACAACTCCGTCAACTATTTGATTTTGTCAAACATCTCTTGAAGTTGCTACAACAACTCACTCAATTATTTGATTTTGTCAGACAAGAGTTGAAGTTGCTGCAACAACTTCCTTAGTTGTTGAAATAAAATCAAGCAGTTATTCGACTTGTTGCAAAAAATTCAGCAACTAATTGATTTTGTCAAACAACTATTGAAGTTGCTGCAACAACTCACTCAGTTGTTTGATTTTATGAGACAAGAGCTGAAGTTGCGGTAACAACTTCCTCAGTTGTTGAAATAAAATCAAATAGTTGTTGGACTTGTTGCAACAACTCCAACAACTAATTGATTTTGTCAAACAACTGTTGAAGTTGCTACAACAACTCACTCAGTTGTTTTATTTTGTCATACAAGAGCTGAAGTTGCTGCAACAGCTCACTCAGTTATTTGATTTATTCAGATAAAGGTGAAGTTGCCGCAACAACTTCCTCAAGTGTTGAAATAAAATCAAGAAGTTGCTGGACTTATTGCAAAAACTCCAGCAACTATCTTATTTTATCAAATAGTAGTTGTAGTTGCTGCAACAGCTCACTCAATTGTTTGATTTATTCAGAGAAAAGGTGAAGTTGCTGCAACAACTTCCTCAGTTGTTGAAATAAAATCAAGCAGTTGCTGGACTTGTTGCAACAACTCCAGCACTGTTTGATTTTGTCAAAAAACTGTTGCATTTGCTGCAACAGCTCACTCAATTGTTTGATTTATTTAGACAAAAGCTGAAGTTGCTGCAACAACTTCCTTAGTTGTTGAAATAAAATCAAGTAGTTGCTAGACTTGTTGCAACAACTCCAACAACTGTTTGATTTTGTTAGACAAGAGCTGAAGTTGCTGAAATAGATCACTCAGTTTTTTGATTTATTCAAAGAAGATGTGAAGTTGCTGCAACAACTTCGTCAGTTGTAGAAATAAAATCAAGCATTTGTTGGACTTGTTGCAAAAATTCCAGCAACTATTTAATTTTTTCAAACAGCTGTTGCAGTTGTTGCAACAGCTCACTCAGTTGTTTGATTTATTCAGAGAAGAGACGAAGTTGCTGCAACAACTTCCTCAGTTGTTGAAATAAAATCAAGCAGTTGCTGGACTTGTTGCAACAACTCCAGCAACTGTTTAATTTTGTCAAACAACTGTTGCGTTTGCTGCAACACCTCACTCAGTTGTTTGATTTATTCAGACAAGAGCTAAAGTAGCTGCAACAACTTCCTCAGAGTTTGAAATAAAATCAAGCAGTTGTTGGACTTGTTGAAACAACTCCAACAACTATTTGATTTTGTCAAACAACTGTTGCAGTTGCTGTAATAGCTTACTCAATTGTTTGATTTTGTTAGACAAGAGCTGAAGTTGCTGCAACAACTTCCTCAGTTGCTGCAACAAATTCCTCAGTTGCTGCAACAACTTCCTCAGTTGTTGAAATAAAATCAAACAGTTGCTGGACTTGTTGCAACAACTCCAGCAACTGTTTGATTTTGTCAAGCAACTATTGCATTTGCTGCAACAACTCACTCAGTTGTTTGATTTATTTAGACAAGAGCTGGAAGTTGCTGAACTTGTGTTTAATCAATTTTAGAGTCATTTGGATACTTTTTTAGCATTTAGAACTCCCCCAAGGACAAATTTAGTGTTCGATTGATCGACCAACTAGAAAATGAGATGACTTTCGATCGTGAGTTGCTGGTTCATTTGTTTCTTTATTGAACATTGATGAGCCAGCAAGTTCCTATTGAAAGTTGGTTTAATTCTGAGCAACCTGCTCGGATATGAACCGACTTTCAATTGGTAGCTGTTGGTTCATCAATGTTCAATAAGATACTAATGAATCATTAGCTCCCAATCGAAAGTCAGTTTATTTTTTAGTTGGCGGATCAGTTGAATGCGCAAATTTATCCTTGAATAGTCATGAATGAAAAAAAGCTCCAAGTGGCTACTATTTTGGGTTATCACAAGTTCTTTATACATAAATTATAGTGTTATATTTATCCCACGCTCGATGTTGGATAACTAATCCCAAGATAAATTATTCCGAGATTTTATCCAAATCAAACATGGAGTAAAACCATTCAAAAATTAATTCTGACACTATTTATTTCTTATTTGAAGGTGAAATAATAATTTGGAGATAACTAAACCCCAAATTTAATTATCCCGCGGTAACTTATTTCCCAACCAAACGACTCCTTAGTGGCGAAACCATTTTTTTCGGGTGTTAATTGATGACACCCTTTTGCTGGATAATTAAAAATAGTTGAGTTAAGAAAAACAACACACGCACACATATATATATGAAAAAGAACTAGAAATATTCTTAGATTATGTGAAATTGAATAAAAATATGTTTCATTAATAATTTGATTAGAAAATATTCCTACAGTCAATAATTTGATCCAGAAATGCCTTTTCTGACTGTCGTTAATAGTTTGATCCAAAAATGTCTTTGCCGACTGTCATTAATAGTTTGGTCTAGACATTCATGCTATAAAGAATCTATTGAACTTAATTAATCATAAACAAATGTTAGATTAATAAAGATTGATTTTCTTTAATAAAAATTATTGGATTAAAATTTTATTATTATTATTTTATTATAATAATTAAAAATTATTGGAGTATTGAAAATAAAGACCAATTAAATTTTACATTAAAAAAGTTTAAAGAAATGACTTTTTAGTTTCTTAACATTTCATCTTTAATATAATTAAGAGAGTTATAAGAAATAAATTTTTATATTTTTTTTAACATAGCACATAAATGAGGAAAAAATAGGGACCCCCTCCCAACCTCCCCCCCCCCGGCCCCCTCCCCCCCAAAAAAGAAGAAAATAATAATTATATTTGTTGACCAAAGATTGGTGTTACGTCACTTTTTTTTATTCCTACCTTTATAATTAGTTTGGGTAATGAGAGGTTATTGACATTCTCTTGAGTCAAAATTTTATTTATCTTTTATCTAAATTTTTTTTACTTTTTATTCTTTTTATTTGTATTTATTCACGTGATATGTTAAAAAAATCAAGAAATATCATAACATTTTAAACATAATTGCACCTTTATATTCTATATTATGATTTAAAAAAAAAACTCAATAGTCCCTTCTCTTTCTTTAAGAAAAACGGTCAATATATCTTACGTCTATATCTAGGTAAGTATTCAATTTTCTTTTAAGAACACAATTATCAAAGTCATATTCAATTCAATTGTGTAAAATGACTATCTTCAAGGCATAACTTATCAGATTCTCATATTCGTTGACAAGTAATCACAATAATATTTCGAGTAACATCACAAATAAAAAGCTAACAATATGTAAGAAATTTTGTGCCGTAGAATGTTGACAAACTTTTCTGCCAATATTTTTTCTTTAGATTTATGAGTAGCATTTTGTCAAGGATTATTTTAATCATTTTGCCATAAAATTTTAAATTATTTAGCGAGATTTTTAAAGAAAAAATACATTAAAGAATAATTAAAATTTAAAATATTGAAATTAAGGTTCGAACTAAGTTACTTAAATACGGACTATTTCTTTTAAAACTGTTAGTAATTCATCAATATATGAGTTCTTGCCTCAAATGATCTTTTAAATTTAAACATATATTTATTTTTATTTTTATTTTAATATTTGAGCACACATGGTCCTAATTATATTTTCTAAAATTTTCAAAAATTGCACTTTGAAAAGTACATTACATTTGCAACTAATCACTTGATTAGAACTATTTATATATTTTTTAAAAAATTAAATATCTCATTATCAAATGTGAAATATTAAATTAGTCATTTAATATGTAATAATTTTTAGTACATATATACTATAGTTGGTTTCTAGATTTCTAGATTTTTGTTTAGACTTTTTGTTGTTGTGTCTCCGTAGTTGCTTTTTTTTGTTTGTTTAAATAAATGAAAGAACGCTTTGATTTGATTTTTATTTTAACTTTTGAAAATTTATTTTGACAAATACATATGGATTAAATTAAATTTATTTAGATTATTTTTAAAAAAAACCTAATAATAATATTAAATGTAACAAATATACTTTTAGGATTATTTTATCATCATAAAGTAAGAAGCAGATAAGTGAGTACAAGCTATGTCTCATCATAGATAAGGAAGGAAATCAAGGCAAGGATAAAAGGGGTACAAGATACAAGGAGAGCTAGAAAGTGCAAGCACTAGATACACACAATTATAACTAGGATGTGTTTTCTTTTACTACTTGCTTTTGGGAGGTCCAAGAGCTAATGGAATTAGGCCGAGATTCTGGTATACTTTCTAAATATCATTTGTTTGTTCTGATAATATATTCAAAAAAAAATTGTAGCCCAAAAATAATATATCTTGGGCTAAGAATGAAAAAGAATTTGAAGTTATATATAAAGCTGGTTAAACCAAGTAAGAAGATAAAATATAGACTAATTTTGATAGAATTATTGTACCAGCAGTTAGAGAGAGTAATCAATCATGTGTTTGAATATGAAAAATGTCTAAATGTGTGCTTAAAGTATTCAAAAATTATGAAAAAGTATGTCCTTGTATAATAATTTAGCTCACATATGTCCTAACCGTTCAATAATCAATCTGAAAGTATCCTTAATTTAAGGAAATAGCCAATTTACCTAATTAGATTATTATTATTAATAAATAAAAGCAGTCGTTGGTGCACTGTCCAACATTGTTTATATCTTTACGCTGTAACATAATATTGAGCCATAACAACAACATAAATCTTCATTACAAATTTGATATATTACTGAAAACAAATAAATAACACATTATAATGAATTAAATTACTCAAATTTTTGACTCTTCCAACACCTGGCAAACTTGAATAAGTGACTGGCATACCTTTCCATCAGGAGCAATGTAATATTTCTTAATGATACCACATTCCATTTTGATTTGAAATTTCCAGCCCAAATGTAAGATATGCTTCTTAAATTCCTTTGTCGAGGATATAAATGGCATTAACTTAGTAATTGCTTCTAGGCAAGAGTCAGGTTCACTAGGTAGTGCCATCTTGCGATACTTAGAATTCTCCAAAGTCGGTAGGCCACTCTTGGTACTGGATAAAATACCAGCAATGTCATCACTTGGCATAGATGACATGTACTTGGCACTTGCTTCTGGGCAAGAGTCAGGTTTACTGACCCGGGTCTGCCGCAAAAATTTCTTCTTCTTTGTAGGAGGTCTCCCCTGGTGAGGTTTTGAATTCGCCAAAGTCGATAGGCCACTCTTGGTATTGGACAAAATACCAGCAATGTCATCACTTGGCATAGATGACATGTACTTGGCACTTGTTTCTAGGCAAGAGTCAGGTTCATTGATCAGGGTCTTCCCCTCAATTTTTTTCTTCTTTGTAGGAAGTCTCTCCCGGTGAGGCTTTGAATTCGCCAAAGCCGGTAGGTCACTCTTGGTACTGGACAAAATACCAGTGTCATCAACAACAGGCGGAGGTATAACAGAGAAATCATGTGGTGATACAGATGATTCTTCATTTTGTCTAGGAGGAATTGACCTGCAATCACCACTACCACACAATTGATCATCCTTTGTGTCAGGTGCAGAAGCAAATCATTTTTTAACAGATTGAAGATTGGAAAAATTCTTATCAACAGGCAGCATGGCCGCACTATAGGTACAGAGAGCATTCAAGTTATCAAAGTATGTTTCAAGGTTCAGTTTATCTTCAAGGGCAACTACTGAAAATTCGAAAAATTGACTTCCCTGTGAGGTTGAGGAGTTCAGTTCAGAAAAAAATTGCTTGATGGTTAACTTGGTATTATCAAGCACAACTTCCTTCACAAATTTCCTCCAAATATCTGTAGAAGAAGACGTCCAATGCTTGAGACTTTTACTATCATCCTTCAGCAGCACTTCAACCAAATTTGTTTCACTGAGATTAAGAGCGGGTATAGCTGCTCAATCTCTTCAATCACTTCAAGGAAAATCCAAGAAGCGCGAGGCTCCCATTCTTCTGTAACCTCATTCCAATCCTGAGATACACGCAGTTTGTCCACTCGACTCTTCATCTCATCACCCATGTCTGGAAAGTAAATTCTCTGCTCCTCTTCACCTTCTTCACGATCAAATATCACACCTTCCCACCAGACATCATTATAAAACATATCTACACATTGTCCATAAGGTAAAGGTAATCGTGCAAATTCACGTGGAGGTGGCAAAGGCCTAATCATATTCATACCAAGATGATGAACTGGCTTTTTATTAGCAGGAGTTACCCAATCAACTATAGGAGAAACACTTACAAATTCTACCAAGTTGTCAGAACCATGATCTGACAGAATGTGATCATATTTAACTTGACGAAATAAATCATCACAACCAATCACATTACCCAAGTGCTATGAACCCAAAAACCCATCTTCAACAATCTTCACCTACATAAATCACAACTTCTTAAACTCTCCATAACTAAAAAAGGGGGAAATGGTATAAAGGGATGAAAACAATCTTGACCCATGACATACATACACTTTTTATAGCCTTCAAAACACCCGAAACAAATTATGGCATTGAACTAAAATCGAAAGGTAAATTGAGCTTTGTATGCACAATGAACCCCAAAAATTTGAACTCCTTGAGTACACCCACTTACTAGTTCTATCAAATAATTCCAGTTTCCTTCAATTCATGAGCATTAAATAAATAAACAGTGCAAATCAATGAGTATACAAATGTATAGAAACAAAAGGTTGATAATTAAATGTGGGTAAATCAGCTTAAAGAAGTAAGTTTTTTAATTTTTTAAAAACATTACAACCAATGAAACATAAAAATCAATGAAATTCAGAAGCATTCTTTTCAGTGATTAATCTGTATATATAAATCGATTTTCAAAATTGAGATGTTTTGCTCCTCACACACATGTTTAGAATCAAATGAAACAAGAAAAAAAGAATCAAACAAAACTCAAAAAAGAGCATTTTAATTACCTCGACTTTCTGATCGATACCCAATTTCCGATGGGTTCCTCCGTCTACTCTGGGCTTTCTTTTCTTCACAACTCGCTCTCTTTTGGCCGCCATTGAAGAGTGAAATTTCTTTTTGCAAGGAATCAAAGGGGTTGCAGTTACACTATGAGTTCTCCACGTTTACAATTGTATATATACTAACAAAAAAACAAAACGTAGACGGTGAGATTAAACCATAGTTAGAAAGACAACTAGGGTTGCCAAATGCGGCGCGTGCGGTTATAGGGCAAACCTGTATAAACCTAGATTTTAATTCATCCCGCGCCGCGGCGCCTGCCATGTATAACATAATTTGATACTTTCAATCAATTCTGTCCAGCCCTACGTAAATCTGCATCGCATAATTTGCTATTTTAAAATAAATAATTTATATTATAAAAAAAATCAACCCTGCATAATTTCTACTAACATAATATTTTTATTAATAAATAATTTAAATTCATTCTCCACACTTTTAAATCCTAGGGTCAGTTTGGTGTGAAGGAAAATTTTTCCATGAAAAATATTTTCTAGGAAATTTTTTTTTTATACTTATTTTCTTGTGTTTGGTATGCAAGTAGAAAATACTTATATATAACAAAAAATATTAGAGAAATAAATTCTTAGAGATTGATAATCAAATAAAACATATTTTTGAAATAAGAGCTCTATTGTGTCAAGAACAAAAATTATTTTTTAAAAAAATTACTATTAAACCGCGTACACACGCACAAACCCGCAAGCCGCACAAACCCGCATCAATTTTTTTTAAAATAATTTCAACCCACCTCACATCCGCATAACCTAAACTCTGCTCACCGTATAGCATAAAATCTGCTCCTCCTCATTGTTCTCTCTAACGACAACTGGATTCACAATTAGGGCCCGTTTCGCCATGCGAGATGAAATCATGATAATAGTTGGCAAAGATTATTTACATTTATTAAATAGTTGATTGTTAAATATAGTTGCTATATATAAAATGGTGGAGTTACATGTTCAAACGCCGCTAGTTTCATCTCATAATTTCAAATAGCGATATAAAATCATATACCCAAACGCCTACTTAGAATGAGAAGTGAATTCAAGATTTAATCTTTATAAGGTGCAATCTTAAGAATTCTTAATAATAAATTTATTATATTTTTTGAAATTATAATTTTAGAAAGATTATTTATTTTAGTGAATTAATATATTTAGTTAAAAGTATTAGGTTGAGTTAGAGAATATTACTGGAAAGGAAAAATCTATTTGAGCACAATAATTTTGGCCACAGGGTTATAATTACCCATTCACATTATAAACTGGTTCTTTTTTTGCTTTTTTACTCTTTTTTCTCAAATATAAATTTTTCATCAAATGCCTTGGTAATTACAATAAATAAATATTCCTAATTTTTAGAAATTTATAAAAGGAACTAAGGAAGCATTCAAGTTTGTTTTCTACAGAGAAATTATTTTGTTTTTTATTTAATTCATAGAAATCGATACTTCTTCTGTCTCAAGTTATCTATCGTAATTTTTAAAAATAGTTATCTAAAATTAATTTTATTTTACAAGTTCAAGACAAATATAATATTTTTTTCCCATTTTAGAATTAATAGTAATTGTTCTTGAAAATTAATATTTAATGAGAATAGATTATATCTTATGACATAAATGAGAGTAAACTAATAATAGGAAAAACCTCTCGATTAATATTTTTTTAATAGTGGATGTGTAAAAGAGAATTACGTAAAGCAATTTGAAATGAAGATAACAATTTTTATTTTTTAAATAATTATAGTATGTTGAAAATGCTTTTGCAAATTATTACCTTATTTTCTAACTTATTAATTTCATATTTATGCTGCACTATTATTTTTCCCATCTAATTTTTTAATTTATTCTAAAATAAGTATTTTTTTCAAAAAATCCCAAAAGGTAATATTAATTAATTTATTTTCACAATTACTCTTGTCTAAAAGATGTTGCACAAATTTTCAAAAAAAAATCTTTTAAAACTTTTTTATAATTTTCTATGTGTATATTAAATAAATATTTTAATAAAATAATTTATTAAATTAGAGCTATTAAGTGACTTTTTTAAGGGTGTGTTAAGTTTTAAAATTATTTTAAAAATAAAAAGATTACATATAATTATTTTTTAAATAAGTACACACACACTCATTGATTGTGTCTAGTATGGAGAAAGTAGTTTCTGGAAAATTTTTAATTTTTTTCATGTTTGGTTTGATAATATACTTTGGAAGTATTTTCTTTAAAAAATCAAGTTCCCTAAAATGAAAAAAATAATTTTTCTAATAAAAGTAGGAAAAATAAGTTTCAAAAGGGACATTTCAAGTTCATTATCTCCTCCCACTCATACAATACGCCCACCTACCAACCCGTACCCCCGACTTCCTTCATCCCATTCCATACTCATATTATTTTGTCGAAAAAATATTTTTGACCATAATGACCTAATATGATGGTATTACCTATTCCCTCTATAAATAAATTTTATTGGGGGCATTTTTACCCTTTTCTCCAAATTCAAATTCCTTGATCTATTTATATTTATTAGTTATTTTTTCAATACATAGAGAATAAATAATTTTATAATGAATCCCATTTCTTCAAATAAGGTTAATAGAAATATCCTAATATTCCTGTATGTATATTTTTCTTATATATATATATTCTCATGTATATTCTTTTTTTTAAATTTATCTCATGATTATTTTCCTACATACACATCAATTACCAATCCAGTGTTTTCCTGCAAATGATACTACTTCATTACTATCTCTTGACACGAACTGAAAGTCAGGTTTACTACTTTAAAGGATTCTCCAAAGTAACTTGCACCCCCTTGAGATTCATCAATAAGTTAACGTAATCCACGAATTATATTACTGTGGTTCAATGTGTTCAAGTCAAATAGTAAATCATGCATGAGCTACTACTTTATGCAGTTCTTTTCACAGGGAAAAGGAAAACAAATACAAAAACAAAGCTGAGACTGTTTATTCCCTTAGTCTAGCACAATGATGAAAAACATACTAGATAAGTATGATGGAGAAGCTAAAGCATCAAAGAACCTTGCAAAAGTTACTGGAAGATACAATCTAAGCAAAAACTTTTTGAACAGAAAACAAATAACTAACCTGTATTTCCACGGTTCATAACAATGAACTGAATCCGACCTGTAGCACCCGCCAAAGAAATAATAAATATCTCATAAAGTCATACCGTTTAAGTCAACTGAGGAAGAAGAATAGTGCACTGAATCTAGAAACTATCAATCAATTAATCAACTTAGTCCCAATCTAAATCTAGATGGGGTCGAGAATAGGAGTCTGTATAAATAATTTTGCGCCACTGTGCTCAGCTTAATTCCATTACTAAAACAATTTGACTATTAAGGCAAATTACTTCTCTAAGCTTCTTCAAAGTTCACACTTATAACGCTGTGAGAGATACAAGTTTTGACCATATCATATCTAAAACCTTTCCACAGAAAAACAGAAATACACCTCAAAGGTCACCAATTTAAACAAACCCTGCAAAAGGTCAGAGAAAGAAATGCCTTAAAAAAATAAAAAGCAAGTCCAGAAATCCAAATGCTTACCTCTTGACAACAAACAAGGATCCTTCCACGTCCTTTCGACTCTGCAGAAAAAGATCAAAACAATATCAGTACTCAAATACAAGTCGATCAATAAACTACACTCAATCCCAAACTAGTTGTAATCTAGTATTCCTACTCATTCAATTCAAATACAATAATTCATATCTTTTTTCTCGAATTAACTTAAGAGTTCTTCAAAAACTAAAAGGTTTTGCTAAATCACACACTTATCCTGCACAAACATACAAAGAAAGATGCAATTTTTGCAAGAGAAATGAATACCCATTGGCTATTATCAATATTGAATTCGTATAAACTAACATAAGAAAATGAGTTGAGGGTTAGAAAAAAGTGTTGTAATTATAAAAGGTGACAAGTTTGACCAGCTTTGGTCAAAACTTCCTTTAAATTATGGTTAAGTTAAATGGGATGTAAAGTGTAATATTTAAAACTTGTTAATCTTTAAAAAAAATATAAAATAACCCTACCCATTAATTCAAAACCCCAACTCCCCAGCACACGATCTTTTCATTCTTCTTCAACTTTCACTCAACCGTTGTTCTCTTCCTCTCTTCTTCACTGCGTTTTCTGTTCTTCTAAATTAATTTTTCTTCAGAAATCTTCACACCAATAAGCCCAATCGACGTCGGTTAGCCATTAACACACACTACTCCGCTTAGAGGTAATTTTTTTTACTTCTGTCAAAAATCTCTGTGTTGAACAGTTAGGCTTTTTGGATTTTTCGAACTAAAAGTGGTTTCAGTTGTTGAAGAAGAAGAAGAAGAAGAAGATGGGTTTTGCATATTATGTTGTTCGATGACTTTCTTTGTTGTATTTGTTGTTCTTGTTGGATTTTTAAAAAATATTGTCACTGGTAGGCCGGACTTATTTTTCTTGTGGGATTTTTGTTGTTCTAGAAAAAAATATTGTGATGTTGTTTGATTTATTTTCCAACAGCTTAAGAAGTTGTTGCAGCAACTTACGCACTTGTTTGAATAAATCAGAAGTTGCTGAGGTTATTTTGTTGCAACCTCAGCGGTTGTTTGATTTTTTGAAATAAGAGGTTAAGTTGTTGCAACAACTTTCTAAACTGCTGGAAATAAATCAAATAGTTGCTGAAATTGTTGCAACAAGTTGTTGGAGTTGTTGCAACAAGTTTACAATTTGTTGCAACAATTCACACACTTGTTGACAAAAAAGTTATTATTTGCCAAACAAGAGCTGAAGTTGTTGCAACAACTTCCACAGTTGTTGATAAAAATCAAACAGTTGTTGTACTTGTTACAACAACATCAGCAACTGTTGGCTAAAATCAAACAACTGTTGATGTTGCTGCAACAATTCTCACACTTGTTGAAAGAAAGAATCAATATTTTCCAAACAAGATCTGAAGTTGTTGCAACAATTTGTTGGTGCTACTTTTGTACCCATGGTTATTTCATAATTTAGAGAGTAATTAGGGGTCAACAACTGTTTGATTTTTACCACAACTGTTGGTAAATATCAAACAACTGTTGAAGTTGTTGCAACAACTTCAGCAACTGTTGGATAAAATCAAACAACTGTTGAAGTTGTTGCAAAAACTCTCACACTTGTTGAAACGAAAATCAATATTTGCCAAATAAGAGCTGAAGTTGTTGCAACAACTTGTTGGTCCTACCTTTGTACCCATTGTTGTTTCATAATTTAGGGAGTAAACAGGGGTCACAGCTGTTGGTAAATATCAAACAATTGTTGAAGTTGTTGCAACAACTTCAGCAACTGTTGGATAAAATCAAACAACTGTTGAAGTTGTTGCAACAACTCTCACACTTGTTGAAAAGAAAATCAATATTTGTCAAACAAGAGCTGAAGTTGTTGCAATAACTTGTTGGCGCTGTCTTTGAACCCATTGTTATTTTATAATTTAGGGAGTAAATTGGGGTCAACAACTGTTTGATTTTTACCACAGTTGTTGGTAAATATCAAACAGTTGCTTTACTTGTTACAAAAACTCCAGCAACTGTTGGATAAAATCAAACAACTGTTGAAGTTGTTGCAACAACTCAGACAGTTTTAAATAACAAATTAGTATTTGTTTTACTTTTTTAATTTGCAACAGTTGTTTTCACTGTTTATTTTGACTGAATAATTAAATTAATTATTGATTTATATTTTGTCTCATATTTTTACAGATAAAATGACTTCAGAAAGAGCAAGAACTACCAGTAAAAGTGTTGCTGCTTCTAGAAGATCAAAAAGAACTAAGAATCAAGCAGAAGAAACAAATGATAAACCTGAGAGTCCAGGCTATCTAGATGTGCTTGCTGACCAAGCAGGAGTCATAGCGGAAAATGAGGTCGCATCAGGCCAGAAGCAACAGGATGACGCTTTAGAAGCCAAAGAAGCATTTGAAATAGATGAAGATGATTCCTCCCAAGAACAAACTGAAAGTGGACATGCTTTTAAAGGAAATAAAGATGGAGAGGATGATGAAGATGGGGAAGGTGATAATGAAGATGAAGAGGATGATGAGGATGGGGAAGGTGATAATGAAAATGGGAAAGGTGATAATGAAAATGGGGAAGATGAAAATAATGATGATGATGATATTGATGAGAACACCATAACAACTGATGATAAAACAGCAGAAGCGAATGATGAGAATGTCCCCTCTACTCCTGTCGAGGCATCTAGTAGTTGAAGAGATCCAAGCACAACTTTCACTGAGATAGTTGTAAAAAATATAAGGTTTGAAAATTACAACTTAAAGATGTTGATGGATGTGCATGGAGAACTAGAGGGTGACATTGTTGTTAGATCAAGTATGGGTAGAAGGTTTACAGAATTTAGAAAGATCTTAAGGGAAAATGATTTAGTGAAATTCTTTTAAAGCAGCTGTTTTGAAAATTTTTTAGACTTACCCGATGACACCACTCCAAGATTTCAAATGACTATGGTGTACAGTATCCTACATCGCAGGATCGTTTGTGATAAAAGAGATGAGATTTGGATTAATTACTGCGGCATGCCTGTATGTTTTGGCATGAAAGGAATTTGCTGTTATGACAGGATTAAACTGTCATTCTCCTCCTTGTGTTGGAGGAGCCAAATCAGCAACCAAGGGTGAGGATTTGTTTAAGTTAATTGGAAAAAGCTACAAGGAAAAGAATCTACTTGAACATTTAAAATCCAAAACAGTTTTGAGGAATGTGAAGAAGTCACTGTGCTTAGTTTGGTTTGTGCAAAGTATTCTTTGTGCAAGAGATGTTGGGAAGAACATCTCTTCTGATTGGATCAAACTCTCTGCAGACTATGAAGCATTCAATGCCTATCCATGGGTCCGAGAAAGCTTCAAACTCACAGTTAAATATTTGTTGAGGGAGTTAAAGCCAAACATGAAGACCATTAACCTATATGTCTTTCCTTGGGCTTTCACGGTAAATTTTATTAGCTTGACTATTTAATTATTTTTGAATCTATCCTTTATAGTGATCCATTATGACTTTGTTTTATCTAGGCTTGGGCATTTGAAGTTATTCCTCACCTCCAGCATCAAGTTAAGGACTTTCCAGAAGAAGTGTCTTCTCTGCGGATCCTTAGATGGCTGGCTGCAAAGAATAACAAAGCAGTTGGTATTGATCTATTTACCCCCTAAAGACTTGGTAAACCTCATTACACAATTATATACCCTTGGAATGTATTATTGCAACCTTAGTAGTTTTTTGATTTAGTTAAACAAGAGTTGAAGTTGCTGCAAGATCTTCCTCAGTTGTTGAAATAAAATCAAGCAGTTGCTGGACTTGTTACAACTCCAGCAACTATTTGATTTTATCAAACAACTGTTGAAGTTGCTGCAACAACTCACTCAGTTGTTTGATTTTGTCAGACAAGAGCTGAAGTTGCTGCAACAACTTCCTCAGTTGTTCAAATAAAATCAAGAAGTTGCTAGACTTTTTGCGACAACTCTGTCAACTATTTGATTTTGTCAAACATCTCTTGAAGTTGCTACAACAACTCACTCAATTATTTGATTTTGTCAGACAAGAGTTGAAGTTGCTGCAACAACTTTCTTAGTTGTTGAAATAAAATCAAGCAGTTATTGGACTTGTTGCAAAAAATTCAGCAACTAATTGATTTTGTCAAACAACTATTGAAGTTGCTGCAACAACTCACTCAGTTGTTTGATTTTATCAGACAAGAGCTGAAGTTGCGGTAATAACTTCCTCAGTTGTTGAAATAAAATCAAATAGTTGTTGGACTTGTTGCAACAACTCCAGCAACTAATTGATTTTGTCAAACAACTGTTGAAGTTGCTGCAACAACTCACTCAGTTGTTTTATTTTGTCATACAAGAGCTGAAGTTGCTGCAACAGCTCACTCAGTTGTTTGATTTATTCAGAGAAAGGTGAAGTTGCTGCAACAACTTCCTCAGTTGTTGAAATAAAATCAAGAAGTTGCTGGACTTATTGCAAAAACTCCAGCAACTATCTGATTTTATCAAACAGTAGTTGTAGTTGCTGCAACAGCTCACTCAATTATTTGATTTATTCAGAGAAGAGGTGAAGTTGCTGCAACAACTTCCTCAGTTGTTGAAATAAAATCAAGCAGTTGCTGGAGTTATTGCAACAACTCCAGCACTGTTTGATTTTGTCAAAAAACTGTTGCATTTGCTGCAACAGCTCACTCAATTGTTTGATTTATTTAGAAAAAAGCTGAAGTTGCTGCAATAACTTCCTCAGTTGTTGAAATAAAATCAAGTAGTTGCTAGACTTGTTGCAACAACTCCAATAACTGTTTGATTTTGTTAGACAAGAGCTGAAGTTGCTGAAATAGATCACTCAGTTTTTTGATTTATTCAAAGAAGAGGTGAAGTTGCTGCAACAACTTCGTCAGTTGTTGAAATAAAATCAAGCAGTTGCTGGACTTGTTGCAACAAATCCAGCACTGTTTGATTTTGTCAAAAAACTGTTGCATTTGCTGCAACAGCTCACTCAATTGTTTAATTTATTTAGACAAAAGCTGAAGTTGCTGCAACAACTTCCTTAGTTGTTGAAATAAAATCAAGTAGTTGCTAGACTTGTTGCAACAACTCCAACAACTGTTTGATTTTGTTAGACAAGAGTTGAAGTTGCTGAAATAGATCACTCAGTTTTTTGATTTATTCAAAGAAGAGGTGAAGTTGCTGCAACAACTTCCTCAGTTGTTGAAATAAAATCAAGCAGTTGCTGGACTTGTTGCAACAATTCCAACACTGTTTGATTTTGTCAAAAAACTGTTGCATTTGCTGCAACAGCTCACTCATTTGTTTGATTTATTTAGACAAAAGCTGAAGTTGCTGCAACAACTTCCTTAGTTGTTGAAATAAAATCAAGTAGTTGCTAGACTTGTTGCAACAACTCCAACAACTGTTTGATTTTGTTAGACAAGAGCTGAAGTTGCTGAAATAGATCACTCAGTTTTTTGATTTATTCAAAGAAGAGGTGAAGTTGCTGCAACAACTTCGTCAGTTGTAGAAATAAAATCAAGCATTTGTTGGACTTGTTGCAAAAATTCCAGCAACTATTTGATTTTTTCAAACAGCTGTTGCAGTTGTTGCAACAGCTCACTCAGTTGTTTGATTTATTCAGAGAAGAGACGAAGTTGCTGCAACAACTTCCTCAGTTGTTGAAATAAAATCAAGCAGTTGCTGGACTTGTTGCAACAACTCCAGCAATTGTTTGATTTTGTCAAACAACTGTTGCATTTGCTGCAACACCTCACTCAGTTGTTTGATTTATTCAGACAATAGCTAAAGTTGCTGCAACAATTTCCTCAGTTGTTGAAATAAAATCAAGCAGTTGTTGGACTTGTTGAAACAACTCCAACAACTATTTGATTTTGTTAAACAACTGTTGCAGTTGCTGTAATAGCTTACTCAATTGTTTGATTTTGTTAGACAAGAGCTGAAGTTGCTGCAACAACTTCCTCAGTTGTTGAAATAAAATCAAACAGTTGCTGGACTTGTTGCAACAACTCCAGCAACTGTTTGATTTTGTCAAGCAACTATTGCATTTGCTGCAACAACTCACTCAGTTTTTTGATTTATTTAGACAAGAGCTGGATGTTGCTGAACTTGTGTTTAATCAATTTTAGAGTCATTTGGATACTTTTTTAGCATTTAAAACTCTCCCAAGGACAAATTTAGTGTTCGATAGATCGACCAACTAGAAAATGAGATGACTTTCGATCGTGAGCTGCTGGTTCATTTGTTTCTTTATTGAACATTGATGAGCCAGCAAGTTCCTATTGAAAGTTGGTTTAATTCTGAGCAACCTGCTCGGATATGAACCGACTTTCAATTGGTAGCTGTTGGTTCATCAATGTTCAATAAGATACTAATGAATCATTAGCTCCCAATCGAAAGTCAGTTTATTTTTTAGTTGGCGGATCAGTTGAACGCGCAAATTTATCCTTGAATAGTCATGAATGAAAAAAAGCTCCAAGTGGCTACTATTTTGGATTATCACAAGTTCTTTATAGATAAATTATAGTGTTATATTTATCCCACGCTCGATGTTGGATAACTAATCCCAAGATAAATTATTCCGAGATTTTATCCAAATCAAACATGGAGTAAAACGATTCAAAAATTAATTCTGACACTATTTATTTCTTATTTGAAGGTGGAATAACAATTTGGAGATAACTAAACCCCAAATTTAATTATTCCGCGGTAACTTATTTCCCAACCAAACGACTCCTTAGTGGCGAAACCATTTTTTTCGGGTGTTAATTGATGACACCCTTTTGCTGGATAATTAAAAATAGTTGAGTTAAGAAAAACAACACACACACACATATATATGAAAAAGAACTAGAAATATTCTTAGATTATGTGAAATTGAATAAAAATATGTTTCATTAATAATTTGATTATAAAATATTCCTACAGTCAATAATTTGATCCAGAAATGCCTTTTCTGACTGTCGTTAATAGTTTGATCCAAAAATGTCTTTGCCGACTGTCATTAATAGTTTGGTCTAGACATTCATGCTATAAAGAATCTATTGAACTTAATTAATCATAAACAAATGTTAGATTAATAAAGATTGATTTTCTTTAATAAAAATTATTGGATTAATATTTTATTATTATTATTTTATTATAATAATTAAAAATTATTGGAGTATTGAAAATAAAGACCAATTAAATTTTACATTAAAAAAGTTTAAAGAAATGACTTTTTAGTTTCTTAACATTTCATCTTTAATATAATTAAGAGAGTTAAAAGAGATGACTTTTTATTTTTTTTTAACATAGCACATAAATGAGGAAAAAATAGGGACCCCCTCCCAACCTCCCCCCCCCCCGGCCCCCTCCCCCCCAAAAAAGAAGAAAATAATAATTATATTTGTTGACCAAAGATTGGTGTTAAGTCACTTTTTTTTATTCCTACCTTTATAATTAGTTTGGGTAATGAGAGGTTATTGACATTCTCTAGAGTCAAAATTTTATTTATCTTTTATCTAAATTTTTTTACTTTTTATTCTTTTTATTTGTATTTATTCATGTGATATGTTAAAAAAATCAAGAAATATCATAACATTTTAAACATAATTGCACCTTTATATTCTATATTATGATTTAAAAAAAAAAACACAATAGTCCCTTCTCTTTCTTTAAGAAAAACGGTCAATATATCTTACGTCTATATCTAGGTAAATATTCAATTTTCTTTTAAGAACACAATTATCAAAGTCATATTCAATTCAATTGTGTAAAATGACTATCTTCAAGGCATAACTTATCAGATTCTCATATTCGTTGACAAGTAATCACAATAATATTTCGAGTAACATCACAAATAAAAAGCTAACAATATGTAAGAAATTTTGTGCCGTAGAATGTTGACAAACTTTTCTGCCAATATTTTTTTCTTTAGATTTATGAGTAGCATTTTGTCAAGGATTATTTTAATCATTTTGCCGTAAAATTTTAAATTATTTAGCGAGATTTTTAAAGAAAAAATACATTAAAGAATAATTAAAATTTAAAATATTGAAATTAAGGTTCGAACTAAGTTACTTAAATACGGACTATTTCTTTTAAAACTGTTAGTAATTCATCAATATATGAGTTATTGCCTCAAATGATCTTTTAAATTTAAACATATATTTATTTTTATTTTTATTTTAATATTTGAGCACACATGGTCCTAATTATATTTTCTAAAATTTTCAAAAATTGCACTTTGAAAAGTACATTACATTTGCAACTAATCACATGATTAGAACTATTTATATATTTTTGAAAAAATTAAATATCTCAATATCAAATGTGAAATATTAAATTAGTCATTTAATATGTAATAATTTTTAGTACATATATACTATAGTTGGTTTCTGGATTTCAAGATTTTTGTTTAGACTTTTTGTTGTCGTGTCTCCGTAGTTGCTTTTTTTTGTTTGTTTAAATAAATGAAAGAATGTTTTGATTTGATTTTTATTTTAACTTTTGAAAATTTATTTTGACAAATACATATGGATTAAATTAAATTTATTTAAATTATTTTTAAAAAAAAACTAATAATAATATTAAATGTAACAAATATACTTTTTAGAATTATTTTACCATCATAAAGTAAGAAGCAGATAAGTGAGTACAAGCTATGTCTCATCATAGATAAGGAAGGAAATCAAGGCAAGGATAAAAGGGGTACAAGATACAAGGAGAGCTAGAAAGTGCAAGCACTAGATACACACAATTATAACTAGGTGTTAGGCAGCTGAGAATGTTATTAGGATGTGTTTTCTTTTACTACTTGCTTTTGGGAGGTCCAAGAGCTAATGGAATTAGGCCGAGATTCTCGTATACTTTCTAAATATCATTTGTTTGTTCTGATAATATATTCAAAAAAAAAATTATATTTGTAGCCCAAAAATAATAAATCTTGGGCTAAGAATGAAAAAGAATTTGAAGTTATATATAAAGCTGGTTAAACCAAGTAAGAAGATAAAATATAGACTAATTTTGATAGAATTATTGTACCAGCAGTTAGCGAGAGTAATCAATCATGTGTTTGAATATGAAAAATGTCTAAATGTGTGCTTAAAGTATTCAAAAATTATGAAAAAGTATGTCCTTGTATAATAATTTAGCTCACATATGTCCTAACCGTTCAATAATCAATCTGAAAGTATCCTTAATTTAGGGAAATAGCCAATTTACCTAATTAGATTATTATTATTAATAAATAAAAACAGATCGTTGGTGCACTGTCCAACATTGTTTATATCTTTACGCTGTAACATAATATTGAGCCATAACAACAACATAAATCTTCATTACAAATTTGATATATTACTGAAAACAAATAAATAACATATTATAACGAATTAAATTACTCAAATTTTTGACTCTTCCAACACCTGGCAAACTTGAATAAGTGACTGGCATACCTTTCCATCAGGAGCAATGTAATATTTCTTAATGATACCACATTCCATTTTGATTTGAAATTTCCAGCCCAAATATAAGATATGCTTCTTAAATTCCTTTGTCGAGGAAATAAATGGCATTAACTTAGTAATTGCTTCTAGGCAAGAGTCAGGTTCACCAGGCAGTGCCATCTTGCGATACTTAGAATTCTCCAAAGTCGGCAGGCCACTCTTGGTACTGGATAAAATACCAGCAATGTCATCACTTGGCATAGATGACATGTACTTGGCACTTGCTTCTGGGCAAGAGTCAGGTTTATTGACCTGGGTCTGCCGCTCAAATTTCTTCTTCTTTGTAGGAGGTCTCCCCTGGCGAGGTTTTGAATTCACCAAAGTCGGTAGGCCACTCTTGGTACTGGACTAAATACCAGCAATGTCATCACTTGGCATAGATGACATGTACTTGGCACTTGTTTCTAGGCAAGAGTCAGGTTCATTGATCAGGGTCTTCCCCTCAATTTTTTTCTTCTTTGTAGGAAGTCTCTCCCGGTGAGGCTTTGAATTCGCCAAAGCCGGTAGGTCACTCTTGGTACTGGATAAAATACCAGTGTCATCAACAACAAGCGGAGGTATAACAGAGAAATCATGAGGTGATACAGATGATTCTTCATTTTGTCTAGGAGGAATTGACCTGCAATCACCACTACCACACAATTGATCATCCTTTGTGTCAGGTGCAGAAGCAAATCATTTTTTAACAGATTGAAGATTGGAAAAATTCTTATCAACAGGCAGCATGGCCGCACTATCGGTACAGAGAGCATTCAAGTTATCAAAGTATGTTTCAAGGTTCAGTTTATCTTCAAGGGCAACTACTGAAAATTCGAAAAATTGACTTCCCTGTGAGGTTGAGGAGTTCAGTTCAGAAAAAAATTGCTTGATGGTTAACTTGGTATTATCAAGCACAACTTCCTTCACCAATTTCCTCCAAATATCTGTAGAAGAAGACGTCCAATGCTTGAGACTTTTACTATCATCCTTCAGCAGCACTTCAACCAAATTTGTTTCACTGAGATTAAGAGTGGGTATAGCTGCTCAATCTCCTCAATCACTTCAAGGAAAATCAGGAAGCGCGAGGCTCCCATTCTTCTGTAACCTCATTCCAATCCTGAGATACACGCAGTTTGTCCACTCGACCCTTCATTTCATCACCCATGTCTGGAAAGTAAATTCTTCGCTCCTCTTCACCTTCTTCACGATCAAATATCACACCTTCCCACCAGACATCATTATAAAACATATCTACACATTGTCCATAAGGTAAAGGTAATCGTGCAAATTCACGCGGAGGTGGCAAAGGCCTAATCATATTCATACCAAGATGATGAACTGGCTTTTTATCAGCAGGAGTTACCCAATCAACTATAGGAGAAACACTTACAAATTCTACCAAGTTGTCAGAACCATGATCTGACAGAATGTGATCATATTTAACTTGACGAAATAAATCATCATAACCAATCACAGTACCCAAGTGCCATGAACCCAAAAACCCATCTTCAACAATCTTCACCTACATAAATCACAACTTCTTAAACTCTCCATAACTAAAAAAAGGGGGAAATGGTATAAAGGGATGAAAACAATCTTGACCCATGACATACATACACTTTTTATAGCCTTCAAAACACCCGAAACAAATTATGGCATTGAACTAAAATCGAAAGGTAAATTGATCTTTGTATGCACAATGAACCCCAAAAATTTGAACTCCTTGAGTACACCCACTTACTAGTTTTATCAAATAATTTCAGTTTCCTTCAATTCATGAGCATTAAATAAATAAACAGTGCAAATCAATGAGTATACAAATGTATAGAAACAAAAGGTTGATAATTAAATGTGGGTAAATCAGCTTAAAGAAGTAATTTTTTTAATTTTTTAAAAACGTTACAACCAATGAAACCTAAAAATCAATGAAATTCAGAAGCATTCTTTTCAGTGATTAATCTGTATATATAAATCGATTTTCAAAATTGAGATATTTTGCTCCTCACACACATGTTTAGAATCAAATGAAACAAGAAAAAAAGAATCAAACAAAACTCAAAAAAGAGCATTTTAATTACCTCGACTTTCTGATCGATACCCAATTTCCGATGGGTTCCTCCGTCTACTCTGGGCTTTCTTTTCTTCACAACTCGCTCACTTTTGGCCGCCATTGAAGAGTGAAATTTCTTTTTGCAAGGAATCAAAGGGGTTGCAGTTACACTATGAGTTCTCCAAGTTTACAAGTGTATATATACTAACAAAAAAATTAAACGTAGACGGTGAGATTAAACCATAGTTAGAAAGACAACTAGGGTTGTCAAATGCGGCGCGTGCGGTTATAGGGCAAACCTGTATAAACCTAGATTTTAATTCATCCCGCGCCGCGGCGCCTACCATGTATAACATAATTTGATACTTTCAATCCGTTTTGTCCAGCCCTACGTAAATCTGCATCGCATAATTTGCTATTTTAAAATAAATAATTTATATTATAAAAAAAATCAACCATGCATAATTTCTACTAACATAATATTTTATTAATAAATAATTTAAATTCACTCTCCACACTTTTAAATCCTAGGGTCAGTTTGGTGTGAAGGAAAATTTTTCCATGAAATATATTTTCTAGGAAATTTTTATTTTTTTTACTTATTTTCTTGTGTTTGGTATGCAAGTAGAAAATACTTATATATAGAATCTAAGACAAAACTATGAGGATGAGATAAGTTGGATGGTTGTGAGGATGAGAAGAAGATAATGTGACATGTTTTTCCTATTTTATTGGTGAAGTCATTTTACTTATTTTTAAGAAAACTTGTTTTCCTAAACAAAATATTTTTCAAAACTTTTGATCAACCGAGCACACCTTAATGTCAAACGATTAAAAAAAATGACAATTTAACAAAAAATATTAGAGAAATAAATTCTTAGAGATTGATAATCAAATAAAACATATTTTTGAAATAAGAGCTCTATTGTGTCAAGAACAAAAATTATTTTTAAAAAAAATTACTATTAAACCGCGTACACCCGCACAAACCCGCAAGCCGCACAAACCCGCATCAATTTTTTAAAAAATAATTTCAACCCACCTCACATCCGCATAACCTAAACTCTGCTCACCGTATAACATAAAATCTGCCCCTCCTCATTGTCATCTCTAACGACAACTGGATTCACAATTAGGGCCCATTTGGCCATGCGAGATGAAATCATGATAATAGTTGGCAAAGATTATTTACATTTATTAAATAGTTGGTTGTTAAATATAGTTGGTATATATAAAATGGTGGAGTTACATGTTCAAACGCCGCTAGTTTCATCTCATAATTTCAAATAGCGATATAAAATCATATACCCAAACGCCTACTTAGAATGAGAAGTGAATTCAAGATTTAATCTTTATAAGGTGCAATCTTAAGAATTCTTAATAATAAATTTATTATATTTTTTTAAATTATAATTTTAGAAAGATTATTTATTTTAGTGAATTAATATATTTAGTTAAAAGTATTAGGTTGAGTTTGATAATATTATTGGAAAGGAAAAATCTATTTGAGCACAATAATTTTGGCCACAGGGTTATAATTACCCATTCACATTATAAACTGGTTTTTTTTTTGCCCTTTTACTCTTTTTTCTCAAATATAAATTTTTCATCAAATGCCTTGGTAATTACAATAAATAAATATTCCTAATTTTTAGAAATTTATAAAAGGAACTAAGGAAGCATTCAAGTTTGTTTTCTACAGAGAAATTATTTTGTTTTTTATTTAATTCATATAAATCGATACTTCTTCTATCTCAAGTTATCTATCGTAATTTTTAAAAATAGTTATCTAAAATTAATTTTATTTTACAAGTTCAAGACAAATATAATATTTTTTTCCCATTTTAGAATTAATAGTAATTGTTCTTGAAAATTAATATTTAATGAGAATAGATTATATCTTATGACATAAATGAGAGTAAACTAATAATAAGAAAAACCTCTCGATTAATATTTTTTTAATAGTGGATGTGTAAAAGAGAATTACGTAAAGCAATTTGAAATGAAGATAACAATTTTTATTTTTTAAATAATTATAGTATGTTGAAAATGTTTTTGCAAATTATTACCTTATTTTCTAACTTATTAATTTCATATTTATGCTGCACTATTATTTTTCCCATCTAATTTTTTAATTTATTCTAAAATAAGTAATTTTTTCAAAAAATCCCAAAAGGTAATATTAATTAATTTATTTTCAAAATTACTCTTGTCTAAAAGATGTTGCACAAATTTTCAAAAAAAAATCTTTTAAAACTTTTTTATATTTTTCTATGTGTATATTAAATAAATATTTTAATAAAATAATTTATTAAATTAGAGCTATTAAGTGACTTTTTTAAGGGTGTGTTAAGTTTTGAAATTATTTTAAAAATAAAAAGATTACATATAATTATTTTTTAAATAAGTACACACACACTCATTGAGTGTGTCTAGTATAGAGAAAGTAGTTTCTGGAAAAATTTTAATTTTTTTCATGTTTGGTTTGATAATATACTTTGGAAGTATTTTCTTTTAAAAATCAAGTTCCCTAAAATGAAAAAAATAATTTTTCTAATAAAAGTAGGAAAAATAAGTTTCAGAAGGGACATTTCAAGTTCATTATCTCCTCCCACTCATACAATACGCCCACCTACCAACCCGAACCCCCGACTTCCTTCATCCCATTCCATACTCATATTATTTTGTCGAAAAAATATTTTTGACCATAATGACCTAATATGATGGTATTACCTATTCCCTCTATAAATAAATTTTATTGGGGGCATTTTTACCCTTTTCTCCAAATTCAAATTTCCTGATCTATTTATATTTATTAGTTATTTTTTCAATACATAGAGAATAAATAATTTTATAATGAATTCCATTTCTACAAATAAGGTTAATAGAAATATCCTAATATTCCTGTATGTGTATTTTTCTTATATATATATATATATATATATATTCTCATGTATATTCTTTTTTTTAATATATCTCATTTATTTTCCTACATACACATCAATTACCAATCCAGTGTTTTCCTGCAAATGATACTACTTCATTACTATCTCTTGACACGAACTGAAAGTCAGGTTTACTATTTTAAAGGATTCTCCAAAGTAACTTGCACCCCCTTGAGATTCATCAATAAGATAACGTAATCCATGAATTATATTACTATGGTTTAATGTGTTCAAGTCAAATAGTAAATCATGCATGAGCTACTACTTTATGCAGTTCTTTTCACAGGAAAAAGGAAAACAAACACAAAAACAAAGTTGAGACTGTCTATTCCCTTAGTCCAGCACAAGAATGAAAAACATACTAGATAAGTATGATGGAGAAGCTAAAGCATCAAAGAACCTTGCAAAAGTTACTGGAAGATATAGTCTATGCAAAATTATTTTGAACAGAAAACAAATAACTAACCTGTATTTCCACGGTTCATAACAATGAACTGAATCCGACCTGTAACACCCGCCAAAGAAATAATAAATATCTCATAAAGTCATACCGTTCAAGTCAACTGAGGAAGAAGAATAGTGCACTGAATCTAGAAACTATCAATCAATTAATCAACTTAGTCCCAATCTAAATCTAGATGGGGTCGAGAATTGGAGTCTGTATAAATAATTTTGCGCCACTGTGCTCAGCTTAATTCCATTACTAAAACAATTTGACTATTAAGGCAAATTACTTCTCTAAGCTTCTTCAAAGTTCACACTTATAACGCTGTGAGAGATACAAGTTTTGACCATATCATATCTAAAACCTTTCCATAGAAAAACAGAAATACACCTCAAAGGTCACCAATTTAATCAAACCCTGCAACGGGTCAGAAAAAGAAATGCCTTAAAAAAATAAAAAGCAAGTCCAGAAATCCAAATGCTTACCTCTTGACAACAAACAAGGATCCTTCCACGTCCTTTCGACTCTGCAAAAAAAGATCAAAACAATATCAGTACTCAAATACAAGTCGATCAATAAACTACACTCAATCCCAAACTAGTTGTAATCTAGTATTCCTACTCATTCAATTCAAATACAATAATTCATATCTTTTTTCTCGAATTAACTTAAGAGTTCTTCAAAAACTAAAAGGTTTTGCTAAATCACACACTTATCCTACACAAACATACAAAGAAAGATGCAATTTTTGCAAGAGAAAATGAATACCCATTGGCTATTATCAATATTGAATTCGTATAAACTAACATAAGAAAATGAGTTGAGGGTTAGAAAAAAGTGTTGTAATTATAAAAGGTGACAAGTTTGACCAGCTTTAGTCAAAACTTCCTTTAAATTATGATTAAGTTAAATGGGATGTAAAGTGTAATATTTAAAACTTGTTAATCTTTAAAAAGGTATAAAATAACCCTACCCATTAATTCAAAACCCCAACTCCCCAGCACACGATCTTTTCATTCTTCTTCATCTTTCACTCAACCGTTGTTCTCTTCCTCTCTTCTTCACTGCATTTTCTGTTCTTCTAAATTAATTTTTCTTTAGAAATCATCACACCAATAAGCCCAATCGACGTCGGTGAGCCATTAACGCACACTACTCCGCTTAGAGGTAATTTTTTTTACTTCTGTCAAAAATCTCTGTGTTGAACAGTTAGGCTTTTGGATTTTTCGAACTAAAAGTGGTTTCAGTTGTTGAAGAAGAAGAAGAAGAAGAAGATGGGTTTTGCATATTATGTTGTTCGATGACTTTCTTTGTTGTATTTGTTGTTCTTGTTGGATTTTTTAAAAGTATTGTCACTGGTAGGCCGGACTTATTTTTCTTGTGGGGTTTTTGTTATTCTAGAAAAAAATATTGTGATGTTGTTTGATTTATTTTTCAACAGCTTAAGAAGTTGTTGCAGCAACTTACACACTTGTTTGAATAAATCAGAAGTTGCTGAGGTTATTTTGTTGCAATCTCAGCGGTTGTTTGATTTTTTGAAATAAGAGGTTAAGTTGTTGCAACAACTTTCTAAACTGCTGGAAATAAATCAAATAGTTGCTGAAATTGTTGCAACAAGTTGTTGGAGTTGTTGCAACAAGTTTACAATTTGTTGCAACAACTCACACACTTGTTGACAAAAAAGTTATTATTTGCCAAACAAGAGCTGAAGTTGTTGCAACAACTTCCACAGTTGATGATAAAAATCAAACAGTTGTTGTACTTGTTACAACAACATCAGCAACTGTTGGCTAAAATCAAACAACTGTTGATGTTGCTGCAACAATTCTCACACTTGTTGAAAAGAAAATCAATATTTGTCAAACAAGAGCTGAAGTTGTTGCAATAACTTGTTGGCGCTGTCTTTGAACCCATTGTTATTTTATAATTTAGGGAGTAAATTGGGGTCAACAACTGTTTGATTTTTACCACAGTTGTTGGTAAATATCAAACAGTTGCTTTACTTGTTGCAGAAAATTCAACAACTGTTGGATAAAATCAAACAACTGTTGAAGTTGTTGCAACAACTCATACAATTTTAAATAACAAATTAATATTTGTTTTACTTTTTTGATTTGCAGCAGTTGTTTTCTCTGTTTATTTTGACTGAATAATTAAATTAATTGTTGATTTATATTTTGTCTCATATTTTTACGGATAAAATGACTTCAAAAAGAGCAAGAACTACCAGTAAAAGTGTTGCTGCTTCTAGAAGATCAAAAAGAACTAAGACTCAAGCAGAAGAAACAAATGATAAACCTGAGAGTCCAGGCTATCTAGATGTGCTTGCTGACCAAGCAGGAGTCATAGCGGAAAATGAGGTCGCATCAAGCCAGAAGCAACAGGATGATGCTTTAGAAGCCAAAGAAGCATTTGAAATAGATGAAGATGATTCCTCCAAAGAACAAACTGAAAGTGGACATGCTTTTAAAGGTAATAAAGATGGAGAGGATGATGAAGATGGGGAAGGTGATAAATGAAGATGAAGAGGATGATGAGGATGGGGAAGGTGATAATGAAAATGGGAAAGGTGATAATGAAGATGGGGAAGATGAAAATAATGATGATGATGATACTGATGAGAACACCACAACAACTGATGATAAAACAGAAGAAGCGAATGATGAGAATGTCCCCTCTACTCCTGCCGAGGCATCTAGTAGTTGAAGAGATCCAAGCACAACTTCCACTGAGATAGTTGTAAAAATATAAGGTTTGAACATTACAACTTAAAGATGTTGATGGATGTGCATGGAGAACTAGAGGGTGACATTGTTGTTAGATCAAGTATGGGTAGAAGGTTTACAGAATTTAGAAAGATCTTAAGGGAAAATGATTTAGTGAAATTCTTTTAAAGCAGCTGTTTTGAAAATTTTTTAGACTTACCCGATGACACCACTCCAAGATTTCAAATGACTATGGTGTACAGTATCCTACATCGCAGGATCGTTTGTGATAAAAGAGATGAGATTTGGATTAATTACTGCGGCATGCCTGTATGTTTTGGCATGAAAGGAATTTGCTGTTATGACAGGATTAAACTGTCATTCTCCTCCTTGTGTTGGAGGATCCAAATCAGCAACCAAGGGTGAGGATTTGTTTAAGTTAATTGAAAAAAGCTACAAGGAAAAGAATCTACTTGAACATTTAAAATCCAAAACAGTTTCGAGGAATGTGAAGAAGTCACTGTGCTTAGTTTGGTTTGTGCAAAGTATTCTTTGTGCAAGAGATGTTGGGAAGAACATCTCTTCTGATTGGATCAAACTCTCTGCAGACTATGAAGCATTCAATGCCTATCCATGGGTCCGAGAAAGCTTCAAACTCACAGTTAAATATTTGTTGAGGGAGTTAAAGCCAAACATGAAGACCATTAACCTATATGTCTTTCCTTGGGCTTTCACGGTAAATTTTATTAGCTTGACTATTTAATTATTTTTGAATCTATCCTTTATAGTGATCCATTATGACTTTGTTTAATATAGGCTTGGGCATTTGAAGTTATTCCTCACCTCCAGCATCAAGTTAAGGACTTTCCAGAAGAAGTGTCTTCTCTGCGGATCCTTAGATGGCTGGCTGCAAAGAATAACAAAGCAGTTGGTATTGATCTATTTACCCCCCTAGAGACTTGGTAAACCTCATTACACAATTATATACCCTTGGAATGTATTATTGCAACCTTAGTAGTTTTTTGATTTAGTTAAACAAGAGTTGAAGTTGCTGCAAGATCTTCCTCAGTTGTTGAAATAAAATCAAGCAGTTGCTGGACTTGTTACAACAACTCCAGCAACTATTTGATTTTATCAAACAACTGTTGAAGTTGCTGCAACAACTCACTCAGTTGTTTGATTTTGTCAGACAAGAGCTGAAGTTGCTGCAACAACTTCCTCAGTTGTTCAAATAAAATCAAGCAGTTGCTAGACTTTTTGCGACAACTCCGTCAACTATTTGATTTTGTTAAACATCTCTTGAAGTTGCTACAACAACTCACTCAATTATTTGATTTTGTCAGACAAGAGTTGAAGTTGCTGCAACAACTTCCTTAGTTGTTGAAATAAAATCAAGCAGTTATTGGACTTGTTGTAAAAAATTTAGCAACTAATTGATTTTGTCAAACAACTATTGAAGTTGCTGCAACAACTCACTCAGTTGTTTGATTTTATCAGACAAGAGCTGAAGTTGCGGTAATAACTTCCTCAGTTGTTGAAATAAAATCAAATAGTTGTTGGACTTGTTGCAACAACTCCAGCAACTAATTGATTTTGTCAAACAACTGTTGAAGTTGCTGCAACAACTCACTCAGTTGTTTTATTTTGTCATACAAGAGCTGAAGTTGCTGCAACAGCTCACTCAGTTGTTTGATTTATTCAGAGAAAGGTGAAGTTGCTGCAACAACTTCCTCAGTTGTTGAAATAAAATCAAGAAGTTGCTGGACTTGTTGCAAAAACTCCAACAACTATCTGATTTTGTCAAACAGTAGTTGTAGTTGCTGCAACAGCTCACTCAATTGTTTGATTTATTCAGAGAAGAGGTGAAGTTGCTGCAACAACTTCCTCAGTTGTTGAAATAAAATCAAGCAGTTGCTGGACTTGTTGCAACAATTCCAGCACTGTTTGATTTTGTCATAAAACTGTTGCATTTGCTGCAACAGCTCACTCAACTGTTTGATTTATTTAGACAAAAGCTGAAGTTGCTGCAACAACTTCCTTAGTTGTTGAAATAAAATCAAGTAGTTGCTAGACTTGTTGCAACAACTCCAACAACTGTTTGATTTTGTTAGACAAGAGCTGAAGTTGCTGAAATAGATCACTCAGTTTTTTGATTTATTCAAAGAAGAGGTGAAGTTGCTGCAACAACTTCGTCAGTTGTAGAAATAAAATCAAGCATTTGTTGGACTTGTTGCAAAAATTCCAGCAACTATTTAATTTTTTCAAACAGCTGTTGCAGTTGTTGCAACAGCTCACTCAGTTGTTTGATTTATTCAGAGAAGATACGAAGTTGCTGCAACAACTTCCTCAGTTGTTGAAATAAAATCAAGCAGTTGCTGGACTTGTTGCAACAACTCCAGCAACTGTTTGATTTTGTCAAACAACTGTTGCGTTTGCTGCAACACCTCACTCAGTTGTTTGATTTATTCAGACAAGAGCTAAAGTTGCTGCAACAACTTCCTCAGAGTTTGAAATAAAATCAAGCAGTTGTTGGACTTGTTGAAACAACTCCAACAACTATTTGATTTTGTCAAACAACTGTTGCAGTTGCTGCAATAGCTTACTCAATTGTTTGATTTTGTTAGACAAGAGCTGAAGTTGCTGCAACAACTTCCTCAGTTGTTGAAATAAAATCAAACAGTTGCTGGACTTGTTGCAACAACTCCAGCAACTGTTTGATTTTGTCAAGCAACTGTTGCATTTGCTGCAACAACTCACTCAGTTGTTTGATTTATTTAGACAAGAGCTGGAAGTTGCTGAACTTGTGTTTAATCAATTTTAGAGTCATTTGGATACTTTTTTAGCATTTAGAACTCTCCCAAGGACAAATTTAGTGTTCGATTGATCGACCAACTAGAAAATGAGATGACTTTCGATCGTGAGCTGCTGGTTCATTTGTTTCTTTATTGAACATTGATGAGCCAGCAAGTTCCTATTGAAAGTTGGTTTAATTCTGAGCAACCTGCTCGGATATGAACCGACTTTCAATTGGTAGCTGTTGGTTCATCAATGTTCAATAAGATACTAATGAATCATTAGCTCCCAATCGAAAGTCAGTTTATTTTTTAGTTGGCGGATCAGTTGAACGCGCAAATTTATCCTTGAATAGTCATGAATGAAAAAAAGCTCCAAGTGGCTACTATTTTGGGTTATCACAAGTTCTTTATAGATAAATTATAGTGTTATATTTATCCCACGCTCGATGTTGGATAACTAATCTCAAGATAAATTATTCTGAGATTTTATCCAAATCAAACATGGAGTAAAACCATTCAAAAATTAATTCTGACACTATTTATTTCTTATTTGAAGGTGGAATAACATTTTCGAGATAACTAAACCCCAAATTTAATTATCCCGCGGTAACTTATTTCCCAACCAAACGACTCCTTAGTGGCGGAACCATTTTTTTCGGGTGTTAAATTATGACACCCTTTTGCTGGATAATTAAAAATAGTTGAGTTAAAAAAAACAACACACACACACATATATATGAAAAAGAACTAGAAATATTCTTAGATTATGTGAAATTGAATAAACATATGTTTCATTAATAATTTGATTAGAAAATATTCCTACAGTCAATAATTTGATCCAGAAATGCCTTTTCTGACTGTCGTTAATAGTTTGATCCAAAAATGTCTTTGCCGACTGTCATTAATAGTTTGGTCTAGACATTCATGCTATAAAGAATCTATTGAACTTAATTAATCATAAACAAATGTTAGATTAATAAAGATTGATTTTCTTTAATAAAAATTATTAGATTAATGTTTTATTATTATTATTTTATTATAATAATTAAAAATTATTGGAGTATTGAAAATAAAGACCAATTAAATTTTACATTAAAAAAGTTTAAAGAAATGACTTTTTAGTTTCTTAACATTTCATCTTTAATATAATTAAGAGAGTTAAAAGAAATGACTTTTTATATTTTTTTTAACATAGCACATAAATGAGGAAAAAATAAGGACCCCCTCCCAACCTCCCCCCCCCCCCCCGGCCCCCTCCCCCCAAAAAAAGAAGAAAATAATAATTATATTTGTTGACCAAAGATTGGTGTTACGTCACTTTTTTTTATTCCTACCTTTATAATTAGTTTGGGTAATGAGAGGTTATTGACATTCTCTAGAGTCAAAATTTTATTTATCTTTTATCTAAATTTTTTTACTTTTTATTCTTTTTATTTGTATTTATTCATGTGATATGTTAAAAAAATCAAGAAATATCATAACATTTTAAACATAATTGCACCTTTATATTCTATATTATGATTTAAAAAAAAAACTCAATAGTCCCTTCTCTTTCTTTAAGAAAAACGGTCAATATATCTTACGTCTATATCTAGGTAAATATTCAATTTTTTTTTAAGAACACAATTATCAAAGTCATATTCAATTCAATTGTGTAAAATGACTATCTTCAAGGCATAACTTATCAGATTCTCATATTCGTTGACAAGTAATTACAATAATATTTCGAGTAACATCACAAATAAACAGCTAACAATATGTAAGAAATTTTGTGCCGTAGAATGTTGACAAACTTTTCTGCCAATATTTTTTTCTTTAGATTTATGAGTAGCATTTTGTCAAGGATTATTTTAATCATTTTGCCGTAAAATTTTAAATTATTTAGCGAGATTTTTAAAGAAAAAATACATTAAAGAATAATTAAAATTTAAAATATTGAAATTAAGGTTCGAACTAAGTTACTTAAATACGGACTATTTCTTTTAAAACTGTTAGTAATTCATCAATATATGAGTTCTTGCCTCAAATGATCTTTTAAATTTAAACATATATTTATTTTTATTTTTATTTTAATATTTGAGCACACATGGTCCTAATTATATTTTCTAAAATTTTCAAAAATTGCACTTTAAAAAGTACATTACATTTGCAACTAATCACTTGATTAGAACTATTTATATATTTTTAAAAAAATTAAATATCTCAATATCAAATGTGAAATATTAAATTAGTCATTTAATATGTAATAATTTTTAGTACATATATACTATAGTTGGTTTCTAGATTTCAAGATTTTTGTTTAGACTTTTTGTTGTTGTGTCTCCGTAGTTGCTTTTTTTTGTTTGTTTAAATAAATGAAAGAACGCTTTGATTTGATTTTTATTTTAACTTTTGAAAATTTATTTTGACAAATACATATGGATTAAATTAAATTTATTTAGATTATTTTTTAAAAAAAACTAATAATAATATTAAATGTAACAAATATACTTTTAGGATTATTTTACCATCATAAAGTAAGAAGCAGATAAGTGAGTACAAGCTATGTCTCATCATAGATAAGGAAGGAAATCAAGGCAAGGATAAAAGGGGTACAAGATACAAGGAAAGCTAGAAAGTGCAAGCACTAGGTGTTAGGCAGCTGAGAATGTTATTAGGATGTGTTTTCTTTTACTACTTGCTTTTGGGAGGTCCAAGAGCTAATGGAATTAGGCCGAGATTCTCGTATACTTTCTAAATATCATTTGTTTGTTCTGATAATATATTCAAAAAAAAATTGTAGCCCAAAAATAATATATCTTGGGCTAAGAATGAAAAAGAATTTGAAGTTATATATAAAGCTGGTTAAACCAAGTAAGAAGATAAAATATAGACTAATTTTGATAGAATTATTGTACCAGCAGTTAGAGAGAGTAATCAATCATGTGTTTGAATATGAAAAATGTCTTAATGTGTGCTTAAAGTATTCAAAAATTATGAAAAAGTATGTCCTTGTATAATAATTTAGCTCACATATGTCCTAACCGTTCAATAATCAATCTGAAAGTACCCTTAATTTAAGGAAATAGCCAATTTACCTAATTAGATTATTATTATTAATAAATAAAAACAGTCGTTGGTGCACTGTCCAACATTGTTTATATCTTTACGCTGTAACATAATATTGAGCCATAACAACAACATAAATCTTCATTACAAATTTGATATATTACTGAAAACAAATAAATAACATATTATAACGAATTAAATTACTCAAATTTTTGACTCTTCCAACACCTGGCAAACTTGAATAAGTGACTGGCATACCTTTCCATCAGGAGCAATGTAATATTTCTTAATGATACCACATTCCATTTTGATTTGAAATTTCCAGCCCAAATATAAGATATGCTTCTTAAATTTCTTTGTCGAGGAAATAAATGGCATTAACTTAGTAATTGCTTCTAGGCAAGAGTCAGGTTCACCAGGCAGTGCCATCTTGCGATACTTAGAATTCTCCAAAGTCGGTAGGCCACTCTTGGTACTGGATAAAATACCAGCAATGTCATCACTTGGCATAGATGACATGTACTTGGCACTTGCTTCTGGGCAAGAGTCAGGTTTACTGACCTGGGTCTGCCGCCCAAATTTCTTCTTCTTTGTAGGAGGTCTCCCCTGGCGAGGTTTTGAATTCACCAAAGTCGGTAGGCCACTCTTGGTACTGGACAAAATACCAGCAATGTCATCACTTGGCAAAGATGACATGTACTTGGCACTTGTTTCTAGGCAAGAGTCAGGTTCATTGATCAGGGTCTTCCCCTCAATTTTTTTCTTCTTTGTAGGAAGTCTCTCCCGGTGAGGCTTTGAATTCGCCAAAGCCGGTAGGTCACTCTTGGTACTGGATAAAATACCAGTGTCATCAACAATAGGCGGAGGTATAACAGAGAAATCATGTGGTGATACAGATGATTTTTCATTTTGTCTAGGAGGAATTGACCTGCAATCACCACTACCACACAATTGATCATCCTTTGTGTCAGGTGCAGAAGCAAATCATTTTTTAACAGATTGAAGATTGGAAAAATTCTTATCAACAGGCAGAGTGGCCGCACTATCGGTACAGAGAGCATTCAAGTTATCAAAGTATGTTTCAAGGTTCAGTTTATCTTCAAGGGCAACTACTGAAAATTCGAAAAATTGACTTCCCTGTGAGGTTGAGGAGTTCAGTTCAGAAAAAAATTGCTTGATGGTTAACTTGGTATTATCAAGCACAACTTCCTTCACCAATTTCCTCCAAATATCTGTAGAAGAAGACGTCCAATGCTTGAGACTTTTACTATCATCCTTTAGCAACACTTCAACCAAATTTGTTTCACTGAGATTAAGAGCGGGTATAGCTGCTCAATCTCCTCAATCACTTCAAGGAAAATCTAGGAAGCGCGAGGCTCCCATTCTTCTGTAACCTCATTCCAATCCTGAGATACACGCAGTTTGTCCACTCGACCCTTCATTTCATCACCCATGTCTGGAAAGTAAATTCTTCGCTCCTCTTCACCTTCTTCACGATCAAATATCACACCTTCCCACCAGACATCATTATAAAACATATCTACACATTGTCCATAAGGTAAAGGTAATCGTGCAAATTCACGCGGAGGTGGCAAAGGCCTAATCATATTCATACCAAGATGATGAACTGGCTTTTTATCAGCAGGAGTTACCCAATCAACTATAGGAGAAACACTTACAAATTCTACCAAGTTGTCAGAACCATGATCTGACAGAATGTGATCATATTTAACTTGACGAAATAAATCATCATAACCAATCACAGTACCCAAGTGCCATGAACCCAAAAACCCATCTTCAACAATCTTCACCTACATAAATCACAACTTTTTAAACTCTCCATAACTAAAAAAGGGGGAAATGGTATAAAGGGATGAAAACAATCTTGACCCATGACATACATACACTTTTTATAGCCTTCAAAACACCCGAAACAAATTATGGCATTGAACTAAAATCGAAAGGTAAATTGATCTTTGTATGCACAATGAACCCCAAAAATTTGAACTCCTTGAGTACACCCACTTACTAGTTTTATCAAATAATTTCAGTTTCCTTCAATTCATGAGCAATAAATAAATAAACAGTGCAAATCAATGAGTATACAAATGTATAGAAACAAAAGGTTGATAATTAAATGTGGGTAAATCAGCTTAAAGAAGTAATTTTTTTAATTTTTTAAAAACGTTACAACCAATGAAACCTAAAAATCAATGAAATTCAGAAGCATTCTTTTCAGTGATTAATCTGTATATATAAATCGATTTTCAAAATTGAGATGTTTTGCTCCTCACACACATGTTTAGAATCAAATGAAACAAGAAAAAAAGAATCAAACAAAACTCAAAAAAGAGCATTTTAATTACCTCGACTTTCTGATCGATACCCAATTTCCGATGGGTTCCTCCGTCTACTCTGGGCTTTCTTTTCTTCACAACTCGCTCACTTTTGGCCGCCATTGAAGAGTGAAATTTCTTTTTGCAAGGAATCAAAGGGGTTGCAGTTACACTATGAGTTCTCCACGTTTACAAGTGTATATATACTAACAAAAAAACTAAACGTAGACGGTGAGATTAAACCATAGTTAGAAAGACAACTAGGGTTGCCAAATGCGGCGCGTGCGGTTATAGGGCAAACCTGTATAAACCTAGATTTTAATTCATCCCGCGCCGCGGCGCCTACCATGTATAACATAATTTGATACTTTCAATCCGTTCTGTCCAGCCCTACGTAAATCTGCATCGCATAATTTGCTATTTTAAAATAAGTAATTTATATTATAAAAAAAAATCAACCATGCATAATTTCTACTAACATAATATTTTTATTAATAAATAATTTAAATTCACTCTCCACACTTTTAAATCCTAGGGTCAGTTTGGTGTGAAGGAAAATTTTTCTATGAAAAATATTTTCTAGGAAATTTTTTTTTTATACTTATTTTCTTGTGTTTGGTATGCAAGTAGAAAATACTTATATATAGAATCTAAGACAAAACTATGAGGATGAGATAAGTTGGATGGTTGTGAGGATGGGAAGAAGATAATGTGACATGTTTTTCCTATTTTTATTGGGGAAGTCATTTTACTTATTTTTAAGAAACTTGTTTTCCTAAACAAAATATTTTTCAAAACTTTTGATCAACCGAGCACACCTTAATGTCAAACGATTAAAAAAATGACAATTTAACAAAAAATATTAGAGAAATAAATTCTTAGAGATTGATAATCAAATAAAATATATTTTTGAAATAAGAGCTCTATTGTGTCAAGAACAAAAATTATTTTTTAAAAAAATTACTATTAAACCGCGTACACCCGCACAAACCCGCAAGCCGCACAAACCCGCATCAATTTTTTTAAAAATAATTTCAACCCACCTCACATCCGCATAACCTAAACTCTGCTCACCGTATAGCATAAAATCTGCCCCTCCTCATTGTCATCACTAACGACAACTGGATTCACAATTAGGGCCCGTTTGGCCATGCGAGATGAAATCATGATAATAGTTGGCAAAGATTATTTACATTTATTAAATAGTTGGTTGTTAAATATAGTTGGTATATATAAAATGGTGGAGTTACATGTTCAAACGCCGCTAGTTTCATCTCATAATTTCAAATAGCGATATAAAATCATATACCCAAACGCCTACTTAGAATGAGAAGTGAATTCAAGATTTAATCTTTATAAGGTGCAATCTTAAGAATTCTTAATAATAAATTTATTATATTTTTTGAAATTATAACTTTAGAAAGATTATTATTTTAGTGAATTAATATATTTAGTTAAAAGTATTAGGTTGAGTTTGAGAATATTATTGGAAAGGAAAAATCTATTTGAGCACAATAATTTTGGCCACAGGGTTATAATTACCCATTCACATTATAAACTGGTTCTTTTTTTGCGCTTTTACTCTTTTTTCTCAAATATAAATTTTTCATCAAATGCCTTGGTAATTACAATAAATAAATATTCCTAATTTTTAGAAATTTATAAAAGGAACTAAGGAAGCATTCAAGTTTGTTTTCTACAGAGAAATTATTTTGTTTTTTATTTAATTCATATAAATCGATACTTCTTCTGTCTCAAGTTATCTATCGTAATTTTTAAAAATAGTTATCTAAATTTAATTTTATTTTACAAGTTCAAGACAAATATAATATTTTTTTTCCATTTTAGAATTAATACTAATTGTTCTTGAAAATTAATATTTAATGAGAATAGATTATATCTTATGACATAAATGAGAGTAAACTAATAATAAGAAAAACCTCGATTAATATTTTTTTAATAGTGGATGTGTAAAAGAGAATTACGTAAAGCAATTTGAAATGAAGATAACAATTTTTATTTTTTAAATAATTATAGTATGTTGAAAATGCTTTTGCAAATTATTACCTTATTTTCTAACTTATTAATTTCATATTTATGCTGCACTATTATTTTTCCCATCTAATTTTTTAATTTATTCTAAAATAAGTAATTTTTTCAAAAAATTCCAAAAGGTAATATTAATTAATTTATTTTCAAAATTACTCTTGTCTAAAAGATGTTGCACAAATTTTCAAAAAAAAATCTTTTAAAACTTTTTTATATTTTTCTATGTGTATATTAAATAAATATTTTAATAAAATAATTTATTACATTAGAGCTATTAAGTGACTTTTTTAAGGGTGTGTTAAGTTTTAAAATTATTTTAAAAATAAAAAGATTACATATAATTATTTTTTAAATAAGTACACACACACTCATTGAGTGTCTAGTATAGAGAAAGTAGTTTCTGGAAAAATTTTAATTTTTTTCATGTTTGGTTTGATAATATACTTTGGAAGTATTTAAAAAATCAAGTTCCCTAAAATGAAAAATATAATTTTTCTAATAAAAGTAGGAAAAATAAGTTTCAGAAGGGACATTTCAAGTTCATTATCTCCTCCCACTCATACAATACGCCCACCTACCAACCCGAACCCCCGACTTCCTTTTTCATCCCATTACGGAATCATATTATTTTGTCGAAAAAATATTTTTGACCATAATGACCTAATATGATGGTATTACCTATTCCCTCTATAAATAAATTTTATTGGGGGCATTTTTACCCTTTTCTCCAAATTCAAATTCCCTGATCTATTTATATTTATTAGTTATTTTTTCAATACATAGAGAATAAATAATTTTATAATGAATCCCATTTCTACAAACAAGGTTAATAGAAATATCCTAATATTCCTGTATGTATATTTTTCTTATATATATATATTCTCATGTATATTCTTTTTTTTAATATATCTCATGATTATTTTTCTACATACACATCAATTACCAATCCAGTGTTTTCCTGCAAATGATACTACTTCATTACTATCTCTTGACACGAACTGAAAGTCAGGTTTACTACTTTAAAGGATTCTCCAAAGTAACTTGCACCCCCTTGAGATTCATCAATAAGATAACGTAATCCATGAATTATATTACTATGGTTCAATGTGTTCAAGTCAAATAGTAAATCATGAACGAGCTACTACTTTATGCAGTTCTTTTCACAGGGAAAAAGAAAACAAACACAAAAACAAAGCTGAGACTGTCTATTGCCTTAGTCCAGCACAAGAATAAAAAACATACTAGATAAGTATGACGGAGAAGCTAAAGCATCAAAGAACCTTGCAAAAGTTACTGGAAGATACAGTCTAAGCAAAAACTTTTTGAACAGAAAACAAATAACTAACCTGTATTTCCACGGTTCATAATAATGAACTGAATCCGACCTGTAACACCCGCCAAAGAAATAATAAATATCTCATAAAGTCATACCGTTCAAGTCAACTGAGGAAGAAGAATAGTGCACTGAATCTAGTAGCTATCAATCAATTAATCAACTTAGTCCCAATCTAAATCTAGATGGGGTCGAGAATAGGAGTCTGTATAAATAATTTTGCGCCACTTTCCTCAGCTTAATTCCATTACTAAAACAATTTGACTATTAAGGCAAATTACTTCTCTAAGCTTCTTCAAAGTTCACACTTATAACGCTGTGAGAGATACAAGTTTTGACCATATCATATCTAAAACCTTTCCACAGAAAAACAGAAATGCACCTCAAAGGTCACCAATTTAATCAAACCCTGCAAAGGGTCAGAGAAAGAAATGCCTTAAAAAAATAAAAAGCAAGTCCAGAAATCCAAATGCTTACCTCTTGACAACAAACAAGGATCCTTCCACGTCCTTTCGACTCTGCAAAAAAAGATTAAAACAATATCAGTACTCAAATACAAGTCGATCAATAAACTACACTCAATCCCAAACTAGTTGTAATCTAGTATTCCTACTCATTCAATTCAAATACAATAATTCATATCTTTTTTCTCGAATTAACTTAAGAGTTCTTCAAAAACTAAAAGGTTTTGCTAAATCACACACTTATCCTACACAAACATACAAAGAAAGATGCAATTTTTGCAAGAGAAAATGAATACCCATTGGCTATTATCAATATTGAATTCGTATAAACTAACATAAGAAAATGAGTTGAGGGTTAGAAAAAAGTGTTGTAATTATAAAAGGTGACAAGTTTGATCAGCTTTAGTCAAAACTTCCTTTAAATTATGATTAAGTTAAATGGGATGTAAAGTGTAATATTTAAAACTTGTTAATCTTTAAAAAAATATAAAATAACCCTACCCATTAATTCAAAACCCCAACTCCCCAGCACACGATCTTTTCATTCTTCTTCATCTTTCACTCAACCGTTGTTCTCTTCCTCTCTTCTTCACTACGTTTTTTGTTCTTCTAAATTAATTTTTCTTTAGAAATCATCACACCAATAAGCCCAATCGACGTCGGTGAGCCATTAACGCACACTACAATGCTTAGAGGTAATTTTTTTTTACTTCTGTCAAAAATCTCTGTGTTGAACAGTTAGGCTTTTGGATTTTTCGAACTAAAAGTGGTTTCAGTTGTTGAAGAAGAAGAAGAAGAAGAAGATGGGTTTTGCATATTATGTTGTTCGATGACTTTCTTTGTTGTATTTGTTGTTCTTGTTGGATTTTTTAAAAATATTGTCACCGGTACGCCGGACTTATTTTTCTTGTGGGGTTTTTGTTATTCTAGAAAAAAATATTGTGATGTTGTTTGATTTATTTTCCAACAGCTTAAGAAGTTGTTGCAGCAACTTACGCACTTGTTTGAATAAATCAGAAGTTGCTGAGGTTATTTTGTTGCAACCTCAGCGGTTGTTTGATTTTTTGAAATAAGAGGTTAAGTTGTTGCAACAACTTTCTAAACTGCTGGAAATAAATCAAATAGTTGCTGAAATTGTTGCAACAAGTTGTTGGAGTTGTTGCAACAAGTTTACAATTTGTTGCAACAACTCACACACTTGTTGGCAAAAAAGTTATTATTTGCCAAACAAGAGCTGAAGTTGTTGCAACAACTTCCACAGTTGATGATAAAAATTAAACAGTTGTTGTACTTGTTACAACAACATCAGCAACTGTTGGCTAAAATCAAACAACTGTTGATGTTGCTGCAACAATTCTCACACTTGTTGAAAGAAAAAATCAATATTTCCAAACAAGAGCTGAAGTTGTTGCAACAATTTGTTGGTGCTACTTTTGTACCCATGGTTATTTCATAATTTAGAGAGTAATTAGGGGTCAACAACTGTTTGATTTTTACCACAGCTGTTGGTAAATATCAAACAACTATTGAAGTTGTTGCAACAACTTCAGCAACTGTTGGATAAAATCAAACAACTGTTGAAGTTGTTGCAACAACTCTCACACTTGTTGAAAAGAAAATCAATATTTGCCAAATAAGAGCTGAAGTTGTTGCAACAACTTGTTGGTCCTACCTTTGTACCCATTGTTGTTTCGTAATTTAGGGAGTAAAAAGGGGTCACAACTGTTGGTAAATATCAAACAATTGTTGAAGTTGTTGCAACAACTTCAGCAACTGTTGGATAAAATCAAACAACTGTTGAAGTTGTTGCAACAACTCTCACACTTGTTGAAAAGAAAATCAATATTTATCAAACAAGAGCTGGAGTTGTTGCAATAACTTGTTGACGCTGTCTTTGAACCCATTGTTATTTTATAATTTAGGGAGTAAATTGGGGTCAACAACTGTTTGATTTTTACCACAGTTGTTGGTAAATATCAAACAGTTGCTTTACTTGTTGCAGAAAATTCAACAACTGTTGGATAAAATCAAACAACTGTTGAAGTTGTTGCAACAACTCATACAATTTTAAATAACAAATTAATATTTGTTTTACTTTTTTGATTTGCAGCAGTTGTTTTCACTGTTTATTTTGACTGAATAATTAAATTAATTGTTGATTTATATTTTGTCTCATATTTTTACAGATAAAATGACTTCAAAAAGAGCAAGAACTACCAGTAAAAGTGTTGCTGCTTCTAGAAGATCAAAAAGAACTAAGACTCAAGCAGAAGAAACAAATGATAAACCTGAGAGTCCAGGCTATCTAGATGTGCTTGCTGACCAAGCAGGAGTCATAGCGGAAAATGAGGTCGCATCAAGCCAGAAGCAACAAGATGATGCTTTAGAAGCCAAAGAAGCATTTGAAATAGATGATGATTCCTCCCAAGAACAAACTGAAAGTGGACATGCTTTTAAAGGTAATAAAGATGGAGAGGATGATGAAGATGGGGAAGGTGATAAATGAAGATGAAGAGGATGATGAGGATGGGGAAGGTGATAATGAAAATGGGAAAGGTGATAATGAAGATGGGGAAGATGAAAATAATGATGATGATGATGATACTGATAAAGGTGATAATGAAGATGGGGAAGATGAAAATAATGATGATGATGATACTGATGAGAACACCACAACAACTGATGATAAAACAGAAGAAGCGAATGATGAGAATGTCCCCTCTACTCCTGCCGAGGCATCTAGTAGTTGAAGAGATCCAAGCACAACTTCCACTGAGATAGTTGTAAAAAATATAAGGTTTGAAAATTACAACTTAAAGATGTTGATGGATGTGCATGGAGAACTAGAGGGTGACATTGTTGTTAGATCAAGTATGGGTAGAAGGTTTACAGAATTTAGAAAGATCTTAAGGGAAAATGATTTAGTGAAATTCTTTTAAAGCAGCTGTTTTGAAAAATTTTTAGACTTACCCGATGACACCACTCCAAGATTTCAAATGACTATGGTGTACAGTATCCTACATCGCAGGATCGTTTGTGATAAAAGAGATGAGATTTGGATTAATTACTGCGGCATGCCTGTATGTTTTGGCATGAAAGGAATTTGCTGTTATGACAGGATTAAACTGTCATTCTCCTCCTTGTGTTGGAGGAGCCAAATCAGCAACCAAGGGTGAGGATTTGTTTAAGTTAATTGGAAAAAGCTACAAGGAAAAGAATCTACTTGAACATTTAAAATCCAAAACAGTTTTGAGGAATGTGAAGAAGTCACTGTGCTTAGTTTGGTTTGTGCAAAGTATTCTTTGTGCAAGAGATGTTGGGAAGAACATCTCTTCTGATTGGATCAAACTCTCTGCAGACTATGAAGCATTCAATGCCTATCCATGTGGCCGAGAAAGCTTCTAACTCACAGTTAAATATTTGTTGAGGGAGTTAAAGCCAAACATGAAGACCATTAACCTATATGGCTTTCCTTGGGCTTTCATGGAAAATTTTATTAGCTTGACTATTTAATTATTTTTGAATCTATCCTTTATAGTGATCCGTTATGACTTTGTTTTATCTATGCTTGGGCATTTGAAGTTATTCCTCACCTCCAGCATCAAGTTAAGGACTTTTTCAGAAGAAGTGTCTTCTCTGTGGATCCTTAGATGGCTGGCTGCAAAGAATAACAAAGCAGTTGGTATTGATCTATTTACCCCCTAGAGACTTGGTAAACCTCATTACACAATTATATACCCTTGGAATGTATAATTGCAACCTTAGTAGTGTTTTGATTTAGTTAAACAAGAGTTGAAGTTGCTGCAAGATCTTCCTCAGTTGTTGAAATAAAATCAAGCAGTCGCTGGACTTGTTACAACAACTCCAGCAACTATTTGATTTTATCAAACAACTGTTGAAGTTGCTACAACAACTCACTCAGTTGTTTGATTTTGTCAGACAAGAGCTGAAGTTGCTGCAACAACTTCCTCAGTTGTTCAAATAAAATCAAGCAGTTGCTAGACTTTTTGCGACAACTCCATCAACTATTTGATTTTGTCAAACATCTCTTGAAGTTACTACAACAACTCACTCAATTATTTGATTTTGTTAGACAAGAGTTGAAGTTGCTGCAACAACTAACTTAGTTGTTGAAATAAAATCAAGCAGTTATTAGACTTGTTGCAAAAAATTCAGCAACTAATTGATTTTGTCAAACAACTATTGAAGTTGCTACAACAACTCACTCAGTTGTTTGATTTTATCAGACAAGAGCTGAAGTTACGGTAATAACTTCCTCAGTTGGTGAAATAAAATCAAATAGTTGTTGGACTTGTTGCAACAACTCCAGCAACTAATTGATTTTGTCAAACAACTATTGAAGTTGCTGCAACAACTCACTCAGTTGTTTTATTTTGTCATACAAGAGCTGAAGTTGCTGCAACAGCTCACTCAGTTGTTTGATTTATTCAGAGAAAGGTGAAGTTGCTGCAACAACTTCCTCAGTTGTTGAAATAAAATCAAGAAGTTGCTGGACTTATTACAAAAACTCCAGCAACTATCTGATTTTGTCAAAGAGTAGTTGTAGTTGCTGCAACAGCTCACTCAATTGTTTGATTTATTCAGAGAAGAGGTGAAGTTGCTGCAACAACTTCCTCAGTTGTTGAAATAAAATCAAGAAGTTGCTGGACTTGTTGCAACAATTCCAGCACTGTTTGATTTGTCATAAAACTGTTGCATTTGCTGCAACAGCTCACTCAATTGTTTGATTTATTTAGACAAAAGCTGAAGTTGCTGAAATAGATCACTCAGTTGTTTGATTTATTCAAAGAAGAGGTGAAGTTGCTGCAACAACTTCTTCAGTTGTAGAAATAAAATCAAGCATTTGTTAGACTTGTTGCAAAAATTCCAGTAACTATTTGATTTTTTCAAACAGCTGTTGCAGTTGTTGCAACAGCTCACTCAGTTGTTTGATTTATTCAGAGAAGAGAAGAAGTTGCTGCAACAACTTCCTCATTGTTGAAATAAAATCAAGCAGTTGCTGGACTTGTTGCAACAACTCCAGCAACTGTTTGATTTTGTCAAACAACTGTTGCATTTGCTGCAACACCTCACTCAGTTGTTTGATTTATTCAGACAAGAGCTAAAGTTGCTGCAACAACTTCCTCAGTTGTTGAAATAAAATCAAGCAGTTGTTGGACTTGTTGAAACAACTCCAACAACTATTTGATTTTGTTAAACAACTGTTGCAGTTGCTGCAATAGCTTACTCAATTGTTTGATTTTGTCAGACAAGAGCTGAAGTTGCTGCAACAACTTCCTCAGTTGTTGAAATAAAATCAAACAGTTACTGGACTTGTTGCAACAACTCCAGCAACTGTTTGATTTTATCAAGCAACTGTTGCATTTGCAGCAACTGTTGCATTTGCTGCAACAACTCACTCAGTTGTTTGATTTATTTAGACAAGAGCTGGAAGTTGCTGAACTTGTGTTTAATCAATTTTAGAGTCATTTGGATACTTTTTTAGCATTTAGAACTCTCCCAAGGACAAATTTGGCGTTCGATGATCGACCAACTAGAAAACGAGATGACTTTCGATCGTGAGCTGCTGGTTCATTTGTTTCTTTATTGCACATTGATGAGCCAGCAGGTTCCTATTGAAAGTTGGTTTAATTCTGAGCAACCTTCTCGGATATGAACCGACTTTCAATTGGTAGTTGTTGGTTCATCAATGTTCAATAAGATACTAATGAATCATTAGCTCCCAATCGAAAGTCAGTTTATTTTTTAGTTGGCAGATCAGTTGAACGCGCAAATTTATCCTTGAATAGTCATGAATGAAAAAAAAGCTCCAAGTGGCTACTATTTTGGATTATCACAAGTTCTTTATAGATAAATTATAGTGTTATATTTATCCCACGCTCGATGTTGGATAACTAATCCCAAGATAAATTATGCCGAGATTTTATCTCAATCAAACATGGAGTAAAACCATTCAAAAATTAATTCTGACACTATTTATTTCTTATTTGAAGGTGGAATAACAATTTCGAGATAACTAAACCCCAAATTTAATTATCCCGCCGTAATTTATTTCCCAACCAAACAACTCCTTAGTAGCGGAACCATTTTTTTCGGGCGTTAATTGATGACACCCTTTTGCTGGATAATTAAAAATAGTTGAGTTAAAAAAAACAACACACACACACATATATATGAAAAAGAACTAGAAGTATTCTTAGATTATGTGAAATTGAATAAAAATATATTTCATTAATAATTTGATTAGAAAATATACATACAGTCAATAATTTGATCCAGAAATGCCTTTTCTGACTGTCGTTAATAGTTTGATCCAAAAATGTCTTTGCCGACTGTCATTAATAGTTTAGTCCAGACATTCATGCTATAAAGAATCTATTGAACTTAATTAATCATAAACAAATGTTAGATTAATAAAGATTGATTTTCTTTAATAAAAATTATTGGATTAATATTTTATTATTACTATTTTATTATAATAATTAAAAATTATTGGAGTATTGAAAATAAAGACCAATTAAATTTTACATTAAAAAAGTTTAAAGAAATGACTTTTTAGTTTCTTAACATTTCATCATTAATATAATTAAGAGAGTTAAAAGAAATGACTTTTTATATTTTTTTTAACATAGCACATAAATGAAGAAAACATAGGGACCCCCCTACCCCCTCCCCCCCCCCCAAAAAAAAGAAGAAAATAATAATTATATTTGTTGACCAAAGATTGGTGTTACGTCACTTTTTTTATTCCTACCTTTATAATTAGTTTGGGTAATGAGAGGTTATTGACATTCTCTAGAGTCAAAATTTTATTTATCTTTTTATCTAAATTTTTTTTACTTTTTATTCTTTTTATTTGTATTTATTCATGTGATATGTTAAAAAAATTAAGAAATATCATAACATTTTAAACATAATTGCACCTTTATATTCTATATTATGATTTAAAAAAAAACACTTAATAGTCCCTTCTCTTTCTTTAAGAAAAACGGTCAATATATCTGACGTCTATATCTAGGTAAATATTCAATTTTCTTTTAAGAACACAATTATCAAAGTCATATTCAATTCAATTGTGTAAAATGACTATCTTCAAGGCATAACTTATCAGATTCTCATATTCGTTGACAAGTAATCACAATAATATTTCGAGTAACATCACAAATAAAAAGCTAACAATATGTAAGAAATTTTGCGTCATAGAATGTTGACAAACTTTTCTGCCAATATTTTTTTCTTTAGATTTATGAGTAGCATTTTGTCAAGGATTATTTTAATCATTTTGCCGTAAAATTTTAAATTATTTAGCGAGATTTTTAAAGAAAAAATACATTAAAGAATAATTAAAATTTAAAATATTGAAATTAAGGTTCGAATTAAGTTACTTAAATACAGACTATTTCTTTTAAAACTGTTAGTAATTCATCAATATATGAGTTCTTGCCTCAAATGATCTTTTAAATTTAAACATATATTTATTTTTATTTTTATTTTAATATTTGAGCACACATGGTCCTAATTATATTTTCTAAAATTTTCAAAAATTGCACTTTGAAAAGTACATTACATTTGCAACTAATCACTTGATTAGAACTATTTATATATTTTTAAAAAAATTAAATATCTCAATATCAAATGTGAAATATTAAATTAGTCATTTAATATGTAATAATTTTTAGTACATATATACTATAGTTGGTTTCTAGATTTCAAGATTTTTGTTGTTGTGTCTCCGTAGTTGCTTTTTTTTGTTTGTTTAAATAAATGAAAGAACGCTTTGATTTGATTTGTATTTTAACTTTTGAAAATTTATTTTGACAAATACATATCGATTAAATTAAATTTATTTAGATTATTTTTTAAAAAAAACTAATAATAATATTAAATGTAACAAATATATTTTTAGGATTATTTTACCATCATAAAGTAAGAAGCAGATAAGTGAGTACAAGCTATGTCTCATCATAGATAAGGAAGGAAATCAAGGCAAGGATAAAAGGGGTACAAGATACAAGGAGAGCTAGAAAGTGCAAGCACTAGATACACACAATTATAACTAGGTGTTAGGCAGCTGAGAATGTTATTAGGATGTGTTTTCTTTTACTACTTGCTTTTGGGAGGTCCAAGAGCTAATGGAATTAGGCCGAGATTCTCGTATACTTTCTAAATATCATTTGTTTGTTCTGATAATATATTCAAAAAAAAAATTATATTTGTAGCCCAAAAATAATATATCTTGGGCTAAGAATGAAAAAGAATTTGAAGTTATATAAAAAGCTGGTTAAACCAAGTAAGAAGATAAAATATAGACTAATTTTGATAGAATTATTGTACCAGCAGTTAGAGAGAGTAATCAATCATGTGTTTGAATATGAAAAATGTCTAAATGTGTGCTTAAAGTATTCAAAAATTATGAAAAAGTATGTCCTTGTATAATAATTTAGCTCACATATGTCCTAACCGTTTAGTAATCAATCCAAAAGTATCCTTAATTTAAGGAAATAGCCAATTAACCTAATTAGATTATTATTATTAATAAATAAAAACAGTCGTTGGTGCACTGTCCAACATTGTTTATATCTTTACGCTGTAACATAATATTGAGCCATAACAACAACATAAATCTTCATTGCAAGTTTGATATATTACTGAAAACAAATAAATAACATATTATAACGAATTAAATTACTCAAATTTTTGACTCTTCCAACACCTGGCAAACTTGAATAAGTGACTGGCATACCTTTCCATCAGGAGCAATGTAATATTTCTTAATGATACCACATTCCATTTTGATTTGAAATTTCCAGCCTAAATGTAAGATATGCTTCTTAAATTCCTTTGTCGAGGAAATAAATGGAATTAACTTAGTAATTACTTCTAGGCAAGAGTCAGGTTCACCAGGCAGTGCCATCTTGCGATACTTAGAATTCTCCAAAGTCGGTAGGCCACTCTTGGTACTGGATAAAATACCAGCAATGTCATCACTTGGCATAGATGACATGTACTTGGCACTTGCTTCTGGGCAAGAGTCAGGTTTACTGACCCGGGTCTGCCGCTCAAATTTCTTCTTCTTTGTAGGAGGTCTCCCCTGGCGAGGTTTTGAATTCGCCAAAGTCGGTAGGCCACTCTTGGTACTGGACAAAATACCAGCAATGTCATCACTTGGCATAGATGACATGTACTTGGCACTTGTTTCTAGGCAAGAGTAGGTTCATTGATCAGGGTCTTCCCCTCAATTTTTTTCTTCTTTGTAGGAAGTCTCTCCCGGTGAGGCTCTGAATTCGCCAAAACCGGTAGGTCACTCTTGGTACTGGACAAAATACCAGTGTCATCAACAACAGGCGGAGGTATAACAGAGAAATCATGTGGTGATACAGATGATTCTTCATTTTGTCTAGGAGGAATTGACCTGCAATCACCACTACCACACAATTGATCATCCTTTGTGTCAGGTGCAGAAGCAAATCATTTTTTAACAGATTGAGGATTGGAAAAATTCTTATCAACAGGCAGCATGGCCGCACTATCGGTACAGAGAGCATTCAAGTTATCAAAGTATGTTTCAAGGTTCAGTTTATCTTCAAGGGCAACTACTGAAAATTCGAAAAATTGACTTCCCTGTGAGGTTGAGGAGTTCAGTTCAGAAAAAAATTGCTTGATGGTTAACTTGGTATTATCAAGCACAACTTCCTTCACCAATTTCGTCCAAATATCTGTAGAAGAAGACGTCCAATGCTTGAGACTTTTACTATCATCCTTCAGCAACACTTCAACCAAATTTGTTTCACTGAGATTAAGAGCGGGTATAGCTGCTCAATCTCCTCAATCACTTCAAGGAAAATCCAGGAAGTGCGAGGCTCCCATTCTTTTGTAACCTCATTCCAATCCCGAGATACACGCAGTTTGTCCACTCGACCCTTCATTTCATCACCCATGTCTGGAAAGTAAATTCTTCGCTCCTCTTCACCTTCTTCACGATCAAATATCACACCTTCCCACCAGACATCATTATAAAACATATCTACACATTGTCCATAAGGTAAAGGTAATCGTGCAAATTCACGTGGAGGTGGCAAAGGCCTAATCATATTCATACCAAGATGATGAACTGGCTTTTTATCAGCAGGAGTTACCCAATCAACTATAGGAGAAACACTTACAAATTCTACCAAGTTGTCAGAACCATGATCTGACAGAATGTGATCATATTTAACTTGACGAAATAAATTATCACAACCAATCACAGTACCCAAGTGCCATGAACCCAAAAACCCATCTTCAACAATCTTCACCTACATAAATCACAACTTCTTAAACTCTCCATAACTAAAAAAGGGAAAAATGGTATAAAATGAAGGGATGAAAACTATCTTGACCCATGACATACATACACTTTTTATAGCCTTCAAAACACCCGAAACAAATTATGGCATTGAACTAAAATCGAAAGGTAAATTGAGCTTTGTATGCACAATGAACCCCAAAAATTTGAACTCCTTGAGTACACCCACTTACTAGTTCTATCAAATAATTCCAGTTTCTTTCAATTCATGAGCATTAAATAAATAAACAGTGCAAATCAATGAGTATACAAATGTATAGAAATAAAAGGTTGATAATTAAATGTGGGTAAATCAGCTTAAAGAAGTAATTTTTTTTAATTTTTTAAAAACGTTACAACCAATGAAACCTAAAAATCAATGAAATTCAGAAGCATTCTTTTCAGTGATTAATCTGTATATATAAATCGATTTTCAAAATTGAGATGTTTTGCTCCTCACACACATGTTTAGAATAAAATGAAAAAAGAAAAAAAGAATCAAACAAAACTCAAAAAAGAGCATTTTAATTACCTCGACTTTCCGATCGACACCCAATTTCCGATGGGTTCCTCCGTCTACTCTGGGCTTTCTTTTCTTCACAACTCGCTCACTTTTGGCCGCCATTGAAGAGTGAAATTTCTTTTTGAAAGGAATCAAAGGGGTTGCAGTTACACTATGAGTTCTCCACGTTTACAAGTGTATATATACTAACAAAAAAACTAAACGTAGACGGTGAGATTAAACCATAGTTAGAAAGACAACTAGGGTTGCCAAATGCGGCGCGTGCGGTTATAGGACAAACCTGTATAAACCTAGATTTTAATTCATCCCGCGCCGCGGCGCCTGCCATGTATAACATAATTTGATACTTTCAATCTGTTCTGTCCAGTCCTACGTAAATCTGCATCGCATAATTTGCTATTTTAAAATAAATAATTTATATTATAAAAAAATCAACCATGCATAATTTCTACTAACATAATATTTTTATTAATAAATAATTTAAATTCACTCTCCATACTTTTAAATCCTAGGGTCAGTTTGGTGTGAAGGAAAATTTTTCCATGAAAAATATTTTCTAGGAAAAAAAAATTTTCTTACTTATTTTCTTGTGCTTGGTATGCAAGTAGAAAATACTTATATATAAAATCTAAGACAAAACTATGAAGATGAGATAAGTTGGATGGTTTTTCCTATTTTTATTAGGGAAGTCATTTTACTTATTTTTAAGAAACTTGTTTTCCTAAACAAAATATTTTTCAAAAATTTTGATCAACCAAGCACAACTTAATGTCAAACGATTAAAAAAAATGACAATTTAGACAAAAAAATTAGAGAAATAAATTCTTAGAGATTGATAATCAAATAAAACATATTTTTAAAATAAGAGCTCTATTGTGTCAAGAACAAAAATTATTTTTTTAAAAAAATTACTATTAAACCGCGTACACACGCACAAACCCGCAAGCCGCACCGCCCCGCATCAATTTTTAAAAAAATTATTTCAACCCACCCCACATCCGCATAATCTAAAATCTGCTCCGCACCGTATAGCATAAAATCTGCCCCTCCTCATTGTCATCTCTAACGACAACTGGATTCATAATTAGGGCCCGTTTGGCCATGCGAGTGAAATCATGATAATAGTTGAAAAAGATTATTTACATTTATTAAATAGTTGGTTGTTAAATATAGTTGGTATATATAAAATGGTGGAGTTTTTTTTTATTTACAAAATATAAACTTGTGGTTAAATTTTGCATTTGAAAAATCTCATCTCATGATTTGAAATCTCAAATCAAGATTTTTGGAGAATTTGAAATTTCATCTCATGATTTGAAATTATGAGGTGAAATTGCATGTTCAAACGCCGCTAGTTTCATCTCATAATTTCAAATAGCGATATAAAATCATATACCCAAATGCCTACTTAGAATGAGAAGTGAATTCAAGATTTAATCTTTATAAGGTGCAATCTTAAGAATTCTTAATAATAAATTTATTATATTTTTTGAAATTATAATTTAGAAAGATTATTTATTTTAGTGAATTAATATATTTAGTTAAAAGTATTAGGTTGAGTTTGAGAATATTATTGGAAAGGAAAAATCTATTTGAGCACAATAATTTTGGCCACAGTAGTTACAATTACCCATTCACACAATAAACTGGTTCTTTTTTTGCACTTTTACTCTTTTTTCTCAAATATAATTTTTTCATCAAATGCCTTGGTAATTACAATAAATAAATATTCCTAATTTTTTGAAATTTATAAAAGGAACTAAGGAAGCATTCAAGTTTGTTTTCTACAGAGAATTTTTTCTGTTTTTGATTTAATTCATAAAAATCGATACTTCTTCTGTCTCAAGTTATCTATCATAATTTTTAAAAATAGTAATCTCAAATTAATTTTATTTTAGAAGTTCAAGACAAATGTAATATTCTTTTTCCGATTTTAGAATTAATAGTAATTGTTCTTGAAAATTAATATTTAGTGAGAATAGATTATATCTTATGACATAAATGAGAGTAAACTAATAATAAGAAAAACCTCTCGATTAATATTTTTTTAATAATGGATGTGTTAAAGAGAATTACGTAAAGCAATTTGAAATGAAGATAACAATTTTTATTTTTTAAATAATTATAGTATGTTGAAAATGCTTTAGCAAATTATTACCTTATTTTCTAACTTATTAATTTCATATTTATGCTGCACTATTATTTTTCCCATCTAATTTTTTAATTTATTCTAAAATAAGTAATTTTTTCAAGAAATCCCAAAAGGTAGTATTAATTAATTTATTTTCAAAATTACTCTTGTCTAAAAGATGTTGAACAAATTTTCAAAAACAAATCTTTTAAAACTTTTTTATATTTTTCTATGTGTATATTAAATAAATATTTTAATAAAATAATTTATTAAATTAGAGCTATTAAGTGACTTTTTTAAGGGTGTGTTAAGTTTTAAAATAATTTTAAAAATAAAAAGATTACATATAATTATTTTTTAAATAAGTACACACACTCATTGAGTGGGTCTAGTATAGAGAAAGTAGTTTCTGGAAAAATTTTAATTTTTTTTCATGTTTGGTTTGATAATACACTTTGGAAGTATTTTCTTTAAAAAATCAAGTTCCCTAAAATGAAAAAAATAATTTTTCTAATAAAAGTAGGAAAAATAAGTTTCAGAAGGGACATTTCAAGTTCATTATCTCCTCCCACTCATACAATACGCCCACCTACCAACCCGAACCCCCGACTTCCTTTTTCATCCCATTACGGAATCATATTATTTTGTCGAAAAAATATTTTTGACCATAATGACCTAATATGATGGTATTACCTATTCCCTCTATAAATAAATTTTATTGGGGGCATTTTTACCCTTTTCTCCAAATTCAAATTCCCTGATCTATTTATATTTATTAGTTATTTTTTCAATACATAGAGAATAAATAATTTTATAATGAATCCCATTTCTACAAACAAGGTTAATAGAAATATCCTAATATTCCTGTATGTATATTTTTCTTATATATATATATTCTCATGTATATTCTTTTTTTTAATATATCTCATGATTATTTTCCTACATACACATCAATTACCAATCCAGTGTTTTCCTGCAAATGATACTACTTCATTACTATCTCTTGACACGAACTGAAAGTCAGGTTTACTACTTTAAAGGATTCTCCAAAGTAACTTGCACCCCCTTGAGATTCATCAATAAGATAACGTAATCCATGAATTATATTACTATGGTTCAATGTGTTCAAGTCAAATAGTAAATCATGCATGAGCTACTACTTTATGCAGTTCTTTTCACAGGGAAAAGGAAAACAAACACAAAAACAAAGCTGAGACTGTCTATTCCCTTAGTCCAGCACAAGAATGAAAAACATACTAGATAAGTATGATGGAGAAGCTAAAGCATCAAAGAACCTTGCAAAAGTTACTGGAAGATACAGTCTAAGCAAAAACTTTTTGAACAGAAAACAAATAACTAACCTGTATTTCCACGGTTCATAACAATGAACTGAATCCGACCTGTAACACCCGCCAAAGAAATAATAAATATCTCATAAAGTCATACCGTTCAAGTCAACTGAGGAAGAAGAATAATGCACTGAATCTAGAAACTATCAATCAATTAATCAACTAAGTCCCAATCTAAATCTAGATGGGGCCGAGAATAGGAGTCTGTATAAATAATTTTGCGCCACTGTGCTCAGCTTAATTCCATTACTAAAACAATTTGACTATTAAGGCAAATTACTTCCCTAAGCTTCTTTAAAGTTCACACTTATAACGCTGTGAGAGATACAGGTTTTGACCATATTATATCTAAAATCTTTCCACAAAAAAACAGAAATACACCTCAAAGGTCACCAATTTAATCAAACCCTGAAAAGGGTCAGAGAAAGAAATGCCTTAAAAAAATAAAAAGCAAGTCCAGAAGTCCAAATGCTTACCTCTTGACAACAAACAAGGATCCTTCCACGTCCTTTCGACTCTGCAGAAAAAGATCAAAACAATATCAGTACTCAAATACAAGTCGATCAATAAACTACACTCAATCCCAAACTAGTTGTAATCAAGTACTCCTACTCATTCAATTCAAATACAATAATTTATATCTTTTTTCTCGAATTAACTTAAGAGTTCTTCAAAAACTAAATGGTTTTGCTAAATCACACACTTATCCTACACAAACATACAAAGAAAGATGCAATTTTTCAAGAGAAAATGAATACCCATTGGCTATTATCAATATTGAATTCGTATAAACTAACATAAGAAAATGAGTTGAGGGTGAGAAAAAAGTGTCGTAATTAAAAAAGGTGACAAGTTTGACCAGCTTTGGTCAAAACTTCCTTTAAATTATGATTAAGTTAAATGGGATGTAAAGTGTAATATTTAAAACTTGTTAATCTTTTGAAAAATACAAAATAACCCTACCCATTAATTCAAAACCCCATCTCCCCAACACACTATCTTTTCATTCTTCTTCATCTTTCACTCAACCGTTGTTCTCTTCCTCTCTTCTTCATTGCGTTTTCTGTTCTTCTAAAGTAATTTTTCTTCAGAAATCATCACACCAATAAGCCCAATCGACGTCGGTGAGCTATTAATGCACACTACTCCGCTTAGAGGTAATTTTTTTTACTTTTGTCAAAAATCTCTGTGTTGAACAGTTAGGGTTTTGGATTTTTCGAACTAAAAGTGGTTTCAGTTGTTGAAGAAGAAGAAGAAGAAGAAGATGGGTTTTGCATATTATGTTGTTCAATGACTTTATTTGTTGTATTTGTTGTTCTTGTTGGGTTTTTTAAAATATTGTCACTGGTAGTGTGGGGTTTTTGTTGTTGTAGAAAAAAATATTGTGATGTTGTTTGATTTATTTTCCAACAGCTGAAGAAGTTGTTGCAGCAACTTATGCACTTGTTTGAATAAATCAAAAGTTGCTGAGGTTATTTTATTGCAACCTCAGCAGTTGTTTGATTTTTTGAAATAAAAGGTTAAGTTGTTGCAACAACTTTCTAAACTGCCGGAAATAAATCAAATAGTTGCTGGAATTGTTGCAACAAGTTGTTGGAGTTTTTGCAACAAGTTTACAATTTGTTGCAACAACTCACACACCTGTTGATAAAAAAATTATTATTTGCCAAATAAGAGCTGAAGTTGTTGCAACAACTTCCACAGTTATTGGTAAAAATCAAACAGTTGTTGTACTTGTTACAACAACATCAGCAACTGTTGGATAAAATCAAACAACTGTTGTTGTTGTTGCAACAATTCTCACACTTGTTGAAAGAAAAAATCAATATTTTCCAATCAAGAGCTGAAGTTGTTGCAACAATTTGTTGGTGCTACCTTTGTACCCATGGTTATTTCATAATTTAGAGAGTAATTTGTCACGCCCTGCCTTGGGGGGTATGACTGGCACATGGTGCCCTAGTAGGACCTAGACTGTTATCTGGTGAGCCTAAGCACATCTGGTGCCTGGCTGGCTCTAACTCAAATTTATGAGATCAACGGGCTATATAACGGTTGTAAATACAGCCTCCGGCCGACTAGGCCTATAGCCACCTGTATGAAACTCCAGCTAACCAGAAACATACTTGTAACAAGGAACCTATGCGGGCCGACAAGGCCACCATGCTGTCTAGTTATCTGTAACTCAACAATAGCATACTAAATAACTACGTGACCGGCAAGGTCACCACTACTGACTGGTTATGGCCACACACGACCAACACAAACTGAAATACTAAATACCCATAAAAAACTGCACGGCCTCGCACGACCGGCTCAACTGACCACAGGAAAATATATACAGACTGCAAGCCTCTAGGAATACTGATAAGATGGTCGGGATAGGGCCCCGGCCTACCATACTATACAACAACAGAAAATGAAATACACCTCTGAATATCAAGCTCCGGATGACAAGAGCTGATGACTCTGCGCTGGCTAGGATCACGACGGATCGCCTCCTCATCTATGAGTGCTTGCAGGCAAGTAATGCAGCATCCCACCGGGCGTCATTACGCTGGTACTGAGTATGCAAAGAAACTGAAATAACATAACTGAATACAATAACATAACTAGCAGTTCTGAATAGCAGGAGACAACTGAATCTGAAGAGCTGATAGGAACTAGATCAAACCTTTCTGCACTGAAAGGCAAGAGCGTGTCTGTAGTCACGGCGGCCTGCTGTCTATTAACTAACATGTAGCACATAAATACATATATACATATATAGCAAACATGAGCCGATACCAACCCCCATAAGCCGGACGGCGCCAACCAAGCAAACAATCTATATACCCCTACCCGGGTCAAAACCAACCAAAAAATAAGTCTCTCCACTCATCTACTCACTTCGGAGCTCCTCTACCGGCCCCCTGGGTCTCCGGCTCGGGCCATAGCCTCCGATATAAATAACCGTGTCTGAGTCCGGAGGACTCCTGTGTAGACAGTAACAGATAGGGTCTGTTTCCCCGAAACTCTCCTCAGGGTTATCTAAAACCGGAGCTACACTTGTAATAAGATCTGTAACAGTAACTATATCTGTATCTGTTCCCTGGGCGCTTGCGCACAACAGGGCTATCTGTACTGTAATGCTGATCAGCCTGATATAGGGAAAGCTTCATCCCATCTTCGTCCAAACTGGGGATGGCATGCCACTCCTTGGAGTGACGTAAACCCACCTGCTCAGTGGGCGACACGATTACCAACCCAGGGGCGGCGAGGACGCTCAATAAGGTGCCCTCACGCCATATCAAGTCTCAACAAACAATAGCACATATAAATAGCAAGCATGTATAACTAAAAGAAGACTATCTGAAATCTGATTTCTTTTTGTTTTATACTGATTCTTTACTGATTATACTGATTCTGAAATCTTTATTTAACTGTATGGATAACCTGTAGCCAGGATACTGTCTGTATGAATGGCTAATCTGTAGCCGTAACTGTCTGTCTATCTGATCTTTCTTTACTAACTTTTATTCTGAAAATCTGTCTCTTTTTATTCTACAACATGCTTGCTAATCACATAATAGGCTAAACTGAATCTGGAATACTAACTTGCCCTTTGGCGCATGCTTTACTGAGTTTCGGACTGAATACGATATGGCAACACAACTCAGAACCTACTAGACTTACTTAATTCTCAACATTCAACTCCGAGAGTCACAAATACGGAGTTTACTATGATTTACCAAGCTAAGGCTTACTAACTTACCGAAGAACAGCTTCACATACCTTAACCTCGAGTTATCCGACGAGGCTCAGTTAGTACTCCAGCTATTTCTCCCAACTGCATTCATATATACATCAATTAATACTAAATACAACTTTATTCTAAAGGACGACGTCACCTTCGACATAATTATAGCCTAAACTTAGGCTTATGGAAAGACGGTCGAAAACTTGCTATTTTTCAGAAGTCTAGAAGGGAGAAGTATTAACTTCACAGCTAGGAGCACATAGACACTAGTTTGGAGCAATTCTACTTATCTTAGTCCGGTAGCTCGATGATTCGTCGGCTGTATTTCGCGAAACTAAATCCGTGGAATGCTCTCTGCTGCTAAATACCTCGGTACCTGAGGTTAATTTAGGTTTGGACTACGTTTGGCAGCGTAATTGAACGATTATATGTTTACCCTCTTTGTCTTCCTCTGTTTCGCTGCGCTTTCTGGAAATTATTTGGTGGAAATTGAGATTAAAACTGAGTGGGGCTTTATATACTTGAGCCTGCGCAGGTCCAATGTGTCATGGAGCCAACGCGGAGGCTCCACCTCTGTGACACGCTGCCATCGCGGAGGGGCTCTGCCTCGGCTCCTTCCGCGATAGTTCGATAGGTTTCTCGTCAGGTCTTTTCCGGGGCCTTTCTCTAGCACGTATGGCTTCCAAATATGCTTAGCCAACGCACGAACAGGCCATCTAGGTGCCGGAAATCCTATGGGGTATAGTATTCTCCCCCCTTAAGAACATTCGTCCTCGAATGTAAACTTCTATCTAGAGGACTTCTCAACTTACTATTTAGGAAAATTTCGGCAGAGTTTCCCCTGTAATATGGACTACCCCAAAAACCTAAAACGCAGAAAAGTCCAATACAGGTACTGCACACAATACTTTAAGATTCACTGGATAGCGAAACATCAATCTTTCTCATTTATACATATACAACCATAAGGTACTGCATAAATAATAATACGGACATACCTGTCGTCTGACTAGGCTTGGAATAGGTGAGGATATCTAGCTTTCATATCTTCCTCAGCTTCCCACGTCATCTCCTCTTGGTTCCTATTACGCCACAATACCTTGACAGACGCAATATCCTTAGTTCTCAATCTGCGAATCTGTCTGTCTAGGATGGCCACTGGAACCTCTTCATAGGCCAGCTCTTCCGTAACCTGGATGTCTTGGACTGGGACTGCTCTGGATGGGTCTCCTATGCATTTCCTCAGCATAGACACATGAAAGACCGGATGAACGGATTCTAGCTTTGGAGGCAAGTTCAGTTCATAAGCTACTCGGCCTATCCTCCGACGAATCTGATAAGGCCCAACAAATCTCAACTGAGCTTACCCTTCTTGCCGAATCTCATTACCCCTTTCATCGGAGATACTTTCAGAAATACCCAGTCATTCACATCAAATTCTAAGTCTCTACGCCGCACATCAGCATATGATTTCTGGTGGCTCTGTGCAGTCAGTAGGCGTTCTCTAATAAGCTTTACCTTCTCCTCTGACTGTTGAATGATGTCTGGCCCAATCAACGCTGATTCCCCTATTTCGAACCAGCCAACTGGCAATCTACATTTTCGCCCTTATAAAGCCTCGAAAGGCGCCATCTGAATAGCCGAGTGATAGCTATTATTATAAGCAAATTCAATTAACGACAAATGCTCATCCCAACTACCTCCAAAATCTAACACACACGCTCGTAGCATGTCCTCGAGCATCTGAATAGTGCTCTCAGCCTGTCCATCTGTCTGAGGGTGGAATGCTGTACTCAAATTAATCTGCGTTCCCAGACCTTTTTGAAACGACTGCCAAAATCTAGTTGTAAACTGTGCTCCTCTGTCTGAAATAATGGATACTGGTACTCCGTGCAACCTGACTATTTCTCGGATATACAACTTTGCATAATCTTCGGCCAAGAAAGTAGTTCTTACTGGCAAGAAATGAGCTGATTTTGTCAGCCTATCGACTATCACCCATATAGAGTCATGTCTGTGTCTGGTACGGGGTAATCCTGCTGCAAAATCCATATTCACTACTTCCCATTTCCAGAGAGGCACGGCTATGTCCTGAGTTAACCCGCCTGGTTTCTGATGTTCTGCTTTCACCTGTTGGCAGTTAGGACACTGGGCTACAAATTCAGCAATTTCTCTTTTCATACCTGGCCACCAGTAGCTTTCCTTGATGTCATGGTACATTTTCGTCGCACCGGGGTGAAGAGAATATCGGGCGTAATGTACCTCATTCACAATCTACTGGCGGAGTCCTGAAACGTCTGGAACACAGAGACGACCTTTACAACGTAACACTCCATCCTCTGTTACCTAAAAATCTGGCGCTTTCCCCTGCGGAATTTGATCTTTAAGCCGGATCAGGTCAGGATCCTCATATTGCCGTTCTTTCACTTCTACAACTAACGATGACACGGCGGTGTTCTAAATTACCGTGCTATTGTTCTCTGTTTCTGCTACACGAACGGCTAGGCTGGCTAATTGATGTATCTCCTTGACCAACTCCCGCTTCTCGGGCTGCAAATACGCCAAACTCCCCATGGACTTACGACTGAGAGCATCTGCTACAACATTAGCTTTTCCCGGGTGGTACAGAATATTCACATCATAATCTTTCAATAACTCCAACCAGCGATGCTGTCGCAAATTCAACTCCCTCTGAGTGAAGATATACTGTAGGCTCTTGTGATCTGTGAAAATATCCACATGAACGCCATACAAGTAATGTCTCCACATTTTCAAGGCGTGAATCACAGCGGCTAATTCCAGGTCATGGGTAGGATAATTCTTCTCGTGTTTCCTCAGTTGTCTGGAAGCATACGCAATCACCTTACCATGCTGCATCAACTCACAACCCAACCCAACGCCTGATGCGTCGCAATACACTGAATACCCTTCTGTACCTTCCGTCAATGTTAACACTGGGGGCGGAGGTCAATCTATCTTTCAGTTCCTAGAAGCTCTGCTCGCATGCCTCTGTCCACTGAAACTTTGCTGCTTTCTGCGTTAGTTTGGTCAGAGGTGCTGCTATAGTATAGAATCCCTCAACAAACCTCCTGTAATATCCTGCTAGTCCCAGAAAACTACGGACTTCAGTCGGAGTGGTAGGCCTAGGCCATGATTTGACTGCTTCTATCTTCTGCGTGTCAACCTGTATACCAGCATCCGACACAATATGTCCTAGAAAGGCTACTGAATTAAGCCAAAATTCACACTTGGAGAACTTAGCATATAACTGGCGGTCCTTGAAAATCTGGAGCACTGTCCGTAAATGAGTCCGGTGATCCGCTTTAGAGCGAGAATACACCAGAATATCATCAATAAACACGATCACGAACAGGTCTAGGTATGGTCTGAAAATACTATTCATCAGGTCCATGAATACTGCTGGGGCATTCGTTAACCCAAAGGACATAACTAGAAATTCAAAGTGTCCATATCGGGTCCTGAACGCTGTTTTGGGAATATCTCTTTCACGAACTCGAACCTGGTGATATCCGGACCGCAAGTCAATCTTAGAAAAGTATCTGGCTTCCTGCAACTAATCAAATAAGTCATCAATTCTGGGAAGCGGGTACTTGTTCTTCATTGTAACTTTGTTCAATTGCCGATAATCTATGCACATACGGAGCGAGCCATCTTTCTTTCTCACAAATAGAGCTGGCGCACCCCATGGCGAAGTACTCGGCCTGATGAAACCTTTATCTAGCAAATCCTTCAATTGCTCCTTCAATTCTTTGAGTTCTGCAGGAGCCATGTGATAAGGAGGAATTGATATAGGCTGAGTGCCTGGTAATAAATCAATAGCAAAATCTATTTCCCTTTCTGGGGAAATACCAGGTAACTCATCCGAAAACACATCAGGGAACTCATTCACCACCGGAACAGACTGGAGTGTCGGAGATTCTGCTCGGACATCCTGAACCCTGACCAAGTGGTAAATACATCCCTTAGTTATCAATTTCCTCGCTTGAAGGTAGGAAATAAACCTACCCTTTGGAGTAGCGGTGCTGCCTTTCCACTCTCGCACTGCCTCTCCTGGAAAGTGGAATCGGACTGTCTTAGTCCAACATTCTACGTTAGCATAGCACGGAACCAGCCAATCCATACCTATTATGGCATCTAAATCTATCATTTCTAGCTCTACCAGATCTATTGTAGTCTGGCGGTCAGCAACCTCCACTGTACACCCTCGGTAAATTCTGCTAGCTATAATAGAGTCACCGATGGGCGTGGATACTGCAAAGGGCTACTGTAATAATTCTAGTGCAATATTGAACTTTTGAGCCACAAATGGGGTAAATATGACAAAGTGGATCCTGGATCAATCAGTACGTAAGCAGGGCATGAACAGATAGTCATCATACCTGTCACTACATCTGGAGACGCTTCTGAATCCTGTCTCCCTAGCAATGCATAAGTACGGCTTGAGCCCATACCTGAACTGGAAGCTCCTGATCTACCTCGGCCTCTGCCTACTAAACCTGAAGGCCCACGCCCCGCTGAGGCTGCCGGAGCTCGTGGCCCTGCGGATCCCCTGTCCTGACTACCTCTACTCCCCTGACCTCCTGTCGGAAAATCTCTCATCTGATGCCCCTCCTGTCCGCAAATATAACACCCAGTGGAGCCATATTTACAAGCTCTAGAGTGTGGTCGATTACAATAGAGGCAGGGTGAGGGTGCAAATCTACTCTGTCCTCCCCTTCTCTGCTGCGGGGAATCTACTATTCTGGAACTGCCACTGGGCCCTGACTGCCCTCTACGAACATATCTACCTCGCTACTGCTGCTATGGTGGAGGTGGGGGTCTAGGGGGTCTATCTGATAGTCGAGGCCTGGGTCCTCTCTGAACTTCCCTCTGTATGTCATCTGGTCTGTCTCTGCGGCACTGTTCCTGACTGATCTGTCTACTACTCTACTGTCGCTGTCTAAGACCCTCTATGGTCTGAGCAAAAGCCTGTACCCGGGCGTTATTCATATCTTCTCGTAATGTCGCCATCATACATGCCTCAGTATACTCCGGATTCAGACCCATGATAAATCTGTGAACTCTCGCTGGCATAGTATCAACAAATGCTGGAGCATAACGGGCTAAGGAGTCAAACTGTAAAGCATACTCATGTACACTCCTCGCCCCCTGCTCTAGATGTAGAAACTGGTCCATCTGGGTCTGTCGGACCTCTCGTGGCAAATAATGATCTAGAAAGGCCTCCGAGAAGCTGGTCCAGGTCGGAGGGGTAACATCTCTCCCTCGGGACCTTTCCCAACTCTCGTACCACAATATAGCTATATCCCGTAACCGAAACACTGCCAGCTCAACAGACTCTGAAGGGGTCACATGCATAACTCGGAATATCCTCTGCATCTGATCTAGGAAATCCTGGGGGTCCTCTGCCGGATCTGACCCTGTAAACTGCGGGGAACCCAGTGCCAAAAATTCCCTGACCCTGGAACTACCTGACCCACCTGACGGCTCTGCTGCTACAAGTGGCACTAACTGACGCTGTGTGGCCATCATTTGCGCCAACATAACTACAGCGCTACGAACCTCCTGATCTGATGGTGAGGGCACAGGAGCTATCGGGGGAGGTGTAGTGCCCAACGGCTCCTGATGTGAGGGGGACTGCTGAGAGGGCTGTGATGAAGCCTCTATATCGCCCTCAGATCGGGCTGACTCTGAATAGAACTGAGGCATCCTGCTGGTGCCTTCTCCTGCTGCTGTGTCTAGTCTCCTGCCTGTGGCAGGGTGTCGCTGATCTGCCATTCTTATCTGTAAACAAAGAATACGATATGTTTTAGGGATTCGACCCTATACTATATCGCTCTATAGCACGACTGACTGAGAAAGAAGAGTAACCATCCTATCATGCCTCGCAGCCTCCTGCCTATAGTATGTGGTGCACAACACATCCATAGACAAGACTACTTAGCACGGCTTGCAGACTCCTTGGGACACGACCTGCTCTAATACCAAGTTTGTCACGCCCCGCCTTGGGGGATATGACTGGCACCTGGTGCCCTAGTAGGACCTAGACTGTTATCTGGTGAGCCTAAGATCATCTGGTTTCTGGCTAGCTCTAACTCAAATTTATGAGATCAACGGGCTATACAACGGCTGTAAATACACCCTCCGGCCGACTAGGCCTATAGCCACCTGCATGAAACTCCAGCTAACCAGAAACATACTTGTAATAAGGAACCTATGCGGGCCGACAAGGCCACCATGCTGTCTAGTTATCTGTAACTCAACAATAGCATACTAAATAACTACGTGACCAGCAAGGTCACCACTACTGACTGGTTATGGCCACACACGACCAACACAAACTGAAATACTAAATAGCCATAAAAAACTGCACGGCCTCGCACGACCGGCTCAACTGACTACAGGGAAATATATATAGACTGCAAGCCTCTAGGAATACTGATAAGATGGTCAGGACAGGGCCTCGACCTACCCATACTATACAACAACAGAAAATGAAATACACCTCTGAATATCAAGCTCCGGATGACAGGAGCTGATGACTCTGTGCTGGCTAGGATCACGAGGGATCGCCTCCTCGTCTATGAGTATCTGTAGGCAAGTAATGCAGTGCCCCACCGGGCGTCAGTACCGCTGGTACTGAGTATGCAAAGCAACTGAAATAACATAACTGAATACAATAACATAACTAGCAGTTCTGAATAGCAGGAGACAACTGAATCTAAAGAGCTGATAGGAACTAGATCAAACCTTTCTGCACTGAAAGGCAGGAGCGTGTCTGTAGTCACAGCAGCCTGCTGTCTATTAACTAACATGTAGCACATAAATACATATATACATATATAGCAAACAAGAGCCGATACCAACCCCCATAAGCCGGACGGCGCCAACCAAGCAAACAATCTATATACCCCTACCCGGGTCAAAACCAACCAAAAAATAAGTCTCTCCACTCATCTACTCACTTCGGAGCTCCTCTACAGGCCCCCTGGGTCTCCGGCTCGGGCCATAGCCTTTGATATAAATAACCATGTCTGAGTCCGGAGGACTCCTGTGTAGACAGTAACAGATAGGGTCTGTTTCCCCGGAACTCTCCTCAGGGCTATATGAAATCGGAGCTACACTTGTAATAAGATCTGTAACGGTAACTGTATCTGTATCTGTTCCCTGGGCGCTTGCGCACAACAGGGCTATCTGTACTATAATACTGATCAGCCTGATATGGGGAAAGCTTCATCCCATCTTCGTCCAAACTGGGGACGGCATGCCACTCCTTGGAGTGACGTAAACCCACCCGCTCAGTGGGAGACACGATTACCAACCCAAGGGCGGCGAGGACGCTCAATAAGGTGCCCTCACGCCATATCAAGTCTCAATAAACAATAGCACATATAAATAGCAAGCATGTATAACTAAAAGAAGACTATCTGAAATCTGATTTCTTTTTGTTTTATACTGATTCTTTACTAATTATACTGATTCTGAAATCTTTATTTAACTGTATGGCTAACCTGTAGCCAGGATACTATCTTTCTAAATGGCTAATCTGTAGCTGTAACTAACTGTCTATCTGATCTTTCTTTACTAACTTTTATTCTGAAAATCTGTCTCTTTTTATTCTACAACATACTTGCTAATCACATAATAGGCTAAACTGAATCTGGAGTACTAACTTGCCCTTTGGCGCATGCTTTACTGAGTTTCGGACTGAATACGATATGGCAACACAACTCAGAACCTACTAGACTTACTTAATTCACAACATTCAACTCCGAGAGTCACAAATACGGAGTTTACTATGATTTACCAAGCTAAGGCTTACTAACTTGCCGAAGAAAAGCTTCACATACCTTAACCTCGAGTTATCCGACTATCGGACGAGGCTCGGTTAGTACTCCAGCTATTTCTCCCAACTGTATTCATATATACGTCAATTAATACTAAATACAACTTTATTCTAAAGGACGACGTCACTTTCGACATAATTATAGCCTAAACTTAGGCTTATGGAAAGACAGTCGAAAACTTGCTATTTTTCAGAAGTCCAGAAGGGAGAAGTATTCACTTCACAACTAGGAGCACATAGACACTAGTTTGGAGCAATTCTACTTACCTTAGTCCGGTAGCTCGACGATTCGTCAACCGTATTTCGCGAAACTAAATCCCTAGGAATGCTCTCTGCTGCTAAATACCTCGGTACCTGAGGTTAATTTGGGTTTGCACTACGTTTGGCAGCGTAAACGAACGATTATATGTTTACCCTCTTCGTCTTCCTCTATTTCGCTGCGCTTTCTGGAAATTATTTGGTGGAAAATGAGATTAAAATCGAAGTGGGGCTTTATATACTTGAGCCTAGGCAGGGCCAACGTGTGACAGAGCCAACGCGGAGGCTCCACCTCCGTGACACGCTGCCATCGCGGAGGGGCTCTGCCTCTGCTCCTTCCGCGATGGTTCGACAGGTTTCTCGTCTGGTCTTTTCCCGGGCCTTTCTCTAGCACGTATGGCTTCCAAATATGCTTAACCAACGCACGAACAAGCCATCTAGGTGCCGGAAATCCTACAGGGTATAACATAATTAGGGGTCAACAATTGTTTGATTTTTACCACAGTTGTTGGTAAATATCAAACAACTGTTGAAGTTGTTGCAACAACTTCAGCAACTGTTGGATAAAATCAAATAACTGTTGAAGTTGTTGCAACAACTCTCACACTTGTTGAAAAGAAAATCAATATTTGCCAAATAAGAGCTGAAGTTGTTGGAACAACTTGTTGGTCCTACCTTTGTACCCATTGTTGTTTCATAATTTAGGGAGTAAGCAGGGGTCACAGCTGTTGGTAAATATCAAACAATTGTTGAAGTTGTTGCAACAACTTCAGCAACTGTTGGATAAAATCAAACAACTGTTGAAGTTGTTGCAACAACTCTCACACTTGTTGAAAAGAAAATCAATATTTGTCAAACAAGAGCTGAAGTTGTTGCAATAACTTGTTGGCGCTGTCTTTGAACCCATTGTTATTTTATAATTTAGGGAGTAAATTGGGGTCAACAACTGTTTGATTTTTACCATAGTTGTTGGTAATTATCAAATAGTTGCTTTACTTGTTGCAGAAACTTCAGCAATTGTTGGATAAAATCAAACAACTGGTGAAGTTTTTGCAATAACTCAGACAGTTTTAAATAACAAATTAATATTTGTTTTACTTTTTTGATTTGCAGCAGTTGTTTTCACTGTTTATTTTGACTGAATAATTAAATTTATTGTTGATTTATATTTTGTCTCATATTTTTACAGATAAAATGACTTCAAAAAGAGCAAGAACTACTAGTAAAAGTGTTGTTGCCTCTAGAAGATCAAAAAGAACTAAGACTCAAGCAGAAGAAACAAACGATAAACCTAAGAGTCCAGGCTATCTAGATGTGCTTGCTGACCAAGCAGGAGTCATAGCGGAAAATGAGGTTGCATCAAGCCAGAAGTAACAGGATGATGCTTTAGAAGCCAAAGAAGCATTTGAAATAGATGAAGATGATTCCTCCCAAGAACAAACTGAAAGTGGACATGCTTCTAAAGGTAATAAAGATGGAGAGGATGATGAAGATGGGGAAGGTGATAATGAAGATGAAGAGGATGATGAGGATGGGGAAGGTGATAATGAAAATGGGAAAGGTGATAATGAAGATGGGGAAGATGAAAATAATGATGATGATGATACTGATGAGAACACCACAACAGCCGATGATAAAACAGAAGAAGCGAATGATGAGAATGTCCCCTCTACTCCTGCCGAGGCATCTAGTAGTTGAAGAGATCCAAGCAGAACTTCCACTGAGATAGTTGTAAAAAATATAAGGTTTGAAAATTATAACTTAAAGATGTTGATGGATGTGCATGGAGAACTAGAGGGTGACATTGTTGTTAGATCAAGTATGGGTAGAAGGTCTACAGAATTTAGAAAGATCTTAAGGGAAAATGATTTAGTGAAATTCTTTTAAAGCAGCTGTTTTGGAAAATTTTTAGACTTACCCGATGACACCACTCCAAGATTTCAAATGACTATGGTGTACAGTATCCTACATTGTAGGATCGTTTGTGATAAAAAAGATGAGATTGGGATTAATTACTGCGGCATGCCTGTATGTTTTGGCATGAAGGAATTTGCTGTTATGACAGGATTAAACTGTCATTCTCCTCCTTGTGTTGGAGGAGCCAAATCAGCAACCAAGGATGAGGATTTTTTTAAGTTAATTGGAAAAAGCTACAAGGAAAAGAATCTGCTTGAACATTTAAAATCCAAAATAGTTTCGAGGAATGTGAAGAAGTCACTGTGCTTAGTTTGGTTTGTGCAAAGTTTTGTTTGTGCAAGAGATGTTGGGAAGAACATCTCTTCTGATTGGATCAAACTCTCTGCAGACTATAAAGCATTCAATGCTTATCCATGGGGCCGAGAAAGCTTCAAACTCACAGTTAAATATTTGTTGAGGGAGTTAAAGCCAAACATGAAGACCATTAACCTATATGGCTTTCCTTGGGCTTTCATGGTAACTTTTATTAGCTTGACTATTTAATTATTTTTGAATCTATCCTTTATAGTGATCCATTATGACTTTGTTTTATCTAGGCTTGGGCATTTGAAGTTATTCCTCACCTCTAGCATCAAGTTAAGGACTTTCCAGAAGAAGTGTCTTCTCTGCGGATCCTTAGATGGCTGGCTGCAAAGAATAACAAAGCAGTTGGTATTGATCTACTTACCCCCCCCCCTAGAGACTTGGTAAACCTCATTACACAATTATATATCCCTGGAATATATTATTGCAACCTAGTGATTTTTTGATTTAGTTAAACAAGAGTTGAAGTTGCTGCAAGATCTTCCTCAGTTGTTGAAATAAAATCAAGCAATTACTGGACTTGTTACAACAACTCCAGCAACTATTTGATTTTATCAAACAACTGTTGAAGTTGCTACAACAACTCACTCAGTTGTTTGATTTTGTCAGACAAGAGTTGAAGTTGCTGCAAAAATTTCCTCAGTTGTTGAAATAAAATCAAGCAGTTACTGGACTTGTTTTGACAACTCCATCAACTATTTGAATTTGTCAAACATCTCTTGAAGTTGCTACAACAACTCACTCAATTATTTGATTTTGTCAGACAAGAGCTGAAGTTGCTGCAACAATTTCCTTAGTTGTTGAAATAAAATCAAGCAGTTATTGGACTTGTTGCAAAAAATTCAGCAACTATTCGATTTTGTCAAACAACTATTGAAGTTGCTGCAACAACTCACTCATTTGTTTGATTTTATCAGACAAGAGCTGAAGCTGCTGTAATAACTTCATCAGTGTTGAAATAAAATCAAACAGTTGCTGGACTTGTTGCAACAACTCCAACAACTAATTGATTTTGTCAAACAACTGTTGAAGTTGCTGCAACAGCTCACTCAGTTGTTGAAATAAAATCAAGCAGTTGTTGGACTTGTTGCAACAACTCCAACAACTATTTGATTTTGTCAAACAACTGTTGCAGTTAGGGGTGGGCAAAAAAACCAAAAACCGAACCGAATTAATTCGGTTTTTCGGTTTCGGTTTTTTCGGTTTTTCGGTTCGGTTTCGGTTTTTCGGTTCGGTTTCGGTTTTTTTTTTTTAAATTATAACTTAATTTCAAAAAAATAAAAATACTACACCCAACCCAAATCTCAAAGCACATTTACATTTAGAGAATTATTTATATAATTGATACAATTGCTTAAGTTTTTTTTACAAATAACAAGTTTTATAATAGTTTTAGCATGTTAAGAAAATTCTTACTATTATTAATATGCTTTGAAAGAAAAATGAAATATATAATATTTATTTAACAAGAAATTAGGGACCATAGATTATTAAAATCTTAAAAAACCCTTAACTTTTTATTGGTTTTGTTATAAGGATATTAAGCATATGAGAAAATTTATTATCAAAAATTTAAATGTTATGTATATACTACTAAATGTAAATCAATTGATCCCACTATTTTCTTTATTTAAAAAGTTAAAATTAAGCTTAGTTGAATTAAACTTTAGAATTCAAACTTAAAATAATTTATTTTGAATTTAGAAAGATAAAACAACTCATTTTTTATTTAAAAAGTAGCTCATTTTGTAAGTTAAAAAATAGCCCATTAATTAGGCCCATAACCGAAAAAACCGAATTAAAAAAACTGAATAAACCGAACCGAATTTGAAAAAAACTGAACCAAACCGAATTAGTTTGGTTCGGTGTTTGGTACACTACATGAAAAATCGAAAACCGAAAAAATCGAACCGAAATTTAAAAAAACCGAACCGAAAAACCGAATGCCCACCCCTAGTTGCAGTTGCTGCAATAGCTCACTCAATTGTTTGATTTTGTCAGACAAGAGCTGAAGTTGCTACAACAACTTCCTCAGTTGTTGAAATAAAATCAAACAGTTGCTGGACTTGTTGCAACAACTCCAGCAACTGTTTGATTTTGTCAAGCAACTGTTGCATTTGCTGCAACAACTCACTCAGTTGTTTGATTTATTTAGAAAAGAGCTGAAAGTTGCTGAACTTGTGTTTAATCAATTTTAGAAGTTATTTGGATTCTTTTTTAGCATTCAGAACTCTCCCAAGGACAAATTTAGCGTTCGATTGATCGACCAACTAGAAAACAAGCTGACTTTCGATCGAGAGCTGCTGATTCATTAGTTTCTTTATTGAACATTGATGAGCCAGCAGGTTCCTATTGAAAGTTGGTTTAATTCTGAGCAACCTGCTCGGATATGAACTGACTTTCAATTGGTAGTTGTTGGTTCATCAATGTTCAATAAGATACTAATGAATCATTAGCTCCCAATCGAAAGTCAGTTTATTTTTTAGTTGGCGGATCAGTTGAACACGCAAATTTATCCTTGAATAGTCATGAATGAAAAAAAAGCTCCAAGTGGCTACTATTTTGGGTTATCACAAGTCCTTTCTAGATAAATTATAGTGTTATATTTATCCCACGCTCGATGTTGGATAACTAATCCCAAGATAAATTATTCCGAGATTTTATCCCAATCAAACATGGAGTAAAACCATTCAAAAATTAATCTGACACTATTTATATCTTATTTGAAGGTGGAACAACAATTTCGAGATAACTAAACCCCAAATTTAATTAAAAAAGGTGACAAGTTTGACCAGTTTTGGTCAAAACTTCCTTTAAATTATGATTAAGTCAAATGGGATGTAAAGTGTAATATTTAAAACTTGTTAATCTTTTAAAAAATACAAAATAACCCTACCCATTAATTCAAAACCCCAACTCCCCAACACACGATCTTTTCATTCTTCTTCATCATTCACTCAACCGTTGTTCTCTTCCTCTCTTCTTCACTATGTTTTTTATTCTTCTAAAGTAATTTTTCTTCAGAAATCATCACACCAATAAGCCCAATCAATGTCGGTGAACCATTAACGCACACTACTCCGCTTAAGGGTAACTTTTTTTATTTCTGTCAAAAATCTCTGTTTTGAACAGTTAGGGTTTTGGATTTTTCGATCTAAAAGTGGTTTCAGTTGTTGAAGAAGAAGAAGAAGAAGAAGATGGGTTTTGCATTTTATGTTGTTCGATGACTTTATCTGTTGTATTTGTTGTTCTTGTTGGGTTTTTTAAAAATATTGTCACTGGTAGGCCGGACTTATTTTTCTTGTGGGGTTTTTGTTGTTGTAGAAAAAAATATTGTGATGTTTTTTGATTTATTTTTCAAAAGCTAAAGAAGTTGTTGCAGCAACTTACACACTTGTTTGAATAAATCAGAAGTTGCTGAGGTTATTTTGTTGCAACCCCAGCAGTTGTTTGATTTTTTGAAATAAGAGGTTAAGTTGTTGCAACAACTTCCTAAACTGCTGGAAATAAATCAAATAGTTGCTGGAATTGTTGCAACAAGTTGTTGGAGTTGTTGCAACAAGTTTACAATTTGTTGCAACAACTCACACACCTGTTGACAAAAAAATTATTATTTGCCAAACAACTGTTGAAGTTGTTGCAACAACTTCCACAGTTGTTGGTAAAAATCAAACAGTTGTTGTACTTGTTACAACAACATCAGCAACTGTTGGATAAAATCAAACAACTGTTGATGTTGTTGCAACAATTCTCACACTTGTTGAAACAAAAAATCAATATTTTCCAAACAAGAGTTGAAGTTGTTGCAACAATTTGTTGGTGCTACCTTTGTACCCATGGTTATTTCATAATTTAAAGAGTAATTAGGGGTCAACAACTGTTTGATTTTTACCACAACTGTTGGTAAATATCAAAAAACTGTTGAAGTTGTTGCAACAACTTCAGCAACTATTGGATAAAATCAAACAACTGTTGAAGTTGTTGCAACAACTCTCACACTTATTGAAAAGAAAATCAATATTTGCCAAATAAGAGCTGAAGTTGTTGCAACAACTTATTGGTGCTACCTTTGTACCCATCGTTGTTTCATAATTTAGGAAGTAAACAGGAGTCAGCAATTGTGTGATTTTTACCACAGTTGTTGGTAAATATCAAACAACTGTTGAAGTTGTTGCAACAACTTCAGCAACTGTTGGATAAAATCAAACAACTGTTGAAGTTGTTGCAACAACTCTCCCACTTATTGAAAAGAAAATAAATATTTTTCAAACAAGAGTTGAAGTTGTTGCAATAACTTGTTGGCGTTCTCTTTGAACCCATTGTTATTTTATAATTTAGGGAGTAAATCGGGGTCAACAACTGTTTGATTTTTACCACAATTGTTGGTAAATATCAAATAGTTGCTTTACTTCTTGCAGAAACTTCAGCAACTGTTGAAGTTGTTGCAACAACTCTGACAGTTTTAAATAACAAATTAATATTTGTTTTACTTTTTTGATTTGCAACAGTTGTTTTCACTGTTTATTTTGACTGAATAATTAAATTAATTGTTGATTTATATTTTATCTCATATTTTTACAGATAAAATGACTTCACAAAGAGCATGAACTACCAGTAAAAGTGTTGCTGCTTCTAGAAGATCAAAAAGAACTAAGACTCAAGCAGAAGAAACAAATGATAGACCTGAGAGTCCAGGCTATCTAGATGTGCTTGCTGACCAAGCAGGAGTCATAGCGGAAAATTAGGTTGCATCAAGCCAGAAGCAACAGGATGACGCTTTAGAAGCCAAAGAAGCATTTGAAATAGATGAAGATGATTCCTCCCAAGAACAAACTAAAAGTAGACATGCTTCTAAAGGTAATAAAGATGGAGAGGATGATGAAGATGGGGAAGGTGATATTGAAGATGAAGAGGATGATGAGGATGGGGAAGGTGATAATGAAAATGGGAAAGGTAATAATGAAGATGGGGAAGATGAAAATAATGATGATGATGATGATACTGATGAGAACACCACAACAGCTGATGATAAAACAGAAGAAGCGAATGATGAGAATGTCCCCTCTACTCCTGTCGAGGCATCTAGTAGTTGAAGAGATCCAAGTACAACTTCCACTGAGATAATTGTAAAAAATATAAGGTTTGAAAATTACAACTTAAAGATGCTGATGGATGTGCATGGAGAACTAGAGGGTGACATTGTTGTTAGATCAAGTATGGGTAGAAGGTTTACAGAATTTAGAAAGATCTTAAGGAAAAATGATTTAGTGAAATTCTTTTAAAGCAGTTGTTTTGGAAAATTTTTAGACTTACCCGATGACACCACTCCAAGATTTCAAATGACTATGGTGTACAGTATCCTACATCGCAGGATCATTTGTGATAGAAAAGATGAGATTTGGATTAATTACTGCGGCATGCCTGTATGTTTTGGCATGAAGGAATTTGTTGTTATGACAGGATTAAACTGTCATTCTCCTCCTTGTGTTGGAGGAGCCAAATCAGCAATCAAGGGTGAGGATTTATTTAAGTTAATTGGAAAAAGCTACAAGGAAAAAATCTACTTGAACATTTAAAATCCGAAACAATTTCGAGGAATATGAAGAAGTCACTGTGCTTAGTTTGGTTTGTGCAAAGTTTTCTTTGTGCAAGAGATGTTGGGAAGAACATCTCTTCTGATTGGATTAAACTCTCTGCAGACTATGAAGCATTCAATGCCTATCCATGGGGCCGAGAAAGATTCAAACTCACAGTTAAATATTTGTTGAGGGAGTTAAAGCCAAACATGAAGACCATTAACCTATATGGCTTTCCTTGGGCTTTCATGGTAAATTTTATTAGGTTGACTATTTAATTATTTTTGAATCTATCCTTTATAGTGATATATTATGACTTTGTTTTATCTAGGCTTGGGCATTTGAAGTTATTCCTCACCTCCAGTATCGAGTTAAGGACTTTCCAGAAGAAGTGTCTTCTCTGCGAAACCTTAGATGGCTGGTTGTAAAGAATAACAAAGCAGTTGGTATTGATCTATTTACCCCCCCCCCCAGAGACTTGGTAAACCTCATTACACAATTATATACCCTTGGAATGTATTATTGCAACCTTAGTATTTTTTTGATTTAGTTAAACAAGAGGTGAAGTTGCTGCAAGATCTTCCTCAGTTGTTGAAATAAAATCAAGCAATTGCTGGACTTGTTACAACAACTCCAGCAACTATTTGATTTTATTAAACAACTGTTGAAGTTGCTGCAACAACTCACTCAGTTGTTTGATTTTGTCAGACAAGAGCTGAAGTTGCTGCAAAAACTTCCTCAGTTGTTGAAATAAAATCAAGCAGTTGCTGGATTTGTTGCGACAACTCCATCAACTATTTGATTTTTTCAAACATCTCTTGAAGTTTCTACAACAACTCACTCAGTTGTTTGATTTTGTCATACAAGAGCTGAAGTTGCTGCAACAACCTCCTCTGTTGTTGAAATAAAATCAAGCAGTTGCTGGACTTGTTGCGACAACTCCATCAACTATTTGATTTTGTCAAACATCTCTTGAAGTTGCTACAACAACTCATTCAATTATTTGATTTTGTCAGACAAGAGATGAAGTTGCTGCAACAACTTTCTTAGTTGTTGAAATAAAATCAAGCAGTTATTGGACTTGTTGCAAAAAATTCAGCAACTATTTGATTTTGTCAAACAACTATTGAAGTTGCTGCAACAACTCACTCAGTTGTTTGATTTTATCAGACAAGAGCTGAAGTTGCTGTAACAACTTTCTCTATTATTGAAATAAAATCAAACAGTTGCTGGACTTGTTGCAACAACTCCAGCAACTAATTGATTTTGTCAAACAACTGTTGAAGTTGCTGCAACAACTCACTCAGTTGTTTTATTTTTTCATACAAGAGCTGAAGTTGTTGCAACAGCTCACTCAGTTTTTTGATTTATTCAGAGAAAGGTGAAGTTGCTGCAACAACTTCCTCAGTTGTTGAAATAAAATCAAGAGGTTGCTGGACTTGTTGCAAAAACTCCAGCAACTATCTGATTTTGTCAAACAGTAGTTGCAGTTGCTGCAACAGCTCACTCAATTGTTTGATTTATTCAGAGAAGAGGTGAAGTTACTGCAACAACTTCCTCAGTTGTTGAAATAAAATCAAGCAGTTGCTGGACTTGTTGCAACAACTCTAGCACTGTTTGATTTTGTCAAAAAACTATTGCATTTGCTGCAACAGCTCACTCAATTGTTTGATTTATTTAGACAAGAGCTAAAGTTGTTGTAACAACTTCCTCAGTTGTTGAAATAAAATCAAGTAGTTGCTAGACTTGTTGCAACAACTCCAGCAACTGTTTGATTTTGTCAGACAAGAGCTGAAGTTGCTGTAATAGATCACTCAGTTGTTTGATTTATTCAAAGAAGAGGTGAAGTTGCTACAACAACTTCCTCAGTTGTTGAAATAAAATCAAGCATTTGTTAGACTTGTTGCAAAAATTTCAGCAACTATTTGATTTTTTCAAACAGCTGTTGTAGTTGTTGCAACAGCTCACTTAGTTGTTTGATTTATTCAGAGAAGAGACGAAGTTGCTGCAACAACTTCCTCAGTTGTTGAAATAAAATCAAGCAGTTGCTGGACTTGTTGCAACAACTCCAGCAACTGTTTGATTTTGTCAAACAACTGTTGCATTTGCTGCAACACCTCACTCAGTTGTTTGATTTATTCAGACAAGAACTGAAGTTGCTGCAAAAACTTCCTCAGTTGTTGAAATAAAATCAAGCAGTTGTTGGACTTGTTGCAACAACTCCAACAACTATTTGATTTTGTCAAACAACTATTGCAGTTGCTGCAATAGCTCACTCAATTGTTTGATTTTGTCAGACAAGAGCTGAAGTTGCTGCAACAACTTCCTCAGTTGTTGAAATAAAATCAAACAGTTGCTGGACTTGTTGTAACAACTCTAGCAACTGTTTGATTTTATCAAGCAACTGTTGCATTTGCTGCAACAACTCACTCAGTTGTTTGATTTATTTAGACAAGAGCTTAAAGTTGCTGAACTTGTGTTTCAAAGAAGGGATTTGGCTGGGTGGAAAAGGATGATGCTATTTTCAAAGCAATTAATAAATTTGTGGCGAGTTATGTGGCAGGTGATGCAACAAAAATAAATGATGATCATCATAGTTATGGTGGTGGATACACTCCACTTGATGTTGGTGGTGCTGGTGGCAGATATACTCCGGCTACTGAGGAAGTTCGACGTCAAGAAGATACTCCATATAGGTTTGGTTGATATTCAGCTGTTGGTACCTCAAATGTGCCTTCTTCTGCTTGTGAGTGCCTCAAATGCAATGAGAATATGAATATGTTGATTTCAAAGATTGAGGCTTTGACAGAAGCACAAGGAGTGAAGGAGGCTTCTATAAACAAGTTGATATCCAAGAGGGGTATTTACCCGTCTACAAGGATATCAGAGCCTTTTACTCCTATTGTTGTGAAGAGGAGGAGAAATTAAATTTCTAAGGCATTGGCAAGTGCAAAAAAAATAAGGTTGCTGGTACACCGAAGATGACGACTGATCAACCAACGGAGCGAGTACCATTAAATCTTTACAAGTATGCAGATGATAAGAAGAAAAAGAAAATTCAGCAGATGATCAAGCTTAAGAGATCAACCAAGATCCTGTACGAAATGCATGAATTAAATTATCAAGACTTTGAGTGCATGAATAACATGGATAAGTGGTGGAAGGACTGGGTAAGTTTCTACAACTTCTATTTATATTCAATTAAGCAGTTATTTCATTTTATTAAGCTTCTGCAGCAGATGCAACAGTTGTTGCATCTGCTGCAATATTTATTGAGCTGCTACAATAGGTAACTAACTATCTTTTTTTTTTTGTTTGTGGTATATAGAGGAAATATTATGTCTAATGAGAAATAGACATATAGACTACTCCGACCACTATAATCTAACAGACATAATCCTGGATCTCAACTTCTACAACTTTATGAAAGATGTGTACCACAAGTTGAGTGAGCAGAGTTTAAAGTCGGGTGCTATCCAGTTAAAACAGTTTTGATGAATATGATTTCACTGACTACTTTCTTGATTACTGCAAAGGTGCCAGGCCCTACACAGGAGGTGTCTCATGGCTTGGGGAAAAAAGGATATTCACTGTGATGACCCTCGAAAAGAAATATTTTCGCTCTTGAATTCATGATTGATGATGGAGTGATAAATGTTTATGATTGCAACATTCCTTGCTGCCCAGAAGATGAGTTCTTTCAACACATTCAACCAGTGTTGGAATTATGGCCTAGGTTCTTGAAATAGAGTGGGATGTTCAATCACTTGCCTCCCAAGTTGCTCAATGAAGAGTGGATCTATGACCAAAAGACGGATCTCCCCAAGAATGAAAATGGGGCAGCATGTGGTGCTTATTCACTTGCCTTCATCGAGTATCAAATTACCAACACTTCGATGCATTTTCTATGTGATAATATTGTTGAGCAGATGCGATGGAGATGGGTTTTGGGGTGGTTGATAAGGAGTTAGTGCCATAAAGTGGTTGAGCAACTGATTGTCTTTAGTTGAAAAGTTTGATGAACAATTTGTTGGATATTTTAAAGTTACTGTTTATGTTTAAGTTTTGTTGTCGAACAACTTGCCCTAAGGTGGGGTGAAAATCATTTATTTGAAGTTATGGAATGTATGTGTTTTAATATTTAGTATATTTTGTGTTTTTTATAACTTGTTGAAAATTCACAACAAGTACATAACTTGTTGAAACAAGTCATGATACTTGCTGAGATTTTCCTAGTTCAAAAACAGTTGTTGCAGCAAGTTGGTTAGATTGTTTGAAAATTCTCAACAAGTACATGACTTGTTGAAACAAATCATGATACTTGCTGAGATTTTCAACAACTACATAACTTGTTCAAACAAGTCGTGTTACTTGTTGGAAAATTTCAGCAATTAAGTGATGTGGTAAAACAGTTGTTGCAGCAAGTTGGTTAAGTTATTTGAAAATTCTCAACAAGTACATGACTTGTTGCAACAAGTCATGATACTTGCTGTGATTTTCCAACAACTATATAACTTGTTTAAACAAGTCGTGTTACTTGTTGAAAAATTTCAGCAATTAAGTCATGTGGTAAAACAGTTGTTGCAGCAAGTCAGTTAAGTTGTTTGAAAATTCTCAACAAGTACATGACTTGTTGCAACAAGTCATGATACTTGCTGAGATTTCCCAACAACTACATAACTTGTTCAAACAAGTCGTGTTACTTGTTGAAAAATTCCAGCAATTAAATCATGTGGTAAAACAGTTGTTACAGCAAGTTGGTTAAGTTGTTTGAAAATTCTCAACAAGTACATAACTTGTTGCAAAGTCATGATACTTGCTGAGATTTCTCAACAACTACATAACTTGTTCAAACAAGTCGTGTTACTTGTTGAAAAATTCCAGCAATTAAGTCATGTGGAAAAACAGTTATTGCAGCAAGTTGGTTAAGTTGTTTGAAAGTTCTCAACAAGTACATAACTTGTTGCGACAAGTCATGATACTTGCTGAAACAAGTCTAACAAGTTTATTAGTTGTTGCAATAGATTTTTAGCTATTACGATAATATTTTCACTCAATTCACTATTAAATATAGCTTTATATCCTTAAAATACTTTTGATTAACTATATTTTTCATAAATATGATTGATCTACGCAATTCATGAACAAATCACTCGATTAAAGTTGATTATAAATACAATTGCTTGATCGATCGTCTATTATGATCAAATTATACTATGTCGTTGTTAAAGAATATTATTAAATCTAGCTTTGAATTCCTAAAATGCATTTAATTCACTATATTTAACAACAAATATGATTGATCCATGCAATTCATGATCAAATTACTTGATTAAAGTTGATTATAAATACAATTGCTCGATCGATTGTCTATTATGATCAAATTACTATATTATTGTTAAAGAATGCTATTAAATCTAGATTTGAATCCTTAAAATATATTTAATTCACTATATTTAACAATAAATATGATTGATCCATGCAATTCATGATCAAATTACAATAGTTGTTTGAAAATTTACAGCAAGTTTATAAACTGGTGCAACAGATTAGGTTACTTATTTGAAAAAGTCCAGCAAGTGCAACAGCTGTTGGTACCTGTCAAACAACTTGTTTGAAAATTCACAACAAGTTTATGAGTTGCTGCAATAGATTAGGTTACTTGTTTGAAATTGTCCAGCAAGTGCAACAGCTGTTGGCACCTTTCAAACAACTTGTTTGAAAATTCACAGCAAGTTTATGAGTTGCTACAACAGATTAGGTTACTTGTTTGAAAAATTCCAGCAAGTGCAACAGTTGTTGGCACCTGTCAAACAACTTGTTTGAAAATTCACAGTAAGTTTATGAGTTGCTGCAACAGATTAGGTTACTTGTTTGAAAAAGTCCAGTAAGTGCAATAGTTGTTGGCACCTGTCAAACAACTTGTTTGAAAATTCACAGTAAGTTTTTAAGTTTCTGCAACATATTAGGTTACTTATTTGAAAAAGTCCAGCAAGTACAGTAGTTGTTGGCACCTGTCAAACAACTTGTTTGAAAATTCACAGAAAGTTTATGAGTTGCTGCAACATATTAGGTTACTTGTTTGAAATTGTCCAGCAAGTGCAATAGCTGTTGGCACCTGTCAAACAACTTGTTTGAAAATTCACAGCAAGTTTATGAGTTGCTGTAACAGATTAGGTTACTTGTTTGAAAAAGTTCAGCAAGTGCAACAGCTGTCGGCACCTATCAAACAACTTGTTTGAAAATTCACAGCAAGTTTATGAGTTGCTGCAACAAATTAGATTACTTGTTTGAAAAAGTACAACAAGTACAACAGCTGTTGGCACCTGTCAAACAACTTGTTTTAAAATTCACAACAAATTTATGAGTTGCTGCAACAAATTAGGTTACTTGTTTGAAATTGTCCAGCAAGTGCAACAGCTGCTGCAACAAATCAGACCAGTGTAACAGCTTGTTAAAAAATTCACATCAATTTTATGAGAATATGAACTAAGTACCCAAATAACAATAAGAATAAGTTTTGTTATTACAAGTAAGATCAGATCTATTCCTACGTAGTAGTTCGCTCCATGCATGTGGTTCTTTCGTGCCCAACTCTTTTGCATATGGAGCATTTATTTTTCTTTGTCGGAAATGATTCTCCAATTGATTCTCTCATCTTCATCTGCCTTCTTCCCAGTTTTTCCGGCTCAACAAACAGAGGTATTTCTCTCTCTAAAATCTCCACAGGAACTTTCCAAGATTCTTCAGATGGCACGGGATTAATTTCCTCCAAGTATGTAATAAGGTACGTCTCTACCTTATAATACGAAGAGGAGTACTCATAAATTCTCCTCCCATAGTTTTCACTATATTGGATGCGGAGCGCTGCCATAGCATGTGGGCAAGATATTTTATCCAGGTCAAACAATCTACAAGTACAAGATTTGCAAAGCAAGTCGACCGTTGCAACTCCATCGGGACCGGTGACAACATACTTGTAGTTGGCAGTTTGATGGATCAATAATTTATTTCCCAAATTGATATTTTTTGCTATGATTACTTCTATCGATGGGACAAAGATGGTTGGTGCATCGAGGAACTCCATACTGTCTTACTTTTTGGGTTTACGGTCCTAAGCATATAGCGGTATGCATCAAGCACTGCATACCCGTGCTGGCGTGTCTCTCTTATCAAAGACTTTGCAATTTCAATACCCTTCCAAACCTTCCAATAACTAACCTTGCATCCCAATTCTACACGGAGTGAATTCCTCATATCTTTTGTGGACAGGCCTCTACTCTCGGGAAACATATCGTTGAAGTATTCATCAATGAATTTCACTGTGACATGTGGGTTATGACTCGTAAGATGTTGTGAACCACATGTGTGCGATTTTTTTTATATTTTTTGATGTGAAACCTATTAGAATTTTTAAACTTCACAGCTCTCACCCACCACTTGCACTCAGGATATGCACATCTCACACAATACACAGAACATGAGTTGATCACTTTTTTCAATCTAAAATCTTTCTTTACGCAAGAAAGTTTCAGTGCAAAATCTAGTTCTTGCTTATTATTGAATGATATTCCATTGTAAAAATCAGTTTAATCATCTTGAACATGGCTGGACTGTGTTGATTGTGTAGTTCCCTGTGTATTGCTGACAACTTCAGGAGTAGAAATCTGTTCACCCCCACCACTTTCTTTGTTTGGAATATCCATATCCACTCTGTCACATTCATCATTTAACATATCCTGTTGATTTTGAGATAAATTATGGTTCTCTACCGGCCCTGCAATCGTGTATACCCTCAAAATAAGTCTAGCTTCATCTTTCAAGAAAATACGCAAACTAACTTCATCCTTTATCCTAAAAGGAGTTGCCCTCTGCTTTTCCCCACAGCTATACATGTAAGTGATGGCAAAATCTTTACTCACAATTTAATTCACAATTGGTGATGATTTTATTCACCAAATCTTCATACGTGATATCTTTGTTCACCATCATCGCTACCGTATCTACCATGCCTCTACCCTTCCAACACCAAATATAACGGTTGTTGGATTCGATCCATTCACCATGACAATCAACTCCTATTGTTATTTTATCCACCATTTATGGTCTTCAAGATACCTGAAGATATTTTATATAAAGTAAAAAAATTAGTCATTACAGGAGAAAAAAACTATGATAAAATAAAATAACTGTTATAATGGTTGCAGCAATTGTTTAACTATTGCAACAATTGTTGTAGTTGTTGTAGCAACTAAGTAAGTTGTTGCAAAAATATTAGAAGCTTTTTTTACAATAGATTACTCAGTTGTTGCAACAAACAACAACAAAAGATATAGCAATTGGTGCACTTGTTGCAGTAAGTACAACAATTGTTGCAATTTGTTGTAGCAAATACAACAGCTATTGCAACATCTTTATAAGTTATTAAAAAATTTTAAACTTTTTCTAATGCAGTCTCAGTTGTTGCAACAACTACCAACAAAAGGTGCAACTATTATTGCAATTGCTGCAGCAAGTACAAAAGTTGCTGCAATTGTTGCAACAAGCACAACAACTGTTGCAACTTCTTCACAAGTTGTTACGAAAAAATTAGAATTTTTTTTACAATGGATTACTTAATTGTTGCAACAACTAACAGCAAAAGGTGCAGCAGCTGCTGCAACTGTTGCAGCAAGTACAACAACTGTTGCAGTTATTGCAGCAAGTGAAACAACTGTTGCAACTTCTTTATAAGTTGTTGCAGAAAAATTAGAAACTTTTTTACAATAAATTACTCAATTGTTGCAACATCTAACAGTAAAAAAAAAGTGCAGCAACTGCTGCAATTATTACAACAAGTGCAACAACTGTTGAAATTGTTGCAACAAATACAACAACTGTTGCAACTTCTTTACAAGTTCTTGCGGAAAAATAATAAGTTTTTTTACAATAGATTAATCAATTGCTGCAACAACTAACAGCAAAAGGTGCAACAGCTGCTGCAAATGTTGCAACAAGTACAACAACTGTTGCAGTTGTTGCAGCAAATGCAACAACTGTTGTAACTTCTTTAAGAGTTGTTGTGGAAAAAATTGAAGCTTTTTTACAATAGATTACTCAGTTGTTGCAACAACTAACAATAAAAGGTGCAACAACTGTTGTAGTTGTTGCAGCAAGTGCAACAACTGTTGCAACTTCTTTAAGAGTTGTTGCGGAAAAATTAGAATATTTCTTACAACAGATTACTCAGTTGTTGCAACAACTTAATACAAAACTGGTGCAATTGTTGCAACAAGTGCAACAACTGTTGCAGCAAGTGCAACAACTTTATAAGTTATTTTGTAAAAATTAGAAGTTTTTTACAACAAATTACTCAGTTGTTGCAACAACTAATAGCAAAAGGTGCAACAGCTGCTGCAAATGTTGCAGCAAGTACAACAGCTGTTGTAGTTGTTGCAGCAAGTACAACAACTGTTGCAACTTCTTTAAGAGTTGTTGCGGAAAAATTAGAAGCTTTTTTACAATATATTACTCAGTTGTTGCAACAACTAACAACAAAAGGTGCAGCAGCTGCTGTAATTGTTGCAACTTCTTTAAGAGTTGTTGCGGAAAAATTAGAAGCTTTTTTACAACAGATTACTTAGTTTTTGCAACAACTAACAACAAAAGGTGCAGCAACTATTGCAGTTATTGCAGCAAGTACAACAACTGTTGCAACTCCTTCATAAGTTGTTGCGGAAAAATTAGAAGTTTTTTTCAACAGATTACTCAATTGTTGCAACAACTAACAACAAAAGGTGCAGCAACTGCTACAATTTGTGCAGCAAGTACAACAGTTGTTGCATTTGTTGCAGCAACTGCAACAACTGTTGCAACTTCTTTAAAAGTTGTTGCGAAAAAATTAAAAGTTTTTTATAATATATTACTCAGTTGTTGCAACAACTAAGAAGAAGAAGAAGAAGATGATGATGATAAAAGGAGGAGGAGGAACAACAATTGCAGCAGCAGCCGAAGGAGAAGAAGAGCAGTTGATTTGGCGACTTTTTTTTTCTCTTTTTAGGTAATTTGGGTTTTATATAAGTTGGGTCAAAGTGTTAAAATAAAAAAATGGGGGCTTATTCAAAAAGTAGTCAAATATCTTTAAACACTAATCATAAACTTGTCACCTTTACTAAATGATTAAAACTTGTGTCACTTCTTTTACATTTGAGAACTTTTTTGTCACCCTTAATTCAAAGCCCCAATTAACATGAGTAGCAGTGCTAAGTATTTCTTCAATAAAGGGATCGATTCGCTGAAGAACCGTTAAATTAAGGAGCTTGGTGTTGTTTTGGTCCAAATTAGGCATTAATTTCCCGTTCTGAGACATTATTTGTACCAAATCTACGAATAGTTGTTTTATTAATGTTTGCTGAGCGTGCGGAGAAACCCTAGAAATGCTCTGAATTGGGGGCTCTGCTGTATATAATCTTACTGGGAGATTGTCGATGGAAGAAGACACTTGTATGGTATTTTATGATTTTCAACCCCAACTTTGCCTTAAAAATCAAATTACCCCTCAACGGTAAACAATAATTCTTTTTCTTTTATTCTAATTGACTTTTTAAATATTTATTTTATTCTTATATTATCAACTTATCTTCTTCTTTTTGCTTCTTTAAAATCATAATATATATATATATATATATATATATATATATATATATGTCACGCCCCGCCTTGGGGGGTATGACTGGCACCTGGTGCCCTAGTAGGATCTAGACTGTTAACTGGTGAGCCTAGGCACAACTGGTGCCTGGCTAGCTCTAACTCAGATTTTTGGAAACAACGGGCTATATAACGACTGTAAACACAGCCTCCGGCCAACTGGCCTATAGCCACCTGTACCTATAATAACAGCTAACCAGAAACATGTCAATGTAAGGGAGCCTATGCGGGCCGACAAGGCCACCATGCTGTCTAGTTGTCTGTAACTCAACACAAGACTACTGTAAGACTACGTGACCGGCAAGGTCACCACTACTGTCAAACTAAGGCCTCACACGGCCAACATAAACTGAAATGCTAGACAGTTATAACAAACTGCACGGCCTCACACGACCGGCTCAACTGACCACATGGAAATATATACAGACTGCAAGCCTCTAGGAATATTGATAAAATGGTTGGGACAGGGCCCCAACCTACCCGTACTATACAACAAAAGAAAATGAAATACACCTCTGAGTATTAGGCTCCGGAGGACATGAGCTGATGACTCTGCGCTGGCTAGGATCACGAGGGATCGGCTCCTCGTCTGTGAGTACCTGCAAGCAAGTAATGCAGCGCCCCAAGCGGGCATCAGTACCACTGGTACCGAGTATGCAAAGCAACTGAAACAATACAACTGAATACAGATATCATAACTAACAAGTCTGTGAGCAGAAGATAACTGAATCTGAAGAGCTGATAGGAACTAGATCACACCTTTCTGCACTGATAGGCAGGAGCGTGTCTGTAGCCACGGCGGGCTGCTGTCTATAATCTAGTATATATATAAAACACATAAATACATATATATTTAGCAAACAAGAGCCGATACCAACCCCCATAAGCCGGACGGCGCCAAACAAGCAAAAAATCTATATACCCCTACCCGGGTCAAAACCAACCAAAAATAAGTTGCTCCACTCATGTACTCACTTCGGAGCTCCTCTACCGACCCCCTGGGTCTCCGGCTCGGGCCATAGCCTCCGATATAAGCAACCGTGTCTGGGTCCGGAGGACTCCTGTGTAGACAGTAACAGATAGGGTTTGGATCCTCAGAACTCTCCTCAAGGCCATTTGAAACCGGAGCTACACCTATAATAACTGAATGTACAGACAGTAACAGATAGGGTCTGATTCCCTGGACACTGCTCAACAGGGCTATCTGATACTGGAGCTGCACCTGTAATGCTGATCAAACTGCTATGGGGAAAGCTTCATCCCATCTTCGTCCAAGCTGGGGACGGCATGCCACTCCTTGGAGTGACGTAACCCACCCGCTCAGTGGGCGACACGATTACCAACCCAGGGGCGGCGAAGACGCTCAATAAGGGGCCCTCATGCCACAACAAGTCTCAACAAACAAATAGCACATATAAATAGCAAGCATGTATAACTGGAAAAGACTATCTGAATTCTAATTTCTTATTCTGATCTCTTTCTGTACTATACTGATTCTTTACTGATTACCGTAATCTTTATTTATCCATTTGGCTAATCTGTAGCCAGGATACTATATGCCTGAATGGCTAATCTGTAGCCATAAGACTATCTGAATGGCTAGCCTGTAGCCATAATACTGACTGTCTATCTGATTTTACTTTACTAACTTTATTATGAGAATCTGTATCTTTTTATTCTACAACATGCTTGCTAATCATACAATAGGCTATACTAAATCTGGAATGCTAATTCGCCCTTTGACGTATGCTTTACTAATTTCGGACTGAGTACGATATGGCAACGCAAATCAGATTTACTAAACTTACTCAATACTCAACATTCAACTCCGAGAACTAAAATACAGAGTTTACTATGACTTATATGGCTAAAGCTGCTAACTTGCTGAAGAAACTACTTCACATACCTTAACCTTGAGTTACTCGATTGTCGGACGAGGCTCAGTCAGTACTCCAGCTATTTCTCCCAACTGCATTCATAAATACGTCAATTAGTACTAAATACAACACTATTCTGAAAGAAAACATCACTTTCGATATAATTATAGCCTAAACTTAGGCTTATCGAAAGACAGTCGAAAACTTGCTATTTTTCAAAGGTCCAGAAGGGAGAAGTATTCACTTTATAGCTAGGAGCACACAGACACTAGTTTGGAGCAATTCCACTTACCTTAGCCCGGTAGCACGACGATTCGTCGGCCATATTTCGCGAAACAAAATCCGTAGGAATGCTCCCTGCTGCTAAATACCTCGGTACCTGAGGTTAATTTGAGTTTAGACTACGTTTGGCAGCGTAATCAAATGATAATTTACATTACTCTTCGCCTTCTCTCTGTTTTCTCACGAGTTCTGGAAATAATTTAAGGTAAATGATCAACTAATAATAACAGATTTTTAAAAATAGCATAAGTAGTATTTAATAGATGTGTTTGCGTGATAATATAAAAATTTGGAAAGAAAAATATAAATTTTAAATTGATAAATGATCATGTTTTAAGAGTTTGATCTAATTAAGTAATTCTTCCTTCAATTTATTCTAATACTTGATTTATTCAACAAAAGTATTGTAGAAATAACATTCGATTGAAAGGTAAGAAATCATTCGTTTTTACATGAGCAGTTAAATACATACATTATAAATATTTTATGTTAATTATTACATAATTTGTATGACTACTCTATATTAACATACTAGTTTTGGCGTACGCGCCTCAAGCATGTCCCTTATATTAATAAGAATAAATTTTTAAAAACAGCATAAATAATATTTAAAAGACGTGTTTGTGTAACAATATAAGAATTTAGAAAAAAATTATGAACTTTAATTTGATAAATGATATGTTTAAGAGTTTAATTCAATCCAATAGTTCTTTCTTCAATTTATTTCTAATACTTATCTTAAGGCCCCTTTGGCTATTTGAGATGAAATCATAATTTAAAATTATGATATGAAATCATATAAGAAGAAGTTTGAAGTTTTATTTGGACATGCAATTTGGTATTTTTAAGTTTTTTTTCTCATGAATATAAGAACTCATTAGTTGTAAAAACTATTCAAATTGCCAAATTCTTATACAATCTTACCAAATAAGTAAAAGTTCATAATAAAATATAATACACTATCACAAAGCCATTCTAAAAAAATACAACTTAAGAATCAAACTTTAATTCAATAAAAAGTAAAATTAAACATGAGTTATAATGTACTACTCTTTGCGTAGAGATAAGTACCTAAAGTTAAATAGTTCTTTAGCATTCAGATGCTCTATTTCACTTCTGCAATCTTGCAAATGATAGCATAGTCCTTTGTATGGAGCTAGAAATCCTTTCGTATTTCGCAAACCAGCATCAACAACATAATATTTATCTATCAACAAAAATAACATTTTATAAAATTAGATAGCTTTGTGTAAATAAATAATATTTATTCTAAGCAATGGCTTTTCTCAAATGATTAAAATTAGTAAGGGTGTAATTTAATTAAAGTTACTATGTGGCGGAAATGAAAATTGTGATGTTAGATCAAGAACTGCATTCTCAAGCACTCTACTATAATGTACAGTACCTTCCCAGCTAGCAGCAACGAAGGTAAACCCTATATCAAAATCACAAGCACATAAGACACTCTGTGATGTTCTTTCTTTGCGATTATGATATGCTTGTTGTACTACTTTTGAAACCTCCCCTTCTATATATGTTCCATGAATCGCACCAAACACAGTTCTACCAAATAGAGAATAACATTAACATTAGTTTAGTGGGCATAAAATAAACCGGAGCATCACACACATACACATACTGGGAGCATTACACACACATATATCAAATATGTTTCAGTGATCAGAATAGAATAAATTCATTAGTGTGAACCACTCCATAAAGTAAAAACAATTATGGAATTGAATTTTGAATCTTACCTTAAACCAACGCCAAAATCGGGTACTATGTCGAATTTTTGAAAGTACACCGATCATATTTGTTGGTTTTATAAATGTTGGTGCTATATTGCTAATTGCCTCGGCAACTATTCTAACATGCCGGTTAATTTTTTCAAGTGAATGTTGGAAAGTTTCACTTGCTGATTTGCTGACTATCATTTCGTGCAACAACGATTAGGAAAATACCCACAGCCTCCTCAACTTGAACTCGTGTGGTTCGATGCTCGATTGGCAACCAATAATTTCTCTTATCAAACGAATAAGCCGGCAAAATATTTCAGGATATAACCGTATTGACTCATACATACGCATGCGATGTCCACAAAGAAGTTCAGTGATCCATGCCATGCCAGGCCTAGATGTATGATGTTGTGTTCGGCATAACAACCTATGTTCTCAGGTGACTTATTCGATATATTCAGCTGCTGCAACTCATATGATTACATCCTCAACGTCATTATCGGACTCACTGGTACTACTTGATATGCTCATATCCTTCAACAGACTCTCCCGAACAACCTATAAAAATAGTAGATTGAACACATCATGCATACCATAACAATGAGAAACAATGTCATATTTTCTCTTTTTTTGTCTACAAAAAAAACCATTCAACTGTATCATCAAGCTGATAGTAAAAAAGATAAATAAGTTGTAAAGCCATCAAAGAGTATCATCTATATGTGCCTTGAATATAGAGAAATGAAGCACAAATTCAGAGGGATGTATTTATGTAAATAAGACGAGTATTCTATCTGGTAAGCTTTCTTTAAAATAGAACGTTGAAGCTAATAGATTATATATCAAGACAAGAAAACTCATTTCCATGGCTACATGACTAATATCTATAACTAATTGATCAAATTTTTTCGAAGTCCTCAATCCATTAAACTTGATATTCTTCTGTCATGATATTTTGCAGTTGAATAATCACAACTTGCTCAGAGTAGATATCAATCTCATTATGTGTTGATGATTGTGCTTGTTTCTCCGTTCCCGCTCCTCTTTTTCTTTTTGCTTCCTCTCTGTCTCTCTTTCATTTCAAGTATTTCTTCAAATATTCAGATATGCCTTCGATTGATGTAGATCAATTTTTCTTGCGGCGTGCAGATGTGAGACCATCAATTGGAATAGATGCATCACACATAGTCCTCTTTTCATTTCCATTATCACTATCACTGTTCATGCTCATAGGATGATTTAGATATTCAGTACTAGCAAGGTTATCTTCACAAGCAAATACATCATCCTTCTTTTCAGTAGGTTTACCTGTTGTTGGTTGCAAAACAGGCATCGTACTATATACAACATGGTTACCCGTGGCAATTCATTTCCTAAAAATCTCATCCAATATTCATAGTGACCAAGTCCTTTAAGTCTAAACTTGAAAATACTAACACCTTTGTCTTTTTTTTCATGAAAAAATATATAAAATAGAATGTTAGATTTTATGAAGTTCATAAAAACAAAAGAAAAATACTCAATACAAATCACACAAGCTTACTGCCACATGTTGCACCCAAATATCAGAAGGAAAAGTAACTGTGTTAGTTTCAGGGTCTCAACCGTATCCGGAGCAAGACTGAAGTAGGTCCTTAAAATCTTTTAGATCTTTAATCCTCTATATTTGGTCTTTATGCGGTTCTCATCATAATTGTCTTTTTTGCCAGTTTTAGTCCAGAATTCTTCGATGATTATCTTTCAGTGGACCACCAATTGTAAAACCATTAAACGCATATTTCATCGCGTCGTCATGTAGGACCTCGATAAAGACTGATATGTTCTCATCCTTCCATTTTTAAGCATTTGAACCACATGGTTTACTCATTCTTTTACGTTAATATAACAACAATATAATAACAAGTTGCATTCGCTATGTTCACTTTGATTACATAACATCTGTCATTTGACCACAAAGAAATTGATTAAGATTTTAGCTTATGTTTACCTTATTAACTGATGGAGGCGTAGCTACCAAAATTTTCATCTGAAATGCCAAAATCATATTGACAAGTTATGTGCATTGTATTCTAATTTCAGGAAAATAAGCAGCAAAATATAACAAAGTAACCAATGGCAAATACGAATATAAAAGGTTCATATCTACAACTTAATCCTAAAGCTAATCAACCAAATCAGAAACAATATAGCGTACTTTCGTAGAAGTAAAAATTTGAAAGACTAGAGAATATTTACCAATGTTAACACAATAATTGATAGAGGATGTAATAGGACATACAACTAAACATCATTGATGACCTTTATTATCCCTTGTTGACATAGTAGATAATGTGGATAGTGGACGATAAAAAGGCAGAACAACTTAATAATCCATTTCAGAATATAAAATATGCATGGATGAACTAATTAGACTTGCTGCATTTGCTGATAAAAAAGAAGGGGGAAACATGATACAATTCATTTGTTGCCTTTTCAAGTTTTGGAAGAGCAGAGAATATTTACCTCACTCATTAAAGATGATAGATCACTTGGTTAGTCTTCAATCCCTTTTGGGTGTTTAAACGGAATGAAGTATGAGTTGATAAATAAAGGATAGTTGAAGTAACAAATTTAGTTGGTAAAGGTTGATGAGAGTAAATGGTAAATATTGGTGAGAGTAAATGGTTGATAAACTATTTATGTCCAATATAATAGTTGGCAAAGGTTATTTACATTTATTAAATAAATTATTGGCAAATATAGTAGGTATATATAAAATGGTGGACTTTTTTTTTACAAAATATAAACTTGTGGGTTAAATTTTGCATTTGAAAAATCCCATCTCATGATTTGAAATCCTAAATCAAGCTTTTTGGAGAATTTGGGATTTCATCTCATGATTTAATATTATGAGATATTATAACATTGAGGTTACCTGACTGAGGGCCCTTTCAAATTGAATATAATTATTGTTGAAAAAAATAAAATTACTGCTTCTTCTTACTTGATTGAGTCAAATGATTTATGGCATTCCCGTTTGGGACATGTAAATTATAAAACCTTGAGTAAAATGATCAATTTAGAATTATTGCTAAAGTTTGAATCTAATCAATCAAAATGTCAAATCTGTGTTGAATCTAAGTATGTTAAACATCCTTATAAGTTTGTTGAAAGGAATTCAAGTCCCTTAGACTTAATTCACACAGACATTTGTGACATGAAGTCAATATCATCTCGTGGTGAAAAGAAGTATTTCATAACTTTTTATTGATGATAGTATGCGGTACTGCTATGTTTACTTACTCAAAAGTAAAGACAAAACAATTGAAGCATTCAGGCAATATAAAAGTGAAGTTGAAACACAACTTAACAAAAAAATCAAAATGTTAAGGAGTGATAGGGGCGGCGAATATGAATCTCCTTTTGAAGAACTATGTTTGGAATATAGCATTATTATCAAACAACTGCCCCTTATTCACCACAATCTAATGAAATTGTGGAAAGGAAAAATAGAATATTAAAATAGATGATGAATGCTTTGTTGATAAGTTCTGGTTTACCCCAGAACTTGTGGGGGGAAGCTATCCTTACGGCTAGAAGAATACTCAATCGAGTGCCCCATAGAAAAATACAATCCATTCCATATGAAAAATGGAAAGGAAAAAGCCTAACCTTGAATACATGAAAGTGTGGGGGTGTTTGGCTAAGGTACAAGTTCCTAAACCCAAAAATGTTAAAATAGGACCTAAAATCGTTGATTGTGTTTTCAGAGGATATGCTACAAATAGTAAAGCATATCGATTTCTGGTTCATAAATCAGAAAATCTTGAAATTCATGTTAATACGGTAATGGAATCAGACAATGCTGAATTCTTTGAAAATATATATCCGTATAACTAGAATTGTGGGTCTTCTAGCAAAGGATCTAAAAGACCTTGGGAATAGACAAAGGAAAGTATTCCTAATGAGGAGAATCCTAGACGTAGCAAACGTCAAAGTACTTCTACTTTCTTTGGACCAGATTTTCTAACATTTTTGTTGGAAAATGAGGCCTTGGACTTTTCAAGAAGCTATGACTTCTTCAGAGGCTCAATATTGGAAAGAGGCAGTCAATAGTGAAATTGAATTCATAATGAATAACCATACATGGAAATTAGTTGACCTTCCTCCAGGGAAAAAACCATTAGGTTGTAAATGGATTTTCAAAAGAAAAGTTAAAGATGATGACACTATTGACAAATACAAAGCAAGACTTGTAGTCAAAGGATTTAGACAAAAAGAAGGTCTTGATTACTTTGATACGTACTCGTCGGTAACCAGAATTACATCCATTTGGGTGTTAATAGCGTTAGCCGCACTGTACGTTCTTGAAATCCATCCAATGAATGTGAAAATAGTCTTCTTAAATGGAGATTTAGATAATGAAATTTATATGGAACAACCTGAAGGGTTTGTAGTTCCTGAAAATGAAACAAGGTGTGTCGACTTGTAAAGTCCTTGTACGGACTTAAACAAGCGCCCAAACAATGGCATGCAAAATTTGACCAAACTATATTGTCAAATGATTTCAAGATTAATGAGTGTGATAAATGCGTTTACATTAAAAACACTCAAAATCAAGTCATCATTGTTTGCCTATATGTGGATGACATGTTGATAATGAGTAACGACATTGGTAACATAAATGCTACCAAGCGTATGCTTGCTAGTAAATTTGAGGTGAAAGATCTAGGAGTCGCTGACTTGATATTGGGAATTAAAATCCACAGAACTCCTGAAGATCTAGCATTGTCTCAGTCTCATTATATCCAAACAATACTTGAAAAATTTAAGTATTTGAATTTCAAAATTGTAAAAATACCAATTGATGTGAATCTTGCTCTATCAAAGAACAAAGGTGAAAGTAAGTCCTAATTGGACTATGCAAGAGTTTGGGAAGTCTGATGTACATCATGAACTGTACCCGACCAGATATAGCTTGTGCGATAAGTAAACTTAGTCGATACACAAGTAATCTCAATCAGAGTCATTGGATGGCTATGAAACGAGTTTTGGGGTATTTAAAACATACTCAAAACTTTGATTTGCATTACAAAAAGTATCCAACAGTTGTTGAAGGATATTATGATGCAAATTGGATCACCGGATCAACTGAAACAAAATCCACAAGTGGATATATTTTTACCATCAGTGGAGGAGCAGTGTCTTGAAAGTCATCCAAACAAACATATATTGCTATCTCTACAATGGAGTCTGAATTCATAGCTTTAGATAAGGCCAGTGAAGAAGCTAAATGGCTCAGGAATTTCCTAGAAGACATTCCATTCTAGCCCAAACCGTTGGCACCAATATGTATACATAGAGATAGCCAAGTGGCAATCAGAAGTGGTAAAAGTGTAATGTATAGCGGAAAGTCTCGTCACATACGACGGAGACATAACATCGTTAGACAACTACTCTCTAGTAGAATTATCACAATTGACTATGTAAAGTCAAAAGATAATATGTCGGATCCACTTACAAAAGGCCTGACTAGAGAGACGGTTGAAAGATCATCGAAGGGAATGGGACTATGGCTGAGGACAAGTCATTGTGGCGGTAACTCTACCTAGAAGACTGAAGATCCCAAAATCTAGCTTCAAGGAGATCAAACAAAGTTATTGATGACGGTTCAGCATTGTCGAAATAACTTCTGGTCCATTCTCGTGATAAGACAATATTCAATAACAAGGATAAAGCATTAAAGACTTTTTAATGATTTCTAAGATTGGCATGGGGTATGTCAAATAGTGTATTTACGGGATAACACATTTAGGAATCACCTATATAAGTGTGAAGTGTAAGCCGCTTCAAGGAGAATTCTGTAAGGCCAATTCTCTACGCACTTACAAAATCAGGTTGTGTTCATGGCTGAAACAAACAAAATAATGAGAACCTACGACGGTTAAAGGATTAATTATGTGACTTATGTTGTCTAGGTATACATCAAAGCTCGATGGTTTAAAGATATAAAATCTACCGATTGATGGAGTATATCCGATATATGTTCACTACAGAAAGTTCAAGGGAAAACCCACTTATCCAGATGTAATTAGTTCTTGCTTACGAATCACACAGTTTTTCATGCATATAAATTTTTTATATAGCCATTCCCCATTCATGTGGGGGATTGTTGAAATTAAGTGTTGGGTGTGAATTAAGAAATAGAGAGAAATAAATTGGAAGGAAAAGAAAGTTGGAAAGTTTCTTTCCCAATGGTAGTCATTCCAAACTGACACCATCTGAACAGGTGTCTTCACACCCCTTCACTTCAGATCTTTGGTTATAAATAAAGGTCTTTTGCCTTCATTTTTGAAGTACTTTTTTGAGTCATTTGCTAGCAAATTTAAAAATCATTCTGCATATTTTGAAAAATCAAAATTCGAGTCTATTGTGTGATTCATTACCGTTCTTCGAGTTCGACGAAGTTATTGGTGTTTGAGGTACTGCTACACCATTAACAGGTTAATTCATTTTATCTTGGGAGGAAATAATCCAAAAACCTCGAGTACAGTGAGGGGATTAAATTTCTTAAGGACACACAGTAAATTTTGTGGACTCGGATATTATTCTTTTCTTTACTTTACATATTTTGAACACAGGACGTCAACACTTCATAACTTGGCAAGTCACGTAGATTATCTGTTCCTCTTCACACCAATAAAATATTATTTGATTGCGAATTATTTTTGCTGATGTTTAAGGACCTTCTCCATTTTTATATTCTCAGGAACATATATAGATTCCATCTTGATTTGTGGATGATTTTTTTTTTTTTTGGTTACATGCACTTGGTGCTATATGTATCGCAAATCTGATATTGTTACAATTTTTTGTCAATTTCACACTCTACTCGAATGCCATTTCACACTAATATTAAATCTATTTAAATTGATTGGGGAGGTGAATTTAGACTCTAGTCGTCATTTTGCCCACAAATAATGGGACTTACTCATCGAAACTTTTGCTCTTGGACAGGAAAAAATTGAGTGAAAACATCGTCATATCCTAAAAATCGAATTAGTTTAATGGATCATTGTTCCACCCCATCCAAGTTCAGAGACTTCATTTTTGAATTTGGGCTCAACAACATAAGTGACACTTCTCCGCCAACAAATGACACTCTTAAATCTTGCTTTTTTGTTAATTAGTTTGTAAAGGCATGAACTTAATAACACTACTACAAAATATGAACTTAGCTACGAAATTTATCGGTAATACTCAACTAATCCTCGTAAAAAAATTTCTAACTAATTGAATTTTCTTTTAATTCATCGCTAATCCGATCCGTACCTAAATAAAATTAGCATGGAACTTTTGTTGTTTAACTATAAAAGTTTTCTGTCACTAATTTCTTATTTTCTAATAATGTTAGATTTACAGAAATAGATACTTAAGATCATCTCTAAGTTACTTTTTCTTTGTTAAAATTAATGTTTCAATTAATTTTGAAATAGTTCATCCGATAAAAGCTTTTCCATTTTCAAAACAAATGAATGTGAAACTGTAAACTCATTCCTCATTTAGTTTTTTACGTTTTACGTCCTTAGAAGATACATTATTTTTATAAAATACATGAATCTACTAATACTATTTACTTAATGAAATTTATTTTCTTTCAAAACCTTTTATCTTATAAATAGTGTTTTTTTCTTTGGAAAGGCAAGCACTTCAAAATACTTTCCCTTGAAAATAATTGAGACATTGATCAAAACGTGAAATCACCGATTCAAAAATAGAAGAGCAACATTATTGAATGCTACTTGTTATGTGACTTAGTTGAATCCCGAAGATAGAATTGATACTTGTTCTTCCGTTTGCTCGTGGGAGAAACTCCAACTATAACGTTTTGGCGTGCCTCTAAATCAAGCAAGTTTTACTTTGAATTTGTTCTAACATTCTTTTCATTACATTATTCCATGACTTACTATTTGTTTCACTCATATACTCCATAGAAAGGAACAATAAAACTCCTGAGAATTAAAATGCAATTTCGCGCCTATAGTATTGCAGTACTCTGGTGTAAACATGAAAGCCCAATCGCAACAAATTTTGTTTTTGATACAATGATATCTTCTGCAGTATTTGATTATCACTAATTAATTAAATAGTTACAAATTTCTTCAACTTTGATACGATATTGATATGTTCTATCAATTTCTTTCTTCAATTGAAAGATATGTACAGATGCATGCATTCTAATATGTAGACTCCAGGCACTACTGTCTTCTTCTTATTCATTCTCTTTTATTTGTCCTAGGTACTTTTTTAATTAAAGAGGAGGCGGTTAAAATTACTAAAAAGTGAATAAATAAAAGTCTGGAATATCAAGAATTGGAGTACAGTACAAATACAGGAGCAGAAGCAATTTTTCTATGTTCAACGTTTGAAAGGCAAGAATAATTTTCGAGAAACATTAGAGTATATTCGTTAATGCATTTTATTGACATGTGATTTTTATAAATTTTGAGAAAACTTATGAAAAACAATCAATTACAATCAAAATTATTTATGAAATTATTTTTAAAATTTTAATATAGCAATAAATCATGAAAATATTTTTAAAAAGTAAATAAAAAAATTAATTTTTTGGATTTTTTCATAAAATTAGTAAAAAAAGGAAAAGTGAATTACCTTGATTATTTAAGAAACGATAATAATTGTTATTAATTGTACGGAGAAATTGAAAAAGCAAAAATTAATAAACAAAAAAGGAACAAATAAAAGGGAGAATCGAGAAATAATGTTCGAGTGAATACAAAAAAAATATAAGATTACATAATAAAAAGTATTATTAAAATAAAATTAATAGAAAAAAATAATTATCAAGAAAATAACAAAAGAAAAAAAGGTGATCTAAAAAAAGTATCAAAAAGCAATAAGAATATTTTTTTTTTGCTTTTTCTTAATTAAATTCTTAAATTTATGAAACTATTTTAATTTAAAATATTCACTAGCAATATTAAGAAAATAATTAAGACTAATAAGTTAAAATTACATGATTCTTAATTTGACATATGCAATTGGAAGATCAAAATTAGAGAGGATCATTTGTTCAATAATTGTTAAGTTAAATTATTTTTTTACTGTTTCATATCAATCTTACACTTGAAAAATATATAGAAAATAAAATCAATCGATATGTAAAGATCAATATTTTTTATTAAAGTTTTTAACAATAATTATTTTGTTATAATTTATTTATTTTTTTAGTAACCGCGCGAAACGCGAATAAATTCACTAGTATTATTATTAAGACAACAATCCTTTTTATAACCCGCTGATCGGGTCTAGGTGTAAGCTGCGGAGCACGAATTTTGACTCACGTTTTAGTCTACTCCAATAATATTCTAATTTTATGGGCAGTTTAATAGCTGATTAAGAGCTAAGTTATTTGTATATTAAATTTTATATAAATAATATTATATTTAGTAATATATTTTTTTGTTATGTATAAAGATCAACACACTTAATACGGTATAAATTTTGAGGAAATTTTTTATATTATTAATTTTATGCAAAATAAAAAATAAAATAACTAATATATGAATAACTAAATCATATATAAAATAATATATAAATGTCTTTAGAAATAATTTTTTTATTGTCGACTACCAAACGACCCCTAAGTTACGTTGTTCTTTTTTGACTATTTTCTCATTTTTAAAATTAACTCATTTATTTAATTGTGTTATTATTTAATGTTATCTAATTAAATGATTTAATCTAATAAGAATCTATATCATCTTATTATATAAGTGAGAAGTCAAAAAGTGAAAAGTTAGATTATCATTTTGCCCCTTCACTAAATTAAAATATAATTAAGTACATAATTAAATATTAATATTTTATCATATCATATTATATTTATCTATTTATTACTATATAACTAGGAAGCCAAAAAGTAAAATGTTAAAATAAATAAATAAATAAAAACAATAAATAAATAACATAAATAAATAATAATTAATTAATAAATAATAATAACAAATAAATAAATAATAATATTAATACTATGTAAGTGGGAATTCAAAAAGTAAAAAATTAAAATACTAAAATAACCTTCAAATATTGAAAGACTAATATACCCTTCAAATCATATTTATCTCTCAAATATTGAACGACCATTTTGCACTTCAATTTAAAACTATTTCTAATATTTTATATACTAACAAGTAAAGTTACATAAAAGGAGGTTATAGGCATGCTGATATGACATATTTCTATGACCTCTATTCCTATTTATCTTTTTTGGTTATTTTTTTTTAGTATTTTCTCTATTTTTAAATTTATATCATATATTATATATCATATATTTCATTTCCATAGCATAGAAAATAAAATAAATAATTTTTATGATAATTAAAATGTACCTAATACAATAAAAATTATATATATAAATTAATTAAAAAAATTAATAATTAATTTTTAATGGTACAAAAAAATTATATATTGTGGTATATTGCTTAACTCATTCATAATATAATAATTATAATACTTGAAAATTTTCAACTTTTAAATAATATTTAGTTAAAAATTATAGGTGTATATATATTTACAAAACATTCCTAATTAGTTTTTAAATAGTTGGTGTTTGGTACTTAAAAATTATTGGCGTATAGATAATATTAGGTGACTTATTTGCACTTTAATAATATACATTAGTAATTTTTTTATAATAATTAAATATTATTGTATTTAAATATTTTTAAATTATTAAATTTTAATAAAATAATAACTACAAAACTTTTTTTTTGTTTTTTTAAAAGAACATTAAGGAAGCTAAGAATGATAAATTAATCTATAAATATATAAAATTTAAACATAAAATTTTTAATTTTATATACTTAAATGTGTATATAAATATCATTTTTTCATATCATTGGAGAATTAAATGTTAGTTCTCTCATATTTTCTTTTACTTATTTAATATTTAAAAAGAAAATATAAAACAGAAAAGAATGAAATAGCAAAAACGCATAAATTAAATACATTAATTCAAAATTCACAAAATAAAATTATACGTATGTTCTTTTTATATTTTTAGCATTCACGTCATTCTTTAATATAACTTGATTAATTTGAAAATATTTTAAATTTTTTCTTAGTAGTTTAAACAAGGCAAAGAATATTAATAAATGAGTAATGAGGAATCAGTGAAGAAAGAAAGCAATTTTATTTTTTTTTTAATAAAATTAATAAGAAGTAAAAGAAGATCAGTATGATCTTGAGGATATCATTCCTGGTTAAGGATACTAGTTTCTGAAGGGTGTGAATATGAGAAAGAAAAAAAGTATGTACAATTTATAATTTATGATATATTTTGTTAAATATCTAAATTATATCTTTAAGAAGAATTAATATAAATATAAGATAAATGTTAGATTGTAAATATTTTAAAAATAGAAAAAGACCATGATAATTAGATGAAAAGAGTAATTAAATCGAGAATTATTGTTGATGCTACTCGAATGGCGACAAATGTTTCATTTTTTTATAATTTTTTATGAATAAGAAGGATGATATAAAATATTAATATTTTGACTTTCTAAATTTATAAGGTTTCTTTATGTAAAAGAAATATTTGCAAGAATATATATATAACAAGACAAATTTGAAAATTTTTATATGAAACTATTCGATCAAGGTCATTCATAAAAGAAATTATAAAAAATAATTCTCGAGAAACATTGGAGTACGTTTGTTAATGCATTTTATTGGCATGTGATCTTTAAAACTTTTGGGAAAAATTATGAAACATAATCGATTATAATCAAAATTATTTATGAAGTTATTTTTAAAATTTTAATATAGCAATAAATCATGAAAAATATTTTAAAAAAAGTTAATAAAATATTAATTTTTAAAATTTTTCATAAAATTAGTAGAAAAAGAAAGGTGAACTACCTTGATTGTTTTAAGAAATGTAAATAATTGTTATTAATTATATGAGAAATTAAAGAAGCAAAAATTAATAAATGAAAAAGAGAACAAATAAAAGGGAGAATCGAGAAATAATGTTCGAGTGAATACAAAAAAAATATAAGATTACATAATAAAAAGTATTATTAAAATAAAATTAATAGAAAAAAAGAATTATTAAGAAAATAACAAAAAAAAAAAAGGTGACTAAAAAATATCAAAAAGCAATAAGAATATTTTTCTTTGTTTTTTCTTATTTAAATTGCTAAATTTATGAAACTATTTTAATTTAAAATATTTACTAGTAATATTAAGAAAATAATTAAGATTAATAGGTTAAAATTACACGATTCTTAATTTGACACATGCAATTGAAAGATCAAAATTAAAGAAGATAATTTGTTCAATAATTATTAAGTTAAATTTCTTTTATTGTTTGCTATCAATCTTACACAAGAAAAAATAAATTCAATCGATGTGTAAAGATCAATATTTTTTATTAAAGTTTTTAACAATAATTATTTTATTATAATTTATTCATTTAGCGGGGACAAATTTTCTAGTTAATTATAACACAAAATAGATATATGTCACCAAATAAATATTAACAATCTATCAATACTCCAATCAACGATAACACTTCTTCCGCCTCTCTCGATTACAGGATTAGTAATATGTTAATATGTAGTATAAACCAGATAGATATTAATAAATAAAATAACATATAACTCTAATGCGAATAAAAATTAAATATAAAACTTCAGTTCACGCACGTGAAGTTTAGGAATAATATTTACTAATATATAGAAATATCAAGATTCATCATTTTTCCAACAAAATAGAAAATTACTCCATACTGAATTTGGTGCTACTAACAAAAATATTTTTCTCCATTAAATAAAAAAATAGAAGAAATATTTAAGAAGAATAATTTCACTATTTAATTAAAAACAGAAGCTAAGAGTATTTCCAACATCAAATAACTTAAGAAGTAATAGAAGAAGAAAAATAATTGAAGAGCTTTTATCATAGCACTAACCATAAGTATCCTTTCCTTTTTAGGTAAGTTGTAAATTTCAACTTGGAAATGCAACCTTTTCTTTGATAAAGTGTGCAAAATTTAATGTATCCCTTTCTATCACTTGTCTCTTGCTATTTCTTCTTCTTCTTTTAATTGTTTCAAGTAGGTGGATCCTATGTCGAGAAGAATTTGCTTCAATTATTTTAAATCGTTGTAGCTTTTCAAGTTGCTAACTTGATTTCTCTTTACCAATTAATTTGATCTTCTTCTTCTTGTTTTTCAGATCGTGATTCTCATGTTAGCAAGTGATGATTGTAATCTTCTTACTTTTTCTCTTCTAGCCAATTGTCTCCTTAATTTTTATTTTAAAACAAAAATATAATATTCCTACAAAGAAAAACAAAAATATATTAGTGATAAAAAGTCAATTAATTATTTATTTTATCATAATATTTTTCTTTTATCAAATTTCCCCATACTTAAATATTTGCTTGTCCTCAATCAAGGAGAATTAATAGTTATAATGGCTAAAATATTTTTAAATAAAATCATGAGAACTTTTTGGGTTAAGAACACATTAAGACCAACCCATAAATTCAAACAACTTTTAACCGTACTCATATTCACTTTTTGAAAGCTGGAACAACAATATTTTTCTAATCCCAAATATATCTAATCAAATGAAGAAAGATGCTCATATATTACACAATATATTGATAGAACAAAAAAGGGCATATGTAGAGAAAATTCACTCACTCTCAACAAAGAAATATTTCATGCTACAGAAAATGGCCATAAGCTTGACTATTATGTGATTCTCCATCAATATAGAAATTTTAAAGTTGAAATTATGTAGGACTTTTTCAAAATTGTAATGTGGACTTAAAGACATGTATGATACGTATGGATGACAGTGACTCATATTTTCTTTAGGCACTATATTATACTTTCACACATTGCCTTCCATTCTTTATAAACTTTTTATATTTGATGAAATTGGCAACATTCTCTTTGTTGCACTTACATTTCTTTTATTTTTCCTTCAAATTTCTGGCGATAGCATCAACTACCTTGATCAATTTTTTCTTTCATATGATTTTTTTTTCATTGGCACTTAATTTTATGTATTCAAATTAACTGTTGAAATGCCTAAAAGTAAATAGGTTACAAATAACAAGTCATAAAAAAATTAAAATTGACTAAGGGTTGAACTCGTTGATCGGTTGAATAAGAATAATTTATTTAGGGTCAACGGGGCTAGATAAGGATAAAATAATCAAAGTAGGTTAGGCCATGGCTCAACAAGGAAGATCTACTTTCATTTCTCAACTCAAAATCTACCTAAAATTTCGCCTCAAACCACATTCAGGTCAAGTTCTAGATTTTCAATTAAGCATGAGAACCAGGTAATATATACTCACCACATAATGCACTTGGGACTAGTGAATACCATTATTTCAATCGCCAAAAAGTAATTATGTGGTTGGAAAGATAGTCATACAAGCCATAAATCAAACTCAATTAAATCGATTTTTCTTAAGTCTCATGATTTTCAAATAAAAAATTTAGCCACTTTATTTAAAAACAAAGAAAACTAAGAGTCTAGAAAATGTTCGATTCAAAATATTACGACTTATGGCAAAAAATCGAACTAAGAAATTCATGAAATTACATGAAATAAGGCATCTTCTAATAAATAGGTTATCTTATGTTATAAAAACTTATAACCTAAGAATGCACATGGTTTTTCTGTTTTGGGAATGCATAGTATGTATAAAAATAGACTCACAAACACACATACCCCCATACTTAAATAATGTCACGTCCCAACAACACACATTTCTTTAGAAGAAAAAAAAATTAAATAAAACCAAAAATAGATAAGAGAGATTCCAGAGCTGATTTGGTCAATCATTCGCTTTTGTTCTCATTCCCTGGTAGTTATCTGTTACGAATTATTTTGAGGAAAAAAATAAATTATTATCTTCATATGATATGCGAAAATGAAACTTCCTTCGTCGTTATCATGAAAATGCTTTTCTTTTCAGAAAACCTATACTATGGGATGAGAGAATGGAGAAAGGGTTACTGCTATATGCTTAAAATCATTGTTTTGCTTAACGACTACTCTATTGCATCTATGTAATTTATGCACCCTAAACAATTATAATAAGAGCATATCTTTTTTGTTCACATATGCAGCATTTAGAGTAGTTGCTTCTGGCTTAAAACTACTTAGAGCCTTTCCACATAGAGAAAAAAAAAAAGATTCTACCTTCGCTCCTCTAGTACCTGGTTCATCTAATATATAAAGCAACACAAAAACTTTCACCTATCCGTTTTCAAAAACATACTAAAATTTTTAGAGGAGTATACAACCCCAAAAAGATATTACTTCCCGCACTAAAATCTTACATTTCACAAATGTATGACTCAACTTAGGGGTGCTGCTTCACCATTGCTTTATTAGTTATAATAGTAGCTGTTTATTTCTCCACCAACATTATGATAAGGGTCGTGGGGTTTATCATTCCTACCGTTAGTACTTGCACCTGCTGCTATCTCCTCGAGCTGCTGAAAATTTGTGTCACCATCCATACAAACCATAAATCCAAAATCAGCAAATCCTTTGTCAACATACTCTCCATAAGCATCATGTTGTGATGCTGCTTCAGATGAAGCTTCTCCATACAACAATTAATTTTCCTATTCTTGAAAATGTTCTTGTCCTATAGAAAAATCAACACCCATATTCTGGAAAATAACTGGAGTGTCACGACCCAAATAACTATGATTGACACCCACACTAATTTTTTGGTCGGGGAACCAACGATTCTCATTTACTTAGCCCGACATGTACATGCATAAAGAAATAAACTCATAATATAACAAATTGAATCGAAAACAAACAAACAAACTTCTCTTAAAAACGAACAAAACGCTAAATAATCCCAAGACTTGATTGTTATTGCACCTCGACGTCTAACTACAGTTCTAGAATGTTTAACCAAAGAAAAAATAAAGAAAAATGCAATGTCCGGAGGAAGGAGCATCTTCGAGGGAAGTGAATCAGCCCATCTTGCTCTGTTCACCTCTCAAAGAAACTACTACAAACTAAAGCTGGGGACAAGAGGAGCTTCCTGTATCGATTTCTGCACTCAGAAAAAAATACAGGCGTAGGGTCAGTACAAAGCACGGTACTGGTAGGAATCATTGACTGACCTTACGTAATAACATATAATCAATGCAAACATGATATAAAACAAGTCCTCCACATCATACCGAAGTACAAAAAGCATGTTGCTGCCACTAGCTCTACACATATGACAGCCGGCTTGCTCACTGGATTGGGCCTCTAGCTGCAGCGGTCACTGGACCGCTACAGCGGTCTTGCCGCTGCGAAAGTGGAACCCCTGAGCGGTACTGCTCGAGGCAGTAGCTCGACTTAGCTGTACCTTTTATCAATTCACTAATTTCCAACAGTTTACACACACATATATTAATTCAGATAGCATGCAAGCTTTTGACACCAATTCACATCCACTCAGTATTACCTACATTCTAAGCATTTTATCACAGGGATAACAACATCAACATCAATTCATCGTTTATCAATTCACACTAAATCTTTTCCACCATCCTTAACTCTGATCACAAGTATGGAATTCACACATTCAATTATACTGTTTAACATATACTTATTTCGAATTGTCAATAAGCTACAACATCATAAAATAAAATCAAGGGTGACATGTGAGGCACACGCCTTTGCCATGTACCCATAACACTCAAACAACAATATCAGTGTACACACATGCCAGAGAGTCTTAGTTTTGGCCTTCCAGTCATGACCTGTAGGGGACTCTAGAAATTCATGTACTGTATCGGCGTGGTACCCGCTCCCACTCATATGCTCATCCGGATGCTCCCCTAAGATACGAGCCACTCAATAACATCGCTCATCCGAAGACTCCCCTCGAGCACAAATCTCTCATCTTAGGATATTAATACTATCCTACATCATTCTCATCAAAGGAACACATCAATATACATTATTTAACAAGCAGGAGATTACAATCTACTCCTCTGAGTATCAATTACAAACCAACAACCATCTCATTAATAGAGTATAATATCCTTACTTAACAGATATCACAGTTTAACACCACATCGCAACCACATTCTTTCAACAAATTATCAAATATAAGTTCTCGTAACAAATAATGTCCGAAGACCAACCGTATATCAACATTGCACACAATGTATATGCTATTATGTAGGATCCAATCCCTCTAATCATAACCTACCTCGATTTTGGCCGTGAAGAGTTACTTACTCCATCGGAGCCTTGCCTTTTCTAACAGCTTCGAAATGCTCGAAATCTACAACACAATAGAGAATAATTCATTACTCACTTTTCGAATAAGGGTTTTAGAAGATCAAACTCTCCCCTTCAAGGGAACTTTCGAAAGTAAACCCCAATTCTACTTAGTCCTGGGTCTCAAATCTCGCGTAACCCTCGTTCTTATACAACTAATCCTAGGGGAATGATCAATACTCCTCAAACATCAAATCATACCACCCCATAAACTCCCCATAATTCAGCCCTAGTCTAATAGTCTAGGGTTTTCTCCACTCAACAAATCACCATTAAAGGTCTACAAGAATTCTAAGATCAATAATACTCGTTGTAAGGGTAGGAAATCAACAATCTTGACCTGGGAGGAAAGTTCACTGCTTCGGAGAAAATTTTCGTTCTCTGGCCTTTCTGATCGTGTTTAGGAAATAATTGGGTAAACCCCCCAGAAATTTCACTTAAACCCACTTTCTGATTCCTGTCATCCGCTGCAGCGGTCAGGACATCGCTGCAGCGAATCCATCGGGTATTCTATGATTCATTACAGTGGGACTCCGGCCGTTATCATGGTCTCGCTACAACGGAAACCCAACCACTACAGCGGTATCTCGAATCAGTAACTACCTAATTTCGATCAGTTTTATACTTATATTATTCCACAGCTTTTCTATCCCTCCCTTAGCCTATTTCCAGCACTCCTAGTCCATTCCCTTCCCATAACGACATTTGGGTTGTTACATGGAGGGACAGTAGGAATGTTAGTTAGATTCAATGCTCCATCATATTGTTCATAATATTTTCAATGAACTGTAAAGTAGAGCTGGAATAGAAAAGATGCTCTGTTTGCATAGTGTGAATTGTAGCAAGCTCATCCCTCATTTGTTATTGATGCGTGGATATATTATCAATATTTTCCTCAATCCTGTCAAGTTGTGCACGACGATCAGTAACCCATGCCGATGGTTGGTTCATCTAGGGTGGTGGATGTGGTGCCTCGGCATTATTTGGTCCAACACATGATCCGAGAGCACGAAGAGTACTCAACCCAATATTTGAGGGCCTGAAAGTAGCCATATCAAAAGGCATAGGATTTCCATAAATGGAGATTAACTTCGTTATGGTGGAAGTATAGTATAGAGATCTAATATATTTTTTGATTCGATACTTCTTCATATTGGTGCAAATGACTCGCCCAACGTTAATCTGCTTTTCATTTAGCAATGCATATAACCACGCAGCTCGCATAGGGCGGATTTCATTTATGATAAGTTATATGGGTCGACCACCGTACTCCGGACCAGGTCCCTCTATCAGGTTACACAGAAACAGAGACACACGCACACGTAGATAAAATAGTAAGAAGAAGATACACGATATTTTACGTGGAAAACTTCCTTGCTCACGGGAAGTAAAAAACCACGACCTAACTCGTAGGATTTCCCAACAACTCCACTACTAGATCTGAGCAACAAAAGTTACAAACTCTAGTACACAACTAAGAGGTTAACCTCCTAACCTCCCACTTGTAACACCTCTATTACAAGACTTCAATATTATCTACTTCAGCTAAAACTCAACTGAAATACAAGGCTAACTCTAGCCAAAATGTCTACTAGCTCTAGCAGACCAAAACGAGAAAAAAAACTCTTGAAAATCAAGAAAGTAAACTTGTACAAAAGACAAGGTTTCTATTTTGTTGTAATGCACCTCTTCTCCTTCGATGGCAGCCTCAAAACTTGAGCTCTTTTTCTTCGATTCTTGCTGTGGAACAAGGAAACAATGGCTGCCTGTTCAGAGAGAAGAATAAGCCTTTTTCAAAGTCTATTTTTCTGAATAAGTGAATAGGTTTTGTTTGTGTGTCAACTTATGATGTTGCAAGATGCCAAGGACAAGTTTTTGGACACACAAACAAGAAACCTCTTTCATTGGCTAAGTACACTGCCCCTGCTGCACCCTGCTGCACTGCTGCACTGCTGCCTCACCAACCATCTGCCAAAAAGCACTTTGGACAGCTGTATCAAGAAAATTTCCCGCCCAGTTCAAATCTGTTCTCAATATGCAGTATAAGGGATCAGATCCCTGTATGGGGTTGTCATCATCAAAACCTGTAATCTAACAATTTCCCCCTTTTTGATGATGACAACCATTACGTAGTTATATTCCCCTGTCACCTGCATTCCCCCTAACATCCATACTCCCCAAGGCCATAATCTTCCCCCTTTGGCATCATAAAAAAGAAACACAGTAAACCAAGACTGAGAAAGTAATGACATGTTAACTCATGGCCACTGGGGCAACACTAACATGAATGGAAAATAGAAAGGAACTGCAAGAGAGACAATAGAGACAACACCAAACAGTCAAATTCACGTAGGCAAGTTAGCATTACAACATCACTAACAAACAGTAATTACAAGAATAGAACATGAACTGAGCAAGTACCATAGACAACATAGATAAGGGAGACAAAAGAAGGGCTTAGAGGAGGGACGGGGGTAGAAAAAGATAAGCATCAGGGGCCAGAGAGCTTTGAGAAGAGAGTGGAGAGGCGATCGTTGAAGGTTTCATGAGCAGTAAGCAATTTCTGAGTGAGGTCCTTGACCTCAACCTTCAGGGCCTCATTCTCCGCTTTTAGAGGGTCACTAGCAGTAAGCAGTTGCTGATTCAAGGCTTGCACCTCAGCCTTTAGTGAAGCATTCTCCTCCTGGAGAGCTGAGACAGTACCAGGTTCCTCCACTGGCTGCGCCTTCAGTCGAACCAGTTCAGCCTCCCTCTAAGCAAGCAGGGCAGATAGCCGTTCGATCTCAATATTAGACTTCTCCTGAGAGGCAATCAGCTCAGACACCAGGGAGTGATTTTTTACTCCACCCTTTCTCAGAACACATTCACACTCCTCCAGGGTTGAGAGAGTAAACATCTGCTTTTTGGACCCAACTACCCCCAGACTGCAGTTGACATCGAAGAAGTCAAAAACTTTGTTTAAGAAGAACCCATATGCAAGACCATGTTTCCCATCTTTGACATGCATAACCTTGTGCATGTGCTCAATCATTATACCGGCCAGATTTATATACTGAAACGTACTCAGGGCTTCCATCAAAAACAAGTCTGCTATACCAGCAACTGTCCTTTTCTCCGACCGAGAGAGAAGGACTTTGTTAATAAACTCAAAAATCAACTGGTACTCCCCCTTCATCTGCTTCTTTAACACCCTTTCCCCAGATATGTTTCCCAGCTTTGCAATGAGTGAAATGAAGTCCCTCCGAGCACATTCTCATTCAACCGACCTGATCCCTTTAGCAGGAACTCGCAGAATGGAACTAAGTGTCTGTTCATTAAAGTTAAAGGTGACCCCATTCACCTTGCTCATCAACCTGGTCCCTTCATCAGCAAACGTGAGTTCATGGTAGAACTCTCTTACTTCAGCTTCGTACAGGGTAGGAACAGGGGGAACAAACAAGTGTTGCCATCCTTGAAAAGTCACCATTTCTACCAACTCCATCATCCCATCCATTTCCAACACTTCAGGATCAAACACCCTTCCCCGCAACACCTTTTGGGATTTGAGGATGAGTTGCCTCTCTTCGCGCGTCAAACAAGTGGGAACTTCTGTTGTCGAGCGAACCCTAGAGGAACCACCAGGTCCCTTAGTTCTAGGTGCTCTACCTTGAGAGGACGAGGATGAGTTCTCCACCGGCTCTGGTGCTACATTAGAAGGATGCAGTTTTCTCTTCTTAGAAGGAGCTGGGGCTTTCTTGGTGGCACCACTCTAAGAAAGCTTTTTCTGGAGGTGGAAACCTTCTGCTTCCCTTTCCTCTTGTCACTCGGTAGTGGTGCTTGGCATTTTTTAGGGGAAGAACGGGCTGCTGGAGTTTCCTCCTCCTGATCAACAACCACATCCGGCTTAATATCCTCTGTATCGATAACCACCTTTCGCTTCATCTTTCTTCTCTTGGCGGTTTTAGAGTGACTTTCCTTTAATGCGTCATCCATCAACTTCCTGGAGGAAGATCTTGTTTGTGAGGAACGAACCAGGTCCCTTGGTTGGCTTGCTGGGAGAGCAGTAGCAGGTTTCCTGACATTCCAAGTGAGGGGTTGCTCATCGGCACTATCACCACTCTCGCTATGAGCATCTGGATTCGTGAGGATGTTGATCTCTTGAGGAGAGCCATTCCACTTGGGAGAAGAGTCCACACCCGGTGGAGATGGAGATGGAGAAGGGAAGGGGAGAGATTTGTCTTGGGCCTTGTCGGGAGAGGGGTTTTGTGGGGGTGATGGAGGCATGGAGGGAATAGGAGTTCCGAAATCAGGTCCCTGAGTGGTGCTTTCCACCATAATGAAGGACAGGGGGTTGGGAAGGGAGGTTCTCAAGTCGAGAGCATCGGGTGAACCCACTGTCGAAGGAGGTAGAGAGGCAAGAAGAGTAGTGGAAAATGGGTTTTCAAGATTAGGTTCTGGAGAAGCTTCAGATGGCCCTGAAGGATCAGGGGTTACAACTAGTGCAATATTGAGGTCGGCCAGTGGAGAAGAAGGAGGTGATGGTGGATTTTGGGTTGTTGTGGAAAAGGGGTTTACAAAAGGAACCGAAGAGGGGGTAGTTTCCATGGCTTCGGTCGTGGAGGAGGAGTGGGCAGATGGGTGCTCTGCTCGGTCAGGGGAGGAAGAGGAGTGAGACATGCTGGTGAAAGTGAGAGAGAAAAGGAAAAAAGAATTTCAGAGGAGGAAGAGGGTTTCTTGCAGTGAGGGTGAGAATAGGGAAGGACGGAGAAGAGAGTAGAGTAGTTTCTGTGTTCAGTAGCTTGTAATGAATGTTGATGTGAGGGAGAAGGTTGGTAAGCTTTAAAAGGAAGAGACACGTTCACTTGATTTGACATTTGGACTGAGAGGATGACTGGGTACCGAATAAGAAAGGCGGGAAAGAGCCCTTTTTACCAGTTCACATGCTATTCTTACAATTTAGTTCGGGAGTGAGGAAGTAATACTAACCTTCAGGACCTGGTCCCCCTTTGGGTGTTTGTCAAATTGGTTGAGTCTCTGCCTTGTCTCTCTGAATCCCTTTTCACACCCACCATGCGTGTATACCTGCAAAAGGTATGAAGCTGAGTTAGACATCTCAATTATAAACTAGCAAGGATACCTGTGCTCAAGTCATAACCAAGTAGAGGAGATCAGAGCTTTAGAGATTGAAGGATTATTGATTTATCTTGATTAACCCCAACTTCAATCTGTTCTTCTCAAACTGGTCCCTGTTCAAGGCTTTAGTGAATATATCAGCAATCTGATCTTCTGTTCTGTAGAACTCCACACGAATGTTTCCCTTTTCAACATTGTCTCTCAAAAAGTGATGCCTGATATCAATGTGTTTGGTTCTCTTGTGTTGAACTAGATTTTTGGCCATGTTTAGAGCACTGGTATTGTCGAACATCAAGGGCACACATTCAGTTAGGACTCCAAAGTCCTCTAGCTGTTGCTTTACCCATAACAACTGAGCACAACAAGAAGCAGCAGCCACATATTCAGCTTCTGCCGTAGAGAGTGCTACTGAGTTTTGCTTCCTGGATCCCCAAGAGACCAATGAGGACCCCAAGAAATGAGCCATTCCAGAGGTGCTTTTTCTATCAACCAGGTATCCTGCATAGTCAGCATCGGAATACCCCACAAGATCGATGGAACCACCACGCGGGTAGAACAAAACCAAGTCGTCAGTTCCCTTGAGATACCTAAGAATCCTTTTGGCGACCTTCAGATGAGATTCTTTAGGACAAGCTTGAAAGCGAGCACACATCCCACACTAAATACAATGTCTGGCCTACTGGCAGTCAAGTAGAGAAGTGAACCAATAATGCCTCTGTACATAGTTTCATTTACTGGAGGACCGGGTTCATCATTATCCAGTTTTGAAGCAGTCCCTATGGGAGTGTCAATTGGTTTGGCACTTTCCATATGGAATTTTGTGAGCAGGTCCCTGATATACTTCTGCTGACTGATGGCAGTTCCAGCTTTGTCCTGCTTGACCTGCAACCCCAGAAAGAACATAAGTTCTCCCATCATACTCATCTCGAATTCACTTCCCATGAGCGTTGCAAAATCCTCACAGAGTGAATCAAGAGTGGCTCCAAATATAATGTCATCAACATAGACCTGAACAATAAGCAAATTTCTTCCTCTTGTCTTGAGAAAAAGAGTGTTGTCAATTCTTCCTCTCTTAAAACCATTATCAAGAAGAAATTTCGATAGTCTTTCATACCAAGCCCTTGGAGCCTGTTTCAGTCCATACAGTGCCTTGTCCAGCTTGTATACATGATGAGGTCTATTAATATCCTCAAAACCAGGGGGTTGTTTCACATACACTTCTTCCTTCAAGTACCCATTTAGGAAGGCACTTTTGACGTCCATTTGAAACAATTTGAATTCCATGAAAGAGGCAAAAGCAATCAGCATGCAAATGGCTTCCATTCTGGCTACCGGAGCGAATGTTTCATCATAGTCAATCCCTTCCTCCTGATTGTACCCTTGAACAACCAGTCGAGCCTTGTTTCTGACGGTGACCCCCTGCTCATTTAATTTGTTCCTGAAGACCCACCTGGTCCCTATAACAGTTCTATCAGATGGTTTTGGAACCAGGTGCCAGACTTTGCTTCTTTCAAATTGATGCAGCTCCTCCTGCATAGCATTCACCCATTCCACATCCTTCAGTGCCTCCTTGATGTTCTTTGGCTCAATCTGTGATATGAAGGCTGATGAAGCAAATGTGTTTCGAGTTTTGGATCGGGTCTGCATTCCTGAGTCCAATGGAGACATTAAGTTGTCAGGAGGATGAGAAGATTTGTGTCTCCAGTTAGATCCCTTTATTGCAGATTCTCCAGCGTCTGAACCAGGTCCCTCTTTTGGGTTGCCTTCTGCATCATCTTCCTTCTCTGCCTCCTCTTCTCTGATGTGTTCTGTTGCTTCATCATGAGTGTCCTGGTCTCCATTCTGCGGGGAATTCTTTGTGATGTCAGGTTCTTCAGATGAATCATGATTGACAGCATCTCTTTGGAACAACCACAGTTCCTCAAATTCATCCTCACCCAGTGCCTCTGTGCTCTTCATCTTCCCATTTTCATCGAAGACAACATGAATGCTTTCTTCAACACACTGAGTCCGTTTATTATAGACCCGGTATGCTTTGCTATTTAATGAGTATCCCAAAAAAATTCCCTCATCGCTTTTAGGATCAAATTTTCCTAGATTGTCCTTGCCGTTGTTTAGCACAAAGCACTTGCATCCAAAGACTTTGAGGTAGTTCAGCATCGGCTTTCTTTTGTTCAGCAGCTCATAGGGAGTTTTTCCAAGTAATGGCCGGATTAGACACCGATTGACCACATAGCAAGTCGTGTTGACCGCTTCTGCCCAGAATGACATTGCCACACCTCCATCTATGAGCAATGTTCTAACAATATCGGCAAGAGTTCGATTCTTCCTTTCAACTACTCCATTCTGTTGTGGAGTCCTGGGAGCAAAAAAGTTGTGACTGATTCCTTTGGCAGCACAGAAAGCTTCAAATTTGGCATTTTCAAATTCAGTCCCATGATCTGACCTGATCCCTGCAATGTTACAGTTCAGCTTCACCTGAATTTGGTTTGCAAATGACTCAAATGTGGGGAATGTTTCATCTTTAGTGCGAAGAAACATCACCCAGGTATATCTTGAATAGTCATCAACAATTACAAAGATTAGCTTCTTTCCTCCACGACTTGCAACCTTTACAGGTACACACAGATCCATGTGTAGTAGCTCCAGGGGTCTGGAGGTGTTCACTTCCTTTTTGTTCTTGAATGAAGACTTGGTATGTTTCCCTTGAACACAAGCATCACAGATCTGACTTTGAGCAAATTTCACCTTTGGGAGTCCTCGAACCAGGTCCCTGGACACTAGCTTGTTGAGAAGAACAGAACTTACATGTCCCAACCTTCTGTGCCACAAGGTAGCTTCATCCTCCACCACGCTTAAACAGTTAAGCCCATCTCCAGCAGCTGAGTCAAGATCAGCAACATACATGCTCTTGCATCTGTTTACGGTCAAAACAAATCTTCCTGATTGAAGATCTGTCACTGTGCACTGGTCTGAAACGAATTTGACCTCATTGCCTTTGTCGCAGATTTGTGAGACGCTCAGGAGGCTGTACTTCAGTCCATTTACATAGAAGACATTTTCTATGGCATGAGCAAGTGTCTTTCCAATCTTCCCAACACCAAGAATGTGCCCCTTTTTGCCATCTCCAAAAGATACTGAGCCTCCCTGATATGCCTTGAGTGAGAGAAAATTATCAACATTTCCAGTCATGTGCTTTGAGCAGCCGCTATCCATATACCATTTCCGACTGCTTTCTCTCATTCCCTCCTGCACATATAAATTACAGATTAGACTTGGGAACCCATTTGAGCTTGAGTTCCCAGTACCGAGACAGAGGATAAATCAATTTTCTTTTGGACCACTCAGGTAACCTGATCTGAGACATTTTGGAACCAGGTCCCCTGATGGTCCCTAATTCTCCTTTACTAATCACCGTCTTTCTTAAGGCTGCTTGCCTAGATACACAGTTAGGCTTGAGGTGCCCATTCCTTCCACAGTGTGTGCACAACAAATTATCTGGATTAGATCCATATTTACTGTGAGGATTATAAGGAGGACTACTTTTCTGATAACCTAACCCTTCACCGGAGTTAAATTTTTGTCCAGTTAACTTTTGCAAGATCTGTGATGAAGCATTCCATTTAAGAGATTTCTCAAGCTCAGCATTCAGTTGGATCACATTTTTCTCAAGCTCAGAGTTTCTTTTCATTATTACAGTGAGCTCGTCTTGTGACCTCTTCAGTTCAGCTTCCAATTCTTTTTGAGCATTTTTCATGTCACTAGCCCCCCCCCCCCTTTTTAATGAAGGCATTTTTGCTCATTAACTAGCTCTTGACACTTTTCTTCTAGTTCTGCCAAACTTGAGATCAAGTTCCCCTTTTCTAGCTCAAGTTTATCTATACATTGATTCAGACTTTCCTTTTCTTTGGTAAGATCATAAAATGAGTCAATTAACACACAAGCTAGCGACCTCAATTCTTTCACATTATAGTCTTTTAGATTCTTTTTAATGTCAAGGAAAGTTACCTCTTCATCTTCATCTCCATCCGAATTTGCCATGAAGGCGAACATTGAGTTAAAGGGTGATTCATCATCCTCCACAGCCATCATAGAAGCATCTTTCGCAGCATCCTCCTAATCAGATTCATCTGAGGAGTTCCCCCATGCAGCTAGAGCTTGCTTGACTACCATATCAGCTGCATTTCTTCTTTTGACCTTCTCTGGGATCTGGTTCCTCTTGGGTGTCCTCTCAATGTTACTTTGATAATGATCCTGTTTGTGAAGAGGGCACTCTTTGATGAAGTGTCCAGGTTTCCCACACTTATGACAACAGTCATTCCCCTTTGGATATCTGCTTGTATTTCCTTTCTTGAGAAAAATCCTATTTTTACCCACCATCTTTTGAAATCTTTGAGTGAGATAAGTCATGTCTGCTTCGTCGTCACTTGAATCATTCTTGGAAGCTTTAAGAACCAGACTCTTCTCCTTATTTAACTCCTTCATCTCTAGATCTTGTTGCTTCTTTAACTTGTAGGTCTTGAGATTGCCATTGAATCTGGGTGGTCTAGTGGTAGAGACTCCTTCTTCCAAGTTTGGTGGAGCAGCCATTTAGTAGATCCTTTCTAGGTGTTAACCTTTTAGAAAGTACCTGCTCTGATACCAATTGATAAGTTATATGGGTCGACCACCGTACTCCGGACCAGGTCCCTCTATTAGGTTACACATAAACAGAGACACATGCACACGTAGATAAAACAGTAAGAAGAAGACACACGATATTTTACGTGGAAAACTTCCTTGCTCACGGGAAGTAAAAAACCACGACCTACCTAGTAGGATTTCCCAACAACTCCACTACTAGATCTGAGCAACAAAAGTTACAAACTCTAGTACACAACTAAGAGGTTAACCTCCTAACCTCCCACTTGTAACACCTCTATTACAAGACTTCAATATTATCTACTTCAGCTAAAACTCAACTGAAATACAAGGCTAACTCTAGCCGAAATGTCTACTAGCTCTAGCAGACCAAAACGAGAAAAACAACTCTTGAAAAACAAGAAAGTAAACTTGTACAAAAGACAAGGTTTCTATTTTGTTGCAATGCACTTCTTCTCCTTCGATGGCAACCTCAAAACTTGAGCTCTTTTTCTTCGATTCTTGCTGTTGAACAAGGAAACAATGGCTGCCTGTTCAGAGAGAAGAATAAGCCTTTTTCAAAGTCTATTTTTCTGAATAAGTGAATAGGTTTTGTTTGTGTGTCAACTTATGATGTTACAAGATGCCAAGGACAAGTTTTTGGACACACAAACAAGAAACCTCTTTCATTGGCTAAGTACACTGCCCCTGCTGCACCCTGCTGCACTGCTGTCTCACCAACCATCTGCCAAAAAGCACTTTGGACAGCTGTATCAAGAAAATTTCCCGCCCAGTTCAAATCTGTTCTCAATATGCAGTATAAGGGATCAGATCCCTGTATGGGGTTGTCATCATCAAAACCTGTAATCTAACAATTTATATTTCTATTTGGTACCAATCTAGAATTTAGAATCAATAACCATACCTTTGTGACCATACTAAGATTTCTTTGTTGGAACCAAACTCTTCTGTCATTTGGATCTTCTTGCCATTCCACACCGAAGGGACATAGTTCTTGGTATCGATGAATTTTATCCATGTCTGGTGGATGAAAAAAACGCTGGAACTCGGCAAGCCATACAACCTGTTAATGACAGCTGGACCGAAGAAGATAGTATTTCTCCGAACAGTGGAAGTATTTCTTTCAATGTCCATATTCGCATAGAATTCTTGAACTAGAAATAAAACAACAGGTCCTGAACTGTACTCAGTTCTTTCGTTCAATTGCTTCAAGGATGTGTCCAATTTCTTCGCCATCTCCTTCAGTGAGTACAAGTCCTCTTTCTTCGATCATTGGACGCACTAGAGCCTCGTTCTCCCATGTTTCAGCTTCATAGGAGATATCATACCTACCTGTAGAGCTTCTTGGTGCCATTTTCGGACCTAAGAAATCTGAGGTGTAGGAGAAAGAGAAAGAAAAAAAGGAAAAACAGAGAACTTAAAAGTGGAAACAAACTTCTTTTCAAAAAAGTGAAAGGCTTTTCTTTTTTTTATAGTTGCAACTTGCAAGAATTATGTTCCCAATAATTAATTTTTGCAAAAATAATTTGGTCACCTATTAAGTGAGACGTCAAATTTCTTAAACGAAATGAATGCAAAGTATTTGAACAGAGTGATATGTTAATATCTGAGAATATTGGAGGACCCCTTCTTTTTTTTTTCTTTTTTGACGGCTAAGTTCACAATTACTTTGAAGATAAGTTTACAAAGTATTTAGGTGCACAGTAAACTATAAAGTTTGCTCACTTTTGAATTTATGGTGTATGATTTTTTTTTATTTTTTTTTAAAATTTTTTTTAAATGATAATATTAAAAATAAAAAATGTAATGACTAAATTGAGTATATTTATTTAAGAAAAATAAAATTTTACATATTTATAACTATTGATAATTATTTAAGAGAGTTAAGTAGGGAATAATTCTAAGTTTTACGTTGTCAGCTTGACTTATTAAAGTTATTTATTTTTTTAGGTAAAAAGAATTGTTGAAGCCTGTTTATCAAATATTTTGGTGATATAAGGCTTCAAATGATGACCGTTTATTTTAAATTTTTCTTTTCCATTTATATATTGTATTTCAATGGTGCCATAGGAGGTTATTTCTGTTACTATGTATGATCCTGTCATCGTGACTTAAATTTTTCAGGAAATAATCTCAACTGACTATTGTATAATAGAACCTGATTTCCAATATTAAAATCCTTATGACGAAGGAGATTATCATGCCATGTTTTTGTCTTCTCTTTTTATAATTTAGCATTTTCATATGCTTCAAGTCTGAACTCCTCCAATTCATCAAGCTGCAATAAATGATTCTTACCTACATCTAGCAAATTAAGGTTAAACAATTTTATAGCCTAATACGCTTTATGTTCCAATTCCACAGGTAGATGACAAGTTTTTTCAAAGACTAGTTTATAAGGAGATATTCCTATGGAAGTTTTAAAAGCAGTGCAGTATGCCCATAAAACATCATCTAATTTTAAAGACCAATCTTTACGAGGGGAACCAATAGTTTTTTCTAAAATTTATTTTTAATTCTTGATTGGATACTTCTACTCGCCCGTTTTTTTGAGCACAATACGGAGTTTTTGTTTTATGAGTGACTCCATATTTTGACAACAAACTAGCAAATTGTTTGTTCATAAAATGAGTTCCTTGATCACTTATTATAACTTGTGGGGTGCCAAATCTGAAAAATATATATTTTTAAGGAAGGTACAATCAACACGAGCATTATTTTTTCTAGTTGCCATTGCTTCTATCCATTTTGAAACACAACCAACTGCTATTAAAAATATATTCACAACTGTTGCAAGGAGGTAAAGGACCCATAAAATCAATGCCCCAAATATAAAATATTTCACATACAAGAATAGGGTTAAGAGGCATCTCATCCTTTTTAGAAATGTTACCGTTGCTCTGACATTTGTCATATGTAGCGACATATTGTCGTGCATCTTTGAATAGAGAGGGCCATAAAAATTCAGCTTCTAGTACTTTAGTCGCTTTCTTTCTTCCTTCATAATGTCCTTCCATAGCTCTATCATGACAGTGACTCAAAATGTTGTTCATTTCTATTTCTGGCACACATCGCCTTATCATGCCATCTGCATAAAATTTAAATAAGTAAGGATCTTCTTAAAATAATATCTTATTTCTTTAAAAACTTTTTTCGTTGTTCATAAGAAAAATCTTTTGGAATCCACCCTCCAATTAAATAATTTACAATGTCAGCAAACTAAGGTGGCTGATTTACATCAGTTGTGATTGCATACATATGTTCATCAAAAAAGTATTCCTTGATATCTGATGCCTCGGTAGGAGGATTTTTCAAACGCGACAGATGATCAGCTACCTAATTTTCTTATCCTTTTTTATCTTTAATTCAAGATCAAATTCTTGTAAAAGGAGTATCCATCTTAGCAGTCTAGGTCCAGCATCTTTCTTTGCTAAGAGGTACTTTAAGGCTGCATGATCAGTGTATATTATAACTTTGGTTCCAATTAGATAGGGATGAGAATTTTCAAATGCAAATACTACTTCCAATAGTCCTTTCTCGGTTGTAGCATAATTCTTTCGAGTTTCATTGAGGATTCTACTGGCGTAGTAAATAGGCCTAAAAATCTTGTCTCTCTTTTGTCCCAGTATAGCCCCAGCTGCTATATCACTTGCATCACACATGATTTGTAATGCCCCGAAAACTCAAGGACTAGATTCGAGACTTAAATCAGAAAAGCTGAAAATATGTAGAAATTGTCACAGAACGAATCACCTAATGAGTCATTAAGATACCCAACGACCCACTAGGTCAGTCGTGGGAAGGAGGTTTGAGAATTTATGAGGGAGAGACAGTGTACCCAATGGAAGACCTCACGAGTCGTGGTCAGTTACCACGACTCGTTAGGTCATTCGTGAGTAGGCTGAGTCAGGAATTAAATAGCTGGACAGTGTACTTGACGGATGGTGACCATAAAATAACAACTCGCTATATCCCCCGTTACCATCCCTAGTCAGTTGTTAGGCAGTGCACCTAACGAGTGTCACCACGAGTCGTCACTGACCACGACCCGTTAGGATTACCTGATAGTTTTTTCCTGCGACTTTCTAAGGGGTATTTAGTAACTTTGTATTCTCCTAAACTTAAACTACGTTGTTTTAGACGTAATTTCAGAGCTATTAGTGGGAATGAATGACCTCTCCCCTCATTCCCCTCGTTCATTCTCAGAGAAACATTGAAGAGTCTCTCAAGAAACTTTCAGAGTAAGGTCCAGGGTTTCTCATTCATCTAAGAACTTCAAGATTACTCATCAGGGGTATTTCTTAGCCAGGTATGTGGGAATTCAACAAGGAAGTTTTTCTTCCCTTGTGTCCCCCAAAATCCTCCCATAGTTTCTCTATCAGTTTTAGCCCTGAGTTTTCGAATACAAAGAAATTATATGTTATTATTTGTTAGTTTCACATAGAATGATATCCTTGCTTATTATTGATATGATATCCATCAATTCTTACCTGAATTGCTGATGTTCTTGCCAAAGTGAATTTAAGCCTTAAATTTTTGAGTAAAGACTATTTATGTATTAAATTCCGTCTAGTTTGTGAAGTGCGAATTGGGCTGAATTTTCTAGTATTTCTTATTGTTTACAGTTGAGTAAATACTCCATTGATAATAATGATTTAGCCTTGTTGGATAAGATTTCTTTAATTCTTGAAATTTTTCCATATTATGAAATTCCCGTGTTGTTGGAATGAGTTGGGTTCTCTATTAGCTGCTTAGTAGTTCAGTTAGAATGTAGAACCTGTTCAGAACTATTCAGAACTTGTCAACTGATCAGTTTGACTTCAATCTTTTCCCGAGGTGACAGTGGTGCCTCCCAGTTATCAGAATCAGACTCAGAAATCAGTTTCTTTGGTCCACTAGGCGGTCATGACACTTTAGATAAACAACTCTAACTAGCCTCAGGACCCAGAAAAATTACAGTTTTTTCTTATACGGTTATGACGTTTCTAGATAAGCAGCTCTGACCAGTTTAGAATCTAGTTTCAGATCTGGTCCGATAAGACTTTCAGGGTACTTTTAATCATGTATTCCTGACTAGTCTTGGACCCCAGTTTCAAATTATCAGCTTAGTACAGTAGTTTAAGAATTCTAGTGGGAGTAAGACTTAGCACTGGCAAACCGGGGTTCCAGCACACCCAGATTCCCAAAACTATGTTGCCAGCATAGGTTACAGTATTTATTGGCCTGATTGGCCCCAGACTTATGTGATCACCCAATTCATGCCTTTATACACTGGCAAGGTATATTGGGTCCTACCGGTAGGGTGTAAACATCAGACTCCTCGTCTAGCTCACGTGGTTATATGTCGGTTATAGACTCTTCCACTAGTCAGTCCAGTCCGGTTTCAGAATAAGCAGCTCAGTTTAGTACAGTATCTCAGACTTAAAACTTTCAGACTTAGGGCATGCCCATGACCATCAGACAGGGTCATCTTGACCATTTTCAGTTTTCTTCAGTAGTTCAGTTCAGTATATTAGTTGGTCATTGCATGTCATTTTAGTTTAGTTATTTATATTCAACTATGTCTTCTCTCACTTACTCAGTACATTCAAAGTACTAATGCATACTTTTATGTTGTATCATTTTATGATACAGTTGCGGGTTCTCAGACTCAGCAACGTTAGTCACTACGGTTCAGATCCTCCACCTCAGCAGTTGAAGTGTGAGTCCTCATCATTCGAGGGGTTTATTTCATTTCTTTCAATTAGTTCATTATTTTTAGCTAGACTTAGAGTTAGCTGGGGGCTTGTACAACAACTTATCGATTAGAGGGCTTTCAGACACAGAATTAATTTCAGATTAAAGATGTTCTTAAACTATATGATTTTAGTTTTATTTTCATAAATGCTTTTATGCTATTATTTCAAAGCTTCCTCTATATTTATTTAACTTAGAATACTAGCATATGATTGACTAGGGGTTGACTTGGGGTCACTTGTGACTTCAAGTACCGTGTCCCATCTAGGATGTAGACTCGAGGTGTGACAAACTTGGTATCAGAGCCCTAGGTTTAGAGTATCCTCCGAATGTCTGAAAGCCACATCGAGTAGAGTCCTTTTCATTGGTGTGAAGCGTGCCACACTTATGACGAGGAGGCTATGAGGTGTTATTAGGAAAACGCTCTTTTGTTCTACTTATTATCGTGCGTTAAAGTTCAATTTCAGAAACGTCCTTCTAACTCGAGCTCTATTTCATTTCAGTGAATCATGCCTCCTAGACGCGGTAACGGAAGAAGGGTCGGTAACGCCAATAGACCTGCCCCACCAACCCTCAAGATGATTCGGTATCTACCACTGAATTCAGGGTATCCATTCAACTGCTGGCCGAAACAATCATCAACCAGGTGAACCAGTAGGTGGTGCCGATGAACACCAACGAGTCTGCAGCAGCTATGAGGGTGCAGCACTTCACCCGTATGAACCCTCCATCTTTTTAGGGATCCAAAATAGGGGAAGATCCCCAAGAATTCGTGGATGAGATCAAAAAGATTACCCGCATTATGGGTGTTAGCTCTTCGGAGAGTGCTAACCTGGCTGCCTACAAGCTAAAAAGGGTAGGTCAGGTCTGATATGACTAATGGAATGAGGGGCAGCCAACGGGAGCAGGAACAGTAGAGTGGGATGAGCTCCACACAACTTTCTTGGACAGATTTTTCCCTCGGGAGATGAGGGAGGTAAAGATGACGGAGTTTATGAATTTGAGACAGGACAATAGAACCGTGGAGGAGTATGCTATGTAGTTTACCAGGCTATCTAAGTACGCTCCAGAGATGGTAGCCGAGCCAAGGGCTCTATGTTGAAATTTGTGAATGGGGTGTCGAATCTGTTCCTCAAGGACTGCAAGACAGCGATGTTGATTAAAGATATGGACCTCTCCAGCTTAATTATCTATGCCCAGTAGCTTGAGGCCAAAAAGCTGAAGGATATGGAGCGAAAGAACAAACGGGCAAGGGATGACCAGTTAGATTATGGCCATCAGAGGTCTAGCGGTAGTAGCCGCCCACAGCAGCAGAGAGCCCCAGCACCCAATTCAGCCAGCGCCCCAACCTTTCGGTCCCGCCAAGATCAGAGGGGTGGGTCATCTGGCACTCAGTCTCAGACCCACAACAACGAGAACAGGTATCCAACTTTCCCCAAGTGTGGCAAGAACCACCTGGGAGAGTGCCTTCAGGGTCGAGAGCGTTGTTTCGATTGTGGACAGCTCGGACATTGACTCAGGGAGTGGCCCATCAGCCGAGCGAGGGAGATCACAATCCACCACATCATCAGCTCCAGCAGGTTGACTAGCCCAGCAGGCTAACACATCAGGTATGGATGACGGTTAGCATCAAAACCGTTTCTATGCTCTATCTTCCCGTCAAGATCAGGAGAGCTCACCTGACGTAGTCACGGGTGTGTTACGTCTCTTTCATCTAGACTTGTATGCCCTCCTAGATCTAGGAGCCACTCTTTCATTTGTGACTCCCTACATAGAACTCTAGTTCAATATCAGTACAGAGGTCCTCTCAGAACCATTCTCAGTCTCCATCCCAATTGGCGAGTCAGTTAGAGCCAACCTGGTGTATAGAAACTGTCTAGTCTTAGTTCTGTATAAAGTCATCCCAGCCGACCTCGTAGAGTTAGACATGGTCGATTTTGACCTTATCCTTGGCATGGATTGGTTACACTCCTTCTATGCCTCAGTTGACTGCAGAAGTAGGGTTGTTAAGTTTCAGTTTCCAAATGAACCAGTGTTAGAATGGACGGACAACAGTTCAGCGCCCAAGGGTAGGTATATTTCCTACCTTAAGGCCCAGAAACTCATCTCCAAGTGATGTATTTATCATCTAGTTCAGGTCAAGGATTCCAACTCTAAGACTCCAATTATCCAGTCAGTTTCAGTGGTCAGCGAGTTCCCAGATATTTTTCCTGAGGATCTTTCCAGAGTTCCTCCTGAACGGGAAATAGATTTTGAAATAGATCTCCTCCCAGACACTCAGCCTATCACCATCCCTCCTTACAAAATGGCTCCAGCTGAGCTTAAGGAGTTGAAAGAGCAGTTAAGATATCTTCTTTGTAAGGGTTTTATCAAACCCAGCATCTCTCCCTGGAGTGCTCCATTGCTATTCGTACGTAAGAAATACGACACCCTCAGAATGTGCATAGATTACCCTCAGTTGAACAAAGTCACAGTCAAGAACAAGTATCCCCTACCCAGAATTGATGACCTATTTTACCAACTTTAGGGAGCCAGCTGTTTCTCAAAAATCGATCTCAGTTCAGGGTATCATCAGCTAAGGATCAGAGAGTATGACATATCAAAAACAACATTCAGAACTCGGTATGGTCACTACGAGTTTGTAGTGATGTCCTTCGGGCTAACAAACGCCCCAGCAGCCTTCATAGATTTGATGAACAGGGTCTTCAAGTAGTATCTGGATATGTTCGTCATTGTATTTATCTATGACATTCTAGTATACTCCAGAAATGAGGAAGAGCATGCAAATCACCTAAGATTAGCATTATAGACACTCGGGGACCGCTAGTTGTTCGCCAAGTTTAGCAAGTGCGAATTCTGGTTAAGGTCTGTGACTTTCTATGGTCATGTGGTCTCAGGTGAAGGAATACAAGTAGACCCTCACAAGATCTCATATTATTTTATCGAAAAAATATTTTTGACCATAATGACCTAATATGATGGTATTACCTATTCCCTCTATAAATAAATTTTATTGGGGGCATTTTTACCCTTTTCTCCAAATTCAAATTCCCTGATCTATTTATATTTATTAGTTATTTTTTCAATACACAGAGAATAAATAATTTTATAATGAATTCGATTTCTACAAATAAGGTTAATAGAAATATCCTAATATTCCTGTATGTATATTTTTCTTATATATATATATATATATATGTTAGCCCATATAATTGTTAGCAAATGGGCCTTAGGATTTTAGGTAGTCCTATGGGCATTAGGATTTTAGGTAGTCCTATTCCTATGGGCATTAGGATTTTAGTTTATGCCTATATATAGGCACCCCCTTCCCCATTCTAGATTATTGTATTTGATGGTTTGTTTATATGGACTTGGACAATCCTCCCCTCATGAGCTAGCTTTTGAGGTTGAGTTAGGCCCAGGTGTCATATCTTCACATGGTATCAGAGCCAGATAAATCGATCCTTCCCTAGTTGTAGCAAATACCACGTGCACGGATCGAACTCCGCGGTGAGTTCGTTGGGGGGTATGGGGGGCAGCGCGCCCCCGTTTAGGGTTCGAATTGATATTTGTCTGGGTTTGCTGCTTCCGCTAGATTCGTTTAGATCTATTGTTACTGTTGTTGTTGGTTTGGTTTGATTTGGACGACATTGTATGATTGTCGTTGTTGGTTTGGTTTGATTTGGACGCCGTTGTTGGTTTGTTTGGTTTGGTTTGATTTGGACGCTGTTGTTGGTTTGTTTTGTGACTAGGGTATTTTGTTCTTATCGTTGTTTTGAGATTGTTTGGTTACGCTGGCTTCTTGCAGATATGGGGGTTCACATTTCTCGGCCTACTTCTCTACATTGTGATAACAAGAGTGCGATGCAAATTGCAAAGAACTCTGTTTTCCATGAGTGGATGAAGCACATTGAGATTGATTGTCACTTCACTCGTCATCATCTCCAGCTCGGGACTATATCGCTTCCTTTTGTTCCATCAGCCTTGCAGATTGCTGACCTTTTTACGAAGGCTCAGTCGGCGTCTCGGTTTCATTTATTATGTGACAAACTCTCAATGCTTATTACTGTCGCATTATGAGTTTGAGGGGGAATGTTAGCCTATATAATTGTTAGCAAATGGGCCTTAGGATTTTAGGTAGTCCTATGGGCATTAGGATTTTAGGTAGTCCTACTCCTATGGGCATTAGGATTTTAGTTTATGCCTATATATAGGCACCCCCTTCCCCATTCTAGATCATTGTATTTGATGGTTTATTCAAACAACCCGTATTGTTTGAGTTATAACTGAAAACTCCATCTGGGTTTTGCTGGAAATCGCTGTTATTTTCCCCTTTTAACCCACTATAGTTATCAACCTCAGATAATTGAGTAGCAGTGCTGATACTTCTTAAAAAGGTAACGATCTTTAACGATTCTAAATGATGAGATTGTCTGCGTACCTTTGATAGAGTTCTCAATGATTTGGATGTGAATATGGTGGCTCTACTTCTATACATTTTTTCAGGTCGAACTGGCGATTATTTGGTGAGCTCACGCGATAGAGAGAGGAGGCGCGGCGGCAGAGCAATGGTTTTCCGACTGCTTCAATACTTGGCTCTATATGCATCTTTTCAATGAACTCCATAACTTCATCAAGATATCCTGTACTTCCCAACATATCTACCACTCCCACATATTGCTCCATGGAGAGAAAAATGCCGTAGTCCTTACTCATTGATTCAAAGTGCAGCATACCCTCAACTATATCACCAACAACACTACAAGCGTGGAAGACACCCAGAAACATTTGGCCATCAGGTTTCATCCCAGTTTTCTTGAATTCCCCAAACAATTCTATTGCATCTTCTCCAAGACCATTCTTACCAAGCCATGTAATCATTGTGTCCCAAGAAGTCAGATTACGCTGAGGCATTTTTCGAAACACCAAAAAGGCATCATTCATGGAGCCACATTTGCCATACATTTTGAGAATTTTATTGTACATTTTGATGTCAAGATGAGAATGAGATCTCACAAGATGCTCATGAACTGATTTAGCATCCTCAAGGGACTTATCCTCACCACACACATCCATCAACATAATATATCGAGACAAATCGACTGTGACATGTTGCTGCTCCAACAAATGCAAAACTTCAACTGCCTTCTTCACTTTTCCGTCTTTACAGAAGTCATCGAGCTCATCAATTGAGCCCTTCTTATTGCTGCTATCAGCAGAATCGATTGACTGTTCAACAGGTGTTGAACTTCTCATTTCTTGATGGCCTACTATTCCATTCTGAGGTTGATAAGAAGCTTGATATCCAGCACTGGAAGGGTTAAAGCCACTTAAGTTTTGCTGATATTGCCCCATCATCTCCCTTGAGTAGCCACTTGAATTCGTATGCTTTTCCATATTATACCCACTTGCATTTTGCGGATGCATTTCAGAATTTTCAGATTGAACATTCCTTACATTTCCAGGGTCATAATTGGGAAGGTTTTGCTGAAGCACTCCTATGTTTGTCGTGTAATTGCCACTGAAATTCTGCTGTGACATTTCACTGCTTCCACCATAATAACCATTCAGACTCTGTTGATAGTGTCCATATACTCCATTTTGACTCGGCTGAGCTTTTAAACCTCCATCAAACCTGGAACTATGCAACAAATTTGACGAATTTTCACCACGGTAACCACTATCATTTCTATTATGGATGAAAGTACTTTGATAATCCTTTCGAGACCCGAAATCATTGCTGCTTGAGGATAAACTACCATTTCGCATAACAGTTTGCTGAAACTCATTTCTAGATGATTCATTGACATGGCCAGATGAAAAGTTCTCATTTCGCGCATATGGGTTCTGCTGAAACCCTTTGGTATCTTTTGGAAAGTAAGTTCTAGCACCACCAGTCGATTCTTGAAAATCAGTTCTAGGTTTTTGCGGATAAAACCCACTAGGGTTCTGCTCTATTCTCTTAGAATTTCCACTATAACTCCCGTCTTGCGTGCTCCGAGAGAACTGCTGATTATATGGACTTGGACAATCCTCCCCTCATGAGATTACTATATCGCTTCCTTTAGTTCCATCAGCCTTGCAGATTGCTGACCTTTTTACGAAGGCTCAGTCGACGTCTCGGTTTCGTTTCTTGTGTGACAAACTCTCAATGCTTATTATTGTCGCATTATGAGTTTGAGGGGGAATGTTAGCCCATATAATTGTTAGCAAATGGGCCTTAGGATTTTAGGTAGTCCTATGGGCATTAGGATTTTAGGTAGTCCTATTCCTATGGACATTAGGATTTTAGTTTATGCCTATATATAGGCACCCCCTTCCCCATTCTAGATTATTGTATTTGATGGTTTGTTTATATGGACTTGGACAATCCTCCCCTAATGAGCTAGCTTTTGAGGTTGAGTTAGGCCCAGATGTCATATCTTCACAATATATTCTCATGTATATTCTTTTTGTTAATATATCTCATGATTATTTTCCTACATACACATCAATTACCAATCGAGTGTTTTCCTGCAAATGATACTACTTTATTACTATCTCTTGACACGAATTGGAAGTCAGGTTTACTACTTTAAAGGATTCTCCAAAGTAACTTGCACCCCCTTGAGATTCATCAATAAGATAACGTAATCCATGAAATATATTACTATGGTTCAATGTTGTTTAAGTCAAATAGTAAATCATGCAAGAGCTACTACTTTATGCACTTCTTTTCACAGGGAAAAGGAAAACAAACACAAAAACAAAGCTGAGACTGTCTATTCCCTTAGTCCAACACAAGAATGAAAAACATACTAGATAAGTATGACGGAGAAGCTAAAGCATCAAAGAACCTTGCAAAAGTTACTGGAAGATACAGTCTAAGCAGAAACTTTTTGAACAGAAAACAAATAACTAACCTGTATTTCTGCGGTTCATAACAATGAACTGAAACCGACCTGTAACACCCGCCAAAGAAATAATAAATATCTCATAAAGCAATACCGTTCAAGTCAACTGAGGAAGAAGAATAGTGCACTGAATCTAGAAACTATCAATCAATTAATCAACTTAGTCCCAATCTAAATCTAGATGGGGTCGAGAATAGGAGTCTGTATAAATAATTTTGCGCCACTGTGCTCAGCTTAATTCCATTACTAAAATAATTTGACTATTAAGGCAAATTACTCCTCTAAGCTTCTTCGAAGTTCACACTTATAACACTGTGAGAGATACAAGTTTTGACCATATTATATCTAAAACATTTCCACAGAAAAACAGAAATACACCTCAAAGGTCACCAATTTAATCAAACCCTGAAAAGGGTCAGAGAAAGAAATGCCTTAAAAAAATAAAAAGCAAGTCCAGAAGTCCAAATGCTTACCTCTTGACAACAAACAAGGATCCTTCCACATCCTTTCGACTCTGTAGAAAAAGATCAAAACAATATCAGTACTCAAATACAAGTCGATCAATAAACTACACTCAATCCCAAACTAGTTGTAATCTAGTATTCCTACTCATTCAATTCAAATACAATAATTTATATCTTTTTTCTCGAATTAACTTAAGAGTTCTTCAAAAACTAAAAGGTTTTGCTAAATCACACACTTATCCTACACAAACATACAAAGAAAGATGCAATTTTTGCAAGAGAAAATGAATACCCATTGGCTATTATCAATATTGAATTCGTATAAACTAACATAAGAAAATGAGTTGAAGGTGAGAAAAAAGTATTGTAATTAAAAAAGGTGACAAGTTTGACCAGCTTTGGTCAAAACTTCCTTTAAATTATGATTAAGTTAAATGGGATATAAAGTGTAATATTTAAAACTTGTTAATCTTTTGAAAAATACAAAATAACCCTACCCATTAATTCAAAACCCCAACTCCCCAACACACTATCTTTTCATTTTTCTTCATCTTTCACTCAACCGTTGTTCTCTTCCTCTCTTCTTCACTGCGTTTTCTGTTCTTCTAAAGTAATTTTTCTTCAGAAATCACACCAATAAGCCCAATCGATGTCGGTGAGCCATTAATGCACACTACTCCGCTTAGAGGTAATTTTTTTTACTTTTGTCAAAAATATCTGTGTTGAACAGTTAGGGTTTTGGATTTTTCGAACTAAAAGTGGTTTCAGTTGTTGAAGAAGAAGAAGAAGCAGAAGATGGGTTTTGCATATTATGTTGTTCGATGACTTTATTTGTTGTATTTGTTGTTCTTGTTGGGTTTTTTAAAAATATTGTCACTGGTAGGCCGAAGTTATTTTTCTTGTAGGGTTTTTGTTGTTGTAGAAAAAATATTGTGATGTTGTTTGATTTATTTTCCAACAGCTGAAGAAGTTGTTGCAGCAACTTACACACTTGTTTGAATAAATCAGAAGTTGACGAGGTTATTTTGTTTCAACCACAACAGTTGTTTGATTTTTTGAAATAAGAGGTTAAGTTGTTGCAACAACTTTCTAAACTGCTGGAAATAAATCAAATAGTTGCTGGAATTGTTGCAACAAGTTGTTGGAGTTTTTGCAACAAGTTTACAATTTGTTGCAACAACTCACACACCTGTTGACAAAAAAATTATTATTTGCCAAACAAGAGCTGAAGTTGTTGCTACAACTTCCACAGTTATTGATAAAAATCAAACAGTTGTTGTACTTGTTACAACAACATCAACAACTGTTGGATAAAATCAAACAATTGTTGTTGTTGTTGCAACAATTCTCACACTTGTTGAAAGAAAAAATCAATATTTTTCAAACAAGAGCTGAAGTTGTCGCAACAATTTGTTGGTGCTACCTTTGTACCCATGGTTATTTCATAATTTAGAGAGTAATTAGGGGTCAACAACTGTTTGATTTTTACCACAGCTATTGGTAAATATCAAACAATTGTTGAAGTTGTTGCAACAAATTCAACAACTGTTGGATAAAATCAAACAACTGTGAAGTTGTTGCAACAACTCTTACACTTGTTGAAAAAAAAATCAATATTTGCCAAATAAGAGCTGAAGTTGTTGCAACAACTTGTTGGTGCTACCTTTGTACCCATTGTTGTTTCATAATTTAGGGAGTAAACAGGGTCAACAACTATTTGATTTTTACCACAATTGTTAGTAAATATCAAACAACTGTTGAAGTTATTGCAACAACTTCAGCAACTGTTGGATAAAATCAAACAACTGTTGAAGTTATTGCAACAACTCTCACACTTGTTGAAAAGAAAATCAATATTTGTCAAACAAGAGCTGAAGTTGTTGCAATAACATGTTGGCGCTGTCTTTGAACCCATTGTTATTTTATAATTTAGGGAGTAAATTGGGGTCAACAACTGTTTGATTTTTACCACAGTTGTTGGTAAAATATCAAACAGTTGCTTTACTTGTTGCAGAAACTTCAGCAACTGTTGGATAAAATCAAACAACTGGTGAAGTTGTTGCAACAACTCAGACAATTTTAAATAACAAATTAATATTTGTTTTACTTTTTTGATTTGCAGCAGTTGTTTTCACTGTTTATTTTGGCTGAATAATTAAATTAATTGTTGATTTATATTTTGTCTCATATTTTTACAGATAAAATGACTTTAAAAAGAGCAAGAACTACCAGTAAAAGTGTTGCTGTTTCTAGAAGATCAAAAAGAACTAAGACTCAAGCAGAAGAAACAAATGATAAACCTGAGAGTCCAGGCTATCTAGATGTGCTTGCTGAACAAGTAGGAGTCATAGCGGAAAATGAGGTCGCATCAAGCCAGAAGCAACAAGATGATGCTTTAGAAGCCAAAGAAGCATTTGAAATAGATGAAGATGATTCCTCCCAAGAACAAACTGAAAGTGGACATGCTTCTAAAGGTAATAAAGATGGAGAGGATGATGAAGATGGGGAAGGTGATAATGAAGATGAAGAGGATGATGAGGATGGGGAAGGTGATAATGAAAATGGGAAAGGTGATAATGAAGATGGGGAAGATGAAAATAATGATGATGATGATATTGATGAGAACACCACAACAACCGATGATAAAATAGAAGAAGCGAATGATGAAAATGTCCCCTCTACTCCTGACGAGGCATCTAGTAGTTGAAGAGATCCAAGCACAACTTCCACTGAGATAGTTGTAAAAAATATAAGGTTTGAAAATTACAACTTAAAGATGTTGATGGATGTGCATGGAGAACTAGAGGGTGACATTGCTGTTAGATCAAGTATGGGTAGAAGGTCTACAGAATTTAGAAAGATCTTAAGGGATAATGATTTAGTGAAATTCTTATAAAGCAGCTGTTTTGGAAAATTTTTAGACTTACCCGATGACACCACTCCAAGATTTCAAATGACTATGGTGTACAGTATCCTACATTGTAGGATCGTTTGTGATAAAAAAGATGAGATTTGGATTAATTACTGCGGCATGCCTGTATGTTTCGGCATGAAGGAATTTGCTGTTATGAAAGGATTAAACTGTCATTCTCCTCCTTGTGTTGGAGGAGCCAAATCAGCAACCAAGGGTGAGGATTTTTTTAAGTTAATTGGAAAAAGCTACAAGGAAAAGAATATGCTTGAACATTTAAAATTCAAAACAGTTTCGAGGAATGTGAAGAAGTCACTGTGCTTAGTTTGGTTTGTGCAAAGTGTTCTTTGTGCAAGAGATGTTGGGAAGAACATCTCTTCTGATTGGATCAAACTCTCTGCAGACTATGAAGCATTCAATGCCTATCCATGGGGCCGAGAAAGCTTCAAACTCACAGTTAAACATTTGTTGAGGGAGTTAAAGCCAAACATGAAGACCATTAACCTATATGGCTTTCCTTGGGCTTTCATGGTAAATTTTATTAGCTTGATTATTTAATTATTTTTGAATCTATCCTTTATAGTGATCCATTGTGACTTTATTTTATCTAGGCTTGGGCATTTGAAGTTATTCCTCACCTCCAGCATCAAGTTAAGGACTTTGCAGAAGAAGTGTCTTCTCTGCGGATCCTTAGATGGCTGGCCGCGAAGAATAACAAAGCAGTTGGTATTGATCTACTTACCCCGCCTAGAGACTTGGTAAACCTCATTACACAATTATATACCCTTGGAATATATTATTGCAACCTTAGTAGTTTTTTGATTTAGTTAAACAAGAGTTGAAGTTGCTGCAAGATCTTCCTCAGTTGTTGAAATAAAATCAAGCGGTTGCTGGACTTGTTACATCAACTCCAGCAACTATTTGATTTTATCAAACAACTATTGAAGTTGCTGCAACAACTCATTCAGTTGTTTGAATTTGTCAGACAAGAGCTGAAGTTGCTGCAAAAACTTCCTCAGTTGTTGAAATAAAACCAAGCAGTTACTGGACTTGTTTCGACAACTCCATCAACTATTTGAATATGTCAAACATCTCTTGAAGTTGCTACAACAACTCACTCAATTATTTGATTTTGTCATACAAGAGCTGAAGTTGCTGCAAAAACTTTCTCAGTTGTTGAAATAAAATCAAGCAGTTACTGGACTTGTTTCGACAACTCCATCAACTATTTGAATATGTCAAACATCTCTTGAAGTTGCTACAACAACTCACTCAATTATTTGATTTTGTCAGACAAGAGCTGAAGTTGCTGCAACAACTTCCTTAGTTGTTCAAATAAAATCGAGCAGTTATTGGACTTGTTGCAAAAAATTCAGCAACTATTTGATTTTGTCAAACAACTATTGAAGTTGCTGCAACAACTCACTCATTTGTTTGATTTTATCAGACAAGAGCTGAAGCTGCTGTAACAACTTCCTCAGTTGTTGAAATAAAATCAAACAGTTGCGTGACTTGTTGCAACAACTCCAGCAACTAATTGATTTTTTCAAACAACTGTTGAAGTTGCTGCAACAACTCACTCAGTTGTTTTATTTTGTCATACAAGAGCTGAAGTTGCTGCAACAGCTCACTCAATTGTTTGATTTATTCAGAGAAAGGTGAAGTTGCTGCAACAACTTCCTCAGTTGTTGAAATAAAATCAAGAAGTTGCTGGACATGTTGAGAAAACTCCAGCAACTATCTGATTTTGTCAAACAGTAGTTGCAGTTGCTGCAACAGCTCACTCAATTATTTAATTTATTCAGAGAAGAGGTGAAGTTGCTGCAACAACTTCCTCAATTGTTGAAATAAGATCAAGCAGTTGCTAGACTTGTTGCAATAACTCCAGCACTGTTTGATTTTGTCAAAGAACTATTGCATTTGCTGCAATAGCTCACTCAATTGTTTGATTTATTTAGACAAGAGCTGAAGTTGCTGCAACAACTTCCTCAGTGTTGAAATAAAATCAAGTAGTTGTTAGACTTGTTGCAACAACTCCAGCAACTGTTTGATTTTGTCAGACAGGAGCTGAAATTGCTGCAATAGATCACTCAGTTGTTTGATTTATTCAAAGAAGAGGTGAAGTTGCTGCAACAACTTCCTCAGTTGTTGAAATAAAATCAAGCATTTGTTGGACTTGTTGCAAAAATTCCAGCAACCATTTGATTTTTTCAAACAGCTTTTGCAGTTGTTGCAACAGCTCACTCAGTTGTTTGATTTATTCAGAGAAGAGACGAAGTTGCTGCAACAACTTCCTCAGTTGTTGAAATAAAATCAAGTAGTTGCTGGACTTGTTGCAGCAACTCCAGCAACTGTTTGATTTTGTCAAACAACTGTTGCATTTGCTGCTACACCTCACTCAGTTGTTTGATTTATTCAGACAAGAGCTCAAGTTGCTGCAACAACTTCCTCAGTTGTTGAAATAAAATCAAGCAGTTGTTGGACTTGTTGCAACAACTCCAACAACTATTTGATTTTGTCAAACAACTGTTGCAGTTGCTGCAATAGCTCACTCAATTGTTTGATTTTGTCAGACAAGAGCTGAAGTTGCTGCAACAACTTTCTCAGTTGTTGAAATAAAATCAAACAGTTGCTGGACTTGTTGCAACAACTCCAGCAACTGTTTGATTTTGTCAAGCAACTGTTGCATTTGCTACAACAACTCACTCAGTTGTTTGATTTATTTAGAAAAGAGCTGAAAGTTGCTGAACTTGTGTTTAATCAATTTTAGAAGTCATTAGAATTCTTTTTTAGCATTCAGAACTCTCGCAAGGACAAATTTAGCGTTCGATTGATCGACTAACTAGAAAATGAGCTGACTTTCGATCGAGAGCTGCTGATTCATTAGTTTCTTTATTGAACATTGATGAGCCAGCAGCTTCCTATGAAAGTTGGTTTAATTCTGAGCAACCTGCTCGAATATAAACCGACTTTCAATTGGTAGTTGTTAGTTCATCAATGTTCAATAAGATACTAATGAATCATTAGCTCCCAATCGAAAGTCAGTTTATTTTTTAGTTGGCGGATCAGTTGAACGCGCAAATTTATCTTTGAATAGTCATGAATGAAAAAAAGCTCCAAGTGGCTACTATTTTGGGTTATCACAAGTCCTTTCTAGATAAATTATAGTGTTATATTTATCCCACGCTCGATGCTGGATAACTAATCCCAAGATAAATTACTCCGAGATTTTATCCCAATCAAACATGGAGTAAAACCATTCAAAAATTAATTTGACACTATTTATATCTTATTTGAAGGTGAAATAACAATTTCGAGATAACTAAACCGCAAATTTAATTATCGCAGGTAACTTATTTCCCAACCAAACGACTCCTTAGTGGCGGAACCATTTTTTTGGGTGTTAATTGATGACACCATTTTGCTGGATAATTAAAAATAGTTGAGTTAAAAAAAACAAAACACACACACATATATATGAAAAAGAACTAGAAATATTCTTAGATTATGTGAAATTGAATAAAAATATATTTCATTAATAATTTGATTAGAAAATATTCCTACAGTCAATAATTTGATCCAGAAATGCCTTTTCTGACTGTCGTTAATAGTTTGATCCAAAAATTTCTTTGCCGACTGTCATTAATAGTTTGGTCTAGACATTCATGCTATAAAGAATCTATTGAACTTAATTAATCATAAACAAATATTAGATTAATAAAGATTGATTTTCTTTAATAAAAATTATGGGATTAATATTTTATTATTATTATTTTATTATAATAATTAAAAATTATTGGAGTATTGAAAATAAAGACCAATTAAGTTTTACATTAAAAAAATTTAAAGAAATGACTTTTTAGTTTCTTAACATTTCATCTTTAATATAATTAAGAGAGTTAAAAGAAATGACTTTTTATATTTTTTTTAACATAGCACATAAATGAGGAAAAAATACGGACTCCCCCCCCCCCCCCCCGGCCCCCCCAAAAAAGAAGAAGAAAATAATTATATTTGTTGACCAAAGATAGGTGTTACGTCACTTTTTTTTATTTGTACCTTTATAATTATTTTGGGTAATGAGGGGTTATTGACATTCTCTAGAGTCAAAATTTTATTTATCTTTTATCTAAATTTTTTTTTTACTTTTTATTCTTTTTATTTGTATTTATTCATGTGATATGTTAAAAAAATCAAGAAATATCATAACATTTTAAACATAATTGCACCTTTATATTCTATATTATGATTTAAAAAAAAACTCAATAGTCCCTTCTCTTTCTTTAAGTAAAACGGTCAATATATCTTACGTCTATATCTAGGTAAATATTCAATTTTCTTCTAAGAACACAATTATCAAAGTCATATCCAATTCAATTGTGTAAAATGACTATCTTCAAGGCATAACTTATCAGATTCTCATATTCGCTGACAAGTAATCACAACAATATTTCGAGTAATATCACAAATAAAAAGATAACAATATGTAAAAAAATTTGTGCCGTAGAATGTTGACACACTTTTCTGTCAATATTTTTTTTTTAGATTTATGAGTAGCATTTTGTCAAGGATTATTTTAATCATTTAGCCGTAAAATTTTAAATTATTTAGCGAGATTTTTAAAGAAAAAGTACATTAAAAAATAATTAAAATTTAAAATATTGAAATTAAGGTTCGAACTAAGTTACTTAAATACAGACTATTTCTTTATAAAATTGTTAGTAATTCATCAATACATGAGTTCTAGCCTCAAATGATCTTTTAAATTTAAACATATATTTATTTTTAGTTTTATTTTAATATTTGAGCACACATGGTCCTAATTATATTTTCTAAAATTTTCAAAAATTGCACTTTGAAAAGTATATTACGTTTGCAACTAATCACTTGATTAGAACTATTTATATATTTCAAAAAAAATTAAATATCTCAATATCAAATGTGAAATATTAAATTACTCATTTAATATGTAATAATTTTTAGTACATATATACTATAGTTGGTTTCTAGATTTGAAGATTTTTGTTTAGACTTTTTGCTGTTGTGTCTCCGTAGTTACTCTTTTTTGTTTGTTTAAATAAATGAAAGAACACTTTGATTTGATTTTTATTTTAACTTTTGAAAATTTATTTTGGCAAATACATATGGATTAAATTAAATTTATTTAGATTATTTTTTAAAAAAAAACTAATAATGATATTAAATGTCACAAATATATTTTTAGGATTATTTTACCATCATAAAGTAAGAAGCAGATAAGTGAGTACAAGCTATGTCTCATCATAGATAAGGAAGGAAATCAAGGCAAGGATAAAAGGGATACAAGATACAAGGAGATCTAGAAAGTGCAAGCACTGGATACACACAATTATAGCTAGGTGTTAGGCAGCTGAGAATGTTATTAGGATGTGTTTTCTTTTACTATTTGCTTTTGGGAGGTCCAAGAGCTAATGGAATTAGGCCGAGATTCTCGTATACTTTCTAAATATCATTTGTTTATTCTGATAATATATTCACAAAAAAAAATTGTAGCCCAAAAATAATATATCTTGGGTTAAGAATGAAAAAGAATTTGAAGTTATATATAAAGCTGGTTAAACCAAGTAAGAAGATAAAATATAGACTAATTTTGAAAGAATTATTGTACCAGCAGTTAGAGAGAGTAATCAATCATGTGTTTGAATATGAAAAATGTCTAAATGTGTGCTTAAAGTATTCAAAAATAATTAAAAAGTATGTCCTTGTATAATAGTTTAGCTCACATATGTCCTAACCGTTCAATAATCAATCCGAAAGTATCCTTAATTTAAGAAAATAGCCAATTAACCTAATTAGATTATTATTAATAAATAAAAATAGTCGTTGGTGCACTGTCCAACATTGTTTATATCTTTACGCTGTAACATAATATTGAGCCATAACAACAACATAAATCTTCATTACATGTTCGATATATTACTGAAAATAAATAAATAACATATTATAACGAATTAAATTACTCAAATTTTTGACTCTTCCAACACCTGGCAAACTTGAATAAGTGGCTGGCAAACCTTTCCATCAGGAGCAATGTAATATTTCTTAATGATACCACAGTCCATTTTGATTTGAAATTTCCAGCCCAAATGTAAGATATGCTTCTTAAATTCCTTTGTCGAGGAAATAAATGGCATTAACTTAGTAATTGCTTCTAGGAAAGAGTCAGGTTCACCAGGCAGTGCCATCTTGCGACACTTAGAATTCTCCAAAGTCGGTAGGCCACTCTTGGTACTGGATAAAATACCAGCAATGTCATCACTTAGCATAGATGACATGTACTTGGCACTTGCTTCTGGGCAGGAGTCAGGTTTACTAACCCGGGTCTGCCGCTCAAATTTCTTCTTCTTTGTAGGAGGTCTCCCCTGTCGAGGTTTTGAATTCGCTAAAGTCGGTAGGCCACTCTTGGTACTGGACAAAATACCAGCAATGTCATCACTTGGCATAGATGACATGTACTTGGCACTTGATTCTAGGCAAGAGTCAGGTTCATTGACCAGGGTCTTCCCCTCAATTTTTTTCTTCTTTGTAGGAGGTCTCTCCCGGTGAGGCTTTGAATTCGCCAAACCCGTTAGGTCACTCTTGGTACTGGATAAAATATCAGTGTCATCAACAACATGCGGAGGTATAATAGAGAAATCATGTGGTGATACATATGATTCTTCATTTTGTCTAAGAGGAATTGACCTGCAATCACCACTACCACACAATTGATCATCCTTTGTGTCAGGTGCAGAAGCAAATCGTTTTTTAATAGATTGAAGATTGAAAAAATTCTGATCAACAGGCAGCGTGGTCGCACTATCGGTACAGAGACCATTCAAGTTATCAAAGTATGTTTCAAGGTTCAGTTTATCTTCAAGGGCAACTACTGAAAATTCGAAAAATTGACTTCCATGTGAGGTTGAGGAGTTCAGTTCAGAAAAAAATTGCTTGATGGTTAACTTGGTATTATCAAGCACAACTTCCATCACCAATTTCCTCCAAATATCTGTAGAAGAAGACGTCCAATGCTTGAGATTTTTACTATCATCCTTCAGCTGCACTTCATACCAAATTTGTTTCACTGAGATCAAGAGTGGGTATAGCTGCTCAATCTCCTCAATCACTTCAAGGAAAATCCAGGAAGCGCGAGGCTCCCATTCTTCTGTAACCTCATTCCAATCCTGAGATATACGCAGTTTGTCCACTCGACCCTTCATTTCATCACCCATGTCTGGAAAGTAAATTCTTCGCTCCTCTTCACCTTCTTCACGATCGAATATCACACCTTCCCACCAGACATCATTATAAAACATATCTACATATTGTCCATAAGGTAAAGGTAATCGTGCAAATTCACGCGGAGGTGGCAAAGGCCTAATCATATTCATACCAAGATGATGAACTGGCTTTTCATCAGAAGGAGTTACCCAATCAACTATAGGAGAAACACTTACAAATTCTACCAAGTTGTCAGAACCATGATCTGATAGAATGTGATCATATTTAACTTGACGAAATAAATCATCACAACCAATCACAGTACCCAAGTGCCATGAACCCAAAAACCCATCTTCAACAATCTTCACCTACATAAATCACAACCTCTTAAACTCTCCATAACAAAAAAAGGGGAAAATGGTATAAAGGGATGAAAACAATCTTGACCCATGATATACATACACTTTTTATAGTCTTCAAAACACCCAAAACAAATTATGACATTAAACTAAAATCGAAAGGTAAATTGAGCTTTGTATGCACAATGAACCCCAAAAATTTAAACTCCTTGAGTACACCCACTTACTGGTTCTATCAAATAATTCCAGTTTCCTTCAATTCATGAGCATTAAATAAATAAACAGTGCAAATCTATGAGTATACAAATGTATAGAAACAAAAGGTAGATAATTAAATGTGGGTAAATCAGCTTAAAGAAGCAATTTTTTTAACTTTTTAAAAACGTTACAACCAATGAAACCTAAAAATTAATGAAATTCAGAAGCATTCTTTTCACTGATTAATCTGTATACATAAATCGATTTTCAAAATTGAGATGTTTTGCTCCTCACACACATGTTTAGAATCAAATGAAAAGAGAAAAAAAGAATCAAACAAAACTCAAAACAGAGCATTTTAATTACCTCGACTTTCTGATCGATACCCAATTTTCGATGGGTTCCTCCGTCTACTTTGGGCTTTCTTTTCTTCACAACTCGCTCACTTTTGGCCGCCATTGAAGAGTGAAAGTTCTTTTTTGCAAGGAATCAAGGGGGTTGCAGTTACACTATGAGTTCTCCACGTTTACAAGTGTATATATACTAACAAAAAAACTAAACGTAGACGGTGAGATTAAACCATAGTTAGAAAGACAACTAGGGTTGCCAAATGCGGTGCATGCGGTTATAGGGCAAACCTGTATAAACCTAGATTTTAATTCATCCCGCGCTGCGGCGCCTGCCTTGTATAACATAATTTGATACTTTCAATCCGTTCTGTCCAGCCCTACGTAAATCTGCATCGCATAATTTGCTATTTTAAAATAAATAATTTATATTATAAAAAAACTCAATCATGCATAATTTCTACTAACATAATATTTTTATTAATAAATAATTTAAATTCACTCTCCACACTTTTAAATCATAGGGTCAGTTTGGTGTGAAGGAAAATTTTTTCATGAAAAATATTTTCTAGGAAAAAAAAATTTCTTACTTATTTTCTTGTGTTTGGTATGCAAGTAGAAAATTCTTATATATAGAATCTAAGATAAAACTATGAGGATGAGATAAGTTGGATGGTTGTGAGGGTGGGAAGAAGATAATGTGACATGTTTTTCCTATTTTTATTAGGGAAATCATTTTACTTATTTTTAAGAAACTTGTTTTCCTAAACAAAATATTTTTCAAAACTTTTGATCAACCGAGCACACCTTAATGTCAAACGATTAAAAAAAATGACAATTTAGACAAAAAAAAGATTAAAGAAATAAATTCTTAGAGATTGATAATCAAATAAAACATATTTTTGAAATAAGAGCTCTATTGTGTCAAGAACAAAAATTATTTTTTAAAAAAATTACTATTAAACCACCTACACCCGCACAAACCCGCAAGCCGCACCGCCCCGCATCAATTTTTTTAAAAATTATTTCAACCCACCCCACATCCGCATAACCTAAAATCTGCTCCGCACCGTATAGCATAAAATCTACCCCTCCTCATTGTCATCTCTAACGACAACTGGATTCACAATTAGGGCCCGTTTGGCCATGCGAGATGAAATCATGATAATAATTGGCAAAGATTATTTACATTTATTGAATAGTTGGTTGTTAAATATAGTTGGTATATTTACAAAATGACTTCAAACGCTGCTAGTTTCATCTCATAATTTCAAATAGCGATATAAAATCATATACCCAAACGTCTACTTAGAATGAGAAGTGAATTCAAGATTTAATCTTTATAAGGTGCAATCTTAAGAATTCTTAATAATAAATTTATTATATTTTTTGAAATTATAATTTTAGAAAGATAATTTATTTTAGTGAATTAATATATTTAGTTAAATGTATTAGGTTGAGTTTGAGAATATTATTGGAAAGGAAAAATCTATTTGAGCACAATAATTTTGGCCACAATGGTTATAATTACCAATTCACACTATAAACTGATTTTTTTTTTTGCACTTTTACTCTTTTTTCTCAAATGTAATTTTTTTCATCAATTTAAGACTAATTAGGAGTAATGACAATCATGCCTTGGTAATTACAATAAATAAATATTCCTAATTTTTAGAAATTTATAAAAGGAACTAAGGAAGCATTCAAGTTTGTTTTCTACGGAGAAATTTTTTTGTTTTTGATTTAATTCATATAAATCGATACTTCTTTTGTCTCAAGTTATCTATCGTAATTTTTAAAAATAATTATTTCAAATTAATTTTATTTTAGAAGTTCAAGACAAATGTAATATTTTTTTTTCATTTTAGAATTAATAGTAATTGTTCTTGAAAATTAATATTTAATGAGAATAGATGATATCTTATGACATAAATGAGAGTAAATTAATAATAAGAAAAACCTCTTGATTAATATTTTTTTAATAATAGATGTGTAAAAGAGAATTACGTAAAGCAATTTGAAATGAAGATAACAATTTTTATTTTTTAAATAATTATAGTATGTTGAAAATGCTTTAGCAAATTATTACCTTATTTTCTAACTTATTAATTTCATATTTATGCTGCACTATTATTTTTCCCATCTAATTTTTAATTTATTCTAAAATAAGTAATTTTTTCAAGAAATCCCAAAAGGTAGTATTAATTAATTTATTTTTAAAATTACTTTTGTCTAAAAGATGCTGAACAAATTTTCAAAAAAAAATCTTTTAAAACTTTTTTATATTTTTCTATGTGTATATTAAATAAATATTTTAATAAAATAATTTATTAAATTAGAGCTACTAAGTGACTTTTTTAAGGGTGTGTTAAGTTTTAAAATTATTTTAAAAATAAAAAAATTACATATAATTATTTTTTAAATGATCTAGTACTGTAATAAGTACACACACACTCGTTGATTGTGTCTAGTATAGAGAAAGTAGTTTCTGGAAAAAATTTAATTTTTTTTATGTTTGATTTGATAATATACTTTGAAAGTATTTTCTTTAAAAAATCAAGTTTCCTAAAATGAAAAACATAATTTTTCTAATGAAAGTAGGAAAAATAAGTTTCAGAAGGGACATTTCAAGTTCATTATCTCCTCTCACTCATACAATACCCCCACCTACCAACCCGAACCCCCGACTTCCTTTCTCATCCCATTCCATACTCATATTATTTTATCAAAAAAATATTTTTGACCATAATGACCTAATATGATAGTATTACCTATTCCCTCTATAAATAAATTTTATTGGAGGCATCTTTACCCTTTTCTCCAAATTCAAATTCCCTGATCTATTTATATTTATTAGTTATTTTTTCAATACATAGAGAATAAATAATTTTATAATGAATCCGATTTCTACAAATAAGGTTAATAGAAATATCCTAATATTCCTGTATGTATATTTTTCTTATATATATAGATTCTCATGTATATTCTTTTTTTTTAAATATATCTCATGATTATTTTCCTACATACACATCAATTACCAATCCAGTGTTTTCCTGCAAATGATACAACCTCATTACTATCTCTTGACATGAATTGGAAGTCAGGTTTACTACTTTAAAGGATTCTCCAAAGTAACTTGCACCCCCTTGAGATTCATCAATAAGATAACGTAATCCATGAAATATATTACTATGGTTCAATGTTGTTCAAGTCAAATAGTAAATCATGCATGAGCTACTACTTTATGCACTTCTTTTCACAGGGAAAAGGAAAACAAACACAAAAACAAAGCTGAGACTGTCTATTCCCTTAGTCCAGCACAAGAATGAAAAACATACTAGATAAGTATGATGGAGAAGCTAAAGCATCAAAGAACCTTGCAAAAGTTACTGGAAGATACAGTCTAAGCAGAAACTTTTTGAACAGAAAACAAATAACTAACCTGTATTTCTGCGGTTCATAACAATGAAGTGAAACCGACCTTTAACACCCGCCAAAGAAATAATAAATATCTCATAAAGCCACACCATTCAAGTCAACTGAGGAAGAAGAATAGTGCACTGAATTTAGAAACTATCAATCAATTAATCAACTTAGTCCCAATCTAAATCTAGATGGGGTCGAGAATAGGAGTCTGTATAAATAATTTTACGCCACTATGCTCAGCTTAATTCCATTACTAAAATAATTTGACTATTAAGGCAAATTACTTCTCTAAGCTTCTTCAAATTTCACACTTATAACACTGTGAGAGATACAAGTTTTGACCATATTATATCTAAAACCTTTCCACAGAAAAACAGAAATACACCTCAAAGGTCACCAATTTAATCAAACCCTGAAAAGGGTCAGAGAAAGAAATGTCTTAAAAAAATAAAAAGCAAGTCCAGAAGTCCAAATGCTTACCTCTTGACAACAAACAAGGATCCTTCCACATCCTTTCGACTCTGCAGAAAAAGATCAAAATAATATCAGTACTCAAATACAAGTCGATCAATAAACTACACTCAATCCCAAACTAGTTGTAATCTAGTATTCCTACTCATTCAATTCAAATACAATAATTTAAATCTATTTTCTCGAATTAACTTAAGAGTTCTTCAAAAACTAAAAGGTTTTGCTAAATCACACACTTATCCTACACAAACATACAAAGAAAGATGCAATTTTTGCAAGAGAAAATGAATACCCATTGGCTATTATCAATATTGAATTCGTATAAACTAACATAAGAAAATGAGTTGAGGGTGAGAAAAAAGTGTTGTAATTAAAAAAGGTGACAAGTTCGACCAGCTTTGTTCAAAACTTCCTTTAAATTATGATTAAGTTAAATGGGATGTAAAGTGTAATATTTAATACTTGTTAATCTTTTGAAAAATACAAAATAACCCTACCCATTAATTCAAAACCCCAACTCCCCAACACACTATCTTTTCATTCTTCTTCATCTTTCAATCAACCGTTGTTCTCTTCCTCTCTTCTTCACTGCATTTTCTGTTCTTCTAAAGTAATTTCTCTTCAGAAATCATCACACCAATAAGCCCAATCTATGTCGGTGAGCCATTAATGCACACTACTCCGCTTAGAGGTAATTTTTTTTACTTTTGTCAAATATCTCTGTGTTGAACAGTTAGGGTTTTGGATTTTTCAAACTAAAAATGGTTTCAGTTGTTGAAGAAGAAGAAGAAGCAGAAGATGGGTTTTGCATATTATGTTGTTCGATGACTTTATTTGTTGTATTTGTTGTTCTTGTTGGATCTTTTAAAAATATTGTCACTGGTAGGCCGAACTTATTTTTCTTGTAGGGTTTTTGTTGTTGTAGAAAAATACTGTGATGTTGTTTGATTTATTTTCCAACAGCTGAAGAAGTTGTTGCAGCAACTTACGCACTTGTTTGAATAAATCAGAAGTTGCCGAGGTTATTTTGTTGCAACCACAGCAGTTGTTTGATTTTTTGAAATAAGAGGTTAAGTTGTTGCAACAACTTCCTAAACTGCTGGAAATAAATCAAATAGTTGCTGGAATTGTTGCAACAAGTTGTTGGAGTTTTTGCAACAAGTTTACAATTTATTGCAACAACTCACACACCTGTTGACAAAAAAATTATTATTTGCCAAACAAGAGCTGAAGTTGTTGCAACAACTTCCACAGTTATTGGTAAAAATCAAATGGTTGTTGTACTTGTTAGAACAACATCAGCAACTGTTGGATAAAATCAAAGAACTGTTGTTGTTGTTGCAAACAATTTGTTGGTGCTACCTTTGTACCCATGGTTATTTCATAATTTAGAGAGTAATTAGGGGTCAACAACTGTTTGATTTTTACCACAGCTGTTGGTAAATATCAAACAACTGTTGAAATTGTTGCAACAACTTCAGCAACTGTTGGATAAAATCAAACAACTGTGAAGTTGTTGCAACAACTCGTACACTTGTTGAAAAAAAAATCAATATTTGCCAAATAAGAGCTGAAGTTGTTGCAACAACTTGTTGGTGCTACCTTTGTACCCATTGTTGTTTCATAATTTAGGGAGTAACAGGGGTCAACAACTGTTTGATTATTACCATAGTTGTTGGTAAATATCAAACAACTGTTGAAGTTGTTGCAACAACTTCAGCAACTGTTGGATAAAATCAAACAACTGTTGAAATTGTTGCAACAACTCTCACACTTGTTGAAAACAAAATCAATATTTGTCAAACAAGAGCTGAAGTTGTTGCAATAACTTGTTGGCGCTGTCTTTGAACCCATTGTTATTTTATAATTTAGGGAGTAAATTGGGGTCAACAACTGATTGATTTTTACCACAGTTGTTGGTAAATATCAAACAGTTGCTTTACTTGTTGCAGAAACTTCAGCAACTGTTGGATAAAATCAAACAACTGGTGAAGTTGTTGCAACAACTCAGACAGTTTTAAATAACAAATTAATATTTGTTTTACTTTTTTGATTTGCAGCAGTTGTTTTCACTGTTTATTTTGACTGAATAATTAAATTAATTGTTGATTTATATTTTGTCTCATATTTTTACAGATACAATGACTTTAAAAAGAGCAAGAACTACCAGTAAAAGTGTTGCTGCTTTTAGAAGATCAAAAAGAACTAAGACTCAAGCAGAAGAAAAAAATGATAAACCTGAGAGTCCAGGCTATCTAGATGTGCTTGCTGAACAAGTAGGAGTCATAGCGGAAAATGAGGTCGCATCAAGCCAGAAGCAACAAGATGACGCTTTAGAAGCCAAAGAAGCATTTGAAATAGATGAAGATGATTCCTCCCAAGAACAAACTGAAAGTGGACGTGCTTCTTAAGGTAATAAAGATGGAGAGGATGATGAAGATGGGGAAGGTGATAAGGAAGATGAAGAGGATGGGGAAGGTGATAATGAAAATGGGAAAGGTGATAATGAAGATGGGGAAGATGAAAATAATGATGATGATGATACTGATGAGAACACCACAACAGCCGATGATAAAACAGAAGAAGCGAATGATGAAAATGTCCCCTCTACTCCTGACGAGGCATCTAGTAGTTGAAGAGATCCAAGCACAACTTCCACTGAGATAGTTGTAAAAAATATAAGGTTTGAAAATTACAACTTAAAGATGTCGATGGATGTGCATGGAGAACTAGAGGGTGACATTGTTGTTAGATCAAGTATGGGTAGAAGGTCTACAGAATTTAGAAAGATCTTAAGGGAAAATGATTTAGTGAAATTCTTTTAAAGCAGCTGTTTTGGAAAATTTTTAGACTTACCCGATGACACCACTCCAAGATTTCAAATGACTATGGTGTACGGTATCCTACATTGTAGGATCGTTTGTGATAAAAAAGATGAGATTTGGATTAATTACTGCGGCATGCCTGTATGTTTTGGCATGAAGGAATTTGCTGTTATGAAAGGATTAAACTGTCATTCTCCTCCTTGTGTTGGAGGAGCCAAATCAGCAACCAAGGGTGATGATTTTTTTAAGTTAATTGGAAAAAGCTACAAGGAAAAGAATCTGCTTGAACATTTAAAATCCAAAACAGTTTCGAGGAATGTGAAGAAGTCACTGTGCTTAGTTTGGTTTGTGCAAAGTGTTCTTTGTGCAAGCCATGTTGGGAAGAACATCTCTTCTGATTGGATCAAACTCTCTGTAGACTATGAAGCATTCAATGCCTATCCATGGGGCCGAGAAAGCTTCAAACTCACAGTTAAACATTTGTTGAGGGAGTTAAAGCCAAACATGAAGACCATTAACCTATATGGCTTTCCTTGGGCTTTCATGGTAAATTTTATTAGCTTGATTATTTAATTATTTTTGAATCTATCCTTTATAGTGATCCATTTTGACTTTATTTTATCTAGGCTTGGGCATTTGAAGTTATTCCTCACCTCCAGCATCAAGTTAAGGACTTTGCAGAAGAAGTGTCTTCTCTGCGGATCCTTATATGGCTGGCTGCAAAGAATAACAAAGCAGTTGGTATTGATCTACTTACCCCCCCTAGAGACTTGGTAAACCTCATTACACAATTATATACCCTTGGAATATATTATTGCAACCTTAGTAATTTTTTGATTTAGTTAAACAAGAGTTGAAGTTGCTGCGAGATCTTCCTCAGTTGTTGAAATAAAATCAAGTAGTTGCTGGACTTGTTACAACAACTCCAGCAACTATTTGATTTTATCAAACAACTATTGAAGTTGCTGCAACAACTCACTCAGTTGTTTGATTTTGTCAGACAAGAGCTGAAGTTGCTGCAAAAACTTCCTCAGTTGTTGAAATAAAACCAAGCAGTTACTGGACTTGTTTCGACAACTCCATCAACTATTTGAATATGTCAAACATCTCTTGAAGTTGCTACAACAACTCACTCAATTATTTGATTTTGTTAGACAAGAGCTGAAGTTGTTGCAACAACTTCCTTAGTTGTTCAAATAAAATCAAGCAGTTATTGGACTTGTAGCAAAAAATTCAGTAACTATTTGATTTTGTCAGACAACTATTGAAGTTGCTACAACAACTAACTCATTTGTTTGATTTTATCAGACAAGAGCTGAAGCTGTTGTAACAACTTTTCTCAGTTGTTGAAATAAAATCAAACAGTTGCTGGACTTGTTGCAACAACTCCAGCAACTAATTAATTTTGTCAAACAACTGTTGAAGTTGCTGCAACAACTCACTCAGTTATTTTATTTTGTCATACAAGAGCTGAAGTTGCTGCAACAGCTCACTCAATTGTTTGATTTAATCAGAGAAAGGTGAAGTTGCTGCAACAACTTCCTCAGTTGTTGAAATAAAATCAAGAAGTTGCTGGACATGTTGCAAAAACTCCAACAACTATCTGATTTTGTTAAACAGTAGTTGCAGTTGCTGCAACAGCTCACTCAATTATTTGATTTATTCAGAGAAGAGATGAAGTTGCTGCAACAACTTCCTCAGTTTTTGAAATAAAATCAAGCAGTTGCTGGACTTGTTGCAACAACTCCAGTACTGTTTGATTTTGTCAAAAGAACTATTGCATTTGCTGCAACAGCTCACTCAATTGTTTGATTTATTTAGACAAGAGCTGAAGTTGCTGCAACAACTTCCTCAGTGTTGAAATAAAATCAAGTAGTTGTTAGACTTGTTGCAACAACTCCAGCAACTGTTTGATTTTGTCAGACAGGAGCTGAAATTGCTGCAATAGATCACTCAGTTGTTTGATTTATTCAAAGAAGAGGTGAAGTTGTTGCAACAACTTCCTCAGTTGTTGAAATAAAATCAAGTATTTGTTGGACTTGTTGCAAAAATTCCAGCAACCATTTGATTTTTTCAAACAGCTTTTGCAGTTGTTGCAACAGCTCACTCAGTTGTTTGATTTATTCAGAGAAGAGACGAAGTTGTTGCAACAACTTCCTCAGTTGTTGAAATAAAATCAAGTAGTTGCTGGACTTGTTGCAGCAACTCCAACAACTGTTTGATTTTGTCAAACAACTGTTGCATTTGCTGCTACACCTCACTCAGTTGTTTGATTTATTCAAACAAGAGCTCAAGTTGCTGCAACAACTTCCTCAGTTGTTGAAATAAAATCAAGCAGTTGTTGGACTTGTTGCAACAACTCCAACAACTATTTGATTTTATCAAACAACTGTTGCAGTTGCTGCAATAGCTCACTCAATTGTTTGATTTTGTCAGACAAGAGCTGAAGTTGCTGCAACAACTTTCTCAGTTGTTGAAATAAAATCAAACAGTTGCTGGACTTGTTGCAACAACTCCAACAACTGTTTGATTTTGTCAAGCAACTGTTGCATTTGCTGCAACAACTCACTCAGTTGTTTGATTTATTTAGAAAAGAGCTGAAAGTTGCTGAACTTGTGTTTAATCAATTTTAGAAGTCATTTGGATTCTTTTTTAGCATTCAGAACTCTCCTAAGGACAAATTAACGTTCGATTGATCGACCAACTAGAAAACGAGCTGACTTTCGATCGAGAGCTGCTGATTCATTAGTTTCTTTATTGAACATTGATGAGCCAGCAGGTTCCTATTGAAAGTTGATTTAATTCTGAGCAACCTGATCGGATATGAACCGACTTTCAATTGGTAGTTGTTGGTTCATCAATGTTCAATAAGATACTAATGAATCATTAGCTCCCAATCGAAAGTCAGTTTATTTTTTAGTTGGCGGATCAGTTGAACGCGCAAATTTATCCTTGAATAGTCATGAATGAAAAAAAAGCTCCAAGTGGCTACTATTTTGGGTTATCACAAGTCCTTTCTAGATAAACATAGTGTTATATTTATCCCACGCTCGATGTTGAATAACTAATCCCAAGATAAATTATTCCGAGATTTTATCCCAATCAAACATGGAGTAAAACCATTCAAAAATTAATCTGACACTATTTATATTTTATTTGAAGGTGGAATTACAATTTCGAGATAACTAAACCCCAAATTTAATTATCCCGGGGTAACTTATTTCCCAACCAAATGACTCCTTAGTAGCAGAACCATTTTTTTGGGTGTTAATTGATGACACCCTTTTGCTGGATAATTAAAAATAGTTGAGTTAAAAAAAACAAAACACACACACATATATATGAAAAAGAACTAGAAATATTCTTAGATTATGTGAAATTGAATAAAAATATATTTCATTAATAATTTGATTAGAAAATATTCCTACAGTCAATAATTTGATCCAGAAATGCCTTTTCTGACTGTCGTTAATAGTTTGATCCAAAAATTTCTTTGCCGACTGTCATTAATAGTTTGGTCTAGACATTCATGCTATAAAGAATCTATTGAACTTAATTAATCATAAACAAATGTTAGATTAATAAATATTGATTTTCTTTAATAAATATTATGGGATTAATATTTTATTATTATTATTTTATTATAATAATTAAAAATTATTGGAGTATTGAAAATAAAGACCAATTAAGTTTTACATTAAAAAAATTTAAAGAAATGACTTTTTAGTTTCTTAACATTTCATCTTTAATATAATTAAGAGAGTTAAAAGAAATGCTTTTTATATTTTTTTTAACATAGCAAATAAATGAGGAAAAAATAGGGACCCCCCCCCGGCCCCCCAAAAAAGAAGAAAAAAATAATTATATTTGTTGACCAGAGATAGGTGTTACGTCACTTTTTTTTATTCGTACCTTTATAATTATTTTGGGTAATGAGAGGTTATTGACATTCTCTAGAGTCAAAATTTTATTTATCTTTTATCTAAATTTTTTTTTTACTTTTTATTCTTTTTATTTGTATTTATTCATGTGATATGTAAAAAAAATCAAAGAAATATCATAACATTTTAAACATAATTGCACCTTTATATTCTATGTTATGATTTTAAAAAAAAACTCAATAGTCCCTTCTCTTTCTTTAAGTAAAACGGTCAATACATGTTACGTCTATATCTAGGTAAATATCCAATTCAATTGTGTAAAATGACTATCTTCAAGGCATAACTTATCAGATTCTCATATTCGCTGACAAGTAATCACAATAATATTTTGAGTAATATCACAAATAAAAAGATAACAATATGTAAAAAAATTTGTGCCGTAGAATGTTGACAAACTTTTCTGTCAATATTTTTTTTCTTTAGATTTATGAGTAGCATTTTGTCAAGGATTATTTTAATCATTTCGCCATAAAATTTTAAATTATTTCGCGAGATTTTTAAAGAAAAAGTACATTAAAAATAATTAAAATATTGAAATTAAGGTCGAACTAAGTTACTTAAATACGGACTATTTTTTTCAAAATTGTTAGTAATTCATCAATACATGAGTTCTATCCTCAAATGATCTTTTAAATTTAAACATATATTTATTTTTATTTTAATATTTGAGCACACATGATCTAATTATATTTTCTAAAATTTTCTAAAATTGCACTTTGAAAAATACATTACGTTTGCAACTAATCACTTGATTAGAACTATTTATATATTTTAAAAAAAATTAAATATCTCAATATCAAATGTGAAATATTAAATTAGTCATTTAATATGTAATAATTTTTAGTACATATATACTATAGTTGCTTTCTAGATTTCAAGATTTTTATTTAGACTTTTTGTTGTTGTGTCTCCGTAGTTACTTTTTTTTTTGTTTACATAAATGAAAGAACGCTTCGATTTGATTTTTATTTTAACTTTTGAAAATTTATTTTTGGCAAATACATATGGATTAAATTAAAGTTATTTAGATTATTTTTTTAAAAAAACTAATAATAATATCAAATGTCACAAATATACTTTTAGGATTATTTTACCATCATAAAGTAAGAAGCAGATAAGTGAGTACAAGCTATGTCTAATCATAGATAAGGAAGGAAATCAAGGCAAGGATAAAAGGGATACAAGATACAAGGAGAGCTAGAAAGTGCAAGCACTGGATACACACAATTATAGTTAGGTGTTAGGCAGCTGAGAATGTTATTAGGGTGTGTTTTCTTTTACTATTTGCTTTTGGGAGGTCCAAGAGCTAATGGAATTAGGCCGAGATTCTCGTATACTTTCTAAATATCATTTGTTTGTTCTGATATATTCACAAAAAAAAAATTGTAGCCCAAAAATAATATATCTTGGGCTAAGGATGAAAAAGAATTTGAAGTTATATATAAAGCTGGTTAAGCCAAGTAAGAAGATAAAATATAGACTAATTTTGATAGAATTATTGTACCAGCAGTTAGAGAGAGTAATCAATCATGTGTTTTAATATGAAAAATGTCTAAATGTGTGCTTAAAGTATTCAAAAATTATGAAAAAGTATGTCCTTGTATAATAGTTTAGCTCACATATGTTCTAACCCTTTCAATAATCAATCCGAAAGTATCCTTAATTTAAGGAAATAGCCAATTAACCTAATTAGATTATTATTAATAAATAAAAACAGTCGTTGATGCACTGTCCAACATTGATTATATCTTTACGCTGTAACATAATATTGAGCCATAACAACAATATAAATCTTCATTACAAGTTTGATATATTACTGAAAATAAATAAATAACATATTATAACGAATTAAATTACTCAAATTTTTGACTCTTCCAACACCTGGCAAACTTAAATAAGTGACTGGCATACCTTTCCATCAGGAGCAATGTAATATTTCTTAATGATACCACAGTCCATTTTGATTTGAAATTTCCAGCACAAATGTAAGATATGCTTCTTAAATTCCTTTGTCGAGTAAATAAATGACATTAACTAAGTAATTGCTTCTAGGCAAGAGTCAGGTTCACCAGGCAGTGCCATCTTGTGACACTTAGAATTCTCCAAAGTCAGTGGGGCACCCTTGGTACTGGATAAAATACCAGCAATGTCATCACTTGGCATAGATGACATGTACTTGGCACTTGCTTCTGGGCAAGAGACAGGTTTACTAACCCGGGTTTGCCGCTCAAATTTCTTCTTCTATGTAGGAGTTCTCCACTGACGAGGTTTTGAATTTGCCAAAGTCGGTAGGCCACTCTTGGTACTAGACAAAATACTAGCAATGTCATCACTTGGCATAGATGACATGTATTTGGCACTTGTTTCTAGGCAAGAGTCAGGTTCATTGACCAGGGTCTTCCCTTCAATTTTTTTCTTCTTTGTAGGAGGTCTCTCCCGGTGAGGCTTTGAATTCGCCAAAGCCGGTAGGTCATTCTTGGTACTGAACAAAATACCAGTGTCATCAACAACAGGCGGAGTTATAGTAGAGAAATCATGTGGTGATACACATGATTCTTCATTTTGTCTACGAGGAATTGACCTGCAATAACCACTACCACACAATTGATCATCCTTTATGTCAGGTGCAGAAGCAAATCATTTTTTAACAGATTGAAGATTGAAAATTCTGATCAACAGGCAGCATGGCCGCACTATTGGTACAAAGAGCATTCAAGTTATCAAAGTATGTTTCAAGGTTCAGTTTATCTTCAAGGGCAACTACTCAAAATTCAAAAAATTGACTTCCCTGTGAGGTTGAGGAGTTCAGTTCAGAAAAAAATTGCTTGATAGTTAACTTGGTTTTATCAAGCACAACTTTCTTCACCAATTTCCTTAAAATATCTGTAGAAGAAGACATCCAATGCTTGAGATTTTTACTATCATCCTTCAGCTGCACTTCATACCAAATTTGTTCACTGAGATTAAGAGCGGGTATAACTGCTCAATCTCCTCAATCACTTCAAGGAAAATCCAGGAAGCACGAGACTCCCATTCTTCTGTAACCTCATTCCAATCCTGAGATACACGCAGTTTGTCCACTCGACCCTTCATTTCATCACCCATGTCTGGAAAGTAAATTCTTCGCTCCTCTTCACCTTCTTCACGATCAAATATCACACCTCCCCACGAGACATCATTATAAAACATATCTACACATTGTCCATAAGGTAAAGGTAATCGTGCAAATTCACGCGGAGGTGGAAAAGGCCTAATCATATTCATACTAAGATGATGAACTGGCTTTTCATCAGCCGTAGTTACCCAATCAACTATAGGAGAATCATTTATAAATTCTACCAAGTTGTCAGAACCATGATCTGATAGAATGTGATCATATTTAACTTGACGAAATAAATCATCAAAACCAATCACAGTACCCAAGTGCCATGAACCCAAAAACGCATCTTCAACAATCTTCACCTACATAAATCACAACTACCACACAATTGATCATCCTTTCTGTCATGTGCAGAAGCAAATCATTTTTTAACAGATTGAATATTGGAAAAATTCTGATCAACAGGCAGCATGGCCGCACTATCGGTACAAAGAGCATTCAAGTTATCAAAGTATGTTTCAAGGTTCAGTTTATCTTCAAGGGCAACTACTGAAAATTCGAAAAATTGACTTCCCTGTGAGGTTGAGGAGTTCAGTTCAGAAAAAAATTGCTTGATGGTTAACTTGGTATTATAAAGCACAACTTCCTTCACCAATTTCCTCCAAATATCTGTAGAAGAAGACGTCCAATGCTTGAGATTTTTACTATCATCCTTCAGCTGCACTTCATACCAAATTTGTTTCATTGAGTTTAAGAACGGGTATAGTTGCTCAATCTCCTCAATCACTTCAAGAAAAATCTAGGAAGCGCGAGACTCCCATTCTTCTGTAACCTCATTCTAATCCTGAGATACACACAGTTTGTCCACTCGACCCTTCATTTCATCACCCATGTCTGCAAAGTAAATTCTTCGCTCTTCTTCACCTTCTTCACGATCAAATATCACACCTTCCCACCAGACATTATTATAAAACATATCTACACATTATCCATAAGGTAAAGGTAATCGTGCAAATTCACGCGGAGGTGGCAAAGGCCTAATCATATTCATACCAAGATGATGAACTGGCTTTTCATCAGCAGGAGTTACCCAATCAACTATAGGAGAAACACTTACAAATTCTACCAAGTTGTCAGAACCATGATCTGACAGAATGTGATCATATTTAACTTGACGAAATAAATCATCACAACCAATCATAGTACCCAAGTGCCATGAACCCAAAAACCCATCTTCAACAAACTTCACCTACATAAATCACAACCTCTTAAACTCTCCATAACTAAAAAAGGGGAAAATGGTATAAAGGGATGAAAACAATCTTGACCCGTGACATACATACACTTTTTATAACCTTCAAAACACCCAAAACAAATTATGGCATTGAACTAAAATCGAAAGGTAAATTGAGCTTTGTATGCACAATGAACCCCAAAAATTTGAACTCCTTGAGTACACCCACTTACTAGTTCTATCAAATAATTCCAGTTTCCTTTAATTCATGAGCATTAAATAAATAAACCGTGCAAATCTATGGGTATACAAATATATAGAAACTAAAGGTAGATAATTAAATGTGGGTAAATCATCTTAAAGAAGCAATTTTTTTAATTTTTAAAAAACGTTACAACCAATGAAACCTAAAAATCAATGAAATTCTGAAGCATTCTTTTCAGTGATTTATCTGTATATATAAATCGATTTTCAAAATTGAGATGTTTTGCTCCTCACACACATGTTTAGAATCAAATGAAAAAAGAAAAAAAGGATCAAACAAAACTCAAAACAGAGCATTTTAATTACCTCGACTTTCTGATCGATACCCAATTTTCGATGGGTTCCTCCGTCTACTTTGGGCTTTCTTTTCTTCACAACTCGCTCACTTTTGGCCTCCATTGAAGAGTGAAAGTTCTTTTTGCAAGGAATCAAAGGAGTTGCAGTTACACTATGAGTTCTCCACGTTTACAAGTGTATATATACTAACAAAAAAACTAAACGTAGATGGGGAGATTAAACAATAGTTAGAAAGACAACTAGGGTTGCCAAATGCGGCGCATGCGGTTATAGGGCAAACCTGTATAAACCTAGATTTTAATTCATCCCGCGCCGCGGCGCCTGCCTTGTATAACATAATTTGATACTTTCAATCCGTTCTGTCCAGCCCTACGTAAATCTGCATCGCATAATTTGCTATTTTAAAATAAATAATTTATATTATAAAAAAAATCAACCATGCATAATTTCTACTAACATAATATTTTTACTAATAAATAATTTATATTCACTCTCCACACTTTTAAATCCTAGGGTCAGTTTGGTGTGAAGGAAAATTTTTCCATGAAAAATATTTTCTAGGAAAAAAATATTTCTTACTTATTTTCTTATGTTTGGTATGCAAGTAGAAAATACTTATATATAGAATCTAAGACAAAACTATGAGGATGAGATAAGTTGGATGGTTGTGAGGGTGGGAAGAAGATAATGTGACGTGTTTTTCTTATTTTTATTAGGGAAGTCATTTTACTTATTTTTAAGAAACTTGTTTTCCTAAACAAAATATTTTTCAAAACTTTTGATCAACCGAGCACACAATAATGTCAAACAATTAAAAAAATGACAATTTAGACAAAAAATATTAGAGAAATAAATTCTTAGTGATTGATAATCAAATCAAATATATTTTTGAAATAAGAGCTCTATTGTGTCAAGAACAAAAATTATTTTTTCAAAAATGACTATTAAACCGCATACACCCGCACAAACCCGCAAGTCGCACCGCCCCGCATCAATTTTTAAAAAACTTATTTCAACCCACCCCACATCCGCATAACCTAAAATCTGCTCCGCACCGTATAGCAAAAAATCTGCCCTTCCTCATTGTCATCTCTAACGACAACTGGATTCACAATTAGGTCCCGTTTGGCCATGCGAGATGAAATCATGATAATAGTTGGCAAAGATTCTTTACATTTATTAAATAGTTGGTTGTTAAATATAGTTGGTATATATAAAATGGTGGAGTTTTCTTTTTTACAAAATATAAACTTGTGGTTAAATTTTGCATTTGAAAAATCTCATCTCATGATTTGAAATCTCAAATCAAGCTTTTTGGAGAATTTGAAATTTCATCTCATGATTTGAAATTATGAGGTGAAACTGCATGTTCAAACGCCGCTAGTTTCATCTCATAATTTCAAATAGCGATATAAAATCATATACTCAAACGCCTACTTAAAATGAGAAGTGAATTCAAGATTTAATCTTTATAAGGTGCAATCTTAAGAATTCTTAATAATAAATTTATTATATTTTTTGAAATTATAATTTTAGAAAGATTATTTATTTTAGTGAATTAATATATTTAGTTAAAAGTATTAGGTTGAGTTTGAGAATATTATTGGAAAGGAAAAATCTATTACTCTTTTTTCTCAAATATAATTTTTTCATCAATTTAAGACAAAATTGGAGTAATGACAATCATTCCTTGGTAATTACAATAAATAAATATTCCTAATTTTTAGAAATTTATAAAAGGAACTAAGGAAGCATTCAAGTTTGTTTTCTAGAGAGAATTTTTTTTGTTTTTGATTTAATTCATATAAATCGATACTTCTTCTGTCTCAAGTTATCTATCGTAATTTTTAAAAATAATTATTTCAAATTAATTTTATTTTAGAAGTTCAAGACAAATGTAATTTTTTTTTCATTTTAGAATTAATAGTAATTGTTCTTGAAAATTAATATTTAATGAGAATAGATGATATCTTATGACATAAATGAGAGTAAATTAATAATAAGAAAAACCTCTCGATTAATATTTTTTTAATAATAGATGTGTAAAAGAGAATTACGTAAAGCAATTTGAAATGAAGATAACAATTTTTATTTTTTAAATAATTATAGTATGTTGAAAATGCTTTAGCAAATTATTACCTTATTTTCTAACTTATTAATTTCATATTTATGCTGCACTATTATATTTTCCATCTAATTTTTTAATTTATTCTAAAATAAGTAATTTTTTCAAGAAATCCCAAAAGGTAGTATTAATTAATTTATTTTCAAAATTACTCTTGTCTAAAAGATGCTGAACAAATTTTCAAAAAAAAATCTTTTAAAACTTTTTTATATTTTTCTATGAGTATATTAAATAAATATTTTAATAAAATAATTTATTAAATTAGAGCTATTAAGTGACTTTTTTAAGGGTGTGTTAAGTTTTAAAATTATTTTAAAAATAAAAAAATTACATATAATTATTTTTTAAATGATCTAGTACTGTAATAAGTACACACACACTCGTTGAGTGTGTCTAGTATAGAGAAAGTAGTTTCTGGAAAAATTTTAATTTTTTTCATGTTTGGTTTGATAATATACTTTGGAAGTATTTTCTTTAGAAAATCAAGTTCCCTAAAATGAAAAAAATAATTTTTCTAATGAAAGTAGGAAAAATAAGTTTCAGAAGGGACATTTCAAGTTCATTATCTCCTCTCACTCATACAATACCCCCACCTACCAACCCGAACCCCCGACTTCCTTTTTCATCCCATTCCATACTCATATTATTTTATCAAAAAAATATTTTTGACCATAATGACCTAATATGATGGTATTACCTATTCCCTCTATAAATAAATTTTATTGGGGGCATTTTTACCCTTTTTTCCAAATTCAAATTCCCTGATCTATTTATATTTATTAGTTATTTTTTCAATACATAGAGAATAAATAATTTTATAATGAATCCGATTTCTACAAATAAGGTTAATAGAAATATCCTAATATTCCTGTATGTATATTTTTCTTATATATATATATATATATATATATATATATATATATATTCTCATGTATATTCTTTTTGTTAATATATCTCATGATTATTTTCCTACATACACATCAATTACCAATCGAGTGTTTTCCTGCAAATGATACTACTTTATTACTATCTCTTGACATGAATTGGAAGTCAGGTTTACTACTTTAAAGGATTCTCCAAAGTAACTTGCACCCCCTTGAAATTCATCAATAAGATAACGTAATCCATGAAATATATTACTATGGTTCAATGTTGTTCAAGTCAAATAGTAAATCATGCATGAGCTACTACTTTATGCACTTCTTTTCATAGGGAAAAGGAAAACAAACACAAAAAATAAGCTGAGACTGTCTATTCCCTTAGTCCAGCACAAGAATGAAAAATATACTAGATAAGTAAGATGGAGAAGCTAAAGCATCAAAGAACCTTGCAAAAGTTACTGGAAGATACAGTCTAAGAAGAAACTTTTTGAACAGAAAACAAATAACTAACCTGTATTTTTGCGGTTCATAACAATGAACTGAAACCGACCTGTAACACCCACCAAAGAAATAATAAATATCTCATAAAGCCATACCGTTCAAGTCAACTTTGGAAGAAGAATAGTGCACTGAATCTAGAAACTATCAATCAATTAATCAACTTAGTCCCAATCTAAATCTAGATGGGGTCAAGAGTAGGAGTCTGTATAAATAATTTTGCGCCACTGTGCTTCGCTTAATTCCATTACTAAAATAATTTGACTATTAAGGCAAATTACTTCTCTAAGCTTCTTCAAAGTTCACACTTATAACACTGTGAGAGATACAAGTTTTGACCATATTATATCTAAAACTTTTCCACAGAAAAACAGAAATACACCTCAAAGGTCACCAATTTAATCAAACCCTGAAAAGGGTCAGAGAAAGAAATGCCTTAAAAAAATAAAAAACAAGTCCAGAAGTCCAAATGCTTACCTCTTGACAACAAACAAGGATCCTTCCACATCCTTTCGACTCTGCAGAAAAAGATCAAAACAATATCAGTACTCAAATACAAGTCGATCAATAAACTACACTCAATCCCAAACTAGTTGTAATCTAGTATTCCTACTCATTCAATTCAAATACAATAATTTATATCTTTTTTCTCAAATTAACTTAAGAGTTCTTCAAAAACTAAAAGGTTTTGCTAAATCACACACTTATCCTACACAAACATACAAAGAAAGATGCAATTTTTCAAGAGAAAATGAATACCCATTGGCTATTATCAATATTGAATTCGTATAAACTAACATAAGAAAATGAGTTGAGGGTGAGAAAAAAGTGTTGTAATTAAAAAAGGTGACAAGTTTGACCAGCTTTGGTCAAAACTTCCTTTAAATTATGGTTAAGTTAAATGGGATATAAAGTGTAATATTTAAAACTTGTTAATCTTTTGAAAAATACAAAATAACCCTACCCATTAATTCAAAACCCCAACTCCCCAACACACTATCTTTTCATTCTTCTTCATCTTCCACTCAACCGTTGTTCTCTTCCTCTCTTCTTCACTGCGTTTTCTGTTCTTCTAAAGTAATTTTTCTTCAGAAATCATCACACCAATAAGCCCAATCGACGTCGGTGAGCCATTAATGCACACTACTCCGCTTAGAGGTAATTGTTTTTGCTTTTGTCAAAAATCTCTGTGTTGAACAGTTAGGGTTTTGGATTTTTCGAACTAAAAGTGGTTTCAGTTGTTGAAGAAGAAGAAGAAGAAGAAGATGGGTTTTGCATATTATGTTGTTCAATGACTTTATTTGTTGTATTTGTTGTTCTTGTTGGGTTTTTTAAAAATATTGTCACTGGTAGGCCGAAGTTATTTTTCTTGTGGGGTTTTTGTTGTTGTAGAAAAAAATATTGTGATGTTGTTTGATTTATTTTCCAACAGCTGAAGAAGTTGTTGCAGCAACTTACGCACTTGTTTGAATAAATCAGAAGTTGTTGAGGTTATTTTATTGCAACCTCAGCAGTTGTTTGATTTTTTGAAATAAGAGGTTAAGTTGTTGCAACAACTTCCTAAACTGCCGGAAATAAATCAAATAGTTGCTGGAATTGTTGCAACAAGTTGTTGGAGCTTTTGCAACAAGTTTACAATTTGTTGCAACAACTCACACACCTGTTGACAAAAAAATTATTATTTGCCAAACAAGAACTGAAGTTGTTGCAACAACTTCCACAGTTGTTGGTAAAAATCAAACAGTTGTTGTACTTGTTACAACAACATCAGCAACTGTTGGATAAAATCAAACAACTGTTGTTGTTGTTGCAACAATTCTCACACTTGTTGAAAGAAAAAATCAATATTTTCCAATCAAGAGATGAAGTTGTTGCAACAATTTGTTGGTGCTACCTTTGTACCCATGGTTATTTCATAATTCAGAGAGTAATTTGTCACGTCCCGCCTTGGGGGGTATGACTGGCACCTGGTGCCCTAGTAGGACCTAGACTGTTATCTGGTGAGCCTAAGCACATCTGGTGCCTGGCTGGCTCTAACTCAAATTTATGAGATCAACGGGCTATATAACGGTTGTAAATACAGCCTCCGGCCGACTAGGCCTATAGCCACCTGTATGAAACTCCAGCTAACCAGAAACATACTTGTAACAAGGAACCTATGCGGGCCGATAAGGCCACCATGCTGTCTAGTTATCTATAACTCAACAATAGCATTCTAAATAGCTACGTGACCGGCAAGGTCACCACTACTGACTGGTTATGGACACACACGACCAACACAAACTGAAATACTAAATAGCCATAACAAACTGCACGGCCTCGCACGACCGGCTTAACTGACCACAGAGAAATATATACAGACTGCAAGCCTCTAGGAATACTGATAAGATGGTCGGGACAAGGCCCCGGCCTACCCATACTATACAACAACAAAAAAGGAAATACACCTCTGAATATCAAGCTCTGGATGACAAGAGCTGATGACTCTGCGCTGGCTAGGATCACGAGGGATCGCCTCCTCGTCTATGAGTACTTGCAGGCAAGTAATGTAGCGCCCCACCGAGCATCAGCACCGCTGGTACTGAGTATGCAAAGCAACTGAAATAACATAACTGAATACAATAACATAACTAGCAGTTCTGAATAGCAGGAGACAACTGAATTTGAAGAGCTGATAGGAACTAGATCAAACCTTTCTGCATTGAAAGGCAGGAGCGTGTCTGTAGTCACGACGGCCTGTTGTCTACTAACTAACAGGTAGCACATAAATACATATATACATATATAAAAAACAAGAGCCAATATCAACCCCCATAAGCCGGACGGCGCCAACCAAGCAAACAATCTATATACCCCTACCCGGGTCAAAACCAATTAAAAAATAAGCCTCTCCACTCATCTACTCACTTTGGAGCTCCTCTACCGGCCCTCTGGGTCTCCGACTCGGGCCATAGCCTCCGATATAAATAACCGTGTCTGAGTCCGGAGGACTCCTGTGTAGACGGTAACAGATAGGGTCTGTTTCCCCGGAACTCTCCTCAGGGCTATCTGAAACCGGAGCTACACCTGTAATAAGATCTGTAATGGTAACTGTATCTGTATCTGTTCCCTGGGCGCTTGCGCACAACAGGGCTATCTGTATTGTAATGTTGATCAGCCTGATATGGGGAAAGCTTCATCCCATCTTCATCCAAACTGGGGATGGCATGCCACTCCTTGGAGTGACGTAAACCCACCCGCTCAGTGGGCGACACGATTACCAACCCAGGGGTGGCGAGGACACTCAATAAGGTGCCCTCACGCCATATCAAGTCTCAACAAACAATAGCACATATAAATAGCAAGCATGTATAACTAAAAGAAGACTATCTAAAATCTGATTTCTTTCTGTTTTATACTGATTCTTTACTGATTATACTGATTCTGAAATCTTTATTTAACTGTATGGCTAACCTGTAGCTAGGATACTATCTGTCTGAATGGCTAATCTGTAGCCGTAACTGTCTGTCTATCTGATCTTTCTTTACTAACTGTTATTATGAAAATCTGTCTCTTTTTATTCTACAACATGCTTGCTAATCACATAATAGGCTAAACTGAATTTGTAATACTAACTTGCCCTTTGGCGCATGCTTTACTGAGTTTCGGACTGAATACGATATGGCAACACAACTCAGAACCTACTAGACTTACTTAATTCTCAACATTCAACTCCGAGAGTCACAAATACGGAGTTTACTATGATTTACCAAGCTAAGACTTACTAACTTGCCGAAGAACAGCTTCACATACCTTAACCTCGAGTTATCCGACTGTCGGACGAGGCTCGGTTAGTACTCCAGCTATTTCTCCCAACTGCATTCATATATACGTCAATTAATAGTAAATACAACTTTATTCTAAAGGACGACGTCACTTTCGACATAATTATAGCCTAAACTTAGGCTTATCGAAAGACGTTCGAAAACTTGCTATTTTTCAGAAGTCCAGAAGGGAGAAGTATTCACTTCACAGCTAGGAGCACATAGACACTAGTTTAGAGCAATTCTACTTACCTTAGTCCAGTAGCTCGATGATTCGTCGGCCGTATTTCGCGAAACTAAATCCGTAGGAATGCTCTCTGCTGCTAAATACCTCGGTACCTAAGGTTAATTTGGGTTTGGACTACGTTTGGCAGCGTAATCGAATGATTATATGTGTACCCTCTTCGTCTTCCTCTATTTCGCTGCGCTTTCTGGAAATTATTTGGTGGAAAATGAGATTAAAACCGAAGTGGGGCTTTATATTCTTGAGCCTAGGCAGGGCGAACATGTCACGGAGCCAATGCGGAGACTCCACCTCCGTGACACACTGCCATCGCGGAGGGGCTCTGCCTCGGCTCCTTTCGTGATGGTTCGACAGGTTTCTCGTTCGATCTTTTCCCGAGCCTTTCTCTAGCACGTATGACTTCCAAATATGCTTAACCAACGCACGAACAGGCCATCTAGGTACCGGAAATCCTACGGGGTATAACATAATTAGGGGTCAACAACTGTTTGATTTTTACCACAACTGTTGGTAAATATCAAACAACTGTTGAAGTTGTTGCAACAACTTCAAAAACTGTTGGATAAAATCAAACAACTGTTGAAGTTGTTGCAACAACTCTCACACAGGTTGAAAAAAAATCAATATTTGCCAAATAAGAGCTGAAGTTGTTGCAACAACTTGTTGGTGCAACCTTTGTACCCATTGTTGTTTCATAATTTAGAGAGTAAACAGGGGTCAGCAACTGTTTGATTTTTACCACAGTTGTTGGTAAATATCAAACAACTATTGAAGTTGTTGCAACAACTTCAGCAACTGTTGGATAAAATCAAACAACTGTAGAAGTTGTTGCAACAACTCTCACACTTGTTGAAAAGAAAATCAATATTTGTCAAACAAGAGCTGAAGGTGTTGCAATAACCTGTTGGCGCTGTCTTTGAACCCATTGTTATTTTATAATTTAGGGAGTAAATTTGGGTCAACAACTATTTGATTTTTACCACAGTTGTTTTCACTGTTTATTTTGGCTGAATAATTAAATTAATTGTTGATTTATATTTTGTCTCATATTTTTACAGATAAAATGACTTTAAAAAGAGCAAGAACTACCAGTAAAAGTGTTGCTGTTTCTAGAAGATCAAAAAGAACTAAGACTCAAGCAGAAGAAACAAATGATAAACCTGAGAGTCCAGGCTCTCTAGATGTGCTTGCTGACCAAGTAGGAGCCATAGCGGAAAATGAGGTCGCATCAAGCCAGAAGTAACAAGATGACGCTTTAGAAGCCAAAGAAGCATTTGAAATAGATGAAGATGATTCCTCCCAAGAACAAACTGAAAGTGGACATGCTTCTAAAGGTAATAAAGATGGAGAGGATGATGAAGATGGGGAAGGTGATAATGAAGATGCAGAGGATAATGAGGATGGGGAAGGTGATAATGAAAATGGGAAAGGTGATAATGAAGATGGGGAAGATGAAAATAACGATGATGATGATACTGATGAGAACACCACAACAGCCGATGATAAAACAAAAGAAGCGAATGATGAGAATGTCCCCTCTACTCCTGCCGAGGCATCTAGTAGTTGAAGAGATCCAAGCACAACTTCCACTGAGATAGTTGTAAAAAATATAAGGTTTGAAATTACAACTTAAAGATGTTGATGGATGTGCATGGAGAACTAGAGGGTGACATTGTTGTTAGATCAAGTATGGGTAGAAGGTCTACAGAATTTAGAAAGATCTTAAGGGAAAATGATTTAGTGAAATTCTTTTAAAGCAGCTATTTTGGAAAATTTTTAGACTGACCCGATGACACCACTCCAAGATTTTAAATGACTATGGTGTAAAGTATCCTACATTGTAGGATCGTTTGTGATAAAAAAGATGAGATTTGGATTAATTACTGCGGCATGCTTGTATATTTTGGCATGAAGGAATTTGCTGTTATGACAGGATTAAACTGTCATTCTCCTACTTGTGATGGAGGAGCCAAATCAGCAACCAAGGGTAAGGATTTTATTAAGTTAATTGGAAAAAGCCACAAAGAAAAGAATCTGCTTGAACATTTAAAATCCAAAACAGTTTCGAGGATTGTGAAGAAGTCACTGTGCTTAGTTTGGTTTGTGCAAAGTGTTCTTTGTGCAAGAGATGTTAGGAAGAACATCTCTTCTGATTGGATCAAACTCTCTGCAGACTATGAAGCATTCAATGCCTATCCATGGGGCCGAGAAAGCTTCAAACTCACAGTTAAATATTTGTTGAGGGAGTTAAAGCCAAACATGAAGACCATTAACCTATATGACTTTCCTTAGGCTTTCATGGTAAATTTTATTAGCTTGACTATATAATTGTTTATGAATCTATCCTTTATAGTGATCCATTATGACTTTGTTTTATCTAGGCTTGGGCATTTGAAGTTATTCCTCACCTCCAGCATCAAGTTAAGGACTTTCCAGAAGAAGTGTCTTCTCTGCGGATCCTTAGATGGCTGGCTGCAAAGAATAACAAAGCAGTTGGTATTGATCTACTTACCCCCCCCCAGAGACTTGGTAAACCTCATTACACAATTATATACCCTTGGAATATATTATTGCAACCTTAGTAATTTTTTGATTTAGTTAAACAAGAGTTGAAGTTGCTGCAATATCTTCCTCAGTTGTTGAAATAAAATCAAGTAGTTGCTGGACTTGTTACAACAACTCCAGCAACTATTTGATTTTATCAAACAACTGTTGAAGTTGCTGCAACAACTCACTCAATTGTTTGATTTTGTCAGAGAAGAGCTGAAGTTGCTGCAAAAACTTCCTCAGTTGTTGAAATAAAATCAAGCAGTTACTGGACTTGTTTCGACAACTCCATCAACTATTTGAATTTGTCAAACATCTCTTGAAGTTGCTACAACAACTCACTCAATTATTTGATTTTGTCAAACAAGAGCTGAAGTTGCTGCAACAACTTCCTTAGTTGTTCAAATAAAATCAAGCAGTTATTGGACTTGTTGTAAAAAATTCAACAACTATTGAAGTTGCTGCAACAACTCACTCATTTGTTTGATTTTATCAGACAAGAGCTGAAGCTGCTGTAACAACTTCCTCAGTTGTTGAAAAAAAAATCAAACAGTTGTTGGACTTGTTGCAACAACTCCAGCAACTAATTGATTTTGTCAAACAACTGTTGAAGTTGCTGCAACAACTCACTCAGTTGTTTTATTTTGTCATACAAGAGCTGAAGTTGCTGCAACAGCTCACTCAGTTGTTTGATTTATTCAGAGAAAGGTGAAGTTGCTGCAAAAACTTCCTCAGTTGTTGAAATAAAATCTAGAAGTTGCTGGACATGTTGTAAAAACTCCAGCAACTATCTGATTTTGTCAAACAGTAATTGCAGTTGCTGCAACAGCTCACTCAATTATTTGATTTATTCAGAGAAGAGGTGAAGTTGCTGCAACAACTTCCTCAGTTGTTGAAATAAAATCAAGCAGTTGCTGGACTTGTTGCAACAACTCCAGTACTGTTTGATTTTGTCAAAAAACTGTTGCATTTGCTGCAACAGCTCACTCAATTGTTTGATTTATTTAGACAAGAGCTGAAGTTGCTGCAACAACTTCCTCAGTGTTGAAATAAAATCAAGTAGTTATTAGACTTGTTTCAATAACTCCAGCAACTGTTTGATTTTGTCAGACAGGAGCTGAAATTGCTGCAATAGATCACTCAGTTGTTTGATTTATTCAAAGAAGAGGTGAAGTTGCTCCAACAACTTCCTCAGTTGTTGAAATAAAATCAAGCATTTGTTGGACTTGTTGCAAAAATTCCAGCAACAATTTGATTTTTTCAAACAGTTGTTGCAGTTGTTGCAACAACTCACTCAGTTGTTTGATTTATTCAGTGAAGAGACGAAGTTGCTGCAACAACTTCCTCAGTTGTTGAAATAAAATCAAGCAGTTGCTGGACTTGTTGCAGCAACTCCAGCAACTGTTTGATTTTGTCAAACAACTGTTGCATTTGCTGCAACACCTCACTCAGTTGTTTGATTTATTCAGACAAGAGCTGAAGTTGCTGCAACAACTTCCTCAGTTGTTGAAATAAAATCAAGCAGTTGTTGGACTTGTTGCAACAACTCCAACAACTATTTGATTTTGTCAAACAACTGTTGCAGTTGCTGCAATAGCTCACTCAATTGTTTGATTTTGTCAGACAAGAGCTGAAGTTGCTGCAACAACTTTCTCAGTTGTTGAAATAAAATCAAACAGTTGCTGGACTTGTTGCAACAACTCCAACAATTGTTTGATTTTGTCAAGCAACTGTTGCATTTGCTGCAACAACTCACTCAGTTGTTTGATTTATTTAGAAAAGAGCTGAAAGTTGCTGAACTTCTTTTTAATCAATTTTAGAAGTTATTTGGATTCTTTTTTAGCATTCAGAAATGTCTTTTCTGACTGTCGTTAATAGTTTGATCCAAAAATATCTTTGCCGACTGTCATTAATAGTTTGGTCTAGACATTCATGCTATAAAGAATCTATTGAACTTAATTAATCATAAACAAATGTTAGATTAATAAAGATTGATTTTCTTTAATAAAAATTATGGGATTAATATTTTATTATTATTATTTTATTATAACAATTAAAAATTATTGGAATATTGAAAATAAAGACCAATTAAGGTTTACATTAAAAAAATTTAAAGAAATGACTTTTTAGTTTCTTAACATTTCATCTTTAATATAATTAAGAGAGTTAAAAGAAATGACTTTTTTTTTATTTTAACATAGCACATAAATGAGGAAAAAATAGGGACTCCCCCCCCCCCCCCCCCGGCCCCCAAAAAAAAAGAAGAAAAAAATAATTATATTTGTTGACCAAAGATAGGTGTTACGTCACTTTTTTTTATTCGTACCTTTATAATTATTTTGGGTAATGAGAGGTTATTGACATTCTCTAGAGTCAAAATTTTATTTATCTTTTATCTAAATTTTTTTTTTACTTTTTATTCTTTTTATTTGTATTTATTCATGTGATATGTTAAAAAAATCAAGAAATATCATAACACTTTAAACATAATTGCACCTTTATATTCTATATTATGATTTTAAAAAAACTCAATAGTCCCTTCTCTTTCTTTAAGTAAAACGGTCAATATATCTTACGTCTATATCTAGGTAAATATTCAATTTTCTTTTACGAACACAATTATCAAAGTCATATCCAATTCAATTGTGTAAAACAACTATCTTCAAGGCATAACTTATCAGATTCTCATATTCGCTGACAAGTAATCACAATAATATTTCGAGTAATATCACAAATAAAAAGATAACAATATGTAAGAAATTTTGTGCCGTAGAATGTTGACAAACTTTTCTGTCAATATTTTTTTTCTTTAGATTTATGAGTAGTATTTTGTCAAGGATTATTTTAATCATTTTGCCGTAAAATTTTAAATTATTTAGCGAGATTTTTAAAGAAAAAGTACATTAAAAAATAATTAAAATTTAAAATATTGAAATTAAGGTTCGAACTAAGTTACTTAAATACGGACTATTTCTTTTAAAATTGTTAGTAATTCATCAATACATGAGTTCTAGCCTCAAATGGTCTTTTAAATTTAAACATATATTTATTTTTATTTTTATTTTAATATTTGAGCACACATGGTCCTAATTATATTTTCTAAAATTTTCAAAAATTGCACTTTGAAAAGTACATTACGTTTGCAACTAATCACTTGATTAGAACTATTTATATATTTTAAAAAAAATTAAATAACTCAATATCAAACGTAGAAATATTAAATTAGTCATTTAATATGTAATAATTTTTAGTACATATATACTATAGTTGCTTTCTAGATTTAAGGATTTTTATTTATACTTTTTGTTGTTGTGTCTCCGTAGTTAACTTTTTTTTTTGTTTAAATATATGAAAGAACGCTTTGATTTGATTTTTATTTTAACTTTTGAAAATTTATTTTGGCAAATACATATGGATTAAATTAAAGTTATTTAGATTATTTTTTTTAAAAAAATAATAATAATATTAAATGTCACAAATATACTTTTAGGATTATTTTACCATCATAAAGTAAGAAGCAGATAAGTGAGTACAAGCTATGTCTCATCATAGATAAGGAAGGAAATCAAGGCAAGGATAAAAGGGATACAAGATACAAGGAGAGCTAGAAAGTGCAAGCACTGGATACACACAATTATAGCTAGGTGTTAGGCAGCTGAGAATGTTATTAGGGTGTGTTTTCTTTTACTATTTGCTTTTGGGAGGTCCAAGAGCTAATGGAATTAGGCCGAGATTCTCGTATACTTTCTAAATATCATTTGTTTGTTCTGATAATATATTCACAAAAAAAAAATTATAGTCCAAAAATAATATATCTTGGGCTAAGAATGAAAAAGAATTTGAAGTTATATATAAAGCTGGTTAAACCAAGTAAGAAGATAAAATATAGACTAATTTTGATAGAATTATTGTACCAGCAGTTAGAGAGAGTAATCAATCATGTGTTTGAATATGAAAAATGTCTAAATGTGTGCTTAAAGTATTCAAAAATTATGGAAAAGTATGTCCTTGTATAATAGTTTAGCTCACATATGTCCTAACCGTTCAATAATTAATCCAAAAGTATCCTTAATTTAAGGAAATAGCCAATTAACCTAATTAGATTATTATTAAAAAATAAAAATAGTCGTTGGTGCACTGTCCAACATTGATTATATCTTTACGCTGTAACATAATATTGAGCCATAACAACAGCATAAATCTTCATTACAAGTTTGATATATTACTGAAAATAAATAAATAACATATTATAACGAATTAAATTACTCAAATTTTTTACTCTTCCAACACCTGGAAAACTTGAATAAGAGACTGGCATACCTTTCCATTAGGAGCAATGTAATATTTCTTAATGATACCACAGTCCATTTTGATTTGAAATTTCCAGCCCAAATATAAGATATGCTTCTTAAATTCCTTTGTCGAGGAAATAAATGACATTAACTTAGTAATTGCTTCTAGGCAAGAGTCAGGGTCACCAGGAAGTGCCATCTTGTGACACTTAGAATTCTCCAAAGTCGGTAGGGCACTCTTGGTACTGGATAAAATACCAGCAATGTCATCACTTGGCATAGATGACATGTACTTGGCACTTGCTTCTGGGCAAGAGTCAGGTTTACTGACCCGGGTCTGCCACTCAAATTTCTTCTTCTTTGTAGGAGGTCTTCCCTGACGAGGTTTTGAATTCGCCAAAGTCGGTAGGCCACTCTTGGTACTGGATAAAATACCAGCAATGTCATCACTTGGCATAGATGACATGTATTTGGCACTTGTTTCTAGGCAAGAGTCAGGTTCATTGACCAGAGTCTTCCACTCAATTTTTTCTTCTTTGTAGGAGGTCTCTCCCGGCGAGGCTTTGAATTCGCAAAAGCCGGTAGGTCATTCTTGGTACTGAACAAAATACATGTGTTATCAACAACAGGCGGAGTTATAACAGAGAAATCATGTGGTGATACACATGATTCTTCATTTTGTCTATGAGGAATTGACCTGCAATAACCACTACCACACAATTGATCATCCTTTGTGTCAGGTGCAGAAGCAAATCATTTTTTAACAGATTGAAGATTGAAAAAATTCTGATCAACAGGCAGCGTGGCCGCACTATTAGTATAGAGAGCATTCAAGTTATCAAAGTATGTTTCAAGGTTCAGTTTATCTTCAAGGGCAACTATTGAAAATTCAAAAAATTGACTTCCCTGTGAGGTTGAGGAGTTCAGTTCAGAAAAAAATTGCTTGATAGTTAACTTGGTATTATCAAGCAGAACTTCCTTCACCAATTTCCTTCAAATATCTGTAGAAGAAGACGTCCAATGCTTGAGATTTTTACTATCATCCTTCAGCTGCACTTCATACCAAATTTGTTTCATTGAGATTAAGAGCGGGTATAACAGCTCAATCTCCTCAATCACTTCAAGGAAAATCCAAGAAGCGCGAGGCTCCCATTCTTCTGTAACCTCATTCCAATCCTGAGATACACGCAGTTTGTCCACTCGACCCTTCATTTTATCACCCATGTCTGGAAAGTAAATTCTTCGCTCCTCTTCACCTTCTTCATGATCAAATATCACACTTTACCACCAGAAATCATTATAAAACATATCTACACATTGTCCATAAGGTAAAGGTAATCGTGCAAATACACGCGGAGGTGGCAAAGGCCTAATCATATTCATACCAAGGATGAACTGGCTTTTCATCAGCCGGAGTTACCCAATCAACTATCGGAGAAACATTTATAAATTCTACCAAGTTGTCAGAACCATGATCTGATAGAATGTGATCATATTTAACTTGACGAAATAAATCATCAACACCAATCACAGTACCCAAGTGCCATGAACCCAAAAATCCATCTTCAACAATCTTCACCTACATAAATCACAACTACCACACAATTGATCATCCTTTGTGTTAGGTGCAGAAGCAAATCGTTTTTTAACAGATTGAAGATTGGAAAAATTCTGATCAACAGGCAACATGGCCGCACTATCGGTACAGAGAGCATTCAAGTTATCAAAGTATGTTTCAAGGTTCAGTTTATCTTCAAGAGCAACTACTGAAAATTCGAAAAATTGACTTCCCTGTGAGGTTGAGGAGTTCAGTTCAGAAAAAAATTGCTTGATGGTTAACTTGGTATTATCAAGCACAACTTCCTTCACCAATTTCCTCCAAATATCTGTAGAAGAAGACGTCCAATGCTTGAGATTTTTACTATCATCCTTCAGCTGCACTTCATACCAAATTTGTTTCACTGTGATTAAGAACGGGTATAGCTGCTCAATCTCCTCAATCACTTCAAGGAAAATCCAGGAAGCGCAAGACTCCCATTCTTCTGTAACCTCATTCCAATCCTGAGATACACGCAGTTTGTCCACTCGACCCTTCATTTCATCACCCATGTCTGGAAAGTAAATTCTTCGCTCCTCTTCACCTTCTTCACGATCAAATATCACACCTTCCCACCAGACATCATTATAAAGCATATCTACACATTGTCCATAAGGTAAAGGTAATCGTGCAAATTCACGCGGAGGTGGCAAAGGCCTAATCATATTCATATCAAGATGATGAACTGGCTTTTCATCAGCAGGAGTTACCCAATCAACTATAGGAGAAACACTTACAAATTCTACCGAGTTGTCAGAACCATGATCTGACAGAATGTGATCATATTTAACTTGACGAAATAAATCATCACAACCAATCACAGTACCCAAGTGCCATGAACCCAAAAACCCATCTTCAACAATCTTCACCTACATAAATCACAACCTCTTAAACTCTCCATAACTAAAAAAGGGGAAAATGGTATAAAGGGATGAAAACAATCTTCACCCATGACATACATACACTTTTTATAGCTTTCAAAACACCCAAAACAAATTATGGCATTGAACTAAAATCGAAAGGTAAATTGAGCTTTGTATGCACAATGAACCCCAAAAATTTGAACTCCTTGAGTACACCCACTTACTAGTTCTATCAAATAATTAAAGTTTCCTTCAATTCATGAGCATTAAATAAATAAACAGTGCAAATCTATGAGTATACACATATATAGAAACAAAAGGTAGATAATTAAATGTGGGTAAATCAGCTTAAAGAAGCAATTTTTTTAATTTTTTAAAAACGTTACAACCAATGAAACCTAAAAATCAATGAAATTCAGAAGCATTCTTTTCAGTGATTTATCTGTATATATAAATCGATTTTCAAAATTGAGATATTTTGCTCCTCACACACATGTTTAGAATCAAATGAAAAAAGAAAAAAAATCAAACAAAACTCAAAATAGAGCATTTTAATTACCTCGACTTTCTGATCGATACCCAATTTCCAATGGGTTCCTCTGTCTACTTTGGGCTTCCTTTTCTTCACAACTCGCTCACTTTTGGCCGCCATTGAAGAGTGAAAGTTCTTTTTGCAAGGAATCAAAGGAGTTGCAGTTACACTATGAGTTCTCCACGTTTACAAGTGTATATATACTAACAAAAAAACTAAGCGTAGACGGTGAGATTAAACCATAGTTAGAAAGACAACTAGGGTTGCCAAATGCGGCGCATGCGGTTATAGGGCAAACCTGTATAAACCTAGATTTTAATTCATCCCACGCCACGGCGCCTGCCTTGTATAACATAATTTGATACTTTCAATCCGTTCTGTCCAGCCCTATGTAAATCTGCATCGCATAATTTGCTATTTTAAAATAAATAATTTATATTATATAAAAAATCAACCATGCATAATTTCTACTAAAATAATATTTTTATTAATAAATAATTTAAATTCACTCTCCACACTTTTAAATCCTAGGATCAGTTTGGTGTGAAGGAAAATTTTTCCATGAAAAATATTTTCTAGGAAAAAAATATTTCTTACTTATTTTCTTATGTTTGGTATGCAAGTAGAAAATACTTATATATAGAATCTAAGACAAAACTATGAGGGTGAGATAAGTTGGATGGTTGTGAGGGTGGGAAGAAGATAATGCGACATGTTTTTTCTATTTTTATTAGGGAAGTCATTTTACTTATTTTTAAGAAACTTGTTTTCCTAAACAAAATATTTTTCAAAACTTTTGATCAACCGAGCACACCTTAATGTCAAACGATTAAAAAAAATGACAATTTAGACAAAAAAAATTAGAGAAATAAATTCTTCGAGATTGATAATCAAATAAAACATATGTTTGAAATAAGAGCTCTATTGTGTCAAGAACAGAAATTATTTTTTAAAAAAATTACTATTAAACCGCCTACACCCGTACAAACCCGCAAGTCGCACCGCCCCGCATCAATTTTTAAAAAAATTATTTCAACCCATCCCACATCCGCATAACCTAAAATCTGCTCCGCACCGTATAGCATAAAATCTGCCCTTCCTCATTGTCATCTCTAGCGACAACTGGATTCACAATTTGGTCCCGTTTGGCCATGCGAGATGAAATCATGATAATAGTTGGCAAAGATTATTTACATTTATTAAATAGTTGGTTGTTAAATATAGTTGGTATATATAAAATGGTGGAGTTTTTTTTTTTTACAAAATATAAACTTGTGGTTAAATTTTGCATTTGAAAAATCTCATCTCATGATTTGAAATCTCAAATCAAGCTTTTTGGAGAATTTGAAATTTCATCTCATTATTTGAAATTATGAGGTGAAATTGCATGTTCAAACGCCGCTAGTTTCATCTCATAATTTCAAATAGCGATATAAAATCATATATCCAAACGCCTACTTAGAATGAGAAGTGAATTCAAGATTTAATCTTTATAAGGTGCAATCTTAAGAATTCTTAATAATAAATTTATTATATTTTTTGAAATTATAATTTTAGAAAGATTATTTATTTTAGTGAATTAATATATTTAGTTAAAAGTATTAGGTTGAGTTTGAGAATATTATTGGAAAGGAAAAATCTATTTGAGCACAATAATTTTGGCCACAATGGTTACAATTACCCTTTCAATAAATAAATATTCCTAATTTTTAGAAATTTGTAAAAGGAACTAAGGAAGCATTCAAGTTTGTTTTCTACAGAGAAATTTTTTTGTTTTTGATTTAATTCATATAAATTGATACTTCTTCTGTCTCAAGTTATCTATCGTAATTTTTAAAAATAGTTATCTCAAATTAATTTTATTTTAGAAGTTCAAGACAAATGTAATATTTTTTTTTCATTTTAGAATTAATAGTAATTGTTCTTTAAAATTAATATTTAATGAGAATAGATGATATCTTATGACATAAATGAGAGTAAACTAATAACAAGAAAAACCTCTCGATTAATATTTTTTTAATAATGGATGTGTAAAAGAGAATTACGTAAAGCAATTTGAAATGAAGATAACAATTTTTATTTTTTAAATAATTATAGTATGTTGAAAATGCTTTAGCAAATTATTACCTTATTTTCTAACTTATTAATTTCATATTTATGCTGCACTATTATTTTTCCCATCTAATTTTTTAATTTATTTTAAAATAAGTAATTTTTTCAAGAAATCCCAAAAGGTAGTATTAATTAATTTATTTTCAAAATTACTCTTGTCTAAAACATGTTGCACAAATTTTCAAAAAAAAATCTTTTAAAACTTTTTTATATTTTTCTATGTGTATATTAAATAAATATTTTAATAAAATAATTTATTAAATTAGAGCTATTAAGTGACTTTTTTAAGGGTGTGTCAAGTTTTAAAATTATTTTAAAAATAAAAAAATTACATATAATTATTTTTTAAATGATCTAGTACTGTAATAAGTACACACACACTCGTTGAGTGTGTCTAGTATAGAGAAAGCAGTTTCTGGAAAAATTTTAAATTGTTTTCATGTTTTGTTTGATAATATACTTTGGAAATATTTTCTTTAAAAAATCAAGTTTCCTAAAATGAAAAAAATAATTTTTCTAATGAAAGTAGGAAAAATAAGTTTTAGAAGGGACATTTCAAGTTCATTATCTCCTCTCACTCATACAATACCCCCACCTACCAACCCGAACTCCCGACTTCCTTTTTTATCCCATTCCATACTCATATTATTTTATCAAAAAAACATTTTTGACCATAATGACCTAATATGATGGTATTACCTATTCCCTCTATAAATAAATTTTATTAGGGGCATTTTTACCCTTTTTTCCAAATTCAAATTCCGTGATCTGTTTATATTTATTAGTTATTTTTTCAATACATAGAGAATAAATAATTTTATAATGAATCCGATTTCTACAAATAAGGTTAATAGAAATATCCTAATATTCCTGTATGTATATTTTTCTTATATATATATATTCTCATGTATATATATTTTTTTAATATATCTCATGATTATTTTCCTACATACACATCAATTACCAATCCAGTGTTTTCCTGCAAATGATACTACTTCATTACTATCTCTTGACACGAATTGGAAGTTAGGTTTACTACTTTAAAGGATTCTCCAAAGTAACTTGCACCCCCTTGAGATTCATCAATAAGATAACGTAATCCATGAAATTATATTATTACGGTTCAATGTTGTTCAAGTCAAATAGTAAATCATGCATGAGCTACTACTCTATGCCCTTCTTTTCACAGGGAAAAAAGGAAAACAAACACAAAAACAAAGCTGAGACTGTCTATTCCCTTAATCCAGCACAAGAATGAAAAACATACTAGATAAGTATGGTGGAGAAGCTAAAGCATCAAAGAACCTTGCAAAAGTTACTGGAAGATACAGTCTAAGCAAAAACTTTTTAAACAGAAAACAAATAACTAACCTGTATTTCTGCGGTTCATAACAATGAACTGAAACCGACCTGTAACACCCGTCAAAGAAATAATAAATATCTCATAAAGCCATACCGTTCAAGTCAACTGAGGAAGAAGAATAGTGCACTTAATCTAGAAACTATCAATCAATTAATCAACTTAGTCCCAATCTAAATCTAGATGGGGTTGAGAATAGGAGTCTGTATAAATAATTTTGCGCCACTGTGCTCAGCTTAATTCCATTACTAAAATAATTTGACTTTTAAGGCAAATTACTTCTCTAAGCTTCTTCAAAGTTCACACTTATTACACTGTGAGAGATACAAGTTTTGACCATATTATATCTAAAACCTTTCCACAGAAAAACAGAAATACACCTCAAAGGTCACCAATTTAATCAAATCCTGAAAAGGGTCAGAGAAAGAAATGCCTTAAAAAAATAAAAAGCAAGTCCAGAAATCCAAATGCTTACCTCTTGACAACAAACAAGGATCCTTCCACATCCTTTCGACTCTGCAGAAAAAGATCAAAATAATATCAGTACTCAAATATAAGTCGATCAATAAAGTACACTCAATCCCAAACTAGTTGTAATCTAGTATTCCTACTCATTCAATTCAAATACAATAATTTATATTTTTTTTCTCGAATTAACTTAGGAGTTCTTCAAAAACTAAAAGATTTTTCTAAATCAAACACTTATCCTACACAAACATAAAAAGAAAGATGCAATTTTTGCAAGAGAAAATGAATACCCATTGGCTATTATCAATATTGAATTCGTATAAACTAACATAAGAAAAGGAGTTGAGGGTGAGAAAAAAGTGTTGTAATTAAAAAAGGTGACAAGTTTGACCAGTTTTGTCAAAACTTTCTTTAAATTATGATTAAGTTAAATGGGATGTAAAGTGTAATATTTAAAACTTGTTAATCTTTTAAAAAATACAAAATAACCCTACCCATTAATTCAAAACCCCAACTCCCCAACACACGATCTTTTCATTCTTCTTCATCTTTCACTCAACTGTTGTTCTCTTCCTCTCTTCTTCACTGCGTTTTCTGTTCTTCTAAAGTAATTTTTCTTCAAAAATCATCACACCAATAAGCCCAATCGACGTCGGTGAGCCATTAACGCGCACTACTCTGCTTAGAGGTAATTTTTTTTTACTTCTGTCAAAAATCTCTGTGTTGAACAGTTAGGGTTTTGGATTTTTCAAACTAAAAGTGGTTTCAGTTGTTGAAGAAGAAGAAGAAGAAGAAGATGATGAGTTTTGCATATTATGTTGTTCGATGACTTTATTTGTTGTATTTGTTGTTCTTGTTGGGTTTTTTAAAAATATTGTCACTGGTAGGCGGGACTTATTTTTCTTGTGGGGTTTTTGTTGTTGTAGAAAAAATATTGTGATGTTGTTTGCTTTATTTTCCACCAGCTGAAGAAGTTGTTGCAGCAACTTACGCACTTGTTTGAATAAATCAGAAGTTGCTGAGGTTATTTTATTGCAACCTCAGCAGTTGTTTGATTTTTTGAAATTAAAGGTTAAGTTGTTGCAACAACTTCCTAAATTGCTGGAAATAAATCAAATAGTTGTTGAAATTGTTGCAACAAGTTGTTGGAGTTGTTGCAATAAGTTTACGATTTGTTGCAACAACTCACACACCTGTTGACAAAAAAATTATTATTTGCCAAACAGGAGCTGAAGTTGTTGCAACAACTTCCACAGTTGTTGGTAAAAATCAAACAATTGTTGTACTTGTTACAACAACATCAGCAACTGTTGGATAAAATCAAACAACTGTTGATGTTGTTGCAACGATTCTCACACTTGTTGAAAGAAAAAATTAATATTTTCCAAACAAGAGCTGAAGTTGTTGCAACAATTTGTTTGTGCTACCTTTGTACCCATGGTTATTTCATAATTTAGAGAGTAATTAGGGGTCAACAACTGTTTGATTTTTACCACAGCTGTTGGTAAATATATCAAACTGTTGTTGGTAAATTTAGCAACTGTTGGATAAAATCAAACAACTATTGAAGTTGTTGCAACAACTCTCACACTTGTTGAAAAGAAAATCAATATTTTCCAAATAAGAGCTGAAGTTGTTGCAACAACTTGTTGGTGCTACCTTTGTACCCATTGTTGTTTCATAATTTAGGGAGTAAACAGGGGTCAGCAACTGTTTGATTTTTACCACAGCTGTTGGTAAATATCAAACAACTGTTGAAGTTGTTGCAACAACTTCAGCAACTATTGGATAAAATCAAACAACTATTGAAGTTGTTGCAACAACTCTCACACTTTTTGAAAAGAAAATCAATATTTGTCAAACAAGAGCTGAAGTTGTTGCAATAACTTGATGGCACTGTCTTTGAATCCATTGTTATTTTATAATTTAGGGAGTAAATTGGAGTCAACAACTGTTTGATTTTTACCACAGTTGTTGGTAAATATCAAACAGTTGCTTTACTTTTTGCAGAAACTTCAGCAACTGTTGGATAAAATCAAACAACTCTTGAAGTTGTTGCAACAACTCAGACAATTTTAAATAACAAATTAATATTTGTTTTACTTTTTTGATTTGCAGCAGGTTTTCACTATTTATTTTGACTGAATAATTAAATTATTTGTTGATTTATATTTTGTCTCATATTTTTACAGATAAAATGACTTCAAAAAGAGCAAGAACTACCAGTAAAAGTGTTGCTGCTTCTAGAAGATTAAAAAGAACTAAGACTCAAGCAGAAAAAACAAATGATAAACCTGAGAGTCCAGGCTATCTAGATGTGCTTGCTGACCAAACAGGAGTCATAGCGGAAAATGAGGTCGCATCAAGCCAGAAGCAACAGGATGACGCTTTAGAAGCCAAAGAAGCATTTGAAATAGATGAAGATGATTCCTCCCAAGAACAAACTGAAAGTGGACATGATTCTAAAGGTAATAAAGATGGAGAGGATGATGAAGATGGGGAAGGTGATAATGAAGATGAAGAGGATGATGAGGATGGAGAAGGTGATAATGAAAATGGGAAAGGTGATAATGAAGATGGGGAAGATGAAAATAATAATGATGACGATACTGATGAGAACACCACAACAGCCGATGATAAAACAAAAAAAGTGAATGATGAGAATGTCCCCTCTACTCCTGCCGAGGCATCTAGTAGTTGAAGAGATCGAAGCACAACTTCCACTGAAATAGTTGTAAAAAATATAAGGTTTGAAAATTACAACTGAAAGATGGTAATTGATGTGCATGGAGAACTAGAGGGTGACATTGTTGTTAGATCAAGTATGGGTAGAAGGTCTACAGAATTTAGAAAGATCTTAAGGGAAAATGATTTAGTAAAATTCTTTTAAAGCAGCTGTTTTGGAAAATTTTTAGACTTACCCGATGACACCACTCCAAGATTTCAAATGACTGTGGTGTACCGTATCCTACATCGCAGGATTGTTTGTGATAAAAAAGATGAGATTTGGATTAATTACTGCGGCATGCCTGTATGTTTTGGCATGAAGGAATTTGTTGTTATGACAGGATTAAACTGTCATTCTCCTCCTTGTGTTGGAGGAGCCAAATCAGCAACCAAGGGTAAGGATTTTTTAAAGTTAATTGGAAAAAGCTACAAGGAAAAGAATCTGCTTGAATATTTAAAATCCAAAACAGTTTCGAGGAATGTGAAGAAGTCACTGTGCTTAGTTTGGTTTGTGCAAAGTGTTCTTTGTGCAAGAGATGTTGGGAAGAACATCTCTTCTGATTGGATCAAACTCTCTGCAGACTATGAAGCATTCAATGCCTATCCATGGGGCTGAGAAAGCTTCAAACTCACAGTTAAATATTTGTTGAGGGAGTTAAAGCCAAACATGAAGACCATTAACCTATATGGCTTTCCTTGGGCTTTCATGGTAAATTTTATTAGCTTGACTATTTAACTATTCTTGAATCTATCCTTTATAGTGATCCATTATGACTTTGTTTTATCTAGGCTTGGGCATTTGAAGTTATTCCTCACCTCCAGCATCAAGTTAAGGACTTTCCAGAAGAAGTGTCTTCTCTGCGGATCCTTAGATGGCTGGCTGCAAAGAATAACAAAGCAGTTGGTATTGATCTACTTACCCCCCTAGAGACTTGGTAAACCTCATTACACAATTATATACCCTTGGAATATATTATTGCAACCTTAGTAGTTTTTTGATTTAGTTAAACAAGTGTTGAAGTTGCTGCAAGATCTTCCTCAGTTGTTGAAATAAAATCAAGCAATTGCTGGAATTGTTACAACAACTCCAGCAACTATTTGATTTTATCAAACAACTGTTGAAGTTGCTGCAACAACTCACTCAGTTGTTTAATTTTGTCAGACAAGAGCTGAAGTAGCTGCAAAAACTTCCTCAGTTGTTGAAATGAAATCAAGCAGTTACTGGACTTGTTTAGACAACTCTATCAACTATTTGAATTTGTCAAACATCTCTTGAAGTTGCTACAACAACTCACTCAATTATTTGATTTTGTCAAACAAGAGCTGAAGTTGCTGCAACAACTTCCTTAGTTACTAAAATAAAATCAAGCAGTTATTGAACTTGTTGCAAAACATTCAGCAACTATTTGATTTTGTCAAACAACTATTGAAGTTGCTGTAGCAACTCACTCATTTGTTTGATTTTATCAGACAAAAGCTGAAGTTGCTATAAAAACTTCCTCAGTTGTTGAAATAAAATCAAACAGTTCATGGACTTGTTGCAACAACTCCAGCAACTAATAGATTTTTTCAAACAACTGTTGAAGTTGCCTCGACAACTCACTCAGTTGTTTTATTTTGTCATACAAGAGCTGAAGTTGCTGCAACAGCTCACTCAGTTGTTTGATTTATTCAGAGAAAGGTGAAGTTGCTGCAACAACTTCCTCAGTTGTTGAAATAAAATTAAGAAGTTGCTGGACTTGTTGCAAAAACTCCAGCAACTATCTGATTTTGTCAAACAGTAGTTGCAGTTGCTGCAACAGCTCACTCAATTGTTTGATTTATTCAGAGAAGAGGTGAAGTTGCTGCAACAACTTCCTCAGTTGTTGAAATAAAATCAAGCAGTTGCTGGACTTGTTGAAACAACTCCATCACTGTTTGATTTTGTCAAAAAACTGTTGCATTTGCTGCAACAGCTCACTCAATTGTTTGATTTATTTAGACAAGAGCTGAAGTTACTGCAACAACTTCCTCAGTGTTGTAATAAAATCAAGTAGTTGTTAGACTTGTTGCAACAACTCCAGCAACTGTTTGATTTTGTCAGACAAGAGCTGAAATTACTGCAATAGATCACTCAGTTGTTTGATTTATTCAAAGAAGAGGTGAAGTTTGTTGAACTTGTGTTTAATCAATTTTAGAAATCATTTGGATTCTCTTTTAGCATTCAGAACTCTCCCAACGACAAATTTTGCGTTCGATTGATCGACCAACTAGAAAATGAGCTGACTTTCGATTGGGAGCTGCTGATTCATTAATTTCTTTATTGAACATTGATGAGCCAGCAGGTTCCTATTGAAAGTTGGTTTAATTCTGAGCAACCTGCTCGGATATGAACCGACTTTCAATTGGTAGCTGCTCGTTCATCAATGTTCAATAAGAGATTAATGAATCATTAGCTCCCAATTGAAAGTCTATTTATTTTTTAGTTGGCGGATAAGTTGAACACGCAAATTTATCCTTGAATAGTCATGAATGAAAAAAAAGCTCCAAGTGGCTACTATTTTGGGTTATCACAAGTTCTTTCTAGATAAATTATAGTGGTATATTTATCCCACGCTTGATGTTGGATAACTAATCCCAAGATAAATTATTCCGAGATTTTATCCCAATCAAACATGGAGTAAAACCATTCAAAAATTAATTGACACTATTTATTTCTTATTTGAAGGTGGAATAACAATTTCGAGATAACTAAACCCCAAATTTAATTATCTCGGGGTAACTTATTTCCCAACCAAATTACTCCTTAGTGGCGGAACCATTTTTTTCGGGTGTTAATTGATGACACCCTTTTGCTGGATAATTAAAAATAGTTGAGTTAAAAAAAAACAACACACACACACATATATATTATATGAAAAAGAACTAGAAATATTCTTAGATTATGTGAAATTGAATAAAAATATATTTCATTAATAATTTGATTAGAAAATATTCCTACAGTCAATAATTTGATCCAGAAATGCCTTTTCTGATTGTCGTTAATAGTTTGATCCAAGATGTCTTTGCCGACTGTCATTAATAGTTTGGTCTAGACATTCATGCTATAAAGAATCTATTGAACTTAATTAATCATAAACAAATGTTAGATTAATAAAGATTGATTTTCTTTAATAAAAATTATGGGATTAATATTTTATTATTATTATTTTATTATAATAATTAAAAATTATTAGAGTATTGAAAATAAAGACCTATTAAGTTTTACATTAAAAAAGTTTAAAAAAATGACATTTTAGTTTCTTAACATTTCATCTTTAATATAATTAAGAGAGTTAAAAGAAATGACTTTTTATATTTTTTTTTAACATAGCACATAAATGAGAAAAAAATAGGACCCCCCCCTCCCCCGGGGCCCCCCAAAAAAGAAGAAAATAATAATTATATTTGTTGACCAAAGATAGGTGTTACGTCCCTTTTTTTTATTCCTACCTTTATAATTATTTTGGGTAATGAGAGGTTATTGACATTCTCTAGAGTCAAAATTTTATTTATCTTTTATCTAATTTTTTTTTAGTTTTTATTTTTTTTATTTGTATTTATTCATGTGATATGTTAAAAAAATCAAGAAATATCATAACATTTTAAACATAATTGCACCTTTATATTCTATATTATGATTTTAACAGAAACTCAATAGTCCCTTCTCTTTCTTTAAGAAAAACGGTTAATATATCTTACGTCTATATTTAGGTAAATATTCAATTTTCTTTTAAGAACACAATTATCAAAGTCATATCCAATTCAATTGTGTAAAATGACTATCTTCAAGGCATAACTTATCAGATTCTCATATTCGCTGACAAGTAATCACAATAATATTTCGAGTAATATCACAAATAAAAAGATTACAATATGTAAGAAATTTTGTGCCGTAGAATGTTGACAAACTTTTCTGCCAATATTTGTTTTCTTTAGATTTATGAGTAGCATTTTGTCAAATATTATTTTAATCATTTCTTCGTAAAATTTTAAATTATTTAGCGAGATTTTTAAAGAAAAAGTACATTAAAAATAATTAAAATTTAAAATATTGAAATTAAAGTTCGAACTAAGTTACTTAAATACGGACTATTTCTTTTAAAACTGTTAGTAATTCATCAATACATGAGTTCTAGCCTCAAATGATCTTTTAAATTTAAACATATATTTATTTTTATTTTAATTTTAATATTTGAGCACACATGATCCTAATTATATTTTCTAAAATTTTCAAAAATTGCACTTTGAAAAGTACATTACGTTTGCAACTAATCACTTGATTAGAACTATTTATATATTTTAAAAGAAATTAAATATCTCAATATCAAATGTGAAATATTAAATTAGTTATTTAATATGTAATAATGTTTTGTACATATATACCATAGTTGGTTTCTAGATTTCAAGATTTTTCTTTAGACTTTTTGTTGTTGTGTCTCCGTTGTTACTTTTTTTTGTTTGTTTAAAAAAATGAAAGAACGCTTTGATTTGATTTTTATTTTAACTTTTGAAAATTTATTTTGGCAAATACATATGGATTAAATTAAATTTATTTAGATTATTTTTTTAAAAATAAACTAATAATAATAGTAAATGTCACAAATATACTTTTAGGATTATTTTACCATCATAAAGTAAGAGGCAGATATGTGAGTACAAGCTATGTCTCATCATAGATAAGGAAGGAAATCAAGGCAAGGATAAAAGGGGTACAAGATACAAGGAGAGCTAGAAAGTGCAAGCACTGGATACACACAATTATAGCTAGGTGTTAGGCAATTGAGAATGTTATTAGGATGTGTTTTCTTTTACTATTTGCTTTTGGGAGTTCCAAGAGCTAATGGAATTAGGCCGAGATTCTCGTATACTTTCTAAATATCATTTGTTTGTTATGATAATATATTCACACAAAAAAAATTGTAGCCCAAAAATAATATATCTTGGGTTAAGAATGAAAAAGAATTTGAAGTTATATATAAAGCTGGTTAAACCAAGTAAGAAGATAAAATATAGACTAATTTTGATAAAATTATTGTACCAGCAGTTAGAGAGAGTAATCAATCATGTGTTTTAATATGAAAAATGTCTAAATGTGTGCTTAAAGTATTCAAAAATTATGAAAAAGTATGTCCTTGTATAATAGTTTAGCTCACATATGTCCTAACCGTTCAATAATCAATCCGAAAGTATCCTTAATTTAAGGAAATAGCCAATTAACCTAATTAGATTATTATTAATAAATAAAAACAGTCGTTGGTGCACTGTCCAACATTGTTTATATCTTTACGCTGTAACATAATATTGAGCCATAACAACAACATAAATCTTCATTATAAGTTTGATATATTACTGAAAACAAATAAATAACATATTATAACGAATTAAATTACTCAAATTTTTGACTCTTCCAACACCTGGCAAACTTGAATAAGTGACTGGCGTACCTTTCCATCAGGAGCAATGTAATATTTCTTAATGATACCACAATCCATTTTGATTTGAAATTTCCAGCCCAAATGTAAGATATGCTTCTTAAATTCCTTTGTCGAGGAAATAAATGGCATTAACTTAGTAATTGCTTCTAGGCAAGAGTCAGGTTCACCAGGCATTGCCATCTTGCGACACTTAGAATTCTACAAAGTCGGTAGGGCACTCTTGTGGATAAAATACCAGCAATGTCATCACTTGGCATAGATGACATGTACTTGGCACTTGCTTCTGGGCAAGAGTCAGGTTTACTGACCCGGGTCTGCCACTCAAATTTCTTCTTCTTGGTAGGAGGTCTCCCCTGGCGAGGTTTTGAATTCGCCAAAGTCTGTAGGCCACTCTTGGTACTAGACAAAATACCAGCAATGTCATCACTTGACATAGATGACATGTACTTGGCACTTGTTTCTAGGCAAGAGTCAGGTTCATTGACCAGGATCTTCCCCTCAATTTTTTTATTCTTTGTAGGAGGTCTCTCCCGGCAAGGCTTTGAATTCGCTAAAGCCGATAGGTCACTCTTGGTACTGGACAAAATACCAGTGTCATCAACAACAGACGGAGGTATAATAGAGAAATCATGTGGTGATACAAATGATTCTTCATTTTGTCTACGAGGAATTGACCTGCAATCACCACTACCACACAATTGATCATCCTTTGTGTCAGGTGCAGAAGCAAATCGTTTTTGAACAGCTTGAAGATTGGAAAAATTCTGATCAACAGGCAGCGTGGCCGCACTATTGGTACAGAGAGCATTCAAGTTATCAAAGTATGTTTCAAGGTTCAGTTTATCTTCAAGGGCAACTACTGAAAATTCGAAAATTTGACTTCCCTGTGAGGTTGAGGAGTTCAGTTCAGAAAAGAATTGCTTGATGGTTAACTTGGTATTATCAAGCACAACTTCCTTCACCAATTTCCTCCAAATATCTGTAGAAGAAGACGTCCAATGCTTGAGATTTTTACTATCATCCTTCAGCTGCACTTCATACCAAATTTGTTTTACTGAGATTAAGAGCGGGTATAGCTGCTCAATCTCCTCAATCACTTCAAGGAAAATCCAGGAAGCGCGAGGCTCCCATTCTTCTGTAACCTCATTCCAATCCTGAGATACACGCAGTTTGTCCACTCGACCCTTCATTTCATCACCCATGTCTGGAAAGTAAATTCTTCTCTTCTCTTTACCTTCTTCACGATCAAATATCACACCTTCCCACCAGACATCATTATAAAACATATCTACACATTGTCCATATGGTAAAGGTAATCGTGCAAATTCACGAGGAGGTGGCAAAGGCCTAATCATATTCATACCAAGATAATGAACTGACTTTTCATCAGCAGGAGTTGCCCAATCAACTATAGGAGAAACACTTACAAATTCTACCAAGTTGTCAGAACCATGATTTGACAGAATGTGATCATATTTAACTTGACGAAATAAATCATCACAACCAATCACAGTACCCAGGTGCCATGAACCCAAAAACCCGTCTTTAACAATCTTCACCTACATAAATCACAACCTCATAAACTCTCCATAACTAAAAAAGGGGAAAATGATATAAAGGGATGAAAACAATCTTGACCCATGACATACATATACTTTTTATAGCTTTCAAAACACCCAAAACAAATTATGGCATTGAACTAAAATTGAAAGGTAAATTGAACTTTGTATGCACAATGAACCCCAAAAATTTAAACTCCTTGAGTACACCCACTTACTAGTTCTATCAAATAATTTCAGTTTTCTTCAATTCATGAGCATTAAATAAATAAACAGTGCAAATCTATGAGTATACAAATATATAGAAACAAAAGGTAGATAATTAAATGTGGGTAAATCAGCTTAAAGAAGTAATTTTTTTAATTTTTTAAAAACGTTACAACCAATGAAACCTAAAAATCAATGAAATTCAGAAGCATTCTTTCAGTGATTAATCTGTATATATAAATCGATTTTCAAAATTGAGATGTTTTGCTCCTCACACACATGTTTAGAATCAAATGAAAAAAGAAAAAAAGAATCAAACAAAACTCCAAACAGAGCATTTTAATTACCTCGACTTTCTGATCGATACCCAATTTCCGATGGGTTCCTCCGTCTACTTTGGGCTTTCTTTTCTTCATAACTCACTCACTTTTGGCCGCCATTGAAGAGTGAAAGTTCTTTTTGCAAGGAATCAAAGGGGTTGCAGTTATACTATGATTTCTCCACGTTTACAAGTGTATATATATTAAACAAAAAAACTAAACGTAGACGGTGAGATTAAACCATAGTTAGAAAGACAACTAGGGTTGCCAAATGCGGCGCATGCGGTTATAGGGCAAACCTGTATAAACCTAGATTTTAATTCATCCCGCGCTGCGACGCCTGCCTTGTATAACATAATTTGGTACTTTCAATCCGTTCTGTCCAGCCCTACGTAAATCTGCATCGCATAATTTGCTATTTTAAAATAAATAATTTATATTATAAAAAAATCAACCATGCATAATTTCTACTAACATAATATTTTTATTAATAAATAATTTAAATTCACTCTCCACACTTTTAAATCCTAGGGTCAGTTTGGTGAAGGAAAATTTTTCCATGAAAAATATTTTCTAGAAAAAAAAAATTTCTTACTTATTTTCTTGTGTTTGGTATGCAAGTAGAAATACTTATATATAGAATCTAAGACAAAACTATGAGGATGAGATTAAGTTGGATGGTTGTAAGGGTGGGAAGAAGATAATGTGACATGTTTTTCCTATTTTTATTAGGGAAGTCATTTTACTTATTTTTAAGAAACTTGTTTTCCTAAACCAAATATTTTTCAAAACTTTTGATCAACCGAGCACACCTTAATGTCAAACGATTAAAAACAATGACAATTTAGAAAAAAAAATTAGAGAAATAAATTCTTAGAGATTCATAATCAAATAAAACATATTTTTGAAATAAGAGCTTTATTGTGTCAAGAACAAAAATTATTTTTTTAAAAAAATTACTATTAAACCGCGTACACCGGCACAAACCCGCAAGCCGCACCGCCCCGCATCAATTTTTTAAAAAATTATTTCAACCCACCCCATATCCGCATAACCTAAAATCTGTTTTGCTCCGTATAGCATAAAATCTGCCCCTCCTCATTGTCATCTCTAACGACAGCTGGACTCACAATTAGGGCTCGTTTGGCCATGCGAGATGAAATCATGATAATAGTTGGCAAAGATTATTTACATTTATTAAATAGTTGGTTGTTAAATATAGTTGGTATATATAAAATGGAGTTTTTTTTTTTTTTTTTAAACTTGTGGTTAAATTTTACATTTGAAAAATCTCATCTCATGATTTGAAATCTCAAATCAAGCTTTTTGGAGAATTTGAAATTTCATCTCGTGATTTGAAATTATGAGGTGAAATTGCATGTTCAAACGCCGCTAGTTTCATCTCATAATTTCAAATAGCGATATAAAATCATATACCCAAACGCCTACTTAGAATGAGAAGTGAATTCAAGATTTAATCTTTATAAGGTGCAATCTTAAGAATTCTTAATAATAAATTTATTATATTTTTTGAAATTATAATTTTAGAAAGATTATTTATTTTAGTGAATTAATATATTTAGTTAAAAGTATTAGGTTGAGTTTGAGAAAATTATTGGAAAGGAAAAATCTATTTGAGCACAATAATTTTGGCCACAATGGTTACAATTACCCTTTCACACTTAAACTGGTTCTTTTTTTGCACTTTTACTCTTTTTTCTCAAATATAATTTTTTTCATCAATTTAAAACTAATTAGGAGTAATGACAATCATTCCTTGGTAATTAAAATAAATAAATATTCCTAATTTTTGAAATTTATAAAAGGAATTAAGGAAGCATTCAAGTTTGTTTTCTACGGAGAAATTTTTTTGTTTGAAATTTAATTCATATAAATCGATGCTTCTTCTGTCTCAAGTTATCTACGGTAATTTTTAAAAATAGTTATCTCAAATTAATTTTATTTTAGAAGTTCAAGACAAATGTAATATTTTTTTTCCATTTTAGAATTAATAGTAATTGTTCTTGAAAATTAATATTTAATGAGAATAGATTATATCTTATGACATAAATGAGAGTAAACTAATAATAAGAAAAACCTCTCGATTAATATTTTTTTAATAATGGATGTGTAAAAGAGAATTACGTAAAGCAATTTGAAATGAAGATAACAATTTTTATTTTTAAAATAATTATAGTATGTTGAAAATGCTTTAGCAAATTATTACCTTATTTTCTAACTTTTTTATTTCATATTTATGCTGCACTATTATTTTTCCATCTAATTTTTTAATTTATTCTAAAATTAGTATTTTTTTCAAGAAATCCCAAAAGGTAGTATTAATTAATTTATTTTCAAAATTACTCTTGTCTAAAAGATGTTGAACAAATTTTCAAAAAAAATCTTTTAAATTTTTTTTATATTTTTCTATTTGTATATTAAATAAATATTTTAATAAAATAATTTATTAAAAATTAGAGCTATTAAGTGACTTTTTTAATGGTGTGTTAAGTTTTAAAATTATTTTAAAAATAAAAAAATTACATATAATTATTTTTTAAATAATCTAGTACTGTAATAAGTACACACACACTCGTTGAGTGTGTCTAGTACAGAGAAAGTAGTTTCTGAAAAAAATTTAATTTTTTTCATGTTTGGTTTGATAATATACTTTGGAAGTATTTTCTTTAAAAAATCAAGTTTCCTAAAATGAAAAAAATAATTTTTCTAATGAAAGTAGGAAAAATAAGTTTCAGAAGGGATATTTCAATTTCATTATCTCCTCTCACTCATACAATACCCCAACCTACCAACCCGAACCCCCGACTTCCTTTTTCATCCCATTCCATACTCATATTATTTTATCGAAAAAATATTTTTGACCATAATGACCTAATATGATGGTATTACCTATTTCCTCTATAAATAAATTTTATTGGGGGCATTTTTACCCTTTTATCCAAATTCAAATTCCCTTGTCTATTTATATTTATTAGTTATTTTTTCAATACATAGAGAATAAATAATTTTATAATGAATCTGATTTCTACAAATAAGGTTAATAGAAATATCCTAATATTCCTGTATGTATATTTTTCTTATATATATATATATATTCTCATGTATATTCTTTTTTTAAATATATCTCATGATTATTCTCCTACATACACATCAATTACCAATCCAATGTTTTCCTGCAAATGATACTGCTTCATTACTATCTCTTGATACGAATTGGAAGTCAGGTTTACTACTTTAAAGAATTCTCCAAAGTAACTTGCACCCCCTTGAGATTCATCAATAAGATAACGTAATCCATGAATTATATTACTAAGGTTCAATGTTGTTCAAGTCAAATAGTCAATCATGCATGAGCTACTACTTTATGCACTTCTTTTCACAGGGAAAAGAAAAACAAACACAAAAACAAAGCTGAGACTGTCTATTCCCTTAGTCCAGCACAAGAATGAAAAACATACTAGATAAGTATGATGGAGAAGCTAAAGCATCAAAGAACCTTGCAAAAGTTACTGGAAGATACAGTCTAAGCAAAAACTTTTTGAACAGAAAACAAATAACTAACCTGTATTTCTGCGGTTCATAACAATGAATTGAAACCGACCTGTAACACCTGCCAAAGAAATAATAAATATCTAATAAAGCCATACCGTTCAAGTCAACTGAGGAAGAAGAATAGTGCACTGAATCTAGAAACTATCAATCAATTAATCAACTTAGTCCCAATCTAAATCTAGATAGGGTCGAGAATAGGAGTTTGTATAAATAATATTGCGCTACTGTGCTCAGCTTAATTCCATTACTAAAATAATTTGACTTTTAAGGCAAATTACTTCTCTAAGCTTCTTTAAAGTTCACACTTATAACACTGTGAGAGATACACGTTTTGACCATATTATATCTAAAACCTATCCATAGAAAAACAGAAATACACATCAAAGGTCACCAATTTAATCAAACCCTGAAAAGGGTCAGAGAAAGAAATGCTTTAAAAAAATAAAAAGCAAGTCTAGAAATCCAAATGCTTGCCTCTTGAAAACAACCAAGGATCCTTCCACATCCTTTCGAATCTGCAGAAAAAGATCAAAACAATATCAGTACTCAAATACAAGTCGATCAATAAAGTACACTCAATCCCAAACTAGTTGTAATCTAGTATTCCTACTCATTCAATTCAAATACAATAATTTATATCTTTTTTCTCGAATTAACTTAAGAGTTCTTCAAAAACTAAAAGGTTTTGCTAAATCACACACTTATCCTACACAAACATACAAAGAAAGATGCAATTTTTGCAAGAGAAAATGATACCCATTGGCTATTATCAATATTGAATTCGTATAAACTAACATAAGAAAATGAGTTGAGGGTGAGAAAAAGTGTTGTAATTAAAAAAGGTGACAAGTTTGACCAGTTTTGGTCAAAATTTCCTTTAAATTATGATTAAGTTAAATGGGATGTAAAGTGTAATATTTAAAACTTGTTAATCTTTTAAAAAATACAAAATAACCCTACCCATTAATTTAAAACCCCAACTCCCCAACACACGATCTTTTCATTCTTCTTCATCTTTCACTCAACCGTTGTTCTCTTCCTCTCTTCTTCACTGCGTTTTCTGTTCTTCTAAAGTAATTTTTCTTTAGAAATCATCACACCAATAAGCCCAATTGACGTCGATGAACCATTAACGCACACTACTCCGCTTAGAGGTAATTTTTTTTTTCTGTCAAAAATCTCTGTGTTGAACAGTTAGGGTTTTGGATTTTTCGAACTAAAAGTGGTTTCAGTTGTTGAAGAATAAGAAGAAGAAGAATAAGATGGGTTTTGCATATTATGTTGTTCGATGACTTTATTTGTTGTATTTGTTGTTCTTGTTGGGTTTTTTAAAAATATTGTCACTGGTAGGCCGGACTTATTTTTCTTGTGGGGTTTTTGTTGTTGTAGAAAAAAATATTGTGATGTTGTTTGATTTATTTTCCAAAAGCTAAAGAAGTTGTTGCAGCAACTTACGCACTTGTTTGAATAAATCAGAAGTTGCTGAGGTTATTTTGTTGCAACCTCAGCAGTTGTTTGATTTTTTGAAATAAGAGGTTAAGTTGTTGCAACAACTTCCTAAACTGCTGTAAATAAATCAAATAGTTGCTGGAATTGTTGCAACAAGTTGTTGGAGTTGTTGCAACAAGTTTACAATTTGTTGCAACAACTCACACACGTTGACAAAAAAACTATTATTTGCCAAACAAGAGCTGAAGTTGTTGCAACAACTTCCACAGTTGTTGGTAAAAATCAAACAATTGTTGTACTTGTTACAACAACATCAGTAACTGTTGGATAAAATCAAACAACTGTTGATGTTGTTGCAACAATTCTCACACTTGTTGAAAGAAAAAATCAATATTTTCCAAAATGGAGTTGAAGTTGCTGCAACAATTTGTTGGTGCTACCTTTGTACCCATGGTTATTTCATAATTTAGAGAGTAATTAGGGGTCAACAACTGTTATATTTTTACCACAGCTGTTGGTAAATATCAAAAAACTGTTGAAGTTGTTGCAACAACTTCAGCAACTATTGGATAAAATCAAACAACTGTTAAAGTTGTTGCAACAACTCTCACACTTATTGAAAAGAAAATCAATATTTTCCCAATAAGAGCTGAAGTTGTTGCAACAACTTGTTGGTGCTACCTTTGTACCCATCGTTGTTTCATAATTTAGGAAGTAAACAGGAGTCAGCAACTGTTTGACTTTTACCATAGTTGTTGGTAAATATCAAATAACTATTGAAGTTGTTGCAACAACTTCAGCAACTGTTGGATAAAATCAAACAACTGTTGACGTTGTTGCAACAACTCTCCCACTTGTTGAAAAGAAAATCAATATTTGTCAAACAAGAGTTGAAGTTGTTGCAATAACTTGTTGGCGTTCTCTTTGAACCCATTGTTATTTTATAATTTAGGGAGTAAATTGGGGTAGACAACTGTTTGATTTTTACCACAGTTGTTGGTAAATATCAAACAGTTGTTTTACTTCTTGCAGAAACTTCAGCAACTGTTGGATAAAATCAAACAATTGTTGAAGTTGTTGCAACAACTCAGACAATTTTAAATAACAAATTAATATTTGTTTTACTTTTTTGATTTGCAGCAGTTCTTTTCACTGTTTATTTTGACTGAATAATTAAATTAATTGTTGATTTATATTTTATCTCATATTTTTACAGATAAAATGACTTCACAAAGAGCATGAACTACCAGTAAAAGTGTTGCTGCCTCTAGAAGATCAAAAAGAACTAAGACTCAAGTAGAAGAAACAAATGATAAACCTGAGAGTCCAGGCTATCTAGATGTGCTTGCTGACCAGGCAGGAGTCATAACGGAAAATTAGGTCGTATCAAGCCAAAAGCAACAGGATGACGCTTTAGAAGCCAAAGAAGCATTTGAAATAGATGAAGATGATTCCTCCCAACAACAAATTGAAATTAGACATGCTTCTAAAGGTAATAAAGATGGAGAGGACGATGAAGATGGGGAAGGTGATAATGAAGATGAAGAGGATGATGAGGATGGGGAAGGTGATAATGAAAATGGGAAAGGTGATAATGAAGATGGGGAAGATGAAAATAATGATGATGATGATACTGATGAGAACACCACAACAGTCGATGATAAAACAGAAGAAGCGAATGATGAGAATGTCCCCTCTACTCCTACCGAGGCATCTAGTAGTTGAAGAGATCCAAGTACAACTTCCACTGAGATAATTGTAAAAAATATAAGGTTTGAAAATTACAACTTGAAGATGTTGATGGATGTGCATGGAGAACTAGAGGGTGACATTGTTGTTAGATCAAGTATGGGTAGAAGGTTTACAGAATTTAGTAAGATCTTAAGGAAAAATGATTTAGTGAAATTCTTTTAAAGCAGTTGTTTTGAAAAATTTTTAGACTTACCCGATGACACCACTCCAAGATTTCAAATGACTATGGTGTACAGTATCCTACATCGCAGGATCGTTTGTGATAAAAAAGATGAGATTTGGATTAATTACTGCGGCATGCCTATATGTTTGGGCATGAAGGAATTTGTTGTTATGACAGGATTAAACTGTCATTCTCCTCCTTGTGTTGGAGGAGCCAAATCAGCAACCAAGGGTGAGGATTTATTTAAGTTAATTGGAAAAAGCTACAAGGAAAAGAATCTACTTGAACATTTAAAATCCGAAATAATTTCGAGGAATATGAAGAAGTCACTGTGCTTAGTTTGGTTTGTGCAAAGTTTTCTTTGTGCAAGAGATGTTAGGAAGAACATCTCTTCTGATTGGATCAAACTCTCTGCAGACTATGAAGCATTTAATGCCTATCCATGGGGCCGAGAAAGATTCAAACTCACAGTTAAATATTTATTGAGGGAGTTAAAGCCAAACATGAAGACCATTAACCTATATGGCTTTCCTTGGGCTTTCATGGTAAATTTTATTAGGTTGACTATTTAATTATTTTTGAATCTATCCTTTATAGTGATCTATTATGACTTTGTTTTATCTAGTCTTGGGCATTTGAAGTTATTCCTCACCTCCAGTATCAAGTTAAGGACTTTCCAGAAGAAGTGTCTTCTCTGCGGAACCTTAGATGGCTGGCTGCAAAGAATAACAAAGCAGTTGGTATTGATCTATTTACCCCCCCCCCCCAGAGACTTGGTAAACCTCATTACACAATTATATACCCTTGGAATGTATTATTTCAACCTTAGTAGTTTTTTGATTTAGTTAAACAAGAGTTGAAGTTGCTGCAAGATCTTCCTCAGTTGTTGAAATAAAATCAAGCAGTTGTTGGACTTGTTACAACAACTCCAGCAACTATTTGATTTTATTAAACAATTGTTGAAGTTGCTGCAACAACTCACTCAGTTGTTTGATTTTGTCAGACAAGAGCTGAAGTTGCTGCAACAACTTCCTCAGTTGTTGAAATAAAATCAAGCAGTTACTGGACTTGTTGCGACAACTCCATCAACTATTTGATTTTGTCAAACATCTCTTGAAGTTGCTACAACAACTCACTCAGTTGTTTGATTTTGTCAGACAAGAGCTGAAGTTGCTGCAACAACTTCCTCAGTTGTTGAAATAAAATCAAGCAGTTGCTGGACTTGTTGCGACAACTCCATCAACTATTTGATTTTGTCAAACAACTATTGAAGTTGCTGCAACAACTCACTCAGTTGTTTGATTTTATCAGACAAGAGCTGAAGTTGTTGTAACAACTTTCTCAGTTGTTGAAATAAAATCAAATAGTTGCTGGACTTGTTGCAACAACTCCAGTAACTAATTGATTTTATCAAACAACTATTGAAGTTGCTGCAACAACTCACTCAGTTGTTTTATTTTGTCATACAAGAGCTGAAGTTGCTGCAATAGCTCACTCAGTTGTTTGATTTATTCAGAGAAAGGTGAAGTTGCTGCAACAACTTCCTCAGTTGTTGAAATAAAATCAAGAGGTTGTTAGACTTGTTGCAAAAACTCCAGCAACTATCTGATTTTGTCAAACAGTAGTTGCAGTTGCTGCAACAGCTCACTCAATTGTTTTATTTATTCATAGAAGAGGTGAAGTTGCTGCAACAACTTTCTCAGTTGTTGAAATAAAATCAAGCAGTTGATGGACTTGTTGCAACAACTCCAGAACTGTTTGATTTTATCAAAAAACTGTTGCATTTGCTGCAACAGCTCACTCAATTGTTGGATTTATTTAGACAAGAGCTAAAGTTGTTGCAACAACTTCCTCAGTTGTTGAAATAAAATCAAGTAGTTGCTAGACTTGTTGCAACAACTCCAACAACTGTTTGATTTTGTCAGACAAGAGCTGAAGTTGCTGCAATAGATCACTCAGTTGTTGGATTTATTCAAATAAGAGGTGAAGTTGCTACAACAACTTCCTCAGTTGTTGAAATAAAATCAAGCATTTGTTGGACTTGTTGCAAAAATTTCAGCAACTATTTGATTTTTTCAAACAGCTGTTGCAGTTGTTGCAACAGCTCACTTAGTTGTTTGATTTATTCAGAGAAGAGACGAAGTTGCTGCAACAACTTTATCAGTTGTTGAAATAAAATCAAGCAGTTGCTGGACTTGTTGCAACAACTCCAGCAACTGTTTGATTTTTTCAAACAACTGTTGCATTTGCTGTAACACCTCACTCAGTTGTTTGATTTATTCAGACAAGAACTGAAGTAGTTGCAACAACTTCCTCAGTTGTTGAAATAAAATCAAGCAGTTGTTTGACTTGTTGCAACAACTCCAACAACTATTTGATTTTGTCAAACAACTGTTGCAGTTGCTGCAATAGCTCACTCAATTGTTTGATTTTGTCAGACAAGAGCTGAAGTTGCTGCAACAACTTCCTCAGTTGTTGAAATAAAATCAAACAGTTGTTGGACTTGTTGCAACAACTCCAGCAACTGTTTGATTTTGTCAAGCAACTGTTGCATTTGCTGCAACAACTCACTCAGTTGTTTGATTTATTTAGACAAGAGCTGAAAGTTGCTGAACTTGTGTTTAATCAATTTTAGAAGTCATTTGGATTCTTTTTTAGCATTCAGAACTCTCCCAAGGATAAATTTTGCGTTCGATTGATCGACCAACTAGAAAATGAGCTGACTTTCGATCGGGTGCTGCTGATTCATTAGTTTCTTTATTGAACATTGATGAGCCAGCAGGTTCCTATTGAAAGTTGGTTTAATTCTGAGCAACCTGCTCGGATATGAACCGACTTTCACTTTGTAGCTGCTGGTTCATCAATGTTCAATAAGATACTAATGAATCATTAGCTCCCAATCGAAAGTCAGTTTAGTTTTTAGTTGGCGGATCAGTTGAACGCGTAAATTTATCCTTGAATAGTCATGAATGAAAAAAAAAGCTCCAACTGGCAACTATTTTGGGTTATCACAAGTTCTTTCTAGATTTAGTTTCTATTAACAAGATCTGATTGTGTTGCAAGAATTTATACATGTGGACTTGTTGCAATAATAACTCTTAATCCGCTGCCACAACAACTATTAATCTATTGCAACAACTATTGTAATTGTTGGACATTGTCTATCAAATTGGTTAGCTTTTACAACAAGTTCATAGTTGTGGGGTGGTGACTTGTGTTTAATCAATTTTAGAAGTCGTTTGAATTCGTCTTTAGCATCAAGCTCTCCCCTAAGGACAAATTACATGTTTGGTGATCGGTCAACTTTGAGATAAATTGACTCTCTATCGGGAGTTGTTGATTTATTAGTTTACTATTGAAGATTGATGAACCAGCAGATTCCTATTGAAAGTCGGTTTATTTATGAGCAACTTTCTTGGAAATAAACTGACTTTCAATGGGAACTTGCTGGTTCATCAATGTTCAATATAAACCTAATGAATCAGCAGCTTCCAATAGAGAGTCAATTTATCTCAAAGTTGATCGTTCGTCGAACGCGTAATTTGTCCTTAGGGGAGAGCTTGATGAAAAAGAAGCTCCAAGGGACTACTATTTTGGGTTATCACAAGTTCTTCCTAGATTTAATTTCTAGGAACAAGATTTGATTTTGTTGCAAGAATTTCTACTTGTGGACTTGTTGCAACAACAACTTTTAATCCGCTGCCACAACAACTATTAATCTGTTGCAACAACTGTTGTAATTGTTTGACCTTGTCCATCAAATTGGTTATCTGTTACAACAGGTTCATAGTTGTTGGGTGGTGACTTGTGTTTAATCAGTTTTAAAAGTCACTTGGATTCGTCTTTAGCATCAAGCTCTCCCCTAATGACAAATTACGCATTCGGTGGTCGGTCAACTTAGAGATAAATTGACTCTCTATTGAAAGTTACTGATTCATTAGTTTACTATTGAAGATTGATGAACTAGTAGATTCCTATTGAAAGTCGGTTTATTTCTAAGAAACTTTCTTGAAAATAAACTGACTTTCAATGGGAAGTTGCTGGTTCATCAATGTTCAATACAAACCTAATGAATTAGCAGCTTTCGATAGAAATCCAATTTATCTCAAAGTCGACCGATCGTCGAACGTGTAATTTGTCCTTAGGGGAGAGCTTGATGAAAAAGAAGCTCCAAGGGGCTATTATTTTGGGTTATCACAAGTTCTTCCTAGATTTAGTTTCTAGGAACAATATGTGATGTTGTTGCAATAAATTCTTCATGTATAAATTGTTTGAGCAACTTAAGTAGTTGTTGCATTTTATTAGTTTTTTTTTATTTTGCATTATTTTAATATTTTTATTTTTGACACATAGATTGTGAACCCATGGATTGGTCCAATAAAAAAAAGTTAGAGATGGAATTTTATAGTAATTTTGAGCCCTTGGAATTTTGTCCGGACCAAAACATTGATAAGTTAAAGGGAGATTTGGCCGGAGTGACAGCCATTAGAAGGGATTTGGCTGGGTGGAAAAGGATGATGCTATTTTCAAAGAAATTAATAAATTTGTGGCGAGTTATGCGGCAGGTGATGCAACAAAAACAAATGATGATCATCATAGTTATGGTGGTGGATACACTCCACTTGATGTTGGTGGTGCTGGTGGCAGATATACTCCGGCTACTGAGGAAGTTCGACGTCAAGAAGATACTCCATATAGGTTTGGTAGATATCCAGCTGTTGGTACCTCAAATGTGCCTTCTTCTGCTTGTGAGTGCCTCAAATGCAATGAGAATATGAATATGTTGCTTTCAAAGATTGAGGCTTTGACAGAAGCACAAGGAGTGACGGAGGCTTCTATAAACAAGTTGATATCCAAGAGGGGTATTTACCCGTCTACAAGGATATCAGAGCCTTTTACTCCTATTGTTGTGAAGAGGAGGAGAAATTAAATTTCTAAGGCATTGGCAAGTGCAAAAAAATAAGGTTGCTGGTACACCGAAGATGACGACTGATCAACCAATGGAGCGAGTACCATTAAATCTTTACAAGTATGCAGATGACAAGAAGAAAAAGAAAATTCAGCGGATGATCAAGCTCAAGAGATCAACCAAGATCCTGTACAAAATGCATGAATTAAATTATCAAGACTTTGAGTGCATGAATAACATGGATAAGTGGTTGGAGGACTGGGTAAGTTTCTACAACTTCTATTTATATTCAATTAAGCAATTATTTCATTTTATTAAGCTTCTGCAGCAGATGCAACAATTGTTGCATCTGCTGCAATATATTTATTGAGCTGCTACAATAAGTAACTAACTATCTTTTTTTTTGTTTGTAGTATATAGAGGAAATATTATGTCTAATGAGAAATAGACATATAGACTACTCTGACCACTATAATCTAACAGACATAATCCTGGATCTCAACTTCTATAACTTTATGAAAGATGTGTACCACAAGTTGAGTGAGGAGAGTCTAAAGCCGGGTGCTATCCAGTTAAAACGGTTTTGATGAATATGATTTCACTGACTACTTTTTTGATTACTGCAAAGGTGTGAGGCCCTACACAGGAGGTGTCCCATGGCTTGGGGAAAAAAGGATATTCACTGTGATGACCCTCGAAAAGAAATATTTTGTCGCTCTTGAATTCATGATTGATGATGGAGTGATAAATGTTTATGATTGCAACATTCCTTGCTGCCCAGAAGATGAGTTCTTTCAACACATTCAACCAGTGTTGGAATTATGGCCTAGGTTCTTGAAATAGAGTGGAATGTTCAATCACTTGCCTCCCAAGTTGCTCAACGAAGAGTGGATCTATGACCAAAAGACGGATCTCCCCAAGAATGAAACTGGAGCAGCATGTGGTGCTTATTCACTTGCCTTCATCGAGTATCAAATTACCAACACTTCAATGCATTTTCTATGTGATAATATTGTTGAGCAGATGCGGTGGAGATGGGTTGTGGGGTGGTTGATAAGGAGTTAGTGCCATAAAGTGGTTGAGCAACTGATTGTCTTTAGTTGAAAAGTTTGATGAATAATTTGTTGGATATTTTAAAGTTACTGTTTATGTTTAAGTTTTGTTGTCGAACAACTTGCCCTAAGGTGGGGTGAACATCATTTATTTGAAGTTATGTGAATGTATGTGTTTTAATGTTCAGTATATTTTGTGTTTTTTATAACTTGTTGAAAATTCACAACACGTACATAACTTGTTGAAACAAGTCATGATACTTGCTGAGATTTTCCTAGTTCAAAAACAGTTATTGCAGCAAGTTGGTTAAATTGTTTAAAAATTCTCAACAAGTACATGACTTGTTGAAACAAATCATGATACTTGCTGAGATTTTCAACAACTACATAACTTGTTCAAACAAGTAGTGTTACTTGTTGAAAAATTTCAGTAATTAAGTGATGTGGTAAAACAGTTGTTGTAGCAAGTTGGTTAAGTTATTGAAAAATTCTCAACAAGTACATGACTTGTTGTAACAAGTCATGATACTTGCTGAGATTTTCCAACAACTATATAACTTGTTTAAACAAGTCGTGTTACTTGTTGAAAAATTTCAGCAATTAAGTCATGTGGTAAAACAGTTGTTGCAGCAAGTTGGTTAAGTTGTTTGAAAATCCTCAACAAGTACATGACTTGTTGCAACAAGTCATGATACTTGCTGAGATTTCCCAACAACTACATAACTTGTTCAAACAAGTAGTGTTACTTGTTGAAAAATTCCAGAAATTAAGTCATGTGGTAAAACAGTTGTTACAGCAAGTTGGTTAAGTTGTTTGAAAATTTTCAACAAGTACATAACTTGTTGCAAAGTCATGATACTTGCTGAGATTTCCCAACAACTACATAACTTGTTCAAACAAGTCGTGTTACTTGTTGAAAAATTCCAGCAATTAAGTCATGTGGTAAAACAGTTATTGTAGCAAGTTGGTTAAGTTTTTTGAAAGTTCTCAACAAGTACAAAACTTGTTGCAACAAGTCATGATACTTGCTGAAACAAGTCCAACAAGTCTATTAGTTGTTGCAATAGATTTTTAGCTATTACGATAATATTTTCACTCAATTCACTATTAAATATAGCTTTATATCCTTAAAATACCTTTGAGTAACTATATTTTAACATAAATATGATTGATCTACGCAATTCATGATCAAATCACTCGATTAAAGTTGATTATAAATACAATTGCTCGATCGATCGTCTATTATGATCAAATTATACTATGTCGTTGTTAAAGAATATTATTAAATCTAGCTTTGAATTCTTAAAATGCATTTAATTCACTATATTTAACAACAAATATGATTGATTCATGCAATTCATGATCAAATTACTTGATTAAAGTTGATTATAAATACAATTGCTCGATCGATTGTCTATTATGATCAAATTACTATATTATTGTTAAAGAATGCTATTAAATCTAGCTTTGAATCTTTAAAATATATTTAATTCACTATATTTGACAATAAATATGATTGATCCATACAATTCATGATCAAATTACAATAGTTGTTTGAAATTCACAGCAAGTTTATGAGCTGGTGCAACAGATTAGGTTACTTATTTGAAAAAGTCCAGCAAGTGCAACAGCTGTTGGTACCTGTCAAACAACTTGTTTGAAAATTCACAACAAGTTTATGAGTTGCTGCAACAGATTAGGTTACTTGTTTGAAATTGTCCAGCAAGTGCAACAGCTGTTGGCACCTGTCAAACAACTTGTTTGAAAATTCACAGCAAGTTTATGAGTTGCTGCAACAGATTAGGTTACTTGTTTGAAAAAGTACAGCAAGTGCAAAAGTTGTTGGCACCTGTCAAACAACTTGTTTGAAAATTCACAGTAAGTTTATGAGTTGCCGCAACAGATTAGGTTACTTGTTTGAAAAAGTCCAGTAAGTGCAATAGTTGTTGGCACCTGTCAAACAACTTGTTTGAAAATTCACAGCAATTTTTTAAGTTTTTGCAACATATTAGGTTACTTATTTGAAAAAGTCCAGCAAGTACAATAGTTGTTGGCACCTGTCAAACAACTTGTTTGAAAATTCACAGAAAGTTTTTGAGTTGCTGCAACAGATTAGGTTACTTGTTTGAAATTGTCCAGCAAGTGCCATAGTTGTTGGCACCTGTCAAACAACTTGTTTGAAAATTCACAGCAAGTTTATGAGTTGCTGTAACAGATTAGGTTACTTGTTTGAAAAAGTTCAGCAAGTGCAACAGCTGTTGGCACCTATCAAACAACTTGTTTGAAAATTCACAGCAAGTTTATGAGTTGCTGCAACAAATTAGGTTACTTGTTTGAAAAAGTACAGCAAGTGCAACAGCTATTGGCACCTGTCAAACAACTTGTTTGAAAATTCACAACAAATTTATGAGTTGCTTCAACAAATTAAGTTACTTGTTTGAAAAAGTACAGCAAGTACAACAGCTATTGGCACCTGTCAAACAACTTGTTTGAAAATTCACAACAAATTTATGAGTTGCTGCAACAAATTAAGTTACTTGTTTGAAATTGTCCAGCAAGTGCAACAGCTGCTGCAACAGATCAGACCAGTGTAACAGCTTGTTAAAAAATTCACATCAATTTTATGAGAATATGAACTAAGTACCCAAATAATAATAAGAATAAGTTTTGTTATTACAAGTAAGATCAGATCTATTCCTACATAGTAGTTCGCTCCGTGCATGTGGTTCTTTTGTGCCCAACTCTTTTGCATATGGAGCATTTATTTTTCTTTGTCGGAAATGATTCTCCAATTGATGCTCTCCTCTTCATCTACCTTCTTCCCAGTTTTTCCGGCTCAACAAACAGAGGTATTTCTCTCTCTAAAATCTCCACAGGAACTTTTCAAGATTCTTCAGATGGCACGGGATTAATTTCCTCCAAGTATGTAATAAGGTACGTCTCTACCTTATAATACGAAGAGGAGTACTCATAAATTCTCCTCCCATAGTTTTCACTATATTGGATGTGGAGCGCTGCCATAGCATGTGGGCAAGATATTTTATCCAGGTCAAACAATCTACAAGTACAAGATTTGCAAAGCAAGTCGACCGTTGCAGCTCCATCGGGACCGGTGACAACATACTTGTAGTTGGCAGTTTGATGGATCAATAATTTATTTCCCAAATTGATATTTTTTGCTATGATTGCTTCTATCGATGGGACAAATATGGTTGGTGCATCGAGGAACTCCATACTGTCTTACTTTTTGGGTTTACGGTCCTAAGCATATAGTGGTATGCATCAAGCACTGCATACCCGTGCTGGCGTGTCTCTCTTATCAAAGACTTTGCAATCTCACTACCCTTCCAAACCTTCCAATAACTAACCTTGCATCCCAATTCTACACGGAGTGAATTCCTCATATCTTTTGTGGACGGGCCTCTACTCTCGGGAAACATATCGTTGAAGTATTCATCAATGAATTTCGCTATGACATGTGGGTTATGACTCGTAAGATGTTGTGAACCACATGTGTGCAATTTTTTTATATTTTTTGATGTGAAACCTATTAGAACTTTTAAACTTCACAGCTCTCAGCCACCACTTGCACTCAGGATATGCACATCTCACACAATACACAGAACATGAGTTGATCACTTTTTTCAATCTAAAATCTTTCTTTATGCAAGAAAGTTTCAGTGCAAAATCTAGTTCTTGCTTATTATTGAATGATATTCCATTGTAAAAATCTGTTTAATCATCTTGAACATGGCTGGACTGTGTTGATTGTGTAGTTCCCTGTGTATTGCTGACAACTTCAGGAGTAGGAATCTGTTCACCCCCACCACTTTCTTTGTTTGGAATATCCATATCCACTCTGTCTCATTCATCATTTAACATATCCTGTTGATTTTGAGATAAATTTTGGTTCTCTACCGACCCTGCAATCGTGTATACCCTCAAAATAGGTCTAGCTTCATCTTTCAAGAAAATATGCAAACTAACTTCATCCTTTATCCTAAAAGGAGCTGCCCTCTGCTTTTCCCCACAGCTATGCATGTAAGTGATGGAAAAATCTTTACTCACAATTTAATTCACAATTGGTGATGATTTTATTCACCAAATCTTCATACGTGATATCTTTGTTCACCATCATCGCTACCGTATCTACCATGCCTCTACCCTTCCAACACCAAATATAACGGTTGTTGGATTCGATCCATTCACCATGACAATCAACTCCTATTGTTATTTTATCCCCCATTGATGATCTTCCAGATACCTGAAGATATTTTATATAAACTAAAAAAATTAGTCATTACAGGAGAAAAAAACTATGATAAAATAAAACAACTATTATAATGGTTGCAGCAATTGTTTAACTATTGCAACAACTGTTGTAGTTGTTGCAGCAACTAAGTTAGTTGTTTCAAAAATATTAGAAGCTTTTTTTACAATAGATTACTCAGTTGTTGCAACAACCAACAACAAAATATATAGCAATTGGTGCACTTGTTGCAGTAAGTACAATAATTGTTGCAGTTTGTTGCAGCAAATACAACAGCTATTTCAACATCTTTATAAGTTATTAAAAAATTTCAAACTTTTTCTAATGCAGTCTCAGTTGTTGCAACAACTACCAACAAAAGGTGCAAATATTATTGCAATTGCTGCAGCAAGTACAAAAGTTGCTGCAATTGTTGCAACAAGCACAACAACTGTTGCAACTTCTTCACAAGTTATTGCGAAAAAATTAGAATTTTTTTTACAATGGATTACTTAATTGTTGCAACAACTAACAGCAAAAGGTGCAGCAGCTGCTGCAACTGTTGCAGCAAGTACAACAACTGTTGCAGTTATTGCAGCAAGTGAAACAACTGTTGCAACTTCTGTATAAGTTGTTGCAGAAAAATTAGAAATTTTTTTACAATAAATTTCTCAACTGTTGCAACATTTAACAATAAAAAAAAAGTGCAGCAACTGCTGCAATTATTACAACAAGTGCAACAACTGTTGCAATTGTTGCAACAAATACAACAACTGTTGCAACTTCTTTACAAGTTCTTGCGGAAAAATTATAAGTTTTTTTACAATAGATTAATCAATTGTTGCAACAACTAACAGCAAAAGGTGCAACAGCTGCTGCAAATGTTGCAACAAGTACAACAACTGTTGCAGTTGTTGCAGCAAGTGCAACAACTGTTGTAACTTCTTTAAGAGTTGTTGTGGAAAAAATTGAAGCTTTTTTACAATAGATTACTCAGTTGTTGCAACAACTAACAATAAAAGGTGCAACAACTGTTGCAACTTCTTTAAGAGTTGCTGCGAAAAAATTAGAATATTTCTTACAACAGATTACTCAGTTGTTGCAACAACTTAATACAAAACTGGTGCAGTTGTTGCAACAAGTGCAACAACTGTTGCAGCAAGTGCAATAACTTTATAAGTTATTTTGTAAAAATTAGAAGTTTTTTTACAATAAATTACTCAGTTGTTGCAACAACTAATAGCAAAAGGTGCAACAGCTGGTGCAAATGTTGCAGCAAGTACAACAGCTGTTGTAGTTGTTGCAGCAAGTACAACAACTGTTGCAACTTCTGTAAGAGTTGTTGCGGAAAAATTAGAAGCTTTTTTACAATAGATTACTCAGTTATTGCAACAACTAACAACAAAAGGTGCAGCAGTTGCTGCAATTGTTGCAGCAAGTGCAACAACTGTTGCAACTTCTTTAAGAGTTGTTGCGGAAAAATTAGAAGCTTTTTTACAACAGATTACTTAGTTTTTGCAAAAACTAACAACAAAAGTTGCAGCAATTGTTGTAGTTGTTGCAGCAAGTGCAACAACTGTTGCAACTTCTTCATAAGTTGTTGCGGAAAAATTAGAAGTTTTTTTCAACAGATTGCTCAGTTATTGCAACAACTAACAACAAAAGGTGCAGCAACTGCTATAATTTGTGCAACAAGTACAACAGCTGTTGCATTTGTTGCAGCAACTGCAACAACTGTTGCAACTTCTTTAAAAGTTGTTGCGAAAAAATTAAAAAAAATTTTACAACATATTACTCAGTTGTTGCAACAACTAAGAAGAAGAAGAAGATGATGATGATGATAAAAGGAGGAGGAGGAACAACAATTGCAGCAGCAGCCGAAGGAGAAGAAGAGTAGTTGATTTGGCGACTTTTTTTTTCTCTTTTTAGGTAATTTGGGTTTTATATAAGTTGGGTAAAAGTGTTAAAATAAAAAGATGGGGGCTTATTCAAAAAGTAGTCAAATGTCTTTAAGCACTAATCATAAACTTGTCACTTTTACTAAATGATTAAAACTTGTGTCACTTCTTTTACATTTGAGAACTTTTTTGTCATCCTTAATTCAAAGCCCCAATTAACATGAGTAGCAGTGATGAGTATTTCTTCAACAAAGGGATCGATTTGCTGAAGAACCGTTAAATTAAGGAGCTTGGTGCTGTTTTGGTCCAAATTGGGCATTAATTTCCCGTTCTGAGACATTATTTGTACCAAATCTACGAATAGTTGTTTTATTAATGTTTGCTGAGCATGCGGAGAAACCCTAGAAATACTCTAAATTGGGGGCTCTGCTGTATATAATCTTACTGGGAGATTGCCGATGGAAGAAGACACTTGTATGGTATTTTATGGTTTTCAACCCCAACTTTGCCTTAAAAATCAAATTACCCCTCAACGGTAAACAATAATTTTTTTTCTTTTATTCTAATTGACTTTTTAAATATTTATTTTATTCTTATATTATCAACTTATCTTCTTCTTTTTGCTTCTTTAAAATCATAATACACACACACACACACACACACACACACACACATATATATATATATATATATATATATATATATATATATATATATATATCAAAATTTGTGTAACAAACTTTTTTTAAAAAATAAATATTAATTTTTCGGATAAAATAAAATAAAAAATATTAATTGCGTATATAAGTTAATGACGTTTTATAATAAAGTAAATTAGCAGAATAAAAATAATTTTATTAATAATAATTAAATTCTAATATTTATTTATATAAGTGAAAATAAAAGGTAATAATAATTTTATAAGTATATTTCAATGCATGAAATACAAACAAATTAATAAAATAAAAACAAATTTAAAGATTATGTATTTATAATGCAAATTAATTTTAAATTAAAACTTATGAAATATTCTATTAATAACAATAATTTTATTTATTTATATAGATAATAAAGGATAAGAAAGAGGAGAAATACATACACACATGCATGCATATATATATATATATATATATAATATTTTAATGACAATAATAAAAAAAATACTAAATAGCATTAGATTTTGTGACAAATTCATAGAAGGTCTACTTATAATGTCAGTGGATTTAAATAAGAAACTATAAATATATAAGTTAAAAAATAAATATTATATATGATATAAAAAGTATGACATAAATGGAGGATTGAAAATAACAAGGGTAAAATAAATATTTTAAAATGTTGATTAGGATAAATGAGAGAGAATGTCTATGGTTTAAAATTAAGGGGGGAGTTTGTTTTTAAAGTAGAATTGAGGGTGAAAACGACTTTCTATCCTTTTTCCATTTCATTTGTATGGCTAAATGATATTGTATTGGAATATTATAGTTTTTGATATGATATTTAATATGTATTCTAAATTTGTTTAGTATTTGACATGATATTTATTATTTATACAAAATTATCAAAATACTAATATTGTATTAAGTATAAAGTTATATATATATATATATATATATATATATATATATATATAAACTAGTTTGAATATATGCGTATTGTGGGTGTCTCTCATATTAATAATAATAGATTTTTAAAAATAGCATAAGTAGTATTTTATAGATGTGTTTGCGTGATAATATAAAAATTTGGAAAGAAAAATATAAATTTTAAATTGATAAATGATCATGTTTTAAGAGTTTGATCTAATTAAGTAATTCTTCCTTCAATTTATTCTAATACTTGATTTATTCAACAAAAGTATTGTAGAAATAACATTTGATTGAAATTTAAGAAATCATTCATTTTTACGTGAGCAGTTAAATACATACATTATAAATATTTTATGTTAATTATTACATAATTTGTATGACTACTCTATATTAACATACTAGTTTTAGCGTACGCGCCTCAAGCATGTCCCTTATATTAATAAGAATAAATTTTTAAAAATAGCATAAATAATATTTAAAAGACGTGTTTGTGTAACAATATAAGAATTTAGAAAAAAATTATGAACTTTAATTTGATAAATGATATGTTTAAGAGTTTGATTCAATCCAATAGTTCTTTCTTCAATTTATTTCTAATACTTATCTTAAGGCCCCTTTGGCTATTTGAGATGAAATCATAATTTAAAATTATGATACGAAATCATATAAGAAGAAGTTTGAAGTTTTATTTAGACATGCAATTTGGTATTTTTAAGTTTTTTTTCTCATGAATATAAGAACTCATTAGTTGTAAAAACTATTCAAATTGCCAAATTCTTATACAATCTTACCAAATAAGTAAAAGTTCATAATAAAATATAATACACTATCACAAAGCCATTCTAAAAAAATACAACTTAAGAATCAAACTTTAGTTCAATAAAAAGTAAAATTAAACATGAGTTATAATGTACTACTCTTTGCGTAGAGATAAGTACCTAAAGTTAAATAGTTCTTTAGCATTCAAATGCTCTATTTCACTTCCTCTGCAATCTTGCAAATGATAGCATAGTCCTTAGTATGGAGCTAGAAATCCTTTCGTATTTCGCAAACCAGCATCAACAACATAATATTTATCTATCAACAAAAATAACATTTTATAAAATTAGATAGCTTTGTGTAAATAAATAATATTTATTCTAAGCAATGACTTTTTACAAATGATTAAAATTAGTAAGGGTGTAATTTAATTAAAGTTACTATGTGGCGGAAATGAAAATTGTGATGTTAGATCAAGAACTGCATTCTCAAGCACTCTACTGTAATGTACAACAGTACCTTCCCAGCTAGCAGCAACGAAGGTAAACCCCATATCAAAATCACAAGCACATAAGACACTCTGTGATGTTCTTTCTTTGCGATTATGATATGCTTGTTGTACTACTTTTGAAACCTCCCCTTCTATATATGTTCCATGAATCGCACCAAATACAGTTCTACCAAATAGAGATACATTAACATTAGTTTAGTGGGTATAAAATAAACTGGAGCATCACACACATACACATACTAGGAGCATTACACACACATATATCAAATATGTTTCAGTGATCAGCATAGAATAAATTCATTAGTGTGAACCACTCCATAAAGTAAAAAAAATTATGGAATTGAATTTTGAATCTTACCTTAAACCAACGCCAAAATTGGGTACTATGTCGAATTTTTGAAAGTACACCGATCATATTTGTTGGTTTTATAAATGTTGGTGCCATATTGCTAATTGCCTCGGCAACTATTCTAACATGCCGGTTAATTTTTTCAAGTGATTGTTGGAAAGTTTCACTTGCTGATTTGCTGACTATCATTTCGTGCAACAACGATTAGGAAATACCCACAGCCTCCTCAACTTGAACCCATGTGGTTCGATGCTCGATTGGCAACCAATAATTTCTCTTATCAAACGAATAAGCCGGAAAAATATTTCAGGATATAACTGTATTGACTCATACATACGCATGTGATGACCACAAAGAAGTTCAGTGATCCATGCCATACCAGGCCTAGATGTATGATGTTGTGTTCGGCATAACAACCTATGTTCTCGGGTGACTTATTCGATATGTTCAACTGCTGCAACTCATATGATTACATCCTCAATGTCATTATCGGACTCACTGGTACTACTTGATATGCTCATATCCTTCAACAGACTTTCCCGAACAACCTATAAAAATAGTAGATCAAACACATCATGCATACCATAACAATGAGAAACAATGTCATATTTTCTCTTTTTTTGTCTACCAAAAAAACCATTCAACTGTATCATCAAGCTGATAGTAAAAAAGGTAAATAATTGTAAAGCCATCAAAGAGTATCATCTGTATGTGCCTTGAATATAGAGAAATGAAGCACAAATTCAGAGGGATGTATTTATGTAAATAAGACGAGTATTCTATCTGGTAAGCTTTCTTTAAAATAGAACGTTGAAGCTAATAGATTATATATCAAGACAAGAAAACTCATTTCCATGGCTACATGATTAATATCTATAACTAATTGATCAAATTTTTTCGAAGTCCTCAATCCATTGAACTTGATATTCTTCTGTCATGATATTTTGCAGTTGAATAATCACAACTTGCTCAGAGTAGATATCAATCTCATTATGTGTTGATGATTGTGCTTGTTTCTCCGTTCCCGCTCCTCTTTTTCTTTTTGCTTCCTCTCTGTCTCTCTTTCATTTCAAGTATTTCTTCAAATATTCAGATATGCCTTCGATTGATGTAGATCAATTTTTCTTGCGGCGTGCAGATGTGACACCATCAATTGGAATAGATGCATCACACATAGTCCTCTTTCCATTTCCATTATCACTGTCACTGTTCATGCTCATAGGATGATTTAGATATTCAGTACTGGCAAGGTTGTCTTCACAAGCAAATACATCATCCTTCTTTTCAGTAGGTTTACCTGTTGTTGGTTGCAAAACAGACATCGTACTATATACAGCATGGTTACCCGTGGCAATTCATTTCCTAAAAATCTCATCCAATATTCATAGTGACCAAGTCCTTTAAGTCTAAACTTGAAAATACTAACACCTTTGTCTTTTTTTTTTATGAAAAAATATATAAAATAGAATGTTAAATTTTATGAAGTTCATAAAAACAGAAGAAAAATACTCAATACAAATCACACAAGCTTACTGCCACATGTTGCGCCCAAATATCAGAAGGAAAAGTAACTGTGTTAGTTTCAGGGTCTCAACCATATCCGGAGCAAGACTGAAGTAGGTCCTTAAATCTTTTAGATCTTTAATCCTCTATATTTGGTCTTTATGCGGTTCTCATCATAATTGTCTTTTTTACCAGTTTTAGTCCAGAATTCTTCGATGATTATCTTCCAGTGTGGACCACCAATTGTAAAACCATTAAATGCATATTTCATTGCGTCGTCATGTAGGACCTCGATAAAGACTGATATGTTCTCATCCGTCCATTTTTCAGCATTTGAACCACGTGGTTTACTCATTCTTTTACGTTAATATAACAACAATATGATAACAAGTTGCATTCGCTGTGTTCACTTTGATTACACAACATCTGTCATTTGACCACAAAGAAATTGATTAAGATTTTAGCTTATGTTTACCTTATTAACTGATGGAGGCGTAGCTACCAAAATTTTCATCTGAAATGCCAAAATCATATTGACAAGTTATGTGCATTGTATTCTAATTTCAGGAAAATAAGCAGCAAAATATAACAAAGTAACCAATGGCAAATACGAACATAAAAGGTTCATATCTACAACTTAATACTAAAGCTAATCAACCAAATTAGAAACAATATAGCGTACTTTCGTAGAAGTAAAAATTTGAAAGACTAGAGAATATTTACCAATGTTAACACAATAATTGATATAGGATGTAATAGGACATACAACTAAACATCATTGATGAACCTTTATTATCCCTTGTTGACATAGTAGATAATGTGGATAGTGGACGATAAAAAGGCAGAACAACTTAATAATCCATTTCAGAATATAAAATAAGCATGGATGAACTAATTAGACTTGTTGCATTTGCTGATAAAAAAGAAGGGGGAAACGTGATACAATTCATTTGTTGCCTTTTCAAGTTTTGAAAGAGCAGAGAATATTTACCTCACTGATTAAAGATGATAGATCACTTGGTTAGTCTTCAATCCCTTTTAGGTGTTTAAACGGAATGAAGTATGAGTTGATAAATAAAGGATAGTTGAAGTAAAAAATTTAGTTGGTAAAGGTTGATGAGAGTAAATGGTAAATATTGGTGAGAGTAAATGGTTGATAAACTATTTATGTCCAATATAATAGTTGGCAAAGGTTATTTACATTTATTAAATAAATTATTGGCAAATATAGTAGGTATATATAAAATGGTGGACTTTTTTTTTACAAAATATAAACTTGTGGGTTAAATTTTGCATTTGAAAAATCTCATCTCATGATTTGAAATCCTAAATCAAGCTTTTTGGAGAATTTGGGATTTCATCTCATGATTTAATATTATGAGATATTATAACATTGAGGTTACCTGACTGAGGGCCTTTTCAAATTGAATATAATTATTGTTGAAAAAAATAAAATTACTGCTTCTTCTTACTTGATTGAGTCAAATGATTTATGGCATTCGCATGCGTATGTATGAGTAAAATGAACATATATAGATTCCATTTTGATGAACCTTTATTATCCCTTGTTGACATAGTAGATAATGTGGATAGTGGACGATAAAAAGGCAGAACAACTTAATAATCCATTTCAGAATATAAAATATGCATGGATGAACTAATTAGACTTGCTGAATTTGCTGATAAAAAAGAAGGGGGAAACGTGATACAATTCATTTGTTGCCTTTCCAAGTTTTGAAAGAGCCGAGAATATTTACCTCACTGATTAAAGATGATAGACACTTGGTTAGTCTTTAATCCCTTTTGGGTGTTCAAACGGAATGAAGTATGAGTTGATAAATAAAGGATAGTTGAAGTAACAAATTTAGTTGGTAAAGGTTGGTGAGAGTAAATGGTAAATATTGGTGAGAGTAAATTTTTGATTAACTATTTATGTCCAATATAATAGCTGGCAAAGGTTATTTACATTTATTAAATAAATTATTGGCAAATATAGTAGGTATATATAAAATGGTGGACTTCTTTTTTATAAAATATAAACTTGTGGGTTAAATTTTGCATTTGAAAAATCCCTTCTCATGATTTGAAATCCTAAATCAAGCTTTTTGAAGAATTTGGGATTTCATCTCATGATTTAATATTATGAGATATTATAACATTGAGGTAACCTGACTGAGGGCCTTTTCAAATAGAATATAATTATTGTTAAAAAAAAAATTACTGCTTCTTCTTACTTGATTGAGTCAAATGATTTATGGCATTCCTGTTTGGGACATGTCAATTATCAAACCTTGAGTAAAATGATCAATTTAGAATTATTGCTAAAGTTTGAATCCAATCAATCAAAATGTCAAATCTGTGTTGAATCTAAGTATGTTAAACATCCTTAAAGTTTGTTGAAAGGAATTCAAGTCCCTTAGACTTAATTCACACAGACATTTGTGACATGAAGTCAATATCATCTTGTGGTGAAAAGAAGTATTTCGTAACTTTTATTGACGAAGTACACGGTACTGCTATGTTTACTTACTCAAAAGTAAAGACAAAGCAATTGAAGCATTCAGGCAATATAAAAGTGAAGTTGAAACACAACTTAACAAAAAGATCAAAATGTTAAGGAATGATAGGGGCGGCGAATATGAATCTCCTTTTGAAGAAATATGTTTGGAATATAGCATTATTATCAAACAACTGCCCCTTATTCACCACAATCTAATGGAATTGTGGAAAGGAAAAACAGAATATTAAAAGAGATGATGAATGCTCTGTTGATAAGTTCTGGTTTACCCCAGAACTTGTGGGGGGAAGCTATCCTTACGGCTAGAAGAATACTCAATCGAGTGCCCCATAGAAAAATACAATCCATTCCATATGAAAAATGGAAAGGAAAAAGCCTAACCTTGAATACATGAAAGTGTGGGGGTGTTTGGCTAAGGTACAAGTTCCTAAACCCAAAAATGTTAAAATAGGACCTAAAATCGTTGATTGTGTTTTCATAGGATATGCTACAAATAGTAAAACATATCGATTTCTAGTTTATAAATCAGAAAATCTTGAAATTCATGTTAATACGGTAATGGAATCAGACAATGCTGAATTCTTTGAAAATATATATCCGTATAAATAGAATTGTGAGTCTTCTAGCAAAGGATCTAAACGACCTTGGGAATAGACAAAGGAAAGTATTCCTAATGAGGAGATTCCTAGACGTAGCAAACGTCAAAGTACTTCTACTTTCTTTGGACCAGATTTTCTAATATTTTTGTTGGAAAATGAGCCTTGGACTTTTCAAGAAGCTATGACTTCTTTAGAGGCTCAATATTGAAAAGAGGCAATCAATAGTGAAATTGAATTCATAATGTATAACCATACATGGAAATTGGTTGGCCTTCCTCCAGGGAACAAACCATTAGGTTGTAAATGGATTTTCAAAAGAAAATTTAAAGATGATGACACTATTGACAAATACAAAGCAAGACTTGTAGTCAAAGGATTTAGACAAAAAGAAGGTCTTGATTACTTTGATATGTACTCGTCGGTAACCAGAATTACATCCATTTGGGTATTAATAGCGTTAGCCACACTGTACGTTCTTGAAATCCATCAAATGAATGTGAAAATAGTCTTCTTAAATGGAGATTTAGATGATGAAATTTACATGGAACAACCTGAAGGGTTTGTAGTTCCTGAAAATGAAACAAGGTGTGCCGACTTGTAAAGTCCTTGTACGGACTAAAACAAGCGCCCAAACAATGGCATGCAAAATTTGACCAGACTATATTGTCAAATGATTTCAAGATTAATGAGTGTGATAAATGTGTTTACATTAAGAACACTCAAAATCAAGTCATCATTGTTTGCCTATATGTGGATGACATGCTGATAATGAGTAACGACATTGGTAACATAAATGCTACCAAGCGTATGCTTGCTAGTAAATTTGCGGTGAAAGATCTAGGAGTCGCTGACTTGATATTGGGAATTAAAATCCACAAAACTCCTGAAGATCTAGCATTGTCTCAGTCTCATTATATCCAAACAATACTTGAAAAATTTAAGTATTTGGATTTCAAAATTGTAAAAACACCAATTGATGTGAATTTTGCTCTATCAAAGAACAAAGGTGAAAGTATGTCCTAATTGGACTATGCAAGAGTTTGGGAAGTCTGATGTACATCATGAATTATACCCGACCAGATATAGCTTGTGCGATAAGTAAACTTAGTCGATACACAAGTAATCTCAATCAGAGTCATTGGATGGCTATGAAACGAGTTTTGGGGTATTTAAAACATACTCAAAACTTTGATTTGCATTACAACAAGTATCCAACTGTTGTTGAAGGATATTATGATGCAAATTGGATCGCCGGATCAACTGAAACAAAATCCACAAGTGGATATATTTTTACCATCAGTGGAGGAGCAGTGTCTTGAAAGTCATCCAAACAAACATATATTGCTATCTCTACAATGGAGTCTGAATTCATAGCTTTAGATAAGGCCAGTGAAGAAGCTGAATGGCTCAGGAATTTCCTAGAAGACATTCCATTCTAGCCCAAACCGTTGGCACCAATATGTATACATAGAGATAGCCAAGTGGCAATCAGAAGTGCTGAAAGTGTAATGTACAGCGGAAAGTCTCGTCACATACGACGGAGACATAACATCGTTAGACAACTACTCTCTAGTAGAATTATCACAATTGACTATGTAAAGTCAAGAGATAATATGTCGGATCCACTTACAAAAGGCCTGACTAGAGAGGTGGTTGAAAGATCATCGAAGGGAATGGGACTATGGCCGAGGACAAGTCATTGTGGCGGTAACTCTACCTAGAAGACTGAAGATCCCAAAATCTAGGTTCAAGGAGATCAAACAAAGTTATTGATGACGGTTCAGCATTGTCTGAATAACTTTTGGTCCATTCTCGTGATAAGACAATATTCAATAACAAGGATAAAGCATTAAAGACTTTTTAATGATTTTTAAGATTGGTATGGGGTATGTCAAATAGTGTATTTATGGGATAACACATTTAGGAATCACCTATATAAGTGTGAAGTGTAAGCCGCTTCAAGGAGAATTCTGTAAGGCCAATTCTCTATGCACTTACAAAACCAGGTTGTGTTCATGGCTGAAACGAACAAAACAATGAGAACCTACAACTGTTAAAGGATTAATTATGTGATTATGTTGTCTAGGTATACATCAAAGCTCGACGGTTTAAAGATATAAAATCTACCGATTGATGGAGTATATCCGATATATGTTCACTACCGAAAGTTCAAGGGAAAACCCACTTATTCAGATGCAATTAGTTCTTGCTTACGAATCACACAGTTTTTCATGCATATAAATTTTTTATATAGGCATTCCCCATTCATGTGGGGGATTGTTGAAATTAAGTGTTGGGTGTGAATTAAGAAATAGAGAGAAATAAATTGCAAGGAAAAGAAAGTTGAAAAGTTTCTTTCCCAATGGTAGCCATTCCAAACAGACACCATCTGAACAGGTGTCTTCACACCCCTTCACTTCAGATCTTTGGTTATAAATAAAGGTCTTTTGCCTTCATTTTTGAAGTACTTTTTTGAGTCCTTTGCTAGCAAATTTAAAAATCATTTTGCATATTTTGAAAAATCAAAATTCGAGTCTATTGTGTGATTCGTTACCGTTCTTCGAGTTCGATGAAGTTATTGGTGTTTGAGGTACTACTACACCATTAACAGGTTAATTCGTTTTATCTTGGGAGGAAATAATCCAAAAACCTCGAGTACAATGAGGGGATTAAATTTCTTAAGGACACACAGTAAATTCTGTGGACTCGGATATTATTCTTTTCTTTACTTTACATATTTTGAACACAGGACGTCAACACTTCATAACTTGGCAAGTCACGTAGATTATGTGTTCCTCTTCACATCAATAAAATATTATTTGATTGCGAATTATTTTTACTGGTGTTTTAAGGACCTTCTCCATTTTTATATTCTCAGTAACATATATAGATTCTATTTAAATTGATTGGGGAGGTGAATTTAGACTCTAGTCGTCATTTTGCCGACAAATAATGGGACTTACTCATCGAAACTTTTGCTCTTGGACAGGAAAAAATTGAGTGAAAACATCGTCATATCCTAAAAATCGTATTAGTTTAATGGATCATTGTTCCACCCCATCCAAGTTCAGAACACTTCATTTTTGAATTTGGGCCCAACATAAGTGACACTTCTCCGCCAACAAATGACACTCTTAAATCTTGCTTTTTTGTTAATTAGTTTGTAAAGGTATGAACTTAATAACATTACTATAAAATATGAAATTAGCTACGAAATTTATCGGTAATACTCAATTAATCCTCGCAAAAAAACTTCTAACTAATTAAATTTTCTTTTAATTCATCGCTAATCCGATCCGTACCTAAATGAAATTAGCATGGAACTTTTGTTGTTTAACTATAAAAGTTTTCTGTCACTAATTTTTTATTTCTAATAATGTTAGATTTACAGAAATAGATACTTAAGATCATCTCTAAGTTACTTTTTCTTTGTTAAAATTAATGTTTCAATTAATTTTGAAATAGTTCATCGGATAAAAGCAGTTCCATTTTCAAAACAAATGAATGTGAAACTATAAACTCATTCCTCATTTAGTTTTTTACGTTTTACGTCCTTAGAACATACATTATTTTTATAAAATACATAAATCTACTAATACTATTTACTTAATGAAACTTATTTTCTTTCAAAACCTTTTATCTTATAAATAGTGTTTTTTTCTTTGGAAAGGCAAGCACTTCAAAATACTTTCCCTTGAAAATAATTGAGACATTGACTAAAACGTGAAATCACCTATTCAAAACTAGAAGAGCAACATTCTTGAATGCTACTTGTTATGTGGCTTAGTTGAATCCCGAAGATAGAATTGATACTTATTCTTCCGTTTACTCGTGGGTGAGACTCCAACTATAACGTCTTGGCGTGCCTCTAAATTAAGCAAATTTTACTTTGAATTTGTTCTAACATTCTTTTCATTACATTATTCCATGACTTACTATTTGTTTCACTCATATACTCCATAGAAAGGAACAATAAAACCCCTGAGAATTAAAATACTATTTCGCGCATATAGTATTGCAGTACTCTGGTGTAAACATGAAAGCCCAATCGCAACAAATTTTGTTTTTGATACAATGATATCTTCTGCAGTATTTGATTATCATTAATTAATTAAATAGTTACAAATTTCTTCAACTCTGATACGATATTAATATGTTCTATTAATTTCTTTCTTCAATTGAAAGATATGTACAGATGCAGTCAGTACTGTCTTCTTCTTATTCATTCTCTTTTATTTGTCTTATGTTTTTTTTAATTAAATTTTATTTTATTTTTTAAAAAGAAAAGTCATTAATTTCAATTTTTTACATGACATATTTAACATTACAAGATTAAAGGACATTTTAATACATATTATATAGTTTTTAGTTTAAGACCATAAAATTTAAAAAAAAAATCATTTTCTGAAATATCAAATTAAAATCAGATAAATAAGTTACAATTAAAAAAGAATAATTTTCAAATTTGATATTTCATTGGAAGTCCTCATTTTGGTGAAAAGTCTCCAAAGGAAGTTCATTAGTATTGTTTTTTTACGTTAAAAATTAAAGGAGAGATCATTCACGTTTCATTTACAATGTCATCGAATTCAAAGAGGAGGCAGTTAAAATTACTAAAAAGTGAATAAATAAAAGTCGGAATATCAAGAATTGGGGTACAGTAGAAATACAGGAGCAGAAGCATTTTTCTATGTTCAACGTTTGAAAGGCTTCTTTATGTTAAAAATAAATATTTGCAAGAATATATATAACAAGTCAACTTTAAAAAATATTGTATAAAATGTACTATCAAGGTTATTCATACAAAAAAAATTATAAAGAATAATTTTTGAGAAACATTAGAGTACATTTGTTAATGCATTTTATTGACATGTGATCTTTATTAATTTTGAGAAAAATTATGAAAAATAATTAATTATAATCAAAATTATTTATGAAATTATTTTTAAAATTTTAATATAGCAATAAATCATGAAAATATTTTTAAAAAATAAATTTAAAAAATTAGAATTTTTCATAAAATTAGTAAACAAAGAAAGGTGAATTACCTTGATTATTTAAGAAATGATAATAATTGTTATTAATTATACGGAGGAATTGAAAAAGAAAAAATTAATAAACGAAAAAGGAAACAGATAAAAGGAGAACCGAGAAATAATGTTCGAGTGAATACAAAAAAAATGTAAGATTACACAGTAAAAAGAATTATTAAAATAAAATTAATGGAAAAAAATTATCAAGAAAATAACAAAAGAAAAAAAGGTGATCTAAAAAAGTATCAAAAAGCAATAAGAATATATATATATATATATATATATATATATATATATATATATATATATATATATATATATATATATATATTTGTTTTTTCTCAGTTTAATTCTTAAACTTGTGAAACTATTTTAGTTTAAAATATTTACTAGCAATATTAAGAAAATAATTAAGACTAATAAGTTAATTTTAGCGAGATTTTAAAAGAAAAAGTACATTAAAAAATAATTAAAATTTAAAATATTGAAATTAAGGTTCGAACTAAGTTACTTAAATACGGACTATTTCTTTCAAAATTGTTAGTAATTCATCAATACATGAGTTCTAGCCTCAAATGATCTTTTAAATTTAAACATATTTTTATTTTTATTTTAATATTTGAGCACACATGGTCCTAATTATATTTTCTAAAATTTTCAAAAATTACACTTTGAAAAGTACATTACGTTTGCAACTAATCACTTGATTAGAACTATTTATATATTTAAAAAAAATTAAATATCTCAATATCAAATGTGAAATATTAAATTAGTCATTTAATATGTAATAATTTTTAGTACATATATACTATAGTTGGTTTCTCGATTTGAAGATTTTTGTTTAGACTTTTTGTTGTTGTGTCTCCGTAGTTACTATTTTTTGTTTGTTTAAATAAATGAAAGAACACTTTGATTTGATTTTTATTTTAACTTTTGAAAATTTATTTTGGCAAATACATATGGATTAAATTAAATTTATTTAGATTATTTTTTTAAAAAAACTAATAATAATATTAAATGTCACAAATATATTTTTAGGATTATTTTACCATCATAAAGTAAGAAGCAGATAAGTGAGTACAAGCTATGTCTCATCATAGATAAGGAAGGAAATCAAGGCAAGGATAAAAGGGATACAACTAGGTGTTAGGCAGCTGAGAATGTTATTAGGATGTGTTTTCTTTTACTATTTGCTTTTGGGAGGTCCAAGAGCTAATGGAATTAGGCCGAGATTCTCGTATACTTTCTAAATATCATTTGTTTGTTTTGATAATATATTCACAAAAAAAAAAAATTGTAGCCCAAAAATAATATATCTTGGGTTAAGAATGAAAAAGAATTTGAAGTTATATATAAAGCTGGTTAAACCAAGTAAGAAGATAAAATATAGACTAATTTTGATAGAATTATTGTACCAGCAGTCAGAGAGAGTAATCAATCATGTGTTTGAATATGAAAAGTGTCTTAATGTGTGCTTAAAGAATTCAAAAATTATGAAAAAGTATGTCCTTGTATAATAGTTTAGCTCACATATGTCCTAACCGTTCAATAATCAATGCGAAAGTATCCTTAATTTAAGAAAATATCCAATTAACCTAAATAGATTATTATTAATAAATAAAAACAGTCGTTGGTGCACTGTCCAACATTGTTTATATCTTTATGCTGTAACATAATATTGAGCCATAACAACAACATAAATCTTCATTACAAGTTCGATATATTACTGAAAACAAATAAATAACATATTATAACGAATTAAATTACTCAAATTTTTGACTCTTCCAACACCTGGCAAACTTGAATAAGTGACTGGCAAACCTTTCCATCAGGAGCAATGTAATATTTCTTAATGATACCACAGTCCATTTTGATTTGAAATTTCCAGCCCAAATGTAAGATATGCTTCTTAAATTCCTTTGTCAAGGAAATAAATGGCATTAACTTAGTAATTGCTTCTAGGAAAGAGTCAGGTTCACCAGGCAGTGCCATCTTGCGACACTTAGAATTCTCCAAAGTCGGTAGGCCACTCTTGATACTGGATAAAATACCAGCAATGTCATCACTTGGCATAGATGACATGTACTTGGCACTTGCTTCTGGGCAAGAGTCAGGTTTACTGACCCGGGTCTGCCGCTCAAATTTCTTCTTCTTTGTAGGAGGTCTCCCCTGGCGAGGTTTTGAATTCACCAAAGTCGGTAGGCCACTCTTGGTACTGGACAAAATACCAGCAATGTCATCACTTGGCATAGATGACATGTACTTAGCACTTGATTCTAGGCAAGAGTCAGGTTCATTGACCAGGGTCTTCCCCTCAATTTTTTTCTTCTTTGTAGGAGGTCTCTCCCGGTGAGGCTTTGAATTCGCCAAAACCGGTAGGTCACTCTTGGTACTGGATAAAATACCAGTGTCATCAACAACATGCGGAGGTATAACAGAGAAATCATGTGGTGATACAGATGATTCTTCATTTTGTCTAGGAGGAATTGTTCTGCAATCACCACTACCACATAATTGATCATCCTTTGTGTCAGGTGCAGAAGCAAATCGTTTTTTAACAGATTGAAGATTGAAAAAATTCTGATCAACAGGCAGCGTGGCCGCACTATCGGTACAGAGAGCATTCAAGTTATCAAAATATGTTTCAAGGTTCAGTTTATCATCAAGGGCAACTACTGAAAATTCAAAAAATTGACTTCCCTGTGAGGTTGAGGAGTTCAGTTCAGAAAAAAATTGCTTGATGGTTAACTTGGTATTATCAAGCACAACTTCCATCACCAATTTCCTCCAAATATCTGTAGAGGAAGACGTCCAATGCTTGAGATTTTTACTATCATCCTTCAGCTGCACTTCATACCAAATTTGTTTCACTGAGATTAAGAGCGGGTATAACAGCTCAATCTCCTAAATCACTTCAAGGAAAATCCAGGAAGCGCGAGGCTCCCATTCTTCTGTAACCTTATTCCAATCCTGAGATACACGCAGTTTGTCCACTCGACCCTTCATTTCATCACCCATGTCTGGAAAGTAAATTCTTCGCTCCTCTTCACCTTCTTCACGATCAAATATCACACCTTCCCACCAGACATCATTATAAAACATATCTACACATTGTGCATAAGGTAAAGGTAATCGTGTAAATTCACGCGGAGGTGGCAAAAGCCTAATCATATTCATACCAAGATGATGAACTGGCTTTTCATCAGAAGGAGTTACCCAATCAACTATAGGAGAAACACTTACAAATTCTACCAAGTTGTCAGAACCATGATCTGACAGAATGTGATCATATTTAACTTGACGAAATAAATCATCACAACCAATCACAGTACCCAAGTGCCATGAACCCAAAAACCCATCTTCAACAATCTTCACCTACATAAATCAATACCTCTTAAACTCTCCATAACAAAAAAAAAGGGGAAAATGGTATAAAGGGATGAAAACAATCTTGACCCATGACATACATACACTTTTTATAGCCTTCAAAACACCCAAAACAAATTATGACACTGAACTAAAATTGAAAGGTAAATTGAGCTTTGTATGCACAATGAACCCCAAAAATTTGAACTCCTTGAGTACACCCACTTACTAGTTCTATCAAATAATTCCATTTTCCTTCAATTCATGAGCATTAAATAAATAAACAGTGCAAATCTATGAGTATACAAATGTATAGAAACAAAAGGTAGATAATTAAATGTGGGTAAATCAGCTTAAAGAAGCAATTTTTTTTAATTTTTTAAAAACGTTACAACCAATGAAACCTAAAAATCAATGAAATTCAGAAGCATTCTTTTCAGTGATTAATCTGTATACATAAATCGATTTTCAAAATTGAGATGTTTTGCTCCTCACACACATGTTTAGAATCAAATGAAAAAAGAATAAAAGAATCAAACAAAACTCAAAACAGAGCATTTTAATTAGCTCGACTTTCTGATCGATACCCAATTTTCGATGGGTTCCTCCGTCTACTTTGGGCTTTCTTTTCTTCACAACTCGCTCACTTTTGGCCGCCATTGAAGAGTGAAAGTTCTTTTTGCAAGGAATCAAAGGGGTTGCAGTTACACTATGAGTTCTCCACGTTTACAAGTGTATATATACTAACAAAAAAACTAAACGTAGACGGTGAGATTAAACCATAGTTAGAAAGACAACTAGGGTTGCCAAATGCGGCACATGCGGTTATTGGGCAAACCTGTATAAACCTAAATTTTAATTCATCCCGCGCCGCGGCGCCTGACTTGTATAACATAATTTGATACTTTCAATCCGTTCTGTCCAGCCCTACGTAAATCTGCATCGCATAATTTTCTATTTTAAAATAAATAATTTATATTATAAAAAAAATCAACCATGCATAATTTCTACTAACATAATATTTTTTTTAATAAATAATTTAAATTCACTCTCCACACTTTTAAATCATAGGGTCAGTTTGGTGTGAAGGAAAATTTTTCCATGAAAAATATTTTCTAGGAAAAAAAAATTTCTTACTTATTTTCTTGTGTTTGGTATGCAAGTAGAAAATTCTTATATATAGAATCTAAGATAAAACTATGAGGATGAGATAAGTTGGATGGTTGTGAGGGTGGGAAGAAGATAGTGTGACATGTTTTTCCTATTTTTATTAGGGAAGTCATTTTACTTATTTTTAAGAAACTTGTTTTCCTAAACAAAATATTTTTCAAAACTTTTGATCAACCGAGCACACCATAATGTCAAACGACTAAAAAAATGACAATTTAGACAAAAAAAAGATTAGAGAAATAAATTCTTAGAGATTGATAATCAAATAAAACATATTTTTGAAATAAGAGCTCTATTGTGTCAAGAACAAAAATTATTTTTTAAAAAATTACTATTAAACCGCCTACTCCCGCACTAACCCGCAAGCCGCACCGCCCCGCATCAATTTTTTTAAAAATTATTTCAACCCACCCCACATCCGCATAACCTAAAATCTGCTACGCACCGTATAGCATAAAATCTACCCCTCCTCATTGTCATCTCTAACGACAACTGGATTCACAATTAGGGCCCATTTGGCCATGCGAGATGAAATCATGATAATAATTGGCAAAGATTATTTACTTTTATTAAATAGTTGGTTGTTAAATATAGTTGATATATTTACAAAATGACTTCAAACGCCGCTAGTTTCATCTCATAATTTCAAATAGCGATATAAAATCATATACCCAAACGCCTACTTAGAATGAGAAGTGAATTCAAGATTTAATCTTTATAAGGTGCAATCTTAAGAATTCTTGATAATAAATTTATTATATTTTTTGAAATTATAATTTTAGAAAGATTATTTATTTTAGTGAATTAATATATTTAGTTAAAAGTATTAGGTTGAGTTTGAGAATATTATTGGAAAGGAAAAATCTATTTGAGCACAATAATTTTGGCCACAATGGTTATAATTACCCATTCACACTATAAACTGACTTTTTTTTTTTTGCACTTTTACTCTTTTTTCTCAAATATAATTTTTTCATCAATTTAGGACTAATTAGGAGTAATGACAATCATGCCTTGGTAATTACAATAAATAAATATTTCTAATTTTTAGAAATTTATAAAAGGAACTAAGGAAGCATTCAAGTTTGTTTTCTACGGAGAAATTTTTTTGTTTTTGATTTAATTCATATAAATCGATACTTCTTTTTTCTCAAGTTATCTATTGTAAGTTTTAGAAATAGTTATCTCAAATTAATTTTATTTTAGAAGTTCAAGAAAAATGTAATATTTTTTTCCCATTTTAGAATTAATAGTAATTGTTCTTGAAAATTAATATTTAATGAGAATAGATTATATCTTATGACATAAATGAGAGTAAACTAATAATAAGAAAAACCTCTCGATTAATATTTTTTTAATAATGGATGTGTAAAAGAGAATTACGTAAAGCAATTTGAAATGAAGATAACAATTTTTATTTTTAAAATAATTATAGTATGTTGAAAATGCTTTAGCAAATTATTACCTTATTTTCTAACTTATTAATTTCATATTTATGCTGCACTATTATTTTTCCATCTAATTTTTTAATTTATTCTAAAATAAGTAATTTTTTCAAGAAATCCCAAAAGGTAGTATTAATTAATTTATTTTCAAAATTACTCTTGTCTAAAAGATGTTGAACAAATTTTCAAAAAAAAAATCTTTTAAAACTTTTTTATATTTTTCTATGTGTATATTAAATAAATATTTTAATAAAATAATTTATTAAATTAGAGCTATTAAGTGACTTTTTTAAGGGTGTGTTAAGTTTTAAAATTATTTTAAAAATAAAAAAATTACATATAATTATTTTTTCAATGATGTAGTACTGTAATAAGTATACACACACTCGTTGAGTGTGTCTAGTATAGAGAAAGTAGTTTCTGGAAAAATTTTAATTTTTTTCATGTTTGGTTTGATAATATACTTTGGAAGTATTTTCTTTTAAAAATCAAGTTTCCTAAAATGAAAAAAATAATTTTTCTAATGAAAGTAGGAAAAATAAGTTTCAGAAGGGATATTTCAAGTTCATTATCTCCTCTCACTCATACAATACTGACCTACCAACCCAAACCCCCAACTTCCTTTTTTATCCCATTCCATACTCATATTATTTTATCGAAAAAATATTTTTGACCATAATGACCTAATATGATGGTATTACCTATTCCCTCTATAAATAAATTTTATTGGGGGAATTTTTACCCTTTTATCCAAATTCAAATTCCCTTATCTATTTATATTTGTTAGTTATTTTTTCAATACATAGAGAATAAATAATTTTATAATGAATCCGATTTCTACAAATAAGGTTAATACAAATATCCTAATATTCCTGTATGTATATTTTTCTTATATATATATATACATTTATATATATATATATATACTCATGTGTATTTTTTTTAAATATATCTCATGATTATTTTCCTACATACACATCAATTACCAATCCAGTGTTTTCCTGCAAATGATACTACTTCATTACTATCTCTTGATACGAATTGGAAGTCAGGTTTACTACTTTAAAGGATTCTCCAAAGTAACTTGCACTCCCTTGAGATTCATCAATAAGATAACGTAATCCATGAATTATATTACTAAGGTTCAATGTTGTTCAAGTCAAATAGTAAATCATGCATGAGCTACTACTTTATGCACTTCTTTTCACAGGGAATAGGAAAACAAACACAAAAACAAAGTTGAGACTGTCTATTCCCTTAGTCCAGCACAAGAATGAAAAACATACTAGATAAGTATGATGGAGAAGCTAAAGCATCAAAGAACCTTGCAAAAGTTACTGGAAGATACAGTCTAAGCAAAAACTTTTTGAACAGAAAATAAATAACTAACCTGTATTTCTGCGGTTTATAACAATGAACTGAAACCGACCTGTAACACCTGCCAAAGAAATAATAAATATCTCATAAAGTCATACCGTTCAAGTCAACCGAGGAAGAAGAATAGTACACTGAATCTAGAAACTATCAATCAATTAATCAACTTAGTCCCAATCTAAATCTAGATAGGGTCGAGAATAGGAGTCTGTATAAATAATCTTGCACCACTGTGCTCAGCTTAATTCCATTACTAAAATAATTTGACTTTTAAGGCAAATTACTTCTCTAAGCTTCTTCAAAGTTCACACTTATAACACTGTGAGAGACACAAGTTTTGACCATATTATATCTAAAATCTTTCCACAGAAAAACAGAAATACACCTCAAAGGTCACCAATTTAATCAAACCCTGAAAAGGGTCAGAGAAAGAAATGCTTTAAAAAAATAAAAAGCAAGTCTAGAAATCCAAATGCTTACCTCTTGACAACAACCAAGGATCCTTCCACATCCTTTCGACTCTGCAGAAAAAGATCAAAATAATATCAGTACTCAAATACAAGTCGATCAATAAAGTACACTCAATCCCAAACTAGTTGTAATCTAGTATTCCTACTCATTCAATTCAAATACAATAATTTATATCTTTTTTCTCGAATTAACTTAAGAGTTCTTCAAAAACTAAAAGGTTTTGCTAAATCACACACTTATCCTACACAAACATACAAAGAAAGATGCAATTTTTGCAAGAGAAAATGAATACCCATTGGCTATTATCAATATTGAATTCGTATAAACTAACATAAGAAAATGAGTTGAGGGTGAGAAAAAAGTGTTGTAATTAAAAAAGGTGACAAGTTTGACCAGTTTTGGTCAAAACTTTCTTTAAATTATGATTAAGTTAAATGGGATGTAAAGTGTAATTTCTTAAAACTTGTTAATCTTTTAAAAAATACAAAATAACCCTACCCATTAATTCAAAACCCCAACTCCCCAACACACGATCTTTTCATTCTTCTTCATCTTTCACTCAATCATTGTTCTCTTCCTCTCTTCTTCAGTGTGTTTTCTGTTCTTTTAAAGTAATTTTTCTTCAGAAATCATCACACCAATAAGCCCAATCGACGTCGGTGATCCATTAACGCACACTACTCCGCTTAGAGGTAATTTTTTTTATTTCTGTCAAAAATCTCTGTGTTGAACAGTTAGGGTTTTGGATTTTTCGATCTAAAAGTGGTTTCAGTTGTTGAAGAAGAAGAAGAAGAAGAAGAAGAAGAAGAAGAAGATGAGTTTTGCATATTATGTTGTTCGATGACTTTATCTGTTGTATTTGTTATTCTTGTTGGGTTTTTTAAAAATATTGTCACTGGTAGGCCGGACTTATTTTTCTTGTGGGGTTTTTGTTGTTGTAGAAAAAACTATTGTGATGTTGTTTGATTTATTTTTCAAAAGCTAAAGAAGTTGTTGCAACAACTTACGCACTTGTTTGAATAAATCAGAAGTTGCTGAGGTTATTTTGTTGCAACCTCAGCAGTTGTTTGATTTTTTGAAATAAGAGGTTAAGTTGTTGCAACAACTTCCTAAACTGCTGGAAATAAATCAAATAGTTGCTGGAATTGTTGCAACAAGTTGTTGGAGTTTTTGCAACAAGTTTACAATTTGTTGAAATAACTCACACACCTATTGACAAAAAAAATATTATTTGCCAAACAAGAGCTGAAGTTGTTGCAACAACTTCCACAGTTGTTGGTAAAAATCAAACAGTTGTTGTACTTGTTACAACAACATCAACAACTGTTGGATAAAATCAAACAACTGTTGATGTTGTTGCAACAATTCTCACACTTGTTGAAAGAAAAAATCAATATTTTCCAAATAAGAGTTGAAGTTGTTGCAACAATTTGTTGGTGCTACCTTTGTACCCATGGTTATTTCATAATTTAGAGAGTAATTAGGGGTCAACAACTGTTTGATTTTTACCACAGCTGTTGGTAAATATCAAAAAACTGTTGAAGTTGTTGCAACAACTTCAGCAACTATTGGATAAAATCAAACAATTGTTGAAGTTGGTGCAACAACTCTCACACTTATTGAAAAGAAAATCAATATTTGCCAAATGAGAGCTGAAGTTGTTGCATCAACTTGTTGGTGCTACCTTTGTACCCATCGTTGTTTCATAATTTAGGAAGTAAACAGGAGTCAGCAAATGTTTGATTTTTACAATAGTTGTTGGTAAATATCAAAAAACTGTTGAAGTTGTTGCAACAACTTCAGCAACTGTTGGATAAAATCAAACAACTGTTGAAGTTGTTGCAACAACTCTCCCACTTGTTGAAAAGAAAATCAATATTTGCCAAACAAGAGTTGAAGTTGTTGCAATAACTTGTTGGCGTTCTCTTTGAACCCATTGTTATTTTATAATTTAGGGAGTAAATTGGGGTCAACAACTGTTTGATTTTTACCACAGTTGTTGGTAAATATCAAACAGTTGCTTTACTTCTTGCAGAAACTTCAGCAACTGTTGAAGTTGTTGCAACAACTCAGACAGTTTTAAATAACAAATTAATATTTTTTTTTACTTTTTTGATTTGCAGCAGTTGTTTTCACTGTTTATTTTGATTGAATAATTAAATTAATTGTTGATTTATATTTTGTCTCATATTTTTACAGATAAAATGACTTCACAAAGAGCATGAACTACCAGTAAAAGTGTTTCTGCTTCTAGAAGATCAAAAAAAACTAAGACTCAAGCAGAAGAAACAAATGATAAACCTGAGAGTCCAGGCTATCAAGATGTGCTTGCTGACCAAGCAGGAGTCATAGTGTAAAATTAGGTCGCATCAAGCCAGAAGCAACAGGATGACGCTTTAGAAGCCAAAGATGCATTTGAAATAGATGAAGATGATTCCTCCCAAGAACAAACTGAAAGTAGACATGCTTCTGAAGGTAATAAAGATGGAGAGGATGATGAAGATGGGGAAGGTGCTAATGAAGATGAAGAGGATGATGAGGATGGGGAAGGTGATAATGAAGATGGAGAAGATGAAAATAATGATGATGATGATACTGATGAGAACACCACAACAGCTGATGATAAAACAGAAGAAGCGAATGATGAGAATGTCCCCTCTACTCCTACCGAGGCATCTAGTAGTTGAAGAGATCCAAGTACAACTTCCACTGAGATAATTGTAAAAAATATAAGGTTTGAAAATTAAAACTTAAAGATGTTGATGGATGTACATGGAGAACTAGACGGTGATATTGTTGTTAGATCAAGTATGGGTAGAAGGTTTACAGAATTTAGAAAGATCTTAAGGAAAAATGATTTAGTGAAATTCTTTTAAAGCAGTTGTTTTGGAAAATTTTTAGACTTACCCGATGACACCACTCCAAGATTTCAAATGACTATGGTGTACAGTATCCTACATCGCAGGATCATTTGTGATAAAAAAGATGAGATTTGGATTAATTACTGCGGCATGCCTGTATGTTTTGGCATGAAGGAATTTGTTGTTATGACAGGATTAAACTATCATTCTCCTCCTTGTGTTGGAGGAGCCAAATCAGCAATCAAGGGTGAGGATTTATTTAAGTTAATTGGAAAAAGCTACAAGGAAAAGAATCTACTTGAACATTTAAAATCCAAAATAATTTTGAGGAATATGAAGAAGTCACTGTGCTTAGTTTGGTTTGTGCAAAGTTTTCTTTGTGCAAGAGATGTTGGGAAGAACATCTCTTCTGATTGGATCAAACTCTCTGCAGACTATGAAGCATTCAATGCCTATCCATGGGGTCGAGAAAGATTCAAACTCACAGTTAAATATTTGTTGAGGGAGTTAAAGCCAAACATGAAGACCATTAACCTATATGGCTTTCCTTGGGCTTTCATGGTAAATTTTATTAGGTTGACTATTTAATTATTTTTGAATCTATCCTTTATAGTGATCTATTATGACTTTGTTTTATCTAGGCTTGGGCATTTGAAGTTATTCCTCACCTCCAGTATCAAGTTAAGGACTTTCCAGAAGAAGTGTCTTCTCTGCGGAACCTTAGATGGCTGGCTGCAAAGAATAACAAAGCAGTTGGTATTGATCTATTTACCCCCCCCCCCCAGAGACTTGGTAAACCTCATTACACAATTATATACCCTTGGAATGTATTATTGCAACCTTAGTAGTTTTTTGATTTAGTTAAACAAGAGTTGAAGTTGCTGCAAGATCTTCCTCAGTTGTTGAAATAAAATCAAGCAGTTGCTGGACTTGTTACAACAACTCCAGCAACTATTTGATTTTATTAAACAACTGTTGAAGTTGCTGCAACAACTCACTCAGTTGTTTAATTTTGTCAGGCAAGAGCTGAAGTTGCTGCAACAACTTCCTCAGTTGTTGAAATAAAATCAAGCAGTTGCTGGACTTGTTGCGACAACTCCATCAACTATTTGATTTTGTCAAACATCTCTTGAAGTTTCTACAACAACTCACTCAGTTGTTTGATTTTGTCAGACAAGAGCTGAAGTTGCTGCAACAACTTCCTCAGTTGTTGAAATAAAATCAAGCAGTTGCTGGACTTGTTGCGACAACTCCATCAACTATTTGATTTTGTCAAACATCTCTTGAATTTGCTACAACAACTCACTCAATTATTTGATTTTGTCAGACAAGAGATGAAGTTGCTGCAACAACTTCCTTAGTTGTTGAAATAAAATCAAGCAGTTATTGGACTTGTTACAAAAAATTCAGCAACTATTTGATTTTGTCAAACAACTATTGAAGTTGCTGCAATAACTCACTCAGTTGTTTGATTTTATCAGACAAGAGCTGAAGTTGTTGTAACAACTTTCTCAGTTGTTGAAATAAAATCAAACAGTTGTTGGACTTGTTGCAACAACTCCAGCAACTAATTGATTTTGTCAAACAACTGTTGAAGTTGCTGCAACAACTCACTCAGTTGTTTTATTTTGTCAAACAGCAGTTGCAGTTGCTGCAACAACTCACTCAATTGTTTGATTTATTCAGAGAAGAGGTGAAGTTGCTGCAACAACTTCCTCAGTTGTTGAAATAAATTCAACCAGTTGCTGGACTTGTTGCAACAACTCCTGCACTGTTTGATTTTGTCAAAAAACTGTTGCATTTGCTGCAACAGCTCACTCAATTGTTTGATTAATTTAGACAAGAGCTAAAGTTGTTGCAACAACTTCCTCAGTTGTTGAAATAAAATCAAGTAGTTGCTACACTTGTTGCAACAACTCCAGCAACTGTTTGATTTTGTCAGACAAGAGCTGAAGTTGCTGCAATAGATCACTCAGTTGTTTGATTTATTCAAAGAAGAGGTGAAGTTGCTACAACAACTTCCTCAGTTGTTGAAATAAAATCAAGCATTTGTTGGACTTGTTGCAAAAATTTCAGCAACTATTTGATTTTTTCAAACAACTGTTGCAGTTGTTGCAACAGCTCACTTAGTTGTTTGATTTATTTAGAGAAGAGACGAAGTTGCTGCAACAACTTCCTCAGTTGTTGAAATAAAATCAAGCAGTTGCTGGACTTGTTGCAACAACTCCAGCAACTGTTTGATTTTGTCAAACAACTGTTGCATTTGCTGCAACACCTCACTCAAGTGTTTGATTTATTCAGACAAGAACTGAAGTTGCTGCAAAAACTTCCTCAGTTGTTGAAATAAAATCAAGCAGTTGTTGGACTTGTTGCAACAACTCCAACAACATATTTGACTTTGTCAAATAACTGTTGTAGTTGCTGCAATAGCTCACTCAATTGTTTGATTTTGTCAGACAAGAGCTGAAGTTGCTGCAACAACTTCCTCAGTTGTTGAAATAAAATCAAACAGTTGCTGGACTTATTGCAACAACTCCAGCAATTGTTTGATTTTGTCAAGCAACTGTTGTATTTGCTGCAACAACTCACTCAGTTGTTTGATTTATTTAGACAAGAGCTGAAAGTTGTTGAACTTGCGTTTAATCAATTTTAGAAGTCATTTGGATTCTTTTTTAGCATTGAGAACTCTCCCAAGGACAAATTTTGCGTTCGATTGATCGACCAACTAGAAAACGAGCTGACTTTCGATCGGGAGCTGCTGATTCATTAGTTTCTTTATTGAACATTGATGAGCCAGCAGGTTCCTATTGAAAGTTGGTTTAATTCTGAGCAACCTGCTCGGATATGAACCGACTTTCACATTGTAGCTACTAGTTCATCAATGTTCAATAAGATACTAATGAATCATTAGCTCCCAATCGAAAGTCAGCTTATTTTTTAGTTGGCGGATCAGTTGAACGCGCAAATTTATCCTTGAATAGTCATGAATGAAAAAAAAGCTCCAAGTGGCTACTATTTTGGGTTATCACAAGTTCTTTCTAGATTTAGTTTCTATGAACAAGATCTGATTGTGTTACAAGAATTTATACATGTGGACTTGTTGCAACAATAACTCTTAATCCGCTGCCACAACAACTATTAATCTATTGCAACAACTATTGTAATTGTTGGACATTGTCTATCAAATTGGTAAGCTTTTACAACAGGTTCATAGTTGTGGGGTGGTGACTTGTGTTTAATCAATTTTAGAAGTCGTTTGGATTCGTCTTTAGCATCAAGCTCTCCCCTAAGGACAAATTACGAGTTTGGCGATCGGTCAACTTTGAAATAAATTGACTCTCTATCCGGAGTTGCTGATTCATTAGTTTACTATTGAAGATTGATGAACCAACAAATTCCTATTGAAAGTTGGTTTATTTATGAGCAACTTTCTTGGAAATAAACTGACTTTCAATGGAACTTGCTGGTTCATCAATGTTTAATATAAACCTAATGAATCAACAGCTTCCAATAGAGAGTCAGTTTATCTCAAAGTTGATCATTCGTCGAACGCGTAATTTGTCCTTAGGGGAGAGCTTGATGAAAAAGAAGCTCCAAGGGACTACTATTTTGGGTTATCACAAGTTCTTCCTAGATTTAATTTCTAGGAACAAGATTTGATTTTGTAGCAAGAATTTCTACTTGTGGACTTGTTGCAACAACAACTTTTAATCCGCTGCCACAACAACTATTAATCTGTTGCAACAACTGTTGTAATTGTTGGACCTTGTCCATCAAATTGGTTATCTGTTACAACAGGTTCATAGTTGTTGGGTGGTGACTTGTGTTTAATCAATTTTAAAAGTCACTTGGATTCGTCTTTAGCATCAAGCTCTCCCCTAATGACAAATTACGCATTCAGTGGTCGGTCAACTTAGAGATAAATTGACTTTCTATCGAAAGTTACTGATTCATTAGTTTACAATTGAAGATTGATGAACCAGTAGATTCCTATTGAAAATCAGTTTATTTCTGAGAAACTTTCTTGAAAATAAACTGACTTTCAATGGGAAGTTGCTGGTTCATCAATGTTCAATACAAACCTAATGAATTAGCAGCTTCCGATAGAAATTCAATTTATCTCAAAGTTGACCGATCGTCGAATGTGTAATTTGTCCTTAGGGGAGAGCTTGATGAAAAAGAAGCTCCAAGGGGCTATTATTTTGGGTTATCACAAGTTCTTCCTAGATTTAGTTTCTAGGAACAAGATGTGATGTTGTTGCAATAAATTCTTCATGTATAAATTGTTTGAGCAACTTAAGCAGTTGTTGCATTTTATTAGTTTTTTTTATTTTGCATTATTTTAATATTTTTATTTTCGACACATAGATTGTGAACCCATGGATTGGTCCAATAAAAAAAAAGTTAGAGATGGAATTTTATAGTAATTTTGAGCCCTTGAAATTTTGTCCGGACCAAAAAATTGATAAGTTAAAGGGAGATTTGGCCGGAGTGACAACCATTAGAAGGGATTTGGCCGGGTGGAAAAGGATGATGCTATTTTCAAAGCAATTAATAAATTTGTGGCGAGTTATGCGGCAGGTGATGCAACAAAAATAAATGATGATCATCATAGTTATGGTGGTGGATACACTCCACTTGATGTTGGTGGTGCTGGTGGCAGATATACTCCGGCTACTGAGGAAGTTCGACGTCAAGAAGATACTCCATATAGGTTTGGTAGATATTCAGCTGTTGGTACCTCAAATGTGCGTTCTTCTGCTTGTGAGTGCCTCAAATGCAATGAGAATATGAATATGTTGCTTTCAAAGATTGAGGCTTTGACAGAAGCACAAGGAGTGACGGAGGCTTCTATAAACAAGTTGATATCCAAGAGGGGTATTTACCCGTCTACAAGGATATCTGAGCCTTTTACTCCTATTGTTGTGAAGAGGAGGAGAAATTAAATTTCTAAGGCATTGGCAAGTGCAAAAAAAATAAGGTTGTTGGTACACCGAAGATGACGACTGATCAACCAACGGAGCGAGTACCATTAAATCTTTACAAGTATGCAGATGATAAGAAGAAAAAGAAAATACAGCAGATGATCAAGCTTAAGAGATCAACCAAGATCCTGTACAAAATGCATGAATTAAATTATCAAGACTTTGAGTGCATGAATAACATGGATAAGTGGTGGGAGGACTGGGTAAGTTTCTACAACTTCTATTTATATTCAATTAAGCAGTTATTTCATTTTATTAAGCTTCTGCAGCAGATGCAACAGTTGTTGCATCTGCTGCAATATATTTATTGAGTTGCTACAATAAGTAACTAACTATCTTTTTTGTTTGTAGTATATAGAGGAAATATTATGTCTAATGAGAAATAGACATATAGACTACTCCGACCACTATAATCTGACAGACATAATCCTGGATCTCAACTTCTACAACTTTATGAAAGATGTGTACCACAAGTTGAGTGAGGAGAGTCTAAAGCCGGGTGCTATCCAGTTAAAACAGTTTTGATGAATATGATTTCACTGACTACTTTCTTGATTACTGCAAAGGTGTCAGGCCCTACACAGGAGGTGTCCCATGGCTTGGGGAAAAAAGGATATTCACTGTGATGACCCTCGAAAAGAAATATTTTGTCGCTCTTGAATTCATGATTGATGATGGAGTGATAAATGTTTATGATTGCAACATTCCTTGCTGCCCAGAAGATGAGTTCTTTCAACACATTCAACCAGTGTTGGAATTATGGCCTAGGTTCTTGAAATAGAGTGGGATGTTCAATCACTTGCCTCCCAAGTTGCTCAACGAAGAGTGGATCTATGATCAAAAGACGGATCTCCCCAAGAATGATACTGGGGCAACATGTGGTGCTTATTCACTTGCCTTCATCGAGTATCAAATTACCAACACTTCGATGCATTTTCTATGTGATAATATTGTTGAGCAGATGCGGTGGAGATGGGTTGTGGGGTGGTTGATAAGGAGTTAGTGCCATAAAGTGGTTGAGCAACTGATTGTCTTTAGTTGAAAAGTTTGATGAACAATTTGTTGGATATTTTAAAGTTACCGTTTATGTTTAAGTTTTGTTGTCGAACAACTTGCCCTAAGGTGGGGTGAACATCATTTATTTGAAGTTATGTGAATGTATGTGTTTTAATGTTCAGTAAATTTTGTGTTTTTTATAACTTGTTGAAAATTCACAACAAGTACATAACTTGTTGAAACAAGTCATGATACTTGCTGAGATTTTTCTAGTTCAAAAACAGTTGTTGCAGCAAGTTGGTTAGATTGTTTGAAAATTCTCAACAAGTACATGACTTGTTGAAACAAATCATGATACTTGCTGAGATTTTCAACAACTACATAACTTGTTCAAACAAGTCGTGTTACTTGTTGGAAAATTCAGCAATTAAGTGATGTGGTAAAACAGTTGTTGCAGCAAGTTGGTTAAGTTATTTGAAAATTCTCAACAAGTACATGACTTGTTGCAACAAGTCATGATACTTGCTGAGATTTTCCAACAACTATATAACTTGTTTAAACAAGTCGTGTTACTTGTTGAAAAATTTCAGCAATTAAGTCATGTGGTAAAACAGTTGTTGCAGCAACTTGCTTAAGTTGTTTGAAAATTCTCAACAAGTACATGACTTGTTGCAACAAGTCATGATACTTGCTGAGATTTCCCAACAACTATATAACTTGTTCAAACAAGTCGTGTTACTTGTTGAAAAATTTCAGCAATTAAGTCATGTGGTAAAACAGTTGTTACAGCAAGTTGGTTAAGTTGTTTGAAAATTCTCAACAAGTACATAACTTGTTGCAAAGCCATGATACTTGCTGAGATTTCCCAACAACTACATAACTTGTTCAAACAAGTCATGTTACTTGTTGAAAAATTCCAACAATTAAGTCATGTGGTAAAACAGTTATTGCAGCAAGTTGGTTAAGTTGTTTGAAAGTTCTCAACAAGTACATAACTTGTTGCAACAAGTCATGATACTTGCTGAAACAATTCCAACAAGTCTATTAGTTGTTGCAATAGATTTTTAGCTATTACGATAATATTTTCACTCAATTCACTATTAAATATAGCTTTATATCCTTAAAATACCTTTGATTAACTATATTTTAACATAAATATGATTGATCTACGCAATTCATGATCAAATCACTCGATTAAAGTTGATTATAAATACAATTGCTCGATCGATCATCTATTATGATCAAATTATACTATGTCGTTATTAAAGAATATTATTAAATCTAGCTTTGAATTCTTAAAATGCATTTAATTCACTATATTTAACAACAAATATGATTGATCCATGCAATTCATGATCAAATTACTTGATTAAAGTTGATTATAAATACAATTGCTCGATCGATTATCTATTATGATCAAATTACTATATTATTGTTAAAGAATGCTATTAAATCTAGCTTTGAATTCTTAAAATATATTTAATTCACTATATTTAACAATAAATATGATTGATCCATGCAATTCATGATCAAATTACAATAGTTGTTTGAAAATTCACAGCAAGTTTATGAGCTGGTGCAACAGATTAGGTTACTTATTTGAAAAAGTCCAGCAAGTGCAACAGCTGTTGGTACCTGTCAAACAACTTGTTTGAAAATTCACAACAAGTTTATGAGTTGCTGCAACAGATTAGGTTACTTGTTTGAAATTGTCCAGCAAGTGCAACAGCTGTTGGCACCTGTCAAACAACTTGTTTGAAAATTCACAGCAAGTTTATGAGTTGCTGCAACAGATTAGGTTACTTGTTTGAAAAAGTCCAGCAAGTGCAACAGTTGTTGGCACCTATCAAACAACTTGTATGAAAATTCACAGTAAGTTTATGAGTTGCTGCAACAGATTAGGTTACTTGTTTGAAAAAGTCCAGTAAGTGCAATAGTTGTTGGCACCTGCCAAACAACTTGTTTGAAAATTCACAGCAAGTTTTTAAGTTTCTGCAACATATTAGGTTACTTATTTGAAAAAGTCCAGCAAGTACAATAGTTGTTGGCACCTGTCAAACAACTTGTTTGAAAATTCACAGAAAGTTTATGAGTTGCTGCAACAGATTAGGTTACTTGTTTGAAATTGTCCAGCAAGTACAATAGTTGTTGGCACCTGTCAAACAACTTGTTTGAAAATTCACAGCAAGTTTATGAGTTGTTGTAACAGATTAGGTTATTTGTTTGAAAAAGTTCAGCAAGTGCAACAGTTGTTGGCACCTATCAAACACCTTGTTTGAAAATTCACAGCAAGTTTATGAGTTGCTGCAACAAATTAGGTTACTTGTTTGAATAAGTACAACAAGTACAACAGCTGTTGGCACCTGTTAAACAACTTGTTTGAAAATTCACAACAAATTTATGTGTTACTGCAACAAATTAGGTTACTTGTTTGAAATTGTCCAGCAAGTGCAACAGCTGCTGCAACAGATCAGACCAGTGTAACAGCTTGTTAAAAAATTCACATCAATTTTATGAGAATATGAACTAAGTACCCAAATAACAATAAGAATAAGTTTTGTTATTACAAGTAAGATCAGATCTATTCCTACGTAGTAGTTCGCTCCGTGCATGTGGTTCTTTTGTGCCCAACTCTTTTGCATATGGAGCATTTATTTTTCTTTGTCGGAAATGATTCTCCAATTGATGCTCTCCTCTTCATCTGCCCTCTTCCTAGTTTTTCCAACTCAACAAACAGAGGTATTTCTCTCTCTAAAATCTCCACAGGAACTTTCCAAGATTCTTCAGATGGCACGGGATTAATTTCCTCCAAGTATGTAATAAGGTACGTCTCTACCTTATAATACGAAGAGGAGTACTCATAAATTCTCCTCTCATAGTTTTCACTATATTGGATGCGGAGCGCTGCCATAGCATGTGGGCAAGATATTTTATCCAGGTCAAACAATCTACAAGTACAAGATTTGCAAAGCAAGTCGACCGTTGCAACTCCATCGGGATCGGTGACAACATACTTGTAGTTGGTAGTTTGATGGATCAATAATTTATTTCCCAAATTGATATTTTTTGCTATGATTGCTTCTATCGATGGGACAAAAATGGTTGGTGCATCGAGGAACTCCATACTGTCTTACTTTTTGGGTTCACGGTCCTAAGCATATAGCGGTATGCATCAAGCACTACATACCCGTGCTGGCGTGTCTCTCTTATCAAAGACTTTGCAATCTCAATACCCTTCCAAACCTTCCAATAACTAACCTTGCATCCCAATTCTACACGGAGTGAATTGCTCATATCTTTTGTGGACGGGCCTCTACTCTCGGGAAACATATCGTTGAAGTATTCATCAATGAATTTCACTGTGACATGTGGGTTATGACTCGTAAGATGTTGTGAACCACATGTGTGCGATTTTTTTATATTTTTTGATGTGAAACCTATCAGAACTTTTAAACTTCACAGCTCTCAGCCACCACTTGCACTCAGGATATGCACATCTCACACAATACACAGAACATGAGTTGATCACTTTTTTCAATCTAAAATCTTTCTTTACACAAGAAAGTTTCAGTGCAAAATCTAGTTCTTGCTTATTATTGAATGATATTCCATTGTAAAAATCAGTTTAATCATCTTGAACATGGCTGAACTGTGTTGATTGTGTAGTTCCCTGTGTATTGCTGACAACTTCAGGAGGAGTGAATTGCTCATATCTTTTGTGGACGGGCCTCTACTCTCGGGAAACATATCGTTGAAGTATTCATCAATGAATTTCACTGTGACATGTGGGTTATGACTCGTAAGATATTGTGAACCACATGTGTGTGATTTTTTTATATTTTTTGATGTGAAACCTATCAGAACTTTTAAACTTCACAGCTCTCAGCCACCACTTGCACTCGGGATATGCACATCTCACACAATACACAGAACATGAGTTGATCACTTTTTTCAATCTAAAATCTTTCTTTACGCAAGAAAGTTTCAGTGCAAAATCTAGTTCTTGCTTATTATTGAATGATATTCCATTGTAAAAATCAGTTTAATCATCTTGAACATGGCTGGACTGTGTTGATTGTGTAGTTCCCTGTGTATTGCTGACAACTTCAGGAGTAGGAATCTGTTCACCCCCACCACTTTCTTTGTTTGAAATATCCATATCCACTCTGTCACATTCATCATTTAACATATCCTGTTGATTTTGAGATAAATTCTGGTTCTCTACGGACCCTGCAATCGTGTATACCCTCAAAATAGGTCTAGCTTCATCTTTCAAGAAAATATGCAAACTAACTTCATCCTTTATCCTAAAAGGAGCTGCCCTCTGCTTTTCCCCACAGCTATGCATGTAAGTGATGGAAAAATCTTTACTCACAATTCAATTCACAATTGGTGATGATTTTATTCACCAAATCTTCATACGTGATATCTTTGTTCACCATCATCGCTACCGTATCTACCATGCCTCTACCCTTCCAACACCAAATATAACGGTTGTTGGATTCGATCCATTCACCATGACAATCAACTCCTATTGTTATTTTATCCCCCATTGATGATCTTCCAGATACCTGAAGATATTTTATATAAACTAAAAAAATTAGTCATTACAGGAGAAAAAAACTATGATAAAATAAAACAACTGTTATAATGGTTACAACAATTGTTTAACTATTGAAACAACTGTTGTAGTTGTTGCAACAACTAAGTAAGTTGTTGCAAAAATATTAGAAGCTTTTTTTTACAATAGATTACTCAATTGTTGCAACAACCAACAACAAAAGATATAGCAATTGGTGCACTTGTTGCAGTAAGTACAACAATTGTTGCAGTTTGTTGCAGCAAATACAACAGCTATTCCAACATTTTTATAAGTTATTCAAAAATTTTAAACTTTTTCTAATGCAGTCTCAGTTGTTGCAACAACTACCAACAAAAGGTGCAACTATTATTGCAATTGCTGCAGCAAGTACAAAAGTTGCTGCAATTGTTGCAACAAGCACAACAACTGTTGCAACTTCTTCACAAGTTGTTGCGAAAAAATTAGAATTTTTTTTACAACGGACTACTTAATTGTTGCAACAACTAACAGCAAAAGGTGCAGCAGCTGCTGCAACTGTTGCAGCAAGTACAACAACTGTTGTAGTTATTGCAGCAAGTGAAACAACTGTTGCAACTTCTTTATAAGTTGTTGCAGAAAAATTAGAAACTTTTTTACAATAAATCACTCAATTGTTGCAACATCTAACAGTAAAAAAAAGTGCATCAACTGCTGCAATTATTACAACAAGTGCAACAATTGTTGCAATTGTTGCAACAAATACAACAACTGTTGCAACAAATACAACAACTGTTGCAACTTCTTTACAAGTTCTTGCAGAAAAATTATAAGTTTTTTTACAATAGATTAATCAATTGTTGCAACAACTAACAGCAAAAGGTGCAACAACTGCTACAAATGTTGCAACAAGTACAACAATTGTTGCAGTTGTTGCAGCAAGTGCAACAACTGTTGTAACTTCTTTAAGAGTTGTTGTGGAAAAAATTGAAGCTTTTTACAATAGATTACTCAGTTGTTGCAACAACTAACAATAAAAGGTGCAACAACTGTTGTAGTTGTTGCAGCAAGTGCAACAACTATTGCAACTTCTTTAAGAGTTATTGCGGAAAAATTAGAATATTTCTTACAACAGATTACTCAGTTGTTGCAACAACTTAAAACAAAACTGGTGCAGTTGTTGCAACAAGTGCAACAACTTTATAAGTTATTTTGTAAAAATTAGAAGTTTTTTTACAACAAATTACTCAGTTGTTGCAACAACTAATAGCAAAAGGTGCAACAGCTGCTGCAAATGTTGCAGCAAGTACAACAGCTGTTGTAGTTGTTGTAGCAAGTACAACAACTGTTGCAACTTCTTTAAGAGTTGTTGCGGAAAAATTAGAAGCTTTTTTACAATAGATTACTCAGTTGTTGCAACAACTAACAACAAAAGGTGCAGCAGCTGCTGCAATTGTTGCAGCAAGTGCAACAACTGTTGCAACTTCTTTAAGAGTTGTTGCGGAAAAATTAGAAGCTTTTTTACAACAGATTACTTAGTTTTTGCAACAACTAACAACAAAAGGTGCAGCAACTGTTGCAGTTGTTGCAGCAAGTGCAACAACTGTTGCAACTTCTTCATAAGTTGTTGCGGAAAAATTAGAAGTTTTTTTCAACAGATTACTCAATTGTTGCAACAACTAACAACAAAAGGTGCAGAATTGTCGCTGAAGAACCGTTAAATTAAGGAGCTTGGTGTTGTTTTGGTCCAAATTGGGCATTAATTTCCCATTCTGAGACATTATTTGTACCAAATCTACGGATAGTTGTTTTATTAATGTTTGTTGAGTGTGCGGAGAAACCCTAGAAATGCTCAGAATTGGGGGCTCTGTTGTATATAATCTTACTGGGAGATTGTCGATGGAAGAAGACACTTGTATGGTATTTTATGGTTTTCAACCCCAACTCTGCCTTAAAAATCAAATTACCCCTCAACGGTAAACAATAATTTTTTTTCTTTTATTCTAATTGACTTTTTAAATATTTATTTTATTCTTATATTATCAACTTATCTTCTTCTTTTTGCTTCTTTAAAATTATAATATATATATATATATATATATATATATATATATATATATATATATATATGTCACGCCCCGCCTTGGGGGGTATGACTGGCACCTGGTGCCCTAGTAGGATCTAGACTGTTAACTGGTGAGCCTAGGCACAACTGGTGCCTGGCTAGCTCTAACTTAGATTTCTGGAAACAACGGGCTATATAACGGCTGTAAACACAGCCTCCGGCCAACTGGCCTATAGCCACCTGTACCTGTAATAACAGCTAACCAGAAACATGTCAATGTAAGGGAGCCTATGCGGGCCGACAAGGCCACCATGCTTTCTAGTTGTCTGTAACTCAACACAAGACTACTGTAAGACTACGTGACCGGCAAGGTCACCACTACTGTCAAACTAAGGCCTTACACAGCCAACATAAGATGAAATGCTAGACAGCTATAACAAACTGCACGGCCTCACACGATCGGCTCAACTGACCACAGGGAAATATATACAGACTGCAAGCCTCTAGGAATACTGATAAAATGGTTGGGACAGGGCCCCAACCTACCCGTACTATACAACCAAAGAAAATGAAATACACCTCTGAGTATCAGGCTCCGGAGGACAGAAGCTGATGACTCTACACTGGCTAGAATCACGAGGGATCGGCTCCTCGTCTGTGAGTACCTGCAGGCAAGTAATGCAACGCCCCAAACAGGCGTCAGTACCACTGGTACCGAGTATGCAAAGCAACTGAAACAATACAACTGAATACAGATATCATAACTAACAAGTCTGTGAGCAGAAGATAACTGAATCTGAAAAGCTGATAGGAACTAGATCACACCTTTCTGCACTGATAGGCAGGAGCGTGTTTGTAGCCACGGTGGGCTGTTGTCTATAATCTAGTATATATATCAAACACATAAATACATATATATTTAACAAACAAGAGCGGATACCAACCCCCATAAGCCGGACGGCACCAAACAAGCAAACAATCTATATACCCCTACCCGGGTCAAAACCAACCAAAAATAAGTCGCTCCACTCATGTACTCACTTCGGAGCTCCTCTACCGGCCCCCTGGGTCTCCGGCTCGGGCCATTGCCTTCGATATAAGCAACCGTGTCTGGGTCTGGAGGACTCTTGTGTAGACAGTAACAGATAGGGTCTGGATCCCCGGAACTCTCCTCAGGGCCATCTGAAACCAGAGCTACACCTATAATAACTGAATGTACAGACAGTAACAGATAGGGTCTGATTCCCTGGACACTGCTCAACAGGGCTATCTGATACCGGAGCTGCACCTGTAATGCTGATCAGACTGCTATGGGGAAAGCTTCATCCCATCTTCGTCCAAGTTGGGGACGACATGCCACTCCTTGGAGTGACGTAAACCCACCCGCTAAGTGGGCGACACGATTACCAACCCAGGGGCGGCGAGGACGCTCAATAAGGGGCCCTCACGCCACAACAAGTCTCAACAAACAAATAGCACATATAAATAGCAAGCATGTATAACTGGAAAAGACTATCTGAATTCTAATTTCTTATTCTGATCTCTTTCTATACTCTACTGATTCTTTATTGATTACCGTAATTTTTATTTATCCGTTTGGCTAATCTGTAGCCAGGATACTATCTGCCTGAATGGCTAATCTGTAGCCATAAGACTGTCTGAATGGCTAGCCTGTAGCCATAATACTGACTGTCTATCTGATTTTACTTTACTAACTTTATTATGAGAATCTGTATCTTTTTATTCTACAACATGCTTGCTAATCATACAATAGGCTATACTAAATCTGGAATGCTAATTCGCCCTTTGACGCATGCTTTACTAATTTCGGACTGAGTACGATATGGCAACGCAAACCAGATTTACTAAACTTACTCAATACTCAACATTCAACTCCGAGAACTCAAATACGGAGTTTACTATGATTTATACGGCTAAAGCTGCTAACTTGCCGAAGAAACTACTTCACATACCTTAACCTCGAGTTACTCGACTGTCGAACGAGGCTCAGTCAGTACTCCAGCTATTTCTCCCAACTGCATTCATATATACGTCAATTAGTACTAAATACAACACTATTCTGAAAGAAAACATCACTTTCGATATAATTATAGCCTAAACTTAGGCTTATCGAAAGACGGTCGAAAACTTGCTATTTTTCAAAGGTCCAGAAGGAAGAAGTATTCACTTTACAGCTAGGACCACACAGACACTAGTTTGGAGCAATTCCACTTACCTTAGCCCGGTAGCACGACGATTCGTCGGCCGTATTTCGCGAAACAAAATCTGTAGGAATGCTCCCTGCTGCTAAATACCTCGGTACCTGAGGTTAATTTGAGTTTAGACTACGTTTGGCAGCGTAATCAAACGATAATTTACATTACTCTTCGCCTTCTCTCTGTTTTCTCACGAGTTCTGAAAATAATTTAAGGTAAATGATCAATTAAAACCGAAGTGGGGGTTATATACTTTGGGAAGTCTGATGTACATCATGAACTGTACCCGACCAGATATAGCTTGTGCGATAAGTAAACTTAGTTGATACACAAGTAATCTCAATCAGAGTCATTGGATGGCTATGAAACGAGTTTTGGGGTATTTAAAACATACTCAAAACTTTGATTTGCATTACAACAAGTATCCAACAGTTGTTGAAGGATATTATGATGCAAATTGGATCACCGGATCAACTGAAACAAAATCCACAAGTGGATATATTTTTACCATCAGTGGAGGAGCAGTGTCTTGAAAGTCATCCAAACAAACATATATTGCTATCTCTACAATGGAGTCTGAATTCATAGCTTTAGATAAGGCCACTGAAGAAGCTGAATGGCTCAGGAATTTCCTAGAAGACATTCCATTCTAGCCCAAACCGTTGGCACCAATATGTATACATAGAGATAGCCAAGTGGCAATCAGAAGTGCTGAAAGTGTAATGTATAGCGGAAAGTCTCGTCACATACGACGGAGACATAACATCGTTAGACAACTACTCTCTAGTAGAATTATCACAATGGACTATGTAAAGTCAAGAGATAATATGTCGGATCCACTTACAAAAGGCCTGACTAGAGAGGCGGTTGAAAGATCATCGAAGGGAATGGGACTATGGCCGAGGACGAGTCATTGTGGAGGTAACTCTACCTAGAAGACTGAAGATCCCAAAATCTAGCTTCAAGGAGATCAAACAAAGTTATTGATGACGGTTCAGCATTGTCGAAATAACTTTTGGTCCATTCTCGTGATAAGACAATATTCAATAACAAGGATAAAGCATTAAAGACTTTTTAATGATTTCTAAGATTGGCATGGGGTATGTCAAATAGTGTATTTATGGGATAACACATTTAGGAATCACCTATATAAGTGTGAAGTGTAAGCCGCTTCAAGGAGAATTCTGTAAGGTCAATTCTCTACGCACTTACAAAATCAGGTTGTGTTCATGGCTGAAACAAACAAAACAATGAGAACCTACGACGGTTAAAGGATTAATTATGTGACTTATGTTGTCTAGGTATACATCAAAGCTCGACGGTTTAAAGATATAAAATCTACCGATTGATGGAGTATATCTGATATATGTTCACTACAGAAAGTTCAAGGGAAAACCCACTTATCCAGATGCAATTAGTTCTTGCTTACGAGTCACACAGTTTTTCATGCATATAAATTTTTTATATAGCCATTCCCCATTCATGTGGGGAATTGTTGAAATTAAGTGTTGGGTGTGAATTAAGAAATAGAGAGAAATAAATTGAAAGGAAAAGAAAGTTGGAAAGTTTATTTCCCAATGGTAGCCATTCCAAACAAACACCATCTGAACAGGTGTCTTCACACCCCTTCACTTCAGATCTTTGGTTATAAATAAAGGTCTTTTGCCTTCATTTTTGAAGTACTTTTTTGAGTCCTTTGCTAGCAAATTTAAAAATCATTCTGCATATTTTGAAAAATCAAAATTCGAGTCTATTGTGTGATTTGTTACCGTTCTTCGAGTTCGACGAAGTTATTGGTGTTTTAGGTACTGCTACACCATTAACAGGTTAATTTATTTTATCTTGGGAGGAAATAATCCAAAAACCTCGAGTACAGTGAGGGGATTAAATTTCTTAAGGACACACAGTAAATTCTGTGGACTAGGATATTATTCTTTTCTTTACTTTACATATTTTGAACACAGGACATCAACACTTCATAACTTGGCAAGTCACGTAGATTATCTGTTCCTCTTCACACCAATAAAATATTATTTGATTGCGAATTATTTTTGCTGATGTTTAAGGACCTTCTCCATTTTTGCACTTGGTGCTATATGTATCGCAAATCTGATATTGTTACAATTTTTTGTCAATTTCACACTCTACTCGAATGCCATTTCACACTAATATTAAATCTATTTAAATTGATTGGGGAGGTGAATTTAGACTCTAGTCGTCATTTTGCCCACAAATAATGGGACTTACTCATCGAAACTTTTGCTCTTGGACAGGAAAAAATTGAGTGAAAACATCGTCATATCCTAAAAATCGAATTAGTTTAATGGATCATTGTTCCACCCCATCCAAGTTCAGACACTTCATTTTTGAATTTGGGTCCAACAACATAAGTGACACTTCTCCGCCAACAAATTACACTCTTAAATCTTGCTTTTTTGTTAATTAGTTTGTAAAGGTATGAACTTAATAACACTACTACAAAATATGAACTTAGCTACGAAATTTATCGGTAATACTTAACTAATCCTCGTAAAAAAACTTCTAACTAATTGAATTTTCTTTTAATTCATCGCTAATCCGATCCGTACCTAAATGAAATTAGCATGGAACTTTTGTTGTTTAACTATAAAAGTTTTCTGTCACTAATTTCTTATTTTCTAATAATGTTAGATTTACAGAAATAGATACTTAAGATCATCTCTAAGTTACTTTTTCTTTGTTAAAATTAATGTTTCAATTAATTTTGAAATAGTTCATCCGATAAAAGCTTTTCCATTTTCAAAACAAATGAATGTGAAACTGTAAACTCATTCCTCATTTAGTTTTTTACGTTTTACGTCCTTAGAAGATACATTATTTTTATAAAATACATGAATCTACTAATCCTATTTACTTAATGAACCTTATTTTCTTTCAAAATCTTTTATCTTATAAATAGTGTTTTTTTCTTTGGAAAGGCAAGCACTTCAAAATACTAAAGCCCTCTAAAATAATTGAGACATTGATCAAAACGTGAAATCACCGATTCAAAAATAGAAGAGCAACATTCTTGAATGCTACTTGTTATGTGGCTTAGTTGAATCCCGAAGATAGAATTGATACTTATTCTTCCGTTTGCTCGTGGGAGAGACTCCAACTATAACGTCTTCGCGTGCCTCTAAATCAAGCAAGTTTTACTTTGAATTTGTTCTAACATTCTTTTCAAATTTGATATTTCATTGGAAGTCCTGATTTTGGTGAAAAGTCTCCAAAGGAAGTTCATTAGAATTGTTTTTTTACGTTAAAAATTAAAGGAGAGACCATTCACGTTTCATTTACAATGTCATAGAAATCAAAGAGGAGGCAGTTAAAATTATAAACAAGTGAATAAATAAAAGTCGGAATATCAAGAATTGGAGTACAGTACAAATACAGGAGCAGAAGCATTTTTCTATGTTCAACGTTTGAAAGGCTTCTTTATGTAAAAACAAGTCAAATTTTTACTATCAAGGTCATTCATATAAAAAATTATAAAAAATAATTTTCGAGAAACATTAGAGTATATTCGTTAATGCATTTTATTTACATGTGATCTTTATTAATTTTGAGAAAAATTATGAAAAACAATCAATTATAATCAAAATTATTTATGAAATTATTTTTAAAATTTTAATATAGCAATAAATCATGAAAATATTTTTAAAAAGTAAATAAAAAATTAATTGTTTGGAATTTTTCATAAAATTAGTAAAAAAGGAAAGGTGAATTACCTTGATTATTTAAGAAACGATAATAATTGTTATTAATTGTACGGAGGAATTGAAAAAGCAAAAATTAATAAACGAAAAAGGAAACAAATAAAAGGGAGAATCGAGAAATAATGTTCGAGTGAATACAAAAAAAAAATGTAAGATTACATAATAAAAAGTATTATTAAAATAAAGTTAATAGAAAAAAATAATTATCAAGAAAATAACAAAAGAAAAAAAGGTGATCTAAAAAAAGTATCAAAAAGCAATAAGATTTTTTTTTTTGCTTTTTCTTAATTAAATTCTTAAATTTGTGAAACTATTTTAATTTAAAATATTTACTAGCAATATTAAGAAAATAATTAAGACTAATAAGTTAAAATTACATGATTCTTAATTTGACATATGCAATTGGAGATCAAAATTAAAGAGGATCATTTGTTCAATAATTGTTAAGTTAAATTTTTTTTTTTAATCTTACACTTAAAAAATATAGAAAAAATAAAATCAATCGATATGTAAAGATCAATATTTTTTATTAATGTTTTTAACAATAATTATTTTCTTATAATTTTTTTTTAATAACCGCCCGAAACGCGAACAAATTCACTAGTATTATTATTAAGACAACAATCCTTTTTATAACCCGTTGATCGGGTCCAGGTGTAAGCTGCGGAGCACGAATTTTGACTCACGTTTTAGCCTACTCCAATCATATTCTAATTTTATGGGCAGTTTAGTAGCTGATTAAGAGCTAAGTTATTCGTATATTAAATTTTATATAAATAATATTATATTTAGTAATTTTTTTTTGTTATGTATAAAGATCAACACACTTAATACGGTATAAATTTTCAGGAAATTTTTTATATTATTAATTTTATGCAAAATAAAAAATAAAATAACTAATGTATGAATAACTAAATCATATATAAAATAATATATAAATGTCTTTAGAAATAATTTTTATATTGTCGACTACCAAACGACCCCTAAGTTACGTTGTTCTTTTTTGACTATTTTCTCATTTTTAAAATTAACTCATTTATTTAATTGTGTTATTATTTAATGTTATCTAATTAAATGATTTAATCTAATAAGAATCTATATCATCTTATTATATAATGAGAAGTCAAAAAGTGAAAAGTTAGATTATCATTTTGCCCCTTCACTAAATTAAAATATAATTAAGTACATAATTAAATATTAATATTTTATCATATCATATTATATTTATATATTTATTACTATATAACTAGGAAGCCAGAAAGTGAAATGTTAAAATAAATAAATAAATATAAACAATAAATAATAATAAATAAATAAATAATATAATATAAATAAATAATAATTAATAAATAAATAATAATAATAATAAATAAATAAATAATAATATTAATACTATGTAAGTGGGAATTCAAAAAGTGAAAAATTAAAATACTAAAATAACCTTCAAATATTAAAAGACTAATATACCCTTCAAATCATATTTATCTATCAAATATTGAACGACCATTTTGCATTTCAATTTAAAACTATTTCTAATATTTTATATACTAACAAGTAAAGTTACATAAAAGGAGGTTATAGACATGCTTATATGACATATTTCTATGACCTCTATTCCTATTTTTCTTTTTTTGTGGTTTTTTTTGAGTATTTTCTCTATTTTAAAATTTATATCATATATCATATGTCATATATTTCATTTCCATAGCATAGAAAATAAAATAAACAATTTTCATGATAATTAAGATGTACCTAATACAATAAAAATTATATATATAAATTAATTAAAAAAATTAGTAATTAATTTTTAATGGTACAAAAAAATTATATATTGTGGTATATTGCTTAACTCATTCATAATATAATAATTATAATACTTGAAAATTTTCAACTTTTAAATAATATTTATTTAAAGTTATAGGTGTATATATATTTACAAAACATTCCTAATTAGTTTTTAAATAGTTGGTGTTTGGTACTTAAAAATTGTTGGCGTATAGATAATATTAGGTGACTTATCTGCGCTTTAATAATATACATTAGTAATATAATAATTAAATATTATTACATTTAAATATTTTTAAATTATTAAATTTTAATAAAATAATAACTTTAATTTTTTTTTTGTTTTCTTAAAAGAACATTAAGGAAGCTAAGAATGATAAATTAATCTCTAAATATATAAATTTAAACATAAAATTTTTAATTTTATATACTTAAATTTGTATATAAATATCATTTTTTCATATCATTGGAGAATTAAATGTTAGTTCTCTCATTTTTTTTTTACTTATTTAATATTCAAAAGGAAATATAAAACAGAAAAGAATGAAATAGCAAAAATGCATAAATTAAATACATTAATTCAAAATTCACAAAATAAAATTATACATATATTCTTTTTATATTTTTAGCATTTACGTCATTCTTTAACATAACTTGATTAATTTGAAAATATTTTAAATTTTTTCTTAGTAGTTTAAACAAGGCAAAGAATATTAACAAATGAGTAATGAGGAATCAGTCAAGAAAGAAAGTAAGTTATATATATATATATATATATAATAAGACAAATTTAAAAAATTTTGTATGACACTATACGATCAAGGTCATTCATAAAAGAAATTATAAAGAATAATTCTTGAGAAACATTGGACTACATTCGTTAATGCATTTTATTGGCATGTGATCTTTAAAACTTTTGGGAAAAATTATGAAAAATGATCGATTATAATTAGAATTATTTATGAAGTTATTTTTAAAATTTTAATGTAGCAATAAATCATAAAAAATATTTTTTAAAAAGTTAATAAAATATTAATTTTTGAAAATTTTTCATAAAATTAGTAGAAAAAGAAAGGTGAACTACCTTGATTGTTTTAAGAAATGTAAATAATTGTTATTAATTATATGAAGAAATTAAAGAAGCAAAAATTAATAAATGAAAAACAGAACAAATAAAAGGGAAAATCGAGAAATAATGTTCGAGTGAATACAAAAAAAGTGTAAGATTACATAATAAAAAGTATTATTAAAATAAAATTAATAGAAAAAAATAATTATCAAGAAAATATCAAAAGAAAAAAAAAAGGTGATCTAAAATATATCAAAAAGAAATAAGAATATTTTTCTTTATTTTTTCTTATTTAAATTCCTAAATTTATGAAACTATTTTAATTTAAAATATTTACTAGTAATATTAAGAAAATAATTAAGATTAATAGGTTAAAATTACACGATTCTTAATTTGACACATGCAATTGAAAGATCAAAATTAAAGAAGATAATTTGTTCAATAATTATTAAGTTAAATTTCTTTTATTGTTTGCTATCAATCTTACACATGAAAAATAGAGAAAAAAACAAATTCAATCAATGTGTAAAGATTAATATTTTTTATTAAAGTTTTTAAAAATAATTATTTTATTATAATTCATTCATTTTGCGGGAACAAATTTTCTAGTTAATTATAACACAAAATAGATATATGTCACCAAATAAATATTAACAATCCATCAATACTCCAATCAACGATAACACTTCTTCCGCCTCTCTCGATTACAGATTAGTAATATGTTAATATGTAGTATAAAACAGATAGATATTAATAAATAAAATAACATATAACCCTAATGCGTACAAAAATTAAATATAAAACTTCAGCTCACGCACGTGAAGTTTAAGAATAATATTTACTAGTATATAAAAATATCAAGATTTATCATTTTTTCAACAAAATAAAAAATTACTCCATACTGAATTTGGTGCTACTAACAAAAATATTCTTCTCTATTAAATAAAAAAATAGAAGAAATATTTAAAAAGAATAATTTCACTATTTAATTAAAAGCAGAAGCTAGGAGTATTTCCAACATCAAATGACTTAAGAAGTAATAGAAGAAGAAAAATAATTGAAGAGCTTTTATCATAGCACTAACCATAAGTATCCTTTCCTTTTTAGATAAGTTGTAAATTTCAACTTGGAAATGCAACCTTTTCTTTGATAAGTGTGCAAAATTTAATGTATCCCTTTCTATTACATATGACATTTGTCATATGTAGCGACATATTGTCGTGCATCTTTGAATAGAGAGGGCCATAAAAATTCAGCTTCTAGTACTTTAGCCGCTTTCTTTCTTCCTTCATAATGTCCTTCCATAGCTCTATCATGACAGTGACTCAAAATGTTGTTCATTTCTATTTCTGGCACACATCGCCTTATCATGCCATCTGCATAAAATTTAAATAAGTTAGGATCTTCTTAAAATAATATCTTATTTCTTTTTAAAACTTTTTTCGTTGTTCATAAGAAAAATCTTCTGGAATCCACCCTCCAATTAAATAATTTACAATGTTAGCAAACCAAGGTGGCTGATTTACATCAGTTGTGATTGCATACATATGTTCATCAAAAAAGTCTTCCTTGATATCTGATGCCTCGGTAGGAGGATTTTCCAAACGCAACAGATGATCAGCTGCCTGATTTTCTTATCCTTTTTTATCTTTAATTCAAGATCAAACTCTTGTAAAAGGAGTATCCATCTTAGCAGTCTAGGTCTAGCATCTTTCTTTGCTAAGAGGTACTTTAAGGCTGCATGATCAGTGTACATTATAACTTTGGTTCCAATTAGATAGGGACGAAATTTTTCAAATGCAAATACTACTTCCAATAGTCCTTTCTCTGTTGTAGCATAATTCTTTCGAGTTTCATTGAGGATTCTACTGGCGTAGTAAATAGGCCTAAAAATCTTGACTCTCTTTTGTCCCAGTATAGCCCCAGCTGCTATATCACTTGCATCACACATGATTTGTAATGCCCTGAAAACTCAAGGACTAAATTCGAGACTTAAATCAGAAAAGCTGAAAATATGCAGAAATTGTCACAGAACGAATCACCTAATGAGTCATTAAGATACCCAACGACCCACTAGGTCAGTCGTGGGAAGGAGGTTTTAGAGTTTATGAGGGAGAGACAGTGTACCCAATGGAAGACCTCACGAGTCGTGGTCAGTTACCACGACTCGTTAGGTCATTCGTGAGCAGGCTGAGTCAGGAATTAAAATAGTTGGACAGTATATTTGATGGATGGTGACCACGAAATAACGATTCGTTATATCCCTCGTTACCATCCCTAGTCAGTTGTTAGGCAGTGCACCTAACGAGTGTCACCATGAGTCGTCACTGACCACGACCCGTTAGGGTCACCTGACAGTTTTTTTCTGCGACTTTATAAGGGCTATTTAGTAACTTTGTATTCTCCTAAACTTAAACTACGTTGTTTTAGACGTAATTTAAGAGCTATTAGTGGGAATGAACGGTCTCTCCCCTCATTCCCCACATTCATTCTCAAAGAAACATCGAAGAGTCTCTCAAGAAACTTTCAGAGTAAGGTCCAGGGCTTCTCATTCATCTCAGAAATTCAAGCTTACTCATCAGGGGAATTTCTTAGCCAGGTATGTGGGAATTCAACAAGGAAATTTTTCTTCCTTTGTGTCCCCCAAAATCCTCCCATAGTTTCTCTATCAGTTTTAGCCCTGAGTTTTCGAATACAAAGAAATTATATGTTATTATTTGTTAGTTTCAAGGAAAAGGTGCGGAAGGAAAAGGAAACAACGGAGGGATCTGAATCGGACCTAAATGGGCATAGAATGATATCCTTGCTTATTATTGATATGATCTCCATCAATTCTTACCTGAATTGTTGATGTTCTTGCCAAAGTGAATTTAAGCCTTAAATTTTCGAGTAAAGACTATTTATGTATTAAATTCTTTCTAGTTTGTGAAGTGTGAATTGGGCTGAATTTTCTAGTATTTCTTATTGTTTACAGTTGAGTAAATACTCCATTGATAATAATGATTTTAGCCTTGTCGGATAAGATTTCTTTAATTCTTGAAATTTTTTCCATATGATGGAATTCTCGTATTGTTGGAATGAGTTGGGTTCTCTATTAGCTGCTTAGTAGTTCAGTTCAGTTAGAACGTAGAACCTGTTCAGAACTATTCAGAACTTGTCAACTGATCAGTTTGATTTCAATCTTTTTCCGAGGTGACAGTGGTGCCTCCCAGTTATCAGAATCAGACTCAGAACTTAGTTTCTTTGGTCCACTAGGCGGTCATGACACTTTAGATAAACAGCTCCGACTAGCCTCAGGACCCCAGACAAATTATAGTTTTTTCTTATACGGTTATGACGCTTCAAGATAAGCAGCTCTGACCAGTTTAGAATCCAGTTTCAAAATCTGGTCCGATAAGACTTTCAAGGTACTTTTAGTCATGTATCCCTGACTAGTCTTGGACCCAGTTTCAAGTTATCAGCTTAGTACGTAGTTTAAGAATTTCAATGGGAGTAAGACTTAGCACTGGCAAACGGGGTTCCAGCGCACCAAGATTCCCAGAACTACGTTGCCAGCATAGGTTACAGTATTTATTGGCCTGATTGGCCCCAGACTTATGTGATCACCCAATTCATGCCTTTATACCTTGGCAAGGTATATTGGGTCCTACCGGTAGGGTGTATACATCGGACTCCGCGTCTAGCTCACGTGGTTATATGTCGGTTATAGACTCTTCCACTAGTCAGTCTAGTCCAATTTCAGAATAAGCAGCTCAGTTTAGTACAGTATCTCAAACTCAAAACTTTCAGACTTAGGGCATGCCCATGACCATCAGACAGGATCATCTTGACCATTTTCAGTTTTCTTCAGTAGTTCAGTTCAGTATATTAGTTGGTCATTGCATGTAATTTTAGTTTAGTTATTTATATTCATCTATGTCTTCTCTCACTTACTCAGTACATTCAAAGTACTAATGCATACTTTTATGTTGTATCATTTTATGATACAGTTGCGGGTTCTCAGACTCAGCACCGTTAGTCGCTATGGTTCAGATCCTACACCTCAACAGTTTAAGTGTGAGTCCTCATCATTCGAGGGGTTTATTTCATTTCTTTCAATTAGTTCATTATTTTTAGCTAGACTTAGCTGGGGGCTTGTACAGCAACTCATCGATTAGAGGGCTTTCAGACACAAAATTAATTTCAGATTTCAGATGTTCTTAAACTATATGATTTCAGTTTTATTTTCATAAATGCTTTTATGCTATTATTTCAAAGCTTCCTCTATATTTATTTAACTCAGAATACCAGTGTATGATTGACCAGGGGTTGACTTGGGGTCACTTGTGACTTCAAGTACTGTGTCCCGTCCAGAATATAGACTCGAGGCATGACAAACTTGGTATCAGAACCCTAGGTTTAGAGTATCCTCAGAATGTCTGAAAGCCACATCGAGTAGAGTCCTTTTCATTGGTGTGAAGCATGCCACACTTATGACGAGGAGGCTACGAGGTGTTATTAGGAAAACGCTCTTTTGTTCTATTTATTATCGTGCATTAAAGTTTAATTTCAGAAACGTCCTTCTAACTCGAGCTCTGTTTTGTTTCAATGATCATGCGTCCTAGACGCGGTAATGGAAGAAGAGTCGGTAACGCCAATAGACCTGCCCCACCAGCCCTTAAGATGATTCGGTATCTACCACCGAATTTAGGGTAGCCATTCAACTGCTGGCCGAAACAGTCATCAACCAAGCGAACCAACAGGTGTTGCCGATGAACACCAACGGGTCTGCAGCAGCTGTGAGGGTGTGGGACTTCACCCGTATGAACCCTCCATCTTTTTAGGGATCCAAAATAGGGGAATATCCCCAAGAATTCGTGGATGAGATTAAAAAGATTACCCGCATTATGGGTGTTAGCTCTTCGGAGAGTGCTAACCTGGCTGCCTACTAGCTAAAGAGGGTTGGTCAGGTCTGGTATGACCAATGGAATGAGGGGCAGCCAGCGGGAGCAGGACCAGTATAGTGGGATGAGTTCCACACAACTTTCTTGGACAGATTTTTCCCTCGGGAGATGAGGGAGGTAAAGATGATAGAGTTTATGAATTTGAGACAGGACAACAGAACCATGGAGGAGTATGCTTTGGAGTTTACTAGGCTGTCTAAGTACGCTCCAGAGATGGTAGCCAAGACAAGGGCTCCATGTTGAAATTTGTGAACGGGGTGTCGAATCTGGTCCCCAAGGAGTGCAGGACAGTGATGTTGATTAAAGATATGGACCTCTCCAGCTTAATTATCTATGCCCAGAAGCTTGAGGCCAAAAAGCTGAAGGATATGGAGCGAAAGAACAAATGGGCAAGGGATGACCAGTTAGATTATGGCCATCAAAGGTCTAGCGGTAGTAGCCGCCCACAGCAGCAGAAAGCCCCAGCGCCCCAACCTTTTGATCCCGCCAGGATCGGAGGGGTGGGTCACCTGGCACTCAGTCTCAGACCCACAACAACGAGAACAGGTATCCAACTTTCCCCAAGTGTGGCAAGAACCACCTGGGAGAGTGGCTTCAGGGTCGAGAACGTTGTTTCGATTATGGATAGCTCGGACATTGGCTCAGGGAGTGCCCCATCAACCGGGCGAGGGAGATCACAATCCACCACATCATCAGCTCCAGAAGGTCGACCAGCCCAGCAGGCTAACACATCAGGTATGGATGACGGTCAGCGTCAAAACCGTTTCTATGCTCTATCTTCCCATCAGGATCAGGAGAGCTCACCTGACGTAGTCACGGGTGTGTTACTTCTCTTTCATCTAGACGTGTATGCCCTCCTAGATCTAGGAGACACTCTTTCATTTGTGACTCCCTACATAGAACTCTAGTTCAATATTAGTCTAGAGGTCCTCTTAGAATCATTCTCAGTCTCCATCCCAATTAGCAAGTCAGTTAGAGCCAACTGGGTGTATAGAATCTGCCTAGTCTTAGTTCTGCATAAAGTCATCCCAGCTGACCTCATAGAGTTAGACATGGTCAATTTTGACCTTATCCTTGGCATGGATTGGTTATAATCCTTCTATGCCTCAGTTGACTACAGAACTAGGGTTGTTAAGTTCCAGTTTCCAAATAAACCAGTGTTAGAATGGACGGACAACAGTTCAGCGCCCAAGGCTAGGTTTATTTCCTACCTTAAGGCCCAGAAACTCATCTCCAAGGGATGTATTTATCATCTAGTTCGGGTCAAGGATTCCAACTCTGAGACTCTAACTATCCAGTCAGTTCCAGTGGTTAGCGAGTTCCCAGATATTTTTCCTGAGGATCTTTCCAGAGTTCGCCCTGAACGGGAAATAGATTTTGGAATAGATCTCCATCCCTCCTTACAAAATGGCTCCAGTTGAGCTTAAGAAGTTGAAAGAGAGGTTAAGATATCTTCTTATTAAGGGTTTTATCAGACCCAACATCTCTCACTGGAGTGCTCCATTGCTATTCTTACGTAAGAAATACGACACCCTTAGAATATGCATAGATTACCGTCAGTTGAACAAAGTCATAGTCAAGAACAAGTATCCCCTACCCAGAATTGATGACCTGTTTTACCAACTTCAGGTATCCAGCTATTTCTTAAAAATCGATCTCATGTCAGGGTATCATCAGCTAAGGATCAGAGAGTGTGACATATCGAAAACAACATTCAGAACTCGGTATGGTCGCTACAAGTTTGTAGTGATGTCCTTCGAGCTAACAAACGCCCCAGCAGCCTTGATGGATTTGATGAACAGGGTCTTCAAGTAGTATCTGGATATGTTCATCATTGTATTTATCGATGACATTCTTGTATACTCCAGAAATGAAGAAGAGCATGTAAATCACCTAAGATTAGCATTACAGACACTCGAGAACCGCTAGTTGTTTACCAAGTTTAGCAAGTGCGAATTCTGGTTAAGGTCTGTGACTTTCTTAGGTCATGTGGTCTCAGGTGAAGGAATACAAGTAGACCCTCACAAGATAGCAGCAGCGAAAGATTGGACCAGACCTACCTCTCCTACTGAAATCAGGAGTTTCCTGGGCTTAGCTGGATATTACCGACTGTTTGTGGAAGGCTTATCCTCTATAGAATCTCCTATGACTAAGTTAACTCAGAAGAAGGTGAAATTTCATTGGTCGGATGAGTGTGAGAAGAGTTTCCAGGAGTTAAAGAGTCGACTCACTACTGCTCCAGTTCTGACCTTGCCAGAAGGAACAGATGGGTTGGTTAACAGATGGGTTGGTTGTTTATTGTGACGCTTTCAAAATTGGACTCGGATGTGTTCTAATGCAGCAGGGCAAAGTGATAGCTTACGCCTCCAGACAGCTTAAGGTTCATGAGAAGAACTATCCAACTCATGACTTAGAGTTGGCAGTAGTGGTGTTTGATCTAAAAATATGGAGACATTACCTATATGGGGCTCATGTGGATGTATATACAGATCACAAAAGCCTTCAGTATGTGTTAAGTCAAAAGGACCTAAATCTTCGACAGAGAAGGTGATTAGAGCAATTAAAAACTACGACATGAGTGTGCTATAACACCCGGGTAAAGCCAATATGGTGGTCGATGCCCTGAGTAGATTGTCTATGGGGAGTGTGGCTCATGTTGAAGAGGGAAAAAAATAAATGGTGAAGGATATCCACCGGCTAGCCCGGTTGGGGGTACAATTAGTGGAGTCAGCTGAGGGTGGAGTAGTAATGCAAAGTGGGTCAGATTCTTCATTGGTTGTGGAAGTCAAGTCCAGACAGGATGAGGACCCCATCTTACTTAAGCTTAAGGGAGCAGTTCTCAGAAAATAAATAGAAGCTTTCTCCCAAGGGGGAGATGGGGTGCTCCGTTACCAGGGTAGGTTGTGTGTACCGGATGTCGGTGAGTTGAGACAACAGATATTGGCTAAAGCGCACAATTGTAGATATTCCATTCACCCTAGTGCTACTAAGATGTACCGTGATTTACGAGATGTTTATTGGTGGAATGACATGAAAAGAGATATCACTGAATTTGTAGCTAAGTGCCCGAACTGTCAGCAAGTCAAGATAGAACACCAGAGACCAGGAGGTATGACTCAGGATATCAGCATATCCACATGAAAGTGAGAAGAAGTAAACATGGACTTCATTACGGGTCTACACCACTTTGTGAAAAATTGTTAGGTATGAATATGTTAGATACCTGTGACTCGGTTGGTGAAATAGTATCTCTCTCCTCGGACTCGTCGACAGCATGACTCAATCTAAGTAGTAGACCGGATGACTAAGTCAGCACCTTTCTTCCCAATCAAAACCACGTATTCAGCTGAGGACTATGCTAAACTTATATCCGGGAGCTGGTTAGACTTCATGGGGTGCCATTGGACATTATTTCAAAAAAGGGGTACCCAGTTCACCTCCCATTTTTGGAAGTCTTTTCAGAAAGGACTTGGCACTCAGGTCAAGCTCAGCACAAATTTTCACCCGCAAACAGATGGGCAAGATGAGCGGACTATTCAGATCCTAGAAGACATATTGAGAGTGTGTGTGATCGATTTTAAGGGTAATTGGGATGACCATTTGCCTCTTATCGAGTTTGCATACAACAACAACTATCACTCTAGAATTCAGATGGCCCCATTTGAAGCATTATATGGTAGGAGGTGTAGATCTCTTATAGGGTGGTTCGAGGTTGGTGAAGGTACCTTGATAGGGCCAGACTTAGTTCACGAGGCAATGCAGAAGGTTCAACTCATCTGAGAAAGATTGAAAATAGCTTAGAGTCGCTAGAAATCTCATGTCGATATACGGAGAAGAGAGTTGGAGTTTGTAGTTCATGACTGGGTTTACCTAAAAATTTCACCTATAAAAGGGGTAATGAGTCAGAAAGAAGGGGAAGCTCAGTCCGAGATATGTAGGACCCTATAGAATTTTGAGGTGTATCGACAATGTAGCCTATGAGCTAGAATTACCTTCAGAATTAGCAGTTGTGCACCCAGTATTCCGTGTGTCACTTTTGAAGAAATACATCGGGTATCCAACCTCAATTGTGCCATTGGATAATGTATGAATAAAAGATAGTCTCTCATATGAGGAGGTACCAATCCAGATCCTTGACCGTTAGGTTCGTAAGTTAAGGAAAAAGGAAATAGCATCAGTCAAGGTATTATGGAGAAATCAGCAGGTAGACAGAGCTATGTGGGAGGCCGAAGCTGATATGATGGCCACATATCTACACTTGTTCTCTACCGACTCTGTTACAGCCTAAAATGTTAGTTTGCCTTAGAGACTGACTTAGTTGTTGGATTCAATTCATGTATACAAGTTTCTTATATGACTTTGTATGTATGTATGAAAAGTGGATTTGGTTCAGTTATGTATTTTGAAGCAGAGGCAATCATTTTGATAGTTTTGGAATTAAATGAACAGTATTAGAAAAATTTTGATTGTTATTCTCTGCTTTCTTGTGTATTTGCGAACATTCGAAGACGAATATTCCCAAGGGATAGATAGTGTAATGCCCCGAAAACTCAAGGACTAGATTCGAGACTTAAATTAGAAAAATTAGAAATATACAGAAATTGTCACAGAACGACTCATCTAATGAGTCGTTGAGAGACCCAACGACCCGTTAGCTCAGCCGTGGGAAGGAGGTTTGAGAATTTATAATGGAGAGACAATGAACCCAACAGAAGACCTCACAAGTCGAGGTCAGTCACCACGACCCATTAGGTCATTCGTGAGCACACCGAGTCAGGAATTAAAATAGTTGGGCAGTGTACTTGACGGATGGAGACCACGAGTCGTGGTCACCAATAACGATTTATTAGGTCCCCCGTTACCATCCCTAATCAGTTGTTAGGTAGTGCACCTAACGAATGTCACCACGAGCCGTGGTCACTGACCACGACCCGTTAGGGTCACCTAACAGTTTTTCCCTGCGACTTTTTAAGGGATATTTAGTAACTTTCTATTCTCCTAAACTTAAACTACGTCGTTTTAGACGTAATTTCAGACCTATTAGTGGGAATGAATGGCTTCTCCCCTCATTCCCCACCGTTCATTCTCAGAGAAATATCGAAGAGTCTCTCAAGAAACTTTCAGAGTAAGGTCCAGGGTTTCTCATTCATCTCAAAAATTCAAGATTGCTCATCAGGGGAATTTCTTAGCTAGGTATATGGGAATTCAACAAGGAAATTTTTCTGCCCTTGTGTCCCCCAAAACCCTCCCATAGTTTCTCTATCAGTTTTAGCCATGAGTTTTCGAATACGAAGAAATTACATGTTATTATTTGTTAGTTTCACATAGAATGATATCCTTTCTTATTATTGATATGATATCCATCAATTCTTACCTGAATTGTTGTTGTTCTTGCCAAAGTGAATTTAAGCTCTAAATTTTCGAGTAAAGACTATTTGTGTATTAAATTCTGTCTAGTTTATGAAGTGTGACTTGGATTGAATTTTCTAGTATTTCTTATTGTTTACAATTGAGTAAATACTCCATTAATAAGTATGATTTTATCCTTGTCGGATAAGATTTCTTTAATTCTTGAAATTTTATCATATTATGGAATTCCCGTGTTGTTGGAATGAGTTGGATTCTCTAGCTGCTTACTAGTTCAATTCAGTTAGAATGTAGAGCCTGTTCAGAACAATTCAGAACTTGTCAACTGATCAGTTTGACTTCAATCTTTTCCCGAGGTGACAGTGGTGCCTCCCAGTTATCACAATCAGACTCAGAACTCAGAGTAAGGTCCAGGGTTTCTCATTCATCTCAAAAATTCAAGATTGCTCATCAGGGGAATTTCTTAGCTAGGTATATGGAAATTCAACAAGGAAATTTTTCTTCCCTTGTGTCCCCCAAAACCCTCCCATAGTTTCTCTATCAGTTTTAGCCATGAGTTTTCGAATACGAAGAAATTATATGTTATTATTTGTTAGTTTCACATAGAATGATATCCTTTCTTATTATTGATATGATATCCATCAATTCTTACCTGAATTGTTGTTGTTCTTGCCAAAGTGAATTTAAGCCCTAAATTTTCGAGTAAAGACTATTTGTGTATTAAATTCTGTCTAGTTTATGAAGTGTGACTTGGATTGAATTTTCTAGTATTTCTTATTGTTTACAATTGAGTAAATACTCCATTGATAAGTATGATTTTATCCTTGTCGGATAAGATTTCTTTAATTCTTGAAATTTTATCATATTATGAAATTCTCGTGTTGTTGGAATGAGTTGGATTCTCTAGCTGCTTACTGGTTCAATTCAGTTAGAACGTAGAGCCTGTTCAGAATAATTCAGAACTTGTCAACTGATCAGTTTGACTTCAATCTTTTCCCCAGGTGACAGTGGTGCCTCCCAGTTATCACAATCAGACTCAGAACTCAGTTTCTTTAGTCCACTAGGCGGTCATGACACTTTAGATAAACAGCTCTGACTAACCTCAGGACCCCAGAAAGATTATAGTTTATTCTTTGACGGTTACAACGCTTCTAGATAAGCAGCTCTGACCAGTCTATAACTCAATTTCAGAATCTGGTTCAATAAGCCTCTCAAGGTACTTTCAGTCATGTATACCTAACTAGTCTTGCACCCCAGTTTCAAGTTATCAGCTTAGTACGTAGTTTAGAAATTTCAGTGGGAGTAGGACTTAGCACCAAGCAGACCGGGGTTCCAGCGCACCCAGGTTCCCAGAACTATGTTGCTAGTGTAGGTTACATATTTATTGGCCTGATTGGCCCCAGACTTATGTGATCACCCAGTTCATGCCTTTATACCCTGATAAGGTATATTGGGTCCTATCAGTGCGGTGTATACATCAGACTCCATGTCTAGCTCACGTGGTTATATGTCGGTTATAGACTCTCCCACTAGTCAATCCAGTCCAGTTTCAGAATAAGCAACTCAATTCAGTATAATATCTCAAACTCAGAACTTTCAGACTTAGGGCGTCCCCATGACCATTAGAAAGGGTCATCTTGACCATTTCAGTTTACTTCAGTAGTTCAGTTCAGTATATTAGTTGGTCATTGCATGTCATTTCAGTTTAGTTATTTATATCCAGCTATGTCTTCTCTCACTTACTCAGTACATTCAAAGTACTATGCATACTTTTATGTTGTATTGTTTCATGATACGGTTGCAGATTTTCAGACTCAACACCGTTAGTCGCTACGGTTCAGATCCTCCACCTCAGCAGTTGAAGTGTGAGTCCTCATCATTCGAGGGTTTTATTTCATTTATTTCAGTTGGTTCATTATTTTTAGCTAGATTTAGAGTTAGCTGGGGGCTTGTCCCAACAAATCATCGGTTAGAGGGCTTTCAGACACAGAATTAATTTCAGATTTCAGATGTTCTTCAACTTTATGATTTCAGTTTTATTTTCATAAATGCTTTTATGCTATTATTTCAAAGCTTCCGCTACATTTATTTAACTCAAAATACCAGTGTATGATACACCAGGAGTTAACTTGGGGTTACTTGTGACTTCAAGTACCGTGTCCCGTTCAGGGTGTAGACTCGGGGCATGACATGATTTCAAAAGGTTGACTCCACTTAAGGGTAACAATAATTGGAGCATTAGTCAATTGTTCTTTGAGAATCTTAAATGCTTTCCAGTAATCATCTGAAAAATCAAACTTTACATATTTCATTAGTAAGTTAGTCAGAGGTTTTGAAATTTTTGAAAAATCTTTTATAAATCTTTTGTAGAAACCTGCATGCCCTAAGAAACTTCTAATACGTTTTACAGTAAGAGAGGGTAACCTTGCTACAAGATCAATTTTAGCCTTATCAACTTCGATTACTTTAGCAGTGCTTTTATGTCATAATACAATTTCCTCTGTTATCATAAAATGACATTTTTTCCAGTTAAGAACTAGATTTGTCTCTTCACATCTTTTAAGCATCAATTTTAAATGACAGGGACAATCTTCAAATATCTTCCCAAAAAGTGTGAAATTGTCCATGAATATTTCAAGAAATTTTTCTGTCATGTCTAAAAATATTACTGACAGGCAACACTGAAATGTAGCAGGAGCGTTACATAGTTCAAATGACATTCTTCGAGAAGCATACGTACCTTGGGGACATATGAACATAGTTTTTTCCTGATCTTCTGGAGCAATTGATATTTGATTGGATCCAGAATATCTGTCAAGAAAACAGAAAAAAACATAACCTGCAACTCTCTCAAGCATTTGGTCAATAATAGGTAGAGGAAAATGGTCTTTTCTTGTGGCCTCATTAAGTCATCTATAATCGATACAAACTCTCCATCCTATGACAATTCTGGTAGGTATGAGTTCATTTTCATTCTTTATTATTGTTATACCTCTTTTCTTTGGTACTACCTGCACAAGACTTACCTAAGGACTGTCAGATATCGGATAAATAATACCTGCTGCTAGAAGTTTTACCACTTCATTATTGACAATATCTTGTATTTTTGGATTTAATCTCCTTTAGGGTTAGACTATTGGCTTGTAATTTTCCTCCACGAGGATCCTGTGCATGCAAATAGCTGGACTTATTCCTTTGATGTCAGCTATAGTCCACCTTAAGGCTCTTTTATGTTCTTTCAACACTTCAATCAATCCGCTTTCTTGTTCTGTAGTCAAAGAGGATGAAATAATCATAACTTAGATTCAAAAAAAGTATATTTCAAATGAGAAGGAAGAGTTTTGAGTTCAATTTTAGGTTGAACTTTTTCTACTGAGATTTCCTCAATTTTTGAATCTTTTTCTAGTGTTTTAGCTTCTTCTTTTATCATGGGGTCATCATCACTTATGGTACCTGATTTGGCCAAACATCTTTTGAGTGAATTGGTAATCAATTGATCATCTCTATATTCATCTACAGGGTTATTTACTAAATCAATTTGAAAACAAGAAGATGATGACTCATCCTTGGGAAATTTCATTAATTTCTGCATATCAAAATTACTTTTTCCTCATCAACTCGTAGTATCAATTGTCCTTGATAGACATCCATAATTGCTCTTCCAGCTTTGAGAAATGGTCTACCCAAAATTAATGGCACCTCACTGTTATCTTCCATTTCAAGTACTATAAAATCTACTGGATATACAGATTTGTCAACTCTTACGAGAACAACTTCAATTATTCCTTTTAATTTTTTAGAAATTTGGTCGTCCAATTAAAGAGATACACCAGTGTCATTCATTTCATCAAATTATAATTTTTCAAAAATTGAGAAGGGCATTAAATTTATTGAAGCACCTGAATTACATAATGCTTTTTCAAAATGAGCACCTCCTAAACTACAAGGAATTGTAAAACTTACTGGATCACCAAGCTTCTGTGGAAGCTTATTTTGAAGTATGGCACTACATTTATCTGTGAGTTTAACCATAGAAACTTCTTCCAGTTTTTTTTTACTTGACAAAATATATTTTAAAAAAATTAGCATATAAAGGCATTTGTATCAAAGCATATGTGAAAGGTATGTTAATGTAAAGCTGTTTTAAAATCTCAAGAAACTTTGAAAACTGTTTGTTAAGTTTTTCTCTTTTCAACTTTTGGGGAAAAGGAAGAGGTACAGAATGAAGATTTGTCATCAATTCATTTTCCAGAATCTTTTTTCCTTATCTTTTGTTTTTCTGAAGACTCGAATTTTTCTTTTCTCTCACATTTATTACCTATTTCACATTTTGTGAATTTTCTTGTGTACCTACATATGGGTCATCAAGATCTTCCTGAGCGCAAAGAGATAGCTTTGAGGTGTTCCTTTGAATTTTTCTTAGTGTTACTTAGTAGAGTACTTTGAATTTGTTCAGACATGATTGTTGCTAATTGGTTTGCCTAGATCTCTAAATTCTTGAGGGCCGAATGATGGCTTTCAACCTTTTCATCAGCGGCTCTAATGCGTTTGTGTATCAAGTCATCAGTAGCCTTCGGGCGTTTATTGAGCAATTCTTTGATTGTTAGATTTTTGATTTATTTGAGGCTTTTGTTGGTATTGTTGAAAATTTTGTTGTCCTTTATTTTGATTTAGAAAATCAGGTGGTCCCTGTACCTGCTGCTTTTGATTAAAAATTCTTTGAGGATTTTCAGCAATATTAGGATTACTCCATTGAAATTTGGGATGTTTTTGTGTCATGGGACTACTAAATAGATAATTATTGTTATACCCAATAGCATTTACATGTTCAGCATTTTGCACTGAAACTTGACACTCATGATTTGGGTGATTACCTCCACAAACATCACAATTTTCAAGTTGAGGTAATGATTGAGAACTTGCCTGGAAAGTCTCAAATTTTTGTGTGAGAGCTGTAATTTATTGTGTCAATGAATTTAAAGCTTTGACTTGATTAACTCCTGTTGCTTTCTTGATAGATATTCTTTCAAATGGCCACTGAACTGCACTTTCTGAAATTTCATTGAGTAATTGTGTTGCATCCGCGGTTGTTTTGCTCATTATAGATACTCCTGATGTTGCATCAGTTACATTTCTAGCAGATGGTTTAAGGCCATGATAAAAAATATATAAAATATCCGGGTCTAAAATTTCGTGGTGTGGACGTTTTCTTAACATTGCACTTAGTCTTTCCCATGCCTTATAAATAGATTCGGTATATGTTTGTATAAAATTATTAATTTTTTTTTGCTTCATTTTAATTGTTTTTTCAAGTGAAAAATACTTGTTAAGAAATTTTTGAGTCATTTAATCCCATGTAGTAATAGAACCTCTTGGTAAACTTCGTAACCATGTCTTGGCTTCTCCTTTTAGTGAAAAAAAAATCGTAACTTGATAGCATTTTTTGTGACTCCATAGTATCTACGAGTCTCAACGAGTTCAAAAAAGTCAATTAGATGGGTATGAGGATCTTCACTTACATCATCGGTAAATTGACATGAATTTTGGATAGTTTAAATCAAGCCTGTGCAGACTTCAAAGTTATTTGCCGCTATTGGTGGCCTTCTCACACTTGATTCTCCTTCAAAGTGATCTAGTATTGCATAATCTCTAAGTATCCTATCACGTTGTGGTACTACCTCATCAAATTGGTCTTTCGTATGATGGAGTGGCAGTGGGTTATTATTATTATTAAGCTCGTCGTTCTCCATTTCTTTTTGTGAAAATTGAGATTGAGAGGTTTGTTGTTTTCGTAACAACCTTACGAATTTTTCAATTTTTGGATAGCACTAACTAATTCTCTTAAAGAAGAACGGGTCATATACTTCCTGAAATTTCACCTTATATAAAAACACATACTCAAATTAATAGTAAAATAATTAATCTATAGTAGACTTTTGCCAACCCCCGGAAACAACGTCAAATTTGACGAGTCACCGACGTATATATATTTTTAATTCACACTCTGTCAAATTATAACGTAGAAAAATATCAAACCCACAGAGATTGGTTTATCTATTCTACTGATGTTTCTTGTTTTAATTACTATTTGGGAAAACCAAAAAGAGTTGAATGGTGAATTAACTAATTATTAATAGGTAAACGAAAAAGTAGAGAAAATATTTTTGTTTTTCACAGTATGTTAAAAAGGAGTTGGAATCCTGACTTTACTTGATATTTCTCTTTATAAAGTAAATTCTTTATTCCTCAACTTCTATTTCTCACAAAAGTATAAATACCTCTTATGATTATATCTATATATTATTACTAAAGTTGAACAATTAAATGCACTGCTCTAGGTTATACAATTTAATTGTCAAAACAGTAATATTAATGAACCAGACATATGTACTTGAACTAAAACACGCTCTTGAAAGTAAGTCTCTTTCGGTTACCTTACTTGTTATGACTAATTATTACACTATTTGCCTCTCTCTATTATAAATAAGTGTAGAATCAATTATAACATAAAATAGATAAATGTCACCAAATAAATATTAACAATCTATCAATATTTCAATTAATGATAACACTTCTTCCGCCTCTCTCGATTACATGATTAGTAATATGTTAATATGTAGTATAAAACAAATAGATGTTAATAAATAAAATAACATATAACTGTAACGCAGATAAAAATTAAATATAAAGCTTCAGCTCACGCATGTGAAAATTATTAATAATATTCACTAATATATAAAACTATCAAGATTCATCATTTTCCCAACATAATAGAAAATTACTCCATACTAGATTTGGTGCTACTAACAGAATATTCTTCTCCATTACATAAAAAGAATAGAAGAAACATTCAAGAGGAATAATTTTGCTATTTAATTAAAAGCATGTGATAGGAGTATTTTCAACATCAAATGACTAAAGAAGTAGTAGAAGAAGAAAAATAATTGAAGTGCTTCTTTTCTTACCCCCCCCCCCTCCCCCCTCCCCCCAAACTGCTCAATGAAAGCTCTATAAATAGAGCTTTACCATAGCACAAACCATAGAGTGCGGCACTTAAATGGATAAAATTTTCTCTAAAAGTTTCAAAATGGACATTGAGTTTTTTGTTCCACCAAAATGGACACTTAGTTGCCTCAAAATGAGGTTCTGATAACCTTTTTTTTAAAAAAATTCATTGAACCTCATTGGATAGCCAATGAGGTTCATTAAAAAGAATTTTAAAAAAATTAAGGGACCTCGTTAGACTTTTAACGAGGTTCTATTTTTTTAAAAAAAATCGTTTAAATCAAGTGAAGATGAAAAAAAATTATTTATAGAACCTCGTTGGCTGTCCAACAAGGTTCTTCTATTAATTTTTTTTAAAATTTCGTTGCTATCATATAGAAATTTTAAATATATTTTAAAAATTAAAAAAAATAAAAATTAGTGAACCTCATTGGCTGTCCAACGAAATTTTCTTTTTCTTTGGTCAAATCTGCTCCAAATGCAGAAGTCACATGCATTCTTCTTCTTTTTTTTTTTAAGAAAGTGTCACAAATTTTGTGGATGCATGTTTAAGAAATTTTTGAGAATGTTAGAAGTCACAAGCATTCTTGTTTTGTTTTACTTTTTAAAATAAAACAGTTATTTTTTAATCTTTTTCTGAGAAGTAAAAAAAATATATATATATATATTAAGGAAACCTCGTTGGACAACCAACGAGGTTCTCCAATCTTTTTTTTAATTTTCAATTTTTTTTAAAAATTTCTATAGGGCAGCAACGAAATCTAAAAAAAAAATTACTAAAAGAACCTCTTGGACAGCCAACGAGGTTCTATAAATAAATTTTTTATTTCATCTCAATTGAGTTAAACAAAATTAAAAAAAAAAGAAAAAAGAAACTTTATTGGCTGTCCAACGAGGTTCAGTGAATTTTTTTTTAAAATTAAATTATAAGAATCTCGTTGTTGAGGTAACGAGGTGTCCGTTTCGGTGCAACAAAAAACCCAGTGTTCATTTTGAAACTTTTAAAAGAAATTTTGTCTGTTTCGATGTCGAACTCCTAACCATAAGTATCCTTTCCTTTTTGGGTAAGCTGTAAATTTCAACTTTGAAATGCAGCCTTTTCTTTGATAAGTCGTGCAAAATTTAATGTATCCCTTTCTACCACTTGTCTCTTGCTATTTATTTTTTTATTTAATTTTTTTAAATCTTTCATTGTTTCAACCATTTTAAGAAGAATTTGCTTCAATTATTTTAAATCTTTGTAGCCTTTCAAGTTGCTAACTTGATGTCTCTTTATCAATTAATTTGATCTTCTTCTTCTTGTTTTTCAGATCTTGATTCCCACGTTAGCAAGTGATGATTGTAATCTTCTTACTTTCTCTCTTCCAGCCAGTTGTCTCCTTAATTGTTATTTTTAAAAAATAATTTCACAAAAAAAAAATAAAAAGATATTAGTGATAAAAAGTTAATTAATTATTTATTTTATTATATATAATATTTTTCTCTTATCACACTTACCTTGGAAAGTAAATTGTTTTAACCTTTTCCATCCATATGCCCCTCCATAGACCATAGAACTATCCTATCATATAGTTATAGTCTTAGTTAACACAAGAATAATAGATGAGAGAGAAGAGAAAATGTTCATCCCTCACAAAGATATTCACATGCCAAATCGCAACTACCATAAGCTTGCTTTTATTTTCAAATGTCTTTGCCTTTGAAAAATTCAATTGAGATCACATACAGACTTCTTTTAGCTTGGTATGCTCGACGTCTGATCTATATCTTATCCTAGAGCATGTTCATCTATCTCATTGCTCTCATCCATGAGTTGTTTTTCAGTGCCTCTAGGAAGAGTGGTATCAACCACTGGGCTCATTATAGACACGTCCGCACGGAGGTCTACATTGGATGGCTCAATTATCGTGTCTAGAATGAGAATTTCTCTCTCCTGCAATTCTTTTACTTCGTCCTTTGTCTGGTTTAGTTCTGCTCTCAAGCTGATCATCTCTATTACACTAGCGCTCCACTCTAAATGTTTCACTCTCACCTCCAACCTATCCAACCTAGCAGCCGCCAATTGTTATGATATTGCCAATGATTCTCACATAGGCTTTAGAGCCTTTTCAATGGCTCGGTTAACGAACACTAGCAACTCACTCAACAGACTACTACAGAAATAAGTTATTCTTAGATTTTATTCCAATCAAACATGAAATAAATTCATCCAAAAATTAATTCTGGAATGACTATTTATTCCTTATTCCTTATCGAGGATAAGATAACAATCCTGGTAATGCTAACATGGGATTAGTTATCCTGAGATAACTTATTTTCCTACTAAACAACCTCTAAGTGATAAAAAAATTTATCAAAAATGCCCTTAATAGCAAAAAAAATAATCCGCAAGACAAAAACAAAATTTGCAAGACATAAGTTTTTCCACAAGTTATGCCTCAAGGCATAAATTCACACATATTATGTCTAAGGGGCAAAAGTTCAATAGCATGAATTTGCCTTGAGGTAGAAGTTCAGTTGCATGAACTTGTGCCTTGGGGATAAGTTTTGCAGCATGACATAAGTTCAGTAACACGAATTTGTGGACATAAGTTCAATAACATAAATTTGTGTCTAGGGGCAGAAATTTAATAGCATAAACTTTTGCCTACTGAAATTGTGTCTAGGGGTAGAAGTTTAGTCACATGAACTTCTTCCTACTGAACTTGTGCCTTGAAGCAGATGTTCATTAGCATGAACTTGTGCTTTGTAAATTTTGTTTGTCTTGCGATTTTTTAATATTAGGGGTATTTTTATCTCATTTAAAGTACTAAAAGACAAAAATTAAAAATTACTAATTTGATGAGAAAAATTACATAAAATAGCAAATTTAATTAGTTATTTACAATAATTAGCAAATCTATTAAAAAATTATAAAAAATAGAAAAATAATTACAGAAATTGTGAATTACCATATTTTTAAAATAGTTACTATTGTATTAAATTTTATATATTCTCTTTCCAACTTACTTCGTTCTCTCTCCAATTTAATCCCTTTATTCTCTCATTGTAGCTGCCCAAAAATTTCTCTTCCAAATTCCCCAAAATTTTATCCGATTTCTCTCCCACCACCCCTTTTTTCCTCTTTCAAAATTCCTATTATTTTTGTCGATTCCCTCCCCCCCCCCCCCCCCCCCTCTCTCTCAGCCATGGCGATCTGGATGCAGAGACTTACAAATCTCTGGAGAAACAAAAAAGAATTCTAAATTTTTTGGTGAAAAAGATGTAGAGAATTGTAGTTCCCCAGTGGTCTACCAGATCATTCTCTAATCTGTACCGGATCGATGGGTGGGTGCTCCTTATTTCTCCGTTAACTACTCCGGAGATACCATTGTCGGATAAATCGAAACTCCAGATTTGAGTAGCAATCTTCTGATGGAGAAGCCTTTGCTTCACCAATAACGGAGAAATCAAAACAGAAGATTTTATTAGCAATCTATTATGCCGGATTTCACAAGCTTTTATTTTACAGATTGATACGCTGCAATTTTTTCAAACTTTGTCTTTATATATCAATGCAGAATTGATATATGTATCCTTATTAGATTTCTGATAATTGCAGAATTATTATGTATCAATGTATTGTTTTGTGTGTATCAATATATTGTACCAATTTGTTATTAGTATATATCAATATTTTCAGTGATACATGAATATAAAATATTCATATTACTTTGTGTATCAATTTAAGAAATTTTTGCTAATTAATTGATTCATTGCTCATGTATCAACATTATCTTGAATAAATAACAAATTAAAAATTACTCATTCATGTTCATCAATGTATGACAACTGTATCATTATTTATAAAACATTTAATGTTATAGAATTCTGCATATTATAAATTCTTTGATTGTGTATTTATTTTTTTATTTAAATTTTGACTATTGAAACTAATGATACTATTTTTATCATTATATTTGTATATGTATAATTTTTTTATGCTTATTAGTATGTATCAATATTTCTGGTAAAATGCATAACTTTCATTTAGATAGATGAGTTTTTGATATATGTATCAGTATAAATTTAGAAAAATTTCTCAAATCTACAACGATGATACACCCAAAGAAAAAAGAAAATTTCTCCAAAATCTGCGATTTCAGATTTAGAAATTACACGAATGTGGAATAAGGAGGAATTGCAGAGTTCAAAATTTAGATACAGTCATAATGATTACAGTAAATTGTATAAGAAAATAGGAAAATATGCTATTTTCTATAATTTTAATAAATTATGCTAATTTATGTAATTATTTTACTATGTAGTCCTATTTATAAAAATTGCTCAAAATTAAAGACCAACCCAAAATAGGAACAATCAATGCAACTAAACTGAAAGAGAAAAAGAAAAATTCTATCACATCTAAAAATGGGCCTTTTGCAAATACAAAAGCCCAGCCCAAACTCCTCCACCGTCACTACACCTACAAACCTCTTTTTCCCTTTGGAAATCCGCTTCACATATATCCCAAATAAACATCTATGCCTTTTGGTCGGGTCTCAACAGGAGCACACATAACAAAACCCTAATACGAAAATCGTTGTGCTTCTTTCTCTCTCTGTGTTAGCAGCTTATCGGAAAGCATCAATGGCGGTGGAAGCTGCAAACCAACCAAAAATCCGATGGGGGGAGCTAGAAGATGATGCGGAGGATTTGGATTTCCTGTTGCCGCCGAAGCAAGTATTTGGGCCAGACCAGAATGGGGTTAAGAAAGTAGTGGAATACAAGTTTAACGAGGAAGGGAACAAGGTGAAAATAACTACTACTACACGTATCCGCAAGCTTGCGAATGCCAGGCTTAGCAAAGGCGCTGTTGAGCGCCGTTCTTGGCCTAAGTTTGGTGATGCTGTTCATGAGGATGTTGGTGCTCGTCTCACCATGGTTTCTACTGAGGAAATTCTTCTTGAGCGCCCTAGAGCTCCCGGTATGGATCTTTTCTTGTTGTGCTTAGCCAATCTAAATTGGGTGTTTTCGTTTCTTTTGTTGTGATTTAATGGGTCTTTATTGATTTGTTATTTTTACTTCTTGGTTATTTTCAATTGGGTCGTCATATTTTGCTCTTTTGGTTGTGATTTCATGGTGCTTTTATCGATTTGCTTTTCCTCTTTGATATCATTTGTGTTGCCCGTTGTGTCCTGTATGCTGTTAGTGTTATTATCTTGTTTTTGTGAGTTGCCTGCTACTATTTTGATTGCTGTAGCATGATAATAATCTGGTTTTTGTGAATTTGTTGTTATAAAATGGGTAGCCTGTCAGATCTGTTTAAACAGACAAAAGAAAAAAGTAATTTTTCTTGTTGTTCTGTTGTGTTTTGATTTTGATGTATTAGCAAGCCATGTTTATTGTGAATTCGGTTGGTGTTCCTTTTGGGTGTAGTAAGGATTAAATATTCTTAAGGAGAATTTGAAGAAAAAAGAGGAACTTTGTGTGAAAAAGTTGTTAATTGGTTTAAGATGAAGACCTTTGGATGAATTTCCTGTTCTCTTTAGTTTGGTTAGGAGGAGAAAGGTGGGAAGCTGTGGAATGCAATCTCTTTTGACGCAGGGCGTTTAACTTTATTTTGTGAAATATCTAAGACATTAGTTCTATCCCTTGAACTAAGATAACTATGGTACTGTATTTTTTCCTGCATGTATATATCTGGTCTCCCATTTGAGTATAAACATTGTTCGCTAAAGACATATTGTTCAGTATCTCTCGGATCGACTATTATATAGAGTTGCAATCACACGTCACATGTGTAAATTCAAGTTCACATATTATTGGCTACTCAACCAGAGTAGTGAGGCAGGGAGTTACTGCAAATTGTATGCATTTGCCATGATTCATTTCAGCTATAGTAATGGTACTGCACCTTTGTTGAGGAAAAAGATTGATTTTGCAGCTGTGTTTGCGGTTTCCTATTTGAGCAATGAGAAGTGGAAAATTTTACTCCCTCTATTCACTTTTACTTGTCAACTGTACTGGAAAAAGTAAATTTTCGCTTTTACTTGTCCACTTTAACATACCGAGAGAAACATTTTTTTCTTCATGATTTACCTATAGCATTAACTACTCATTCTAAATCATTTCTCAAGTCAATTAAAGCGTGTATCATGTTTAAATATGTATTACATTTAATATTTCTTAAGGGATGTGCAAAGTCCAACGTGGACAAGTAAAAGTGGACGGAGGGAGTACATGCTTGTGTAAATGCCTGCTTGTATAACTACTTTAATGATTCTGCAACTTTGTTAAGGAAAGAGATTGTATTGTTGCAACTGTATCTCCTGCAATGGGAGTATGAGAGTTGAACACGTTATTGTCTCAGACATTGATGTATGCACGCAACCGTTGTAGTCATGGTAACTGTTCGGTGAATTGTATTCTCATCTGTGTTTTAAATCAATGGGTGGGTCTTTTCCCCTTGAGTTTGCAATTTTTTTTGTAGTTTTTATTTTTTGGTGATTAATTAGTTGCTGTATATGCATTATCAGTTTCAAGGAGATGCATTCTCTGACTTGAGCTTAATTTGAAGTTCACCTAACCCTGTTATTGTGGTTATGGAATCCTTTTAAACAGGTTCGAAGCAAGATGAAGCTAAAGCTAGTGGAGACTCTCTGGCTCAAATTGGGAAAGCAGGGGCTGTTCTTATGGTGTGTAGGACCTGTGGCAAGAAGGGTGATCATTGGACATCAAAATGCCCCTTCAAGGATCTTGCTCAGCCAAGTGAGACCTTCGTGGATAGGCCACCATCAAGGGAAGCGCCTGCTACTGGGGCTGGTTCTCAAAAGAGTGCTTATGTTCCTCCGAGCATGAGAGGTGGTGGTGCAGAGAGAGGAAGTGGTGGGGGGACTGAGATGAGAAGAAGGAATGAAGAAAACTCTGTTAGGGTCACCAACCTTTCTGAGGACACTCGGGAGGCTGATTTGTTGGAGCTGTTCCGTCCCTTTGGTCATGTCAGCCGAGTGTATGTTGCGATTGATCAAAAGACGGGAATGAGCAGAGGATTTGGTTTTGTCAACTTTGTCAACAGAGAAGATGCTGAGAGGGCCATAAACAAGCTCAATGGTTATGGTTATGACAATCTCATCCTTAGAGTTGAATGGGCTGCTCCAAGAGCTACTTAGTGTGTTTTTTCCTTGACCAATACCATGTTATTTAAACCAAAAACTATTCCTTTTGATTTGCGGCTGTGGCTTTCTGCCCTCTTGAACACTGTTTTTATTTTAAGTTCTTATTAAATGAAGAATATTGTCCATTAAGGAATTTTGGAAAATAAAGTGTAGCCTGGTTTTTACAATTTTGTCTTGGCAGAACTCTGGGAATTGTGATACGGTTTGATTGTAGAGGTTAGGTGGTTAGCAACAAGGCTGCCATGAGTTTTTTAGTAAATGCTTGATTAAAGGATTAGGTGAGAAATTGCAGTGTTAAATTCTTTACAATAGTTCCATCAATATTTTGTTTTATCGTTACAATTTGCAAAGGAGAATAAAGAACTTGGAGCGGATCTTCCACAATACCCTTCACCATTCTTTAGGCACTGTCTTGATTTTATCAGCAAGCTAAAAAAACTCAATTACAAGAGGAAAATCTGAAGGAGCCTCCCCTCCGTACTGGAAGAATTCTGACGAAGTCACTTTATTTTCTCACTAGCAAGCTTGGTTTGACTCAAAGTAAACGTGAAATTCTCTTTGTAATTTTTTTGTTAATCTTCCACATCTCTATGAAGTCCATACTTGTAGTTATTGCATTATTTCGATAGTTTTTTGTCTTCAATTTACAACCTCACTATTCTGTTGTAGTTAATGTCCTGATATTGTTTGCTACTTTTGTTATCTGCTTATTTCTTGTATTACTGTACAGTTGCTTGAGCCGAGGGTCTATCGGAAACAGCCTCTGTATCTTAGTGGTGGAGATAAGGTCCGCTTAAACTCTACCTTTCCCAGACCCTATTTTGTGGAATATTATTGTCACATCTCAGAACTGGGGTAGAGCGCGACTAGCACTCAATTCTAAGGTGATTAAGAAGCCGGCTATATAATGCTTGTACTGCAACCCTTAGGCTAACTAGACCACCTATCACGGTCAACTATAGCATAGGAATCGGACCAACATGCATAACCAATGATAGAATCCCGACAAGCTTAATAACAACATCTGAAAGAACTGCGTAAGACCAGCAAGGCCACACGCCAAACTGAAAATATCCAACTGCACAACTAGTCTACAAAAGCTCTAAAGAGTAAGCAAAATGAAATGCACGGGACAAGGCCCTGACCTACCCATATTGTACACAAAAACTCAATACAAATAAAATCAGACATAGGGCTCCTGAAAGAAAGGAGCACACTAATTCTCGACTGAATATGGGCTCTTACTGCAATAGTCAATCTGAGCCCCTACCAGCACCTGCAGCACGATTGCGGGGGTCCCCAAGCGAAGGGACGTCAGTACAAAAAAAGGCACTGGTATGTAACATTGAAAGTTGTAAACAAAATAATGCCAAACATAAACCAGAGAAGGAAATAGCAACAACCTGAGACTCTAGAACCTATCAACATAGACAATGACAAATAACAGCTGAACATAACTCAAAGATAGGGTAGGGAGAGATAATCTGTAACTCAGTAACCTGCTACTTTATATGCAAACTGTGCATAAACATAACTCAACTGACTCATAAGAGAATACCTTTAATACTTGGACATATCGACTTGGTGGCTACTTAATCTTGGATCAAGATTTTAGCACGGCTACCTAATACTTGGACCAGAATTTTCATATATAGCACATGGCACAATCAATCATATGATACTTGTACCAGAGACGGTGTGCGACATTGCATAATCAGACATTTGATACTTGGACTAGAGAGGGCGTAGGTATAATATGTAAACCATGCAACATGAGCAAGACTGATACTTAGACCAGTAACTGAACAATGCAACCATAAGCAAGATATGCAAAATCGATATTTGAATCGACAACTGAATAATGCAATATAACTGACTCAGAGAACGGGTCAAACTCAGAAGACCAAATGAATACCTTACCCCTTGCATCTGGTAGAAGGGGCATAAAGCATAGCATGACTTAGAAGCTTAACATAAACTTGAGACTCGAGGAATATGAAATTGACCATCGCTTACAAACTCTTAGAATTAATTTTGGATACTCAGATCCAACTTCGGAATACTTGGACTTTGCTTTAAATACTTGAATTCAATTTAGAGAGCTTAGACTCAACTCAAACTCAACTTGGAGTAGTTAGGTTCATTTAAAGTTCGTGGAATCACTTAAGGTACTTAAACATGCTTTAGAGTACTTGGACTCAATTTTATATACTTAGGATCGACATTCGTTCAACGTAATTCTTGGTAACCCGATAACTTGCCCTTGGATTTAGGAATCGAGGTTAAGGAATCTTTATTAGGCTTTAAGCACTTAAAAACATATGTATATAGAGGTAGGTGATCATATTAAGGAATCTATGCGTTGATACCTTCGTTTACTCTTTCTAGGCTAACATTAGTTTCTTAGCTTACATTGTTCTTATATCGTCGTCTTAATTTTGTTTCCAATTCCACATAACAATCTATGCCCTTGGTATATTGCTGTTGTTGCTTCCCCATCTTTAAGAAGAATCCTCCGAGGGATGATGTTGCATCCATAGACTCAATTAACTACTAATGATTTGGAATCATGTTCAGCTATAATAGACTGAAAGTTGTTCTCCAAACACCAGTTAATGCTAAAAAGTAGTTCAGCCCAATTGCTAGTTTTACTGCCAAGAGAAAGAGTAATAGTTCACAGGTAGTTTTCTTGTCCATTTCATGACATCAATCCTCTTTTTGAAACTAAATTTAGAGTGGAAGAATTGAGAGAAATATTCCCAAGAAGATTCCAGTTTACGATTTGATAAGTGATTATTCATAATCCGAGTAATAGTGAAGGAAATAAGGTCCAGGAGGAGACAATAGGAAGCCATTTGAGGATAACATCGGTAACGGGGTTATGAGCCTTGTATTTCTACATAATGGAAAAGGGTTAAAAATGCCTCTAACATTTGTGATTTCACTTATATGTGCCTTTTGTCAATTATCAGCCATAGATACAAAGATCCAGATATACCCCTTGCACTAATGGAGAAAGAGCCACATAGGAGTACATTTGATCCTTTTAATTGTTCAAAGATATATTTGAATCTTTTCAATTGTTCAGAGCATTGCCACAAAAGAGAACAAAACTAAAATTATTCATTCAAGAAAATAGAACACATAATAGTTTTATTTAAAGATTGAAAACAATATTCATGATAATTCAGTTGATGAGTAAGTAAATGGTAGTACTAGCTCAATAAAGACGGACAAACTTCCCGGGGAAACAATAAATTTAATTAGAAGGAAACAAAATTTATTATTGAAGTGTGTTTTGATAAAAATTTGATGATAGTTCGGATAGAAAACTTACACCTATGATAGTTTAGGTATAAAACTCGAAAAAGCTAAAATATTTTAAATGTGTTTTTAACCCTTACTCCTTGTAATATTTGCCATTCATTTACACAACGAGTGAATCATTCAAAATAATTATTTCAATCTTCAAATAAAATTCATTTGTGTTTTATTTCTTGAATGGATAATTTCCATATATATACATACACACACTATTAAAAAAGGACATACATAAAATAAATCATTATTTGTTCTCAAATTTAACTTTTTCTTGAATTAAATAAGCTTATCATGAGCCCTTTACATTATGTTTTCTTTAGTTTTTTCTTTTAATAATTATGGTGTTCCCGCCAACTTAACGTGCAACCTCAATTAATTCGTAATCGTGTTTACCTCGACTAATTTTAGATAATTCTATCCACAAAAGCTCAAACATATAAAAAGAAATCACCCAGTGTTTTGACGCTGTTGAAATTTGAACATTAGACCTCATGATTCTCAACTCAATTTATTGATGACCACTAGGTTAGACCCTTAGATGCTACCGTACTGATGGAGAAATTGTGTGGCAATATTACAAGAAGAAATCTCCATTCTTTTTGAAGCGGAGAAACCGCGAGGGCTAATGGCACAAGGTACTTGGTGGATAATGAAGCCACTCCTTTGTGCTTCGAACCTATAGCCTGTATGAAATAGGGGGATATCGATAAAATTTCACAAGGACATGTTGTTGAATGTTCAACACATATACGTAGAGCCAAAATAATGTTGCAGAAAAATAAATATGAACTTACCTTCAACCATGATTGTTTCAGTGTTGTCAAGAATTGCCTTTATTTTGGATGAATTTGTAAGTTTAGTAAAAATCATGTAGTCGTCTACCCTATGCCTATCAAAGTGTGTGGCAGACTAATGGAGTCACAAACGTATTTATAGGTAGGCTAGGGACTCTTAGGCAAAATACTTTAACTCTTCCATAAAATATGATTTTCCTAAGTAATTCTAATTAATAGTTTCCTTCCATCAAAAACACTTTTATATATGCATAATCAAAATTATTATCTGTCATATATATTATTTACTTGAAACACAAGTTAAATAATTTATTACCAAATATGTGGGCCACATTAAATGCCTCCAAAATAAGACATGTTTGTTTTCTTACATTCTCCCACTTGGTCCACATATTACGGTCAGATAATTCTTTGTGAGTGATAAACATAATAATACGGTCATGAACTTTATTCACTCAACTAAACTGTTATGCAACAATCACCTTAATTAGAACACATTAATACATGAATCATAGCGTTATGATCTTAATCAAACACTTCCTTCTATGTATTACAATGTATAATATATTCTAACTAAGTGTCCAATAACTTTATGAATGAGCTTAATATAAGTCACTCAGAGTCCAATTTTATTAATTCAATGATCATAATATAATACATGAAAATAAATGCGCATGGTCATGTATCTCAAAAAAATAATAATGTCTAAACAAAATATTAGAGTATAAAGCAAGACTAAAATGAGTTATCAACACCTATACGAGTTACATGATCCTTGAACATATTAGCAGGTAAAACTTTAGTTATAAGATCAACAATCATCGAAGTAGTACTAACGTGTTGAAAACTCACTTAGTTTTTGACATAGTCTCTAACCATCAAATATGTTATGCCAATGTGCTTAATTCGATTTTTACTTTTATTATTCTTAGAAAAGAATGCTGCAACGAATTATCACAAAACATTCTCAATGGCCTTGAAATTGAATCGATAATTTTAAGGCTCAAAATCAAATTCTTCAACTATAATGCCTGTTAAGTAACTTCACAACATGCTATAAATTCAACTTCCATTGTGGATGTTGCGACAATGGTTTGCTTAACACTTCTCCAAGACACAACATCTCCAGTAAGGAGAAAAATATATCCAAAAGTAGATTTACCACTGTCTTTGCATCCACTCAAATTAGAGTCTGAATATCTAAAGGTAACAATTACCTTTAATGAGTCAGAATATTTGTATGTGAGCTTATGATCCTTTGTTCCTTGCAAATATCTCAAAACCCTTTTACCAGCTTTTCAATGATCAAGACCAGGATTACTTTGATATCTGCCAAGCATTCCTACCGCAAAGGTAATATCAGGTCTAGTGTAGACCTTGCATATATAAGCCTCCCAACAAGTAAAGCTTATGGATGCCTTTCATTTGCTCTTGTTCCAATATATTTTTCGGATATTGATTTAATAAAAAATTATCACCTTTAATGATGGGTGCTGCTATTGATGAACAGTTCTTCATTCTATATCTTTCCAGAATTCTTCCAATGTAGCCCCTTTGAGATGGTCCAAGCAATCTTTGAGATCTATCTCTGTAATCTCTATGCCAATGACGTAGGAGGCTTCACCCACATCCTTCATTTTAAAATTCTGGATAAGAAACTGTTTCGTCTCATGCAACAATCCCAAATCACTACTAGCAAGTAAAAATGTCATCCACATATGAGACTAGAAAAATATATTTGTTCCCACTTGTCTTAAAGTATATATATTGATCAACAATGTTCTCCATAAATTCGAAAAAAGAAATAATATTATGAAATTTAATATACCATTGGTAGGAAGCTTGTTTTAGTTAATAAATAAATTTATTCAACTTGAAAACAGGGAGACTTTTATCATTATCACAAAATCCTTCAGGCTGTCGCATGTAGACCTCCTCTTCAATTTCTCCATTCAAGAATATCATTTTCACATTCATTTAATGTAGCTCTAAATTAAAATGAGCTACTAATTCCATGATTATTCTTAATGAATCCTTCTTAGAAATTGGAGAGAAGGTTTCATGGTAATCAATGCCTTCCTTTTGAGTGAAACCTTTGGCTACAAGTTTGACTTTATATTATTCAGTATTACCAGATGAGTCTCTTTTAGTTATATAAACTCATTTGGATCTTATAATAGAGACTCCTTCTGGTAATTCAACTAGATTCCAGACTTTATGTTTGGCCATAGATTTCAACTCTTCCTTCATGACATCATACTAAAGTGTGGAGTTTTCTCCACTCATAGCTTGTGAAAATGAGCATCCGTCATCTTTAAGTCCAATATCATAATCAGACTCTTGGAGATATACATAGTCACTAGAAATTGCTGGTTTATGAACTCTTGAGGATTTTTTTACTCCCACTTATTCAGACGTTTCTTTAATGGGTTCAGGTAAAGTGGGTTGTTCTTCATGTGGCTCTTCAGGTAGTGGCGGCGGCTCTGAACTTGTCACTCTTTAGAGAATTCATGAGAATTTGTCTTATTAGCATTCAAGTTTTTAATGTTTAAAGGTACCATAGGTGGTTGCCTTACTTCTTCTAGTTCCACTACTTGAGTCAAACCACTCCCACTTGGTTCATGTTCCTCAAGAAGTTTACCATTTCTAACCTTAATATTTTAGGAGAATGAAAAGGACAATAGAACCTAAATCCTTTAGAGTTAATCACATAGCCTATAAAGAAACTGCTTTTCGTTCTTTCATCCAACTTTTTTAGCGGTGGGTTATAAACCCTTACCTCAGTTGGACATCTTCAAATGTGTATATGACTTAAACTAGATTTTCATCCTTTTCATAATTCAAAAGGCATCTTGAGAACAACCTTGGATGGAACCCTATTTAAAATATAAACAACAATTTTTAAGGCTTCACTCCATAAAGATAAAAGTAAACTTAATCTGCTAATCATGCTTCTTACCATATTCATTAATGTCCGATTCCTTCTTTCTGCCACACCATTTTGTTGTGGTGTTCTTAGCATAGTATATTAAGCAATTATATCTTCAATTTCAAGAAACTCAACAAAAGTACCTTTAACTTGTCCCTTACTATGTACCTACCTTACTATTCTCCACCCCTATTAGACCTTACGAATTTGATCTGAGCTTCAGTTTGTTTCTCTACTTCTGTTTTGAAAATTTTAAAAGTATCATGTCCTTCTGATTTGTATATATTTTGAATAGTCATTAATAAATGAGATAAAATATCTCTCACCATTCAAGGAAGAGGTAGAAAAATATCCACAAATATCTGTAGTATGATCTCAAGAAATTGAAAAGTCCTTTTGGTACCTTTAATATATTTGTTGGTTTACTTGCACTTTATGCAGTCCACACAAGTCCCAAAGCCAGAAAAATTAAGAGCTTGTAGAACTCCATCATTAACCAACCTTTTTACTCTTTCAATAGAGATGTGCCCTAATCTCTTGTGCCAAAAACTTGATGAGTGCTCATTGATAATACATCACTTAGTGCTAATTCCTTTATCATGTAGGATTACAGCAATACATTCAATTGTGGGGGCTAGCTCAAGTTTAAATAACTTTTCATCCAAAATTTTCAAACCAATTACTTTATTGTCTTTCAAAAGTTTCACCGAAGAATAATGAAAATTGAAGTCATAACTAGCAATTGATAGACATGAAATGGAAATTAAATTTCTAGAATACAATGAAACATAAAAAGTATTTTCTAAATCTAATTGAAAATCATCTTTTAAAATGAACCAATAAGTCTCCACACCCTCCACATATGATGCTATCACATTGCCATAATAAATATTTTGTTCATTTCTCACCGACTTTCTTAGAGTTAGAAAATCCTGCATTAAGCAATGTGAGTTGTGGAACTAAAATCAATCCACCATGTATATCAAAAACTTAAGTGAAATTAGATTCATAACATACAAAGGTAAAATTACCTTTCTTCTCAAGCCATTTCTTGTATTCAGGCAATCTTTCTTTTAGTGTCCCCCTTTATTTTTTTTGCAAAAAGGACAAGATTCTTTGTCAATACTACCTTTCCTCTTCATAGGAACATTTTTGCCTCTCTTTGCATTTCTCTTCTCATGAGCCACCAAATTTACATTTTCAGGTATCTCATGCTTCAGCTTCTCCTCTTCTTGAACACACATGATTAAAAATTCATTAATTGACTATTTATGATCTTTACGTGTGTTGTAAGATATTTTGAATGGACCATATTTCGCAGGAAGAGAGTTGAGGATAAAATGCATGAGAAATGGTGCAGACATATTAACCTCAAGGAACTTGAATTTAGCAGCAATGTCTCTCATCTCCATAATGTTCTCGCACACTGTAGGAACGCTCCCCTACCGATGTATTTTTACATCCCACAGCTTCGGCAGACCGCTTCTGTCAAATGTCATACTTAAGAGCCTCTTCATAAGGGTGCTGGCCAAGGCCTTGTCAGAGCTTACAAATTGTTCGCCAATTGCCTTCATATAAGCTTTAACCTTATCACTATTAGAGATAGAACCCCTAATGCTTTGGCTTATATGAGATTTTATGAGCATTAAACTCAAGCGATTGGATTACTCTCACCGCTCATAAAAAGACTTAGCCTTTGGTGTACTTGATTCCGTGGGCTTAGGTGGTTCTTCCATATGGAGAGCTAGATCCAAGTCCGAGCACCCTAAAGTGAGAAGGATTTTCTCCTTCCATTCTTAAAGTTGTCACCAGATAGCATCGGAATTCGAACATTTTCGTTAAAGATAGCAGTAGAAAAAGTTGTGTAAACTGCAAAACAAGGATACCCATACATAAGCTATGATGTACAAACCATTAAAGTGAATCGGATAAATACCGATTCTAAGTAAATTCTAAATCTTCCTATGGGCAGAGATTGCAAACACCATGCATATAATTTACTTAACTTTATTAGATTAATAAACCAAAATAGATCTCAACAGTAATTCGTATCTGTGGGCATAGAATAATTTTCAATTGAAAAGTTTACTATCTTATTTCAATTAATCTAACCTAAATAGTTATCTTCCTGTGGGATAGGGTTACCATTTTGATAAGATAATCAGATTTTATTAGATGTCATCATCATAAATCTTAATTACTAAACTTTATGTGATTAAAAAAATATAATTTTTCTTTATGTCATATACCCAGGATGGTGTGTCAAATCTCAAGCATATGACAGAAAAGAACTTCAAGAATGACATCTCACAATAGTTAACTTTAATAATTAACTTAAACAATATGTTAATTATTAAAATGTGAAAACGGATTGTAAGCAGAGCATACATAAAAGACAATTCGGTGCACAAAGCATCTCGTGTTAATTAAAAAAAGGACCACACCATAAGAGAATAGACAGAATCTATATATTCCTCGTTAAAATATTTTTGAATAGAAATAAAGTTGCATATAAACGAAAAGACTTGGCCAGAAGTAACATGATTTCTAGAGACTTGGCCAGAAGACTTCTGATTTCTAAGAATTAAACGTACCCCAAAAAAAGGAAAAAACGATTCCAAATAGCCAAGTATATAGCCAAGTTATACTACTATATAAAAGAAAATTCAAGACCTTCGTGGCTAAAAAATAAATAATCATGAATAACATATATGAACCACAAAAGTAATTCAGTCATTACAGAAGATAACTTGAATTTTGCGTATTTGTGTGATGCCGCAAATCAATGATATCTGACAAGTACAACTCACTGTCTGATTTATAATCTCAATCACACGGTTAAGTTAGATACTTAATAATTATTAACTATTTATTATGATTTAAGAATAATGCCAAATAACTGGTTAAAGGTAGGCTCTGATATCACATGTTGAATTTCGACATATACGTAGAGCCAGAACGCAGCAGAAAAATTAATAGGAAGATACCTTCAACAATGATTGTTTAAGTGTTGTCAAGAATCGCCTTTATCTTTGGATAAATTTGTAAGCTTAGTAAAAACCCTGTATTCTTCTAGCCTATGCCAATCAAAGTGCGTGCCAAATTGATGGAGTCATAGGATTATTTAAAGGTAGGCTTGGGACTTTAGGCAAAATACTCTAACCTTAGGGTGACTTCTTCATAAAATATGATTTCCCTATGGAATCCTAATTAATAATTTCCTTCCATAAAAAAAACTTTCATATATGCATAGCCAAAATTATTATCTAACATATATATATATTATTTACTTGAAGACAAGATAAATAATTTATTACCAAATACGTAAGCCACATTAAATGTCTCCGGGAGATAAAAGGAGACACGTTTGTTTTCTTAAACATGCTACAAAAGCATTGGATTGGTAATATTTGGTCATATGATGTTTAATAAAGTCAATCGGAAATGGTAAAAACCAAAAAAAAAAAAAAAAAAAAAAGAAGAAGAGAAAACAATTAGACATTTTGTTTCCTTTGTGCTATTTTCAGAAAACAACCACAAGAATTAAGTTTGTTTGCCTTACTGCTCTAACAATTTATAGGTTTACAAGCGTGGTCATTCTCATTTTCTCTAATTATGTTCTTATTTTAGCTATGGCCAACATTTGCTTGCTCTCTTTTACTTTCTGAGACCTATGATGTGGAACAATCTATATGCCATAAAATTGTTTAAGAGGTTTTCTTCTCCCCCCACCCCCCCACCCATCGGTGTTTTAGTTTTACCTGTTCAGAAAGGAGAATAGATGTTCCTCCCAATTGAGTTGATAAATGCATTTACTCTATCCCAGTTTTCACCTATACAACTATTTTTAAGGCATAATGTATAAATAAACATTTAAATTTGATTTTACTTGGCAAGTAAACACTCCAACTTTAGGTATGCATATCTAGACACCTCAACTCGTCTTCACTGTGTCACTTGAGATCAAGTTGAAATATTTATTTGTGCACTTTCAAAGTTAGAATATTCACTTACCAGCTGAAATTAAATTTAAATATCTATTTATTGTATTGTGCATTTTGTTAATCATCTTGGAAAGATAACTCATTTCTACAAATGGGAAAGTAGGCATTCTTCAAGACTCAAGAGCTTAAAGTAAGATGAGAGAATACTACTTTGTGAATTTTAATCTTGTATTACTCCCCCTGATGTTCTCTCTTTCAGATAATCCAACTTTTATTTCTAAAATATTATAACGCATTGTGCTTGTTCTCATAAGTCTCTCTCTTTTTTTTTTTTTTTTTTTTTTTTTTTTTTTGTTTGTTTGTTTTATCTACTGAAACTGCATGATTGGATAGAGTAAATATTACGTCTATCGTTGGAAGCCATATAAGGGAATTGTGAGTTCAATTGGAAAGAAAAATAAAGTTCCTGTCTTTTTTTTTCCTCAAGCCCAAAGATTTTAGTAACCTTAGCTCTCATATGAGGAAGAAAATCTATTAAGACTAGTAGTGTAAGAGTATTGTATTTATTTGTATTGCTGAGTCAACATTAGTTAAATTTTACACACTGATTAGTTAGTTGATTGGTAAATTAGTTAGAGTTTGTTGTGATGAGCTGTTAGTGAGCTGTCAATCAGCTACAAAGAAAGAAATTGGACAACATTCTCAATTGCATCAGTTAAAACCCTCCAATCTCGTCTCATCTCTTCAATCGCATCAAAATCTCTTTAAACTTCTTCTCAAAATCGACAAGCAACAATAAGGGCTGCTGAAGGAACTAGTAACCCTAACGTCAGGACCAAAGAGTTTGTTCATCTCTTGTTCAACCAAATTATCAGAAGAAGCCTTGGGAGATTAGTAAGCTGCATGATGAATTATACTTCCTTTGCTCAAAGTGTTTGAAGAAAGAAGTCTTGATACAGAGCAGAAACATTCCTTATCTTGCTTTTCATCTCAGTCTAGTCAAGTGAATAAAGTATATCGTGTATGTGAATCCGATTCTCGTTTTGCCTCTCATAATGTAAACAATGTTCTTCGTGGAAATTAAAGCAGAGTACTCTTCTCTAATTCTCATCAGTCTAATATGGCCAGTGTTGATCTGTTGTGGCATTATAAATTTGGTCATATCCCTTTTGTTAAAATGAAGGGATAACAACCATTCCTGTGAAGTTTTCATCCAAGCAACCTTTCACATGCATCATCTGACTCATGGCCAGACAGCACGGACTTCCTTTCCCTGCCAAAACCACTATCACCAAAGAGATCTTTGAACTTTTACACATTGACTTGTGGGGACCTATTACGATTCAGATGGCCATGATTGACACCCATATTAATCCTTCCGATGGGAGAACCAATGATCCCAACTAATTTCCAAACTCAACAGCAATACGAGTAAACCACAGTATAAAAATGAATAACGGAAACAGTAATCAAGTTAAAGAAATATAGTTGTAAAACTGTCTAATATATCCCTAGAACCTGAAAGTCATTGTACATGAGAGACATCTACCTAATACTATCTAAAAGGAGTAAATTGAGAAAATCAAAGAAAAGCCAATGTCTAGAAAAGATAAGACATCTGCTACGGTGGAATTCGAAACATCCCATCCTGATCCGCTCACCTCCACTTAAGTTAGTTGCTTACTCTAAAGATGGGGTCATAATAAGCTTCCTGGGTCGAGATCTACATTCAGAAATAAAGTGCAGGAGTAACATCAGTACAAAATAAAGTACTGGTAGGTATCATCGGCAACACATATAAGCGAACTAACAATATGCAATCATCCCAGAACACGAGTTCAGTAAATAATACTCATTCAGAAATTCAATCTGTGTAGGGTGTTGGCTGACCTGTTCATTGGATTGGGCCTCGCTACAGCGATCACTTGACCGTTGTCATGATCTCGCTACGGCAAAATAGGTTTTGCTGCAACGGTACTGCCTTGGCAGTAGCTCGACTTAGCTACACACCTACAATTCCATTTAGCTCTTTTTCGACATTCTACTCATCACAAACATCCAAACTACTCATAGCTATTAGTACAATAATCAATATACTGTAACCATATAGAATAAATAATGAACTACTCAAAATAGATTTCACAACTCATCACGAGTTTTTATTTAACTTTACAATTACCGTCAAATCATCATAAACATATTAAAATTTCTAATACAAAGAATACATAGCAAAGAATTCAATTCATTCAAGTGCTCATATTCCTGAACTGGTCTTATTTCTTTACACTCAGTCAAATAACCTAGCAAATAGTGATATGTTGGGCACACGACACTCTGCCGGAGGATCTTATTTCTGCCCTTCCAGTTATAACCTGCAAGGGACTCTAGAAATTCATGTACTGTACCGACATGGTACCCGCTCCCACTCATCTGCTCGTCCAGATGCTCCCCTCAGGCATGCGCCATTCATCTCAGGATAAATCATGTTGTCCACATTTATTAACATATTTTGATATATTACCACTACGTCAATTTATTTGGCCTTTGGGAGGCCTCAACTTACTCCCCTCCACTTGAATACTCACACCATTCATGGATTACTTTCAAACAATACAAAAAAATATGAGCAGCTTCTCAACATCCAATTCCACATTACATAAGTGATGATACCATAGTAACATCATTCAACAATGGAATTCAATAAGGGAATAATACAACAAGCAACATTCGGAGACCAACACACACATTATCATTCCACACAAATACATGCTATTATGCAAAGTCTAACTCCTTCTAAACCATAACCTACCTCGATTGAAGCAATCTGCTGGAGTCTTGCCTTTTCTCAGCGTTTCGGAACGTTCAAAATCTAGAAACAAGAGATTAAAGGATGATTGAATAGACTATTTTGGAAAATAATGGTTCTGAAAATTCAACCCCGCTCCTATTACCCGTATTCATGGTCTTAATCATTACCTGCGAGTTAAGTTATCACATTCCAATTCCACCATGATCATTCAAACCCAGTTCATTAGAAAATCTATCTGTACACACCATAATAAAATAGTGCGGTGGAGAGAAAACACAAGTACCTCCCAGCCAGAGCCCTGCTTCTGTAGTTCAAATTGCCCTTGAAATATTGGAGAGAATGTATTCTAGCAGCAACTTACATCATAAACAGGTTGCTCGGTTCTCCCCTCAACAATAAATGCCCATTTGAACTACTTTATTAGTACAAGCCCACTTATTCACATCTAAGGAGTTTTGGATATCTCTATTACCCCACCTTGACTAAAGCCCATAAAGAGAAATTTAAACCCAGAACCACACCCTATGTTTTTATAGGATATCCTTTTGAAACAAAGTGTTACAAGGTGTTATGTCTGGCTATTAGAAAAATATTAATTTCTAGGGATATGATATTCATGAATCTATTTTTCCTTTTTCTCTCAAATCTAAAGTTGGTCATGTCCGGTAAAAACCGGAGCAACACAATGCGGAATAATATAAGAATGGTTACAAATAAAATAAAAAGGGGACAAAAAATGAAAAGACAATGACACCAAGAATTTTTACGTGGAAACCCTTCTAAATAAGGGAAAAATCACGGGCCAAGAGGAGCAAAATGATATCACCATAGTAAGAAATTTTACACCGTATGGTTCACGAGTACAACACTCAAAGTAACCACTACACACACTTCAAAAGAGATAATCCTCTTTTTACTCACACCTCATTATAATATCACTCAAGAAAAAACCTTACTCTTTATATATTTTTTTTTTCTCTTTGTTGGTGTATGTTTACAAATGAGCAAGGGGCTCCTTTTATAGGAAAATTTTGAACCAACATTCAAAGTTCACCAACCTTTGAATGCTCAACCTTTGAATGTGTACAACAAAAGTTGAATTGGGGCTGGACCCCACAAATCTTTCCCTCCAGTCCCATGAATCTGAATGAGGTATCTCCATTTTCTCAGAGAGAGCTCATCCCAATAAGTTGTCTACACAGATCAAACTTGTCTTTTGGTATCACCTTAGTCAGCTTATCTGCAGGATTTTCACTTGTGTGAATCTTTTTGATATGAAACGATTCACTCTCCACTTGTCCATGAATCCAATGGTATCTGACGTCGATGTGGTTTGTCCTTGCATGGTACATAGAGTTCTTGCTCAAGTCTATTGCACTCTGACTGTCACAATAGACAACATACTCCATCTGCTGTAATCCAAGTTCTTGAAGGAACCGCTTGAGCCATATCATCTCCTTGCCAGCTTCAGTAGCCGCAATATACTCTGCTTCAGTTGTAGATAGTGCGACACACTTCTGCAACTTCGATTGCCATGATATAGCTCCCCCTGAAAATATAAACAAATATCCAGTAGTGGATTTTCTGTTATCAAGGTCACCTACCATATCAACATCCGTATAACCCTTCAAGATTGGATCAGATCCTCCAAAACACAAGCAACTACTTGTAGTGCCTCTCAGGTACCTCAGGATCCATTTGACAGCTTCCCAATGTTCTTTTCCTGGATTTTCAAGAAATCTGCTAACCACACCAACTGCGTGAGAAATGTCGGGTCTTGTATAAACCATTGCATACATCAGACTTCTGACCACGGAGGAGTATGGAACCTTGGCCATGCTCTCTTTCTCCTCCCTTGTTGTAGGGCACATCTTCTTGCTTAACTTCATGTGACCAGTAAGAGGTGTGCTAACTGGCTTAGCACTCCTCATATTGAAGCGCTCCAGTACCCGTTCAAGGTACTTCTCTTGTGATAAATAAAACTTCCTTTTATTTTTGAGACGAGTGATTCTCATTCCCATTAGTATGACCCAAGTCTTTCATGGCAAAAGACTTAAACAATTGTTTCTTCAACTCGTCAATCCTGAAAGCATTCTTGCCCACAATCAACATATCATCCACATACAGCAAGAGGATGATAAAATCTTCGTCAGAAATTTTTTGTACAAATACACAGTGATCTGAAGAAGTCTTCTTGTAACCTTGCTCCCCCATAACAGATTCAAACTTCTTGTACTACTGTCTAGGAGCTTGTTTCAAGCCGTAGAGACTCTTCTTAAGTTCGCACACAAAACTTTCTTTACCCTTCACCTTGAAGCCTTTAGGTTGTTCCATATAAATTTCCTCCTCTAGCTCACCGTGAAGAAAAGCCGTCTTCACATCCATCTGCCCAATCTCTAAATCAAGACTAGCAGCCAAACCTAGAACTGTATGAATGGAGGTCATTTTCACAACAGGTGAAAATATTACGTCAAAGTCAATACCCTTTCTTTGACTAAATCCTTTAATAACCAATCTAGCTTTGTATCTGGGCTTCAAGTTGGGTGTTCTTCAATTTTAACTTTGAACACCCACTTATTCTTCAGAGCTCTCATGCCCTTAGGCAACTTTACCAGCTCTTAAGTGTTATTTTCATGCAAAGACTTCATCTCACTTTGCATGGCTTCAATCCATTGGTCCTTGTGCTCATCTTTCAAGGCCTCCTCATAACATTCAGGTTCTCCCCCATCAGTGAGTACACATACTCATCAGGAGAATATCAACAGAAAGGAATATGCTGTCTTGTAGACCTTCTACGTGGAATATTTGATTCTTTCACAATTTCATTAGCTGGAGCATCGTCAGTGACAACATCATCAATAACAGTATCATCAACATGTTGATCTGGAGCACGATCCTGGGCATCACCATTGTCATCAAGTCCACCAACATCAAGGACTTTATCAAGATTAACCACACTATCAGAGCTTGAAGATTCTAGCTTCTCTGCTTTGTCAATATCTTCAATGTTCTGATTCTCCATGAAGACGATATCGCGGCTTCTCACAAGCTTCTTTTCCACTGGATCATATAGCATGTAGCCAAACTCATCAAGGCCATAACAAATGAAGATGCACTGCCTCATCTTTGCATCTAACTTTGACCTCTCATCTTTAGGCACATGTACAAAAGCTTTGTATCCAAATACCCTCAAATGGTCATAGGAAATATCCTTCCCATACCAAACTTTATTTGGAACATCACTTTGAAAAGCAACAGCAAGGGATAGGTTTATAACATGTGCAGCGGTCAATAAAGCCTCCCCCCAAAAGGAGTTCGGCAACTTTGCTTCTGAAAGCAAACATCTGACTCTTTCCATCAAGGTTCTATTCATCCTCTCAGCCAAACCATTAAGATGAGAAGTCTTAGGAGGAGTCTTCTGGTGTCTGATACCTTGAAGCTTGCAGTATTCGTCAAACGGTCCACAATATTCACCACCATTGTCACTACGAATACACTTCAGCTTCTTTCCAGTTTCTCTCTCAACCGAAGCCTGAAATTGCTTAAAGACACCCAACACTTGATCTTTAGTCTTCAATGCATAGACCCAGAGTTTTCTTGAACAGTCATCAATAAAGGTGACAAAGTAAAGTGCACCACCCAAAGTCCTTGTCTTCATAGGACCACATAAATCCGAATGCACCAACTCCAGCAACTCTGTCTTTCTTGAAGGAGGGTGGGACTTGAAAGAAACTCGATTTTATTTTCCCGCCAAGCAGTGCTCACAATTTTGTAATTTAGCACTTTCGAAATCACCCAATAATTTCTTCTTGGCCAAAATATTAATTCTTTTCCCACTAATGTGACTAAGACTCTTGCCATAGTGACGTTGAAGAGTTATTGTTCTCAACTGCATTCACCATGTTAGCACAAGTAGAAGTCGTAGTCCAGTATAAACCACGACGCTTGTTACCACGAGCCACAACCAAGGAACCCTTAATGAGTTTTCATTTTCCATCACCATTGGTACTCACATATCCTTCATCATCCAGAACGCTAACAGAAATTAGGTTCAAACGAACATCAGGTGCATGTTTTACATTGTTCAAAACTAGTTTAGTTCCGATACTAGTTTCCAAACAAATTGTACCAACTCCAACCACCCTGGATACAGTCTCATTACCCATACTCAAAGTTTCAAAATCACCAGGAGTATAGGATGAGAACAAATCTTTCCTTGATGTCACGTGAGATGCGGCACCAGTGTCCACAACCCAACTTGACTCATCAAAAGTAATATTTATCAGATTCTCATTAAGGACAGTAACAAGATCTTCAGTGGTGACGGTGGGTATGTTATTTTCATTGCCATCTTCTTTCTTTTCCTCCTTGCCTTTTTCCTGCTTCCACTTTTGGCAAAACTTCTTTGTGTGCCCTTTCATCCCACAATGATAACACTTTATATTTTTAAGTTTGCCTCTGGATTTGCTTCTATAATGTTCTCTATCTTGAGAACCACGACTCTTGCTTCTCCCCCTGGAGCTAGATATCAGGACATTCGTCGATGGAGAACCCTGAGACTTTCGTCTTATCTCTTCATTCAAAATACTGCTCTTGGCAAGATCCATAGAGATCACACCATTTGGAGCAGAGTCTGACAGTGAAGTTCTAAATATTTCCCAAGAGTCTGTAGGGGACCAAGTAGAAGCAAACCTTGGATTTCTTCATCAAACTTGATTCCCATAGAAAATAACTGGTTCATAATCCCCTGAAAGTTATTCAGGTGATCTATCATCGGAGAACCATCATTATATTTCAAACTTAACATCTGCTTTATCATGAACATTTTGTTATTACCAGTCTTCCGAGCATACAAACTCTCTAAATGCTCCCATAGGGTTCGAGCATGTGTCTCTCCAAAAATATGGTTCAACACATTGTTATCAACCTACTACCTAATAAGTCCACAAACTTGTCTGTGCAACATATTCCACTCTTCATCTGTTTTATTATCAAGCTTTACAGTGAAAAAAACTGGTTGATAAAAATTCTTGACATAAAGTAGATCTTCCATTTTTTTCCTTCCCTCTCCAAAAATATGGTTCAACACATTGTTATCAACCCACTGCCTAATAAGTCCACAAACTTGTCTGTGCAACAGATTCAACTCTTCATCTGTTTTATTATCAAGCTTTACAGTGAAAAAAACTGGTTGATAAAAATTCTTGACATAAAGTAGATCTTCCATTTTTTTCCTTCCAAATGGCATAAATGGTGCCATTCAAAGTAACCATTCTACTTGTGTTAGCTTCCATTATTCACCTGAAAATACGGATAACCAAAGAAATTCTTTTCTGATGTGGAAGATCAGACTGTGCTGCAACCACAGAGCATACTCAGACAGAATCTTGGCTCTGATACTAGATTGTTGGGTAAAAATCGGAGCAACACAATGCAGAATAATACAAGAATGGTTACAAACAAAATAAAAAGGGGACGAAAAATGGAAAGACAATGACACCAAGAATTTTTACGTGGAAACCCTTCTGAATAAGGGAAAATTCACGGGCCAAGAGGAGCAAAATGATATCACCATAGTAAGGAATTTTACACCGTATGGTTCACGAGTACAACACTCAAAGTAATCACTACACACACTTCAAAAGAGATAACCCTCTTTTTACTCACACCTCACTATAATATCACTCAAGAAAAAACCTCACTCTTTATATATTTTTTCTTTTCTCTTTGTTGGTGTATCTTTACAAATGAGCAAGGGACTCCTTTTATAGGAAAATTTTGGACCAACATTCAAAGTTCACCAACCTTTGAATGCCCAACCTTTCAAAATTCACCAACCTTTAAATGCCCAACCTTTGAATGTGTGCAGCAAAAGTTGAATTGGGAATGGACCCCACAGGTCATACAAGCTTACATTCCTACTTCTATATTTCCTTCTAATGATTTGTCTTTTCAAAAAAGAATTGGATAGATAATATACCGAATGATCATGGTAATGTAGATGTGATACACATGCCAGAGCTTTCTGGATTCTCACATTTGGAGCCTAGTAACTTAGGTCCATCCTTAATTCACATTGAACCATGCACTGACATTGGATCCCTTATTCTTTTCTCCCGAGTCTGCCTCTAGACATACACAATTTGACATACTGCCGCCATCAAAACCTAGAAGGTCACTTATGACATCCAAATTCTCTTCCTATCTCAGTGAATATGTTCACCCCATCACCCAATCTCATTGTACTGACCAAGAGTCCCCTACTGTCCTTACATGTTTTTTCCCCCTTAAATCATCATATAACATCCACTGTTTTTATCCTTAACAGTCAGCAGCTAGAAAGGAACATTTGTCATGACTATAAACCTATTTCTGGAAAGAAAAAAAAAAGCATCCATGCATCCTGCTTGATAAGCAACAATAACACAAGAATTTGAGGCTCTTCATGCCAACCAAACTTGAAATCTTGTTACTTTATCTGTTGAAAAAGAATTCATTGGTAGTAAATAGGTCTATAAGGTAAAGCACAAAGAAGATGAAAGTTCAAAGACAAATTGATAGCCAAGGACTACACTCAACATGCTGGGATAAATTACATAAAACCATTTTCTCCCGTTGTAAAAATAAAAACTATGAGGACATTGATTGTCACCGCAATTAAGATGAAATGAGATATTTTTCAGTTACATGTTAATTATGATTTTCTCCATGCAGACATGGATTGAAAGGAATACATGGAGTTACCCAAAGGCCTTAAAACTGATACACCTGAAATTGTCTGCAAATTGAACAAGTCCCTATATGGACTCAAGCAAGCCAATAGGTAATGGTATACAAACTGACTGAGGCATTAAACTCCAGAGGATATAGAATCTATTTGGTTAAGCTGAAAAAAGTGACTTTTAAACATAAGTGCTTAAAACACTTTTTAAAGTACTGAAATTTATTTTATAAATAAGCAGTTATGTGTTTGGATGCTGAAAAAAATTATTGATGTGTTTGGTATATAAGTGTTGTTAAGCACATATTTTTGGTCAAATAACTGAAATGCCCTTAAAGTTGTTAACACTATAAAAAAGTGAATACTCATAAATCAAGAAAAAAAAATTACAATAGAAGATTGCAATCTGTCTGTTTTTTTTATCTTAATTTCGACGCCCAGAAATAAAGAAAAAGAACACTACTACAAAAGAGATTTTTACCGACAAAATGACGATTGACAGATTGTCAATAATTCAATCCATCTTACAAACTCACTAGCGGCATTTGAATGTTTGCCAGTAAATCACGTGCAATAATCAAGTAGAAAATCATATTAAATCTATTGTTTCACCAGATTGTCACAGAAAAATAAAATTAAAGATGTGGATATATATAAGATACAGTTTTAATGATGAACTTACCCGAAGATTCAAAATACCATAAGTTTTTTGAGCAAAATACAAGAAAAAATGGTGAAAAAAATGAACAAGAGGAAGAGCAGAGAATCGCGGCGCAGAGAAAGAAAAAGAAGAGAAGGATTTGCTAGGTTTTATTTGGTTGAGGGTATTCTTGGAATTACAAAAATATTATGAGGATAAAAAGATAATTATATTGGTCAAACATGAATGACTTATAAGCCAAAAAATGAAAAGTTGGGAGAAACCAACTTTTGATTTTTAGTTTTTTTAAAAGCACTTTTTGGCTGAGCCAAACACTTCAAAAAGTGAAAAAGTGCTTTTTAAGAAAATCAGTCTCAGGTTACATAATATTGTTGGGAAACATCCCTATCAATAGGGATGTCCAGGGTTTGGTGAAAAACCAAACCAAATCGCAATCCAAATCAAACCGATTAAAAAAATTCAACATTTGGTTTGAATTGGTTTGATTTGATTTTAGATTTTAAAAATCGATAATATTTGGTTTGGTTTTGGTTCTACTAAAAAAACCCAAAGAAATAACCAAACCAAACCGATAAATTTTATACATAAATTTTAAAGTTATTTGAATATATGATATTAGTTTTTCATAAATAATTATAAATATTTTATACCTTTTAATCATTAATTTGGTTTTAGTATACTTATTTCACATGAACCATAATACTTTTAAATTCTATTTCTTAAAAATATATACAAACTCAACACTTTAAGTCTAATTATCTATATGTGGTGTGACGTATTATCGATTTTTAATTTTCTTTGCTAAGACATCCATCTACTCGTCAATCATTTAACCCTTTTGATTTTTGAAGGGTTGATCATTCTATTTAAAATGTGTATTATTTCTGTGTGGATATTAAACATGTAAAGTGGAAGAACCTCTACGGTTATGAAACTTAAACATGCTAAAACTTTGGAATAGTGTTGAAAAATAATAGAAAATTCAGATATATTCTTCTTGTGATAGTAGAGAGAAATTTGTTAATTCATAATATTCATTTGAAATAGTTATCTCATGTCTTTATTGTTTTACTATTATCAATTTATTATTAGCTAGTTATAAATCAAAAATCCGAACCAAACCAACAAGAACCAAACTGATGGTTTTTAATTTATTTAGTTTGGATTGATTTAATTTTAAAAATTTAAAAACTAATTAAATTAATTTGATTTTAATTTTAATAAAAAACAATCCAAATGGAATCATAAACACCACTGCCTGTCAGTTGAAAATCAAATAAACAAGAGACCGTCTCCGGTCCTTGGTTGAAGCAGAATATGGGACCTTCAGAAAGGTGGTTGACTAGATTATTTACTGAGTTTACTATTCCTTTTCCCAATTCCATTTGTGTGTATTATGATAGCTAAGCTGCATTGCATATTTTCAGGAACTGTGTTTCTGTGAGAGGACCAAATACATAAAGGTGGATTGTCACTTTGTGAGAAGCAAGCTACTTAATGGCCTTATTTCACTCCATCACATTGATACCCAGAGACAACTTGCTAATATCCTTACCAAAACCCTCAATGGACTCTAACACTCAACTATGTTGAACAAGTTGCCTGTGGTCTCCCTACTTCCAACTTGAGACTAGTAGTGTAAGAGTATTATGTTTATTTGTATTACTGAATCAACATTAGTTAGTTAGAATTGTTAGTTAGATTAGACACAGTGATTAGTTAGTTAGAATTAGTTGTGATGAGCTCAACAATTACAAATATTTTCTCCCCTTTCCTTCTCGTCAATGTATATTAGGACCTTCAACAGTTCAATAGTTAGTTTTTAGCTTTCAGCGTTCCAATTTTGGGAGCTTCAAAATCTCTCTCATCTTCTCAGTTTAAGCTTTCAACAGATTGGATGGGTGGAATATTGGAAAGAGTTATAAAACCTCTGTAGGAGTTGATGCGCGCGCTTTATCGATAACTAACAATGTTGATGTCTTCCAGTGGTGGAGACACGTTTTCTGCACATGTAGTACTTGTTGAATCTCCTGCACATAAGAGAGAATCTTTTTAATCCTGCCTCTACCATTCATGTCTTCAAATATATGTTCTTTCCTGCTACTCAATAATGTACCAATATTTTCTCTCTCTGATACTAGTAAATAATAAAATTTTATGCAATTGAAGACGTTGAACTACTAGTTATTTACAATACATTGCTGAAATGTATTAGGATATTGCCTTTGTTGTGGAAATTTGAGCTATTTTTCCACCAATAGCAAAACTAATAATGGCTAACAATGATAAATAAGAAACAGAAAAGAGAATAAAGAAAATACCAAGATTTGACGAGGTTCGGCCAATTATGCCTAAATCCACGGACACCACAATAAATATATTTCTTCGAGAAATATTATAAGAGAGAAAATAAACTAAGCCTCTAGAAGAGTTAGAAGGCTTCAAGTTTGGTGTGATAAAACCAAAAGGGGGAGGCTTTCTTTTATAGTCTAAGGTTGCCTCCCTATGTCTACTCATCAATCGGTTGGCGTGTGGTACTATTCGCTCATGCCTTTCCAGAGAGCAGAAATATTCATTCTCAAAGGAAACTTCTGCAAGTAAGCTATGGAAGGCATTGGAGCAGAAATTCTTGAAGAAGAGCGGTCACAATAAGCACTTCATGAAGAAGAAGTTATTCCGGTTTAGTTATCAACCGGGTACCACCATGAATGATCACATTACTGCTTTTAACAAGGCAGTAGCTGATTTGAGAAACCTTGATGAAACTTTCAAAGATGGAGATCTGGCATTGATGTTGCTGTTTTCACTTCCTGAAGAGTATGAATTTATAGAAGCTATGTTACTTCATGGGAAAGAGGAAGTTTCCCTCAGTGAAGTATGTAGTACTCTATATAGTTATGAATTGAGGAAAAAAGACAGGGAGGAAAGCAAGCATGCAGAGGTGGTTGCAGAAGTACTGGTAGCAAGAGGCAGACCACAAAACCAGAAGAAAGGAAGAAGAAGAGGGAAATCTCAGTCAAGAGGCAGACCGAGTAAAGATGAATGTGCCTTTTGTAGAGAGAAGGGGCACTGGAAGAAAGATTGCCCGAAATTGAAAAATAAGGGCAAAGTTGAAAAACGCAAAGTTGTTGCAGAGTCATGTGTTGCTGAATACAGTGATGAAGATTCAGATCTTTCACTGGTTGTTACAACCTCCACAAGGCGATCTGACAAGTGGTTGTTTGACTCAGCATGCAACCAACATATTTATCATATCCGGGAGTGGTTCTTTGAGTTTAAAGAGATAGATGGTGGAGTTGTCTATATGGGCAACGACACATTTTGTGAAACAATAGGAATTGGTTCAGTCAACTTAAAGAATCATGATGGATCAACTAGAGTTTTGACAGGGGTCAGGTATGTACCTGACATGAAGAAGAATCTCATCTCTTTGGGAATCCTAGAATCCAAAGGATTGACGGTGACAATGCGAGATGGAGTCTTGAAAATAGTCTCTGGAGCTCTGGTGATGTTTAAAGGCACCCGGAAGAATAATTTGTATTACTATGATGGTAATACAATTGTTGGGACAGCTGCAGTTGCAACTCTTGATGATGAAGGGTCAGATGCAACTAAGTTGTGGCATATGCGATTGGGGCATGCAAGTGAAAAATCCTTACAACTTCTAGCAAAGCAAGGATTATTGAAAGATGCAAAAACTTGTAAGCTGAATTTCTGCGAGCATTGCGTGATGGGAAAGCAGAAGAGAGTGAAATTTGGCACTGCAATCCATGATACTAAAGGTATTCTGGATTATGTTCACTCTGATGTGTGGGGTCCTTCCAAGACAACTTCTTTGGGAGGAAAACACTATTATGTTACTTTTGTTGATGACTTCTATCGAAGAGTGTGGGTGTACACTATGAAGTCAAAGGATGAAGTGTTAAATTGTTTCCTTAAGTGGAAAAAGATGATTGAAACTCAGACTGACAAAAGGATCAAATGCCTCAGAACAGATAACAGAGGTGAATATAGAAGTGATCCGTTTGACAAAGTTTGTCAAAATGAAGGTATTGTGAGACACTTCACAGTTAGACATACACCACAACAGAATGGGGTGGCCGAACGGATGAACCGAACATTGCTGGTGAAAGTTCGGTGTATGCTGTCTAATGCTGGGTTGGACAGACAATTTTGGGCTGAGGTTGTGAGATATGCAAGTCATCTTGTTAATCATTTACCATCAACTGCTATTGGTGGTAAAACTCCTTTAGAGGTTTGGTCTGGAAAACCTGTTAATGATTATGATTCCTTACGTGTGTTTGGTTCCACTGCATACTATCATGTGAAGGGATCGAAGTTGGATCCGAGAGCCAAGAAAGCACTCTTTATGGGGATCACTACTGGTGTTAAAGGATACCGCCTCTGGTGTCTTGAAACAAAGAAGATAATCCTTAGCAGAGATGTTACCTTTGATGAATCTTCCATGTTGAAGAAGGATGACATTCAACAGATCAATAGTGCTCCGCAACAGGTGGAGTTTGAAAGGAGAATCAATCCAGTTATGTACAAAGATGGAGAAACTCCTATGGCAGAAGAGGAGTCAAATGAAGAAGAGGTTCCAACCCAAGGACCTCACCAGCAAGAAGAACCTATTGCATTAAGGAAGCCACAACGGGTAAGACACAAACCTGCTCGATTTAGTGATATGGTGGCTCATGCATCTATAATAGTGAATGATGGTATTCCTACCACTTATCAAGAAGCAATTCAAAGTTCCGAAGATGAAGAGTGGAAGAATGCTATGAATGAAGAGATGCAGTCTCTTCATAAGAATCAGACTTGGAAGCTAGCAAGTCTACCGAAGGGAAAGAAGGCTATTAGATGCAAATGGATATATACAAAGAAAGAAGGATTTCCTGACAAGAAAAGCATTCGCTACAAGGCGAGATTGGTAGCTAAAGGCTATGCTCAGATGGAGGGAATTGACTATAATGAGTAGACATAGGACTTTGAGCCAAAAAATAACAAATCTCCACCTTGGCAAAAAGTCCCAAAAGTTACAAAATCTTCTCTCACAACTATCTCTAGTAGTGTCTTCAAATGCACCTATGGTGCTACCCATGTGCAATCTTCACAATATTGATCAAATTCATACAATGTTGAAATTTGATCGATGTCACTATCTTGGTCATCATATCTGCAGGATTTTCAGCTGTCTGGATCTTCTAAAGTAGTATTTCACCTTCTTCCAGAATCTCCCTTACAAAGTGATGTCGAACATCTATATGCTTCGTTCGTGCGTGATAGACTTGGTTCTTTGCTAAACAAATAGCACTCTGACTGTCACAATGCACCTTGACGTGCTTTTGACCAACTCCCAAATCCTTCAGCAACCCTTGAAGCCAAATAGCCTCCTTAACAGCTTCGGTAACAGCAATATACTCTGTCTCTGTAGTAGACAAAGCGACTGTTGACTGCAAAGTAGACTTCCAACTAACCGGTGCCTTTGTAAGTGTAAACACATAACCGATAGTTGATCTTCGTTTGTCCAAATCACCGGCATAGTCGGAATCACAATATCCAACTACATATTGACCAATCTTTTTATCCTGCTCAAATAATAACCCAACATCCACGGTGTTCCGAATATACCGTAGAATCCATTTGATAGCTTGCCAATGTCCTTTACCAGGATCATGCATATACCTGCTCACAACCCCAACTGCTTGTGAAATGTCAGGTCTTGTACACACCATAGCATACATCAAGCTACCAACAATGTTTGCATAAGGAATTTTTGCCATATATTCTCGTTCAGCATCATTCTTCGGAGATAAATCAGCACTAAGTTTCATATGAGGAGCAAGTGGGGTACTCACAGATTTTGACTTGTCATTCATGCCAAAACGTTGCAGCACCTTTCTCAGATATTGCTTCTGAGTTAGACGAAGTTGCCCCAATCGTCTGTCTCGTTTATCTCCATGCCGAGAATCTTCTTAGCTTCCCCTAAATCTTTCATCTCAAATTCTTGCTTTAGTTTATCTTTCAGCTTGTCAATTTCTCCAGAATTCCTTGAAGCTATCAGCATATCATCAACATAAAGAAGAAGATAGATGAAAGATCCATCTTGTAGCTTGCGCAAATACACACAATGATCGTATTTACTTCTTGTGTACATCTGCCCCAACATAAACTTGTCAAATCGCTTGTACCACTGTCTTGGAGATTGCTTCAATCCGTACAATGATTTTTCAAGTTTGCATACCATATTTTCTTTCCCAGCAACCTTGAACCCTTCTGGCTGAGTCATATAGATTTCCTCCTCCAAGTCTCCATGTAAAAATGCAGTTTTTACATCAAGTTGAACTAGTTCCAAATCCAGCTGAGCTACCAAGGCCAATAAGATTCTGATAGAGGAATGTTTCACTACTGGAGAAAAAACTTCATTATAGTCAATTCCCTCCAGAGACTATTTTCAAGACTTCATCTCGCATTGTCACCGTCAATCCTTTGGATTCTAGGACTCCCAAAGAGATGAGATTCTTCTTCATGTCAGGTACATACCTGACCCCTGTCAAAACTCTAGTTGATCCATCATGATTCTTTAAATTGACTGAACCAATTCCTATTGTTTCACAAAATGTGTTGTTGCCCATATAGGCAACTCCACCGTCTATCTCTTTAAACTCAAAGAACCACTCTCGGATATGACAAATATGTTGGTTGCATGCTGAGTCAAACAACCACTTGTCAGATCGCCTTGTGGAGGTTGTAACAACCAGTGAAAGATCTGAATCTTCATCACTGTACTCAGCAGCACATGACTCTGCAACAGCTTTGCGTTTTTCAACTTTGCCCTTATTTTTCAATTTCGGGCAATCTTTCTTCCAGTGCCCCTTCTCTCTACAAAAGGCACATTCATCTTTACTCGGTCTGCCTCTTGACTGAGATTTCCCTCTTCTTCTTCCTTTCTTCTGGTTTTGTGGTCTGCCTCTTGCTACCAGTGCTTCTGCAACCACCTCTGCATGCTTGCTTTCCTCCCTGTCTTTTTTCCTCAATTCATAACTATATAGAGTACTACATACTTCACTGAGGGAAACTTCCTCTTTCCCATAAAGTAACATAGCTTCTATAAATTCATACTCTTCAGAAAGTGAAAACAGCAACATCAATGCCAGATCTCCATCTTTGAAAGTTTCATCAAGGTTCCTCAAATCAGCTACTGCCTTGTTAAAAGCAGTAATGTGATCATTCATGGTGGTACCCGGTTGATAACTAAACCAGAATAACTTCTTCTTCATGAAGTGCTTATTGTGACCGCTCTTCTTCAAGAATTTCTCCTCCAATGCCTTCCATAGCTTACTTGCAGAAGTTTCCTTTGAGAATGAATATTTCTGCTCTCTGAAAAGGCATGAGCAAATAGTACCACACGTCAACCGATTGATGGTCTTCCATTCTTTTTCTTCAATTTCTTCTGGTTTCTCTTCTTCAATAGCAATGTCTAGACCTTGCTGGAAAAGCGCGTCTAGAACTTCACCTTGCCACATCCCGAAATGACCCGTACCGTCAAAAATTTCCACCGCAAATCTTGCATTTGGCACAGCAAATCTCGTCAAAATTGACGACGAAGATGCTGCCGAAGTTGATGTAGTGGAAACTGTGGCTCTCGAAGTCTGCTCATTATTATCAGTCATTTTTGCTCTAAAGTGAAAAATTACCAGTAATAATTTAGCCAAAAAAAATGCACCAGGAAAAACTGGAGGGGTCACACGGTCCCACTTAAAAACCAGTTTCCTTAGACAGAACTTCCCTAGACATGCACTTAATTAGACAATATATTACTTAGCAATTTTAACACAAATTTACAAAAAAATAATCTCAAGAAATTTTTTCTGATGTGGAGGATCAGTTAAAACCGCAACCACAGAGCATACTAAAATTTTCAAGAGAAATCGCAACCAAAAGCTCTGATACAAATTGTTGTGGAAATTTGAGCTATTTTTCCACCAATAGCAAAACTAATAATGGCTAACAATGATAAATAAGAAACAGAAAAGAGAATAAAGAAAATACCAAGATTTGACGAGGTTCGGCCAATTATGCCTAAATCCCCGGACACCACTACAAATATATTTCTTCGAGAAATATTACAAGAGAGAAAATAAACTAAGCCTCTAGAAGAGTTAGAAGGCTTCAAGTTTGGTGTGATAAAATCAAAAGGGGGAGGCTTCCTTTTATAGTCTAAGGTTGCCTCCCTATGTCTACTCATCTTCCAATGTGGGACTTTGAGCCAAAAAACAACAGCCTTTTCAGATTTACCAGACTAACTTGTTTTGTTAGACCATGAGGAATGTTTGGACATATGATATAGATACAATTAGCAATTTGTCTTGTAATATTCCGAATAGAATTCTATGGTGCTTGCCTTTGAAAATACAGTAAACATCAATATCTTTTCAAAGGACTAAAATTTACAAATGGATAACACGCCAAGAACTTGATTTTAGTGATGAATTTTTCATGTCTTTCAAACAAGGAAGCCAAGAGAATCATTTAGAGAGTCCTATTAGTTCATAAAGGAGAAATACTGAAGTTTAGACTCTAAGATCCTAATTTAACGAGTTGTTATGATATTGATCAAGGATATTTTTTTAGGTGGCAGATAAAACTCCTCTCATACCTCGCCAAGTGGACTATTGGATTCTATTTTCTGAAGACCAAGTAAAAGTCCCTGTACTCTCCTATTTCAATTTTTTTTCTTTGTTTCAGCTTGCTTTTTCTATCTTTTTTTTTTTCAATTGCTTTCGTAAATTTTGCTACTTTCCTTGCCTTAATGTTTCCATCTATTTATTTTATTTGTCATCCTTATAAAAAGTTAATTTCAAAAAGATTATTATTTTAGAAAATTAAAATATAATTACTCATTCTATATAAAAGTTTTTAAAATTCATAATTTAAATTAAATTTTAGATATTTCTGTGCTCATAAATGACTACTAGTTATATAACACTTGACACAAAATTCTACTGTTTCTTAGGGGCTTAAATTTTGAGAAAACAAAACAAGTGATTTTTTTTACCAAGCTACATATGTGATCGATTAATAAAAATAATTACATTTACTAGCCAAATGTATATTATATATATATATATATATATATATATATATATATATTATTATGTATTAAAATTTATGTATTTATATATTATAGATTAATATATTAAAATAATACATTTTTAGCTATTATTTTGGTGGAGGGATATTTATCTTAATTTTTCTTCTTTTTTTTTTTTTTGATTAAAGATGTTTTCAAAAAAGAAAAAAAAAACTAAAGTTTGTTCTTTTGAAAAAATCCTCCTCAGTCATTATAAAATTATATCCAAACACAAATTAAAATTTTTCAAAAAAAGAGAACCTAATAAAAATATACTAACAGAGCTGCTTTACAATTCAAACTTACTCTTACTTCCGTGTTAAAAGGAAAAAAATTCAAGCTCATAATGTTTGTCGAGATGATATAAATACACATTCCAAATTTAATTACTAATTGAAAATTGAGTTTTAACTTAGAAAAGTGAAAAGAAACTACTAAAGAAAAGAAGAGGACTAGGGGAGAGTTCGAACCAAAACAAAGAAAGAATAAAAGCAAAAACGACTAAAGAGGAGGGAGAAAGCTGTTGAAGAAAAAGTTATACTATTGGGACCTACAAGCACTACAAAAAATTGGCCAAAAAATGAGGGTCAATTCTGATGAACAACATTTATTTTTTGATCAAAAACAATGATAAATCAACAGATAAAGAATCGTCAGAAAATGTATCGTAGGAAACAATGATCGATATTATCCGTCGGTTTAGTAAATATTAATTTGGATTCTTTAAATGTTACTCATGAGGGAAAAAAATTACCAACGGACATCATCGGTATTTTTCAATTATTTATTTTTGTTTTAATTAAAAAATTTTAAACACCGTTGGTATGTGCTTCATAACTAAGAACATACCGATGGACACTATCGTCTGTTCGTCGGTTTTCAGGGTTTCTGCTACTGGTATATTTGCAGAAAATCAATGGACTTACCTACAATGTCCGTCGATTTTCTGCAAATTAACCAGCAGTAGAAAGTTGCAATCTGCATTCCAACCTACCAAATTAAAATTCAATTCAATTTCAGCTACTATCCAGCACTAATTGCTGCCAAAACAATTTTAAATCAACAACAACATCAATAACATAGTAATTATCGAATTAAAACATCAAAAACAACACTAAATATCCACCAAAATTATCAACAAAGTTTTAAAATATCAAAATGTATATACAAAGTTTGTTTTCTATGTTCACTAATCCTAACAACTAAGGTGTCTATTCGACATTTTTATCATCTGTCAAAAACTCATTGTCATCTGAGAAAGGAGGAGAACGGGCACGTCGTCTCCGCACTCCACTAGCAATGAGGTTGTTCATTTGTGCCTTGAGAGCCTCGACAGTATGACACATTAATGTACTATCTACAATGCGTCTTGCCTCAGCATCTGCTAAGGCACGTATAAGTTGTTCGATCTTCTACGACATAGCAGGGATCTGAACACCATCAACTGCCTCGGCCTGGCTAGAAGAGCCAATACCTTCCAGGCCGAACTGAATCCGTCGAACTGGGTTCTTAGATCCTAGGCTGTAGACTCTCCCCTTTTGCCTCCCCCTAACCACTTTTTCAGTCCAAATCTAGATAGCAATATCCGAACGGAAGCTGGGTCGGCCCACCTTGGACTTCCTGAGTCTGGCTGTACTCGGACAAGAGCCGCTGATAATTCATCTACATAATTAAAAGAAGTTAGTATAATAAGGCTATTCAAATTAAACTTAACATATTACTATTTATATATAAGACGTATGAACTTACATAGGTTTGCTCAGCTCTTTGATCGACCCATGTTTCCGAATCAGACTCGTTCTTATTCTTCTTGATGTGGGTAGCCTGAAATAACTCCTTCTAAGTCGGGTCGCGACCCAATTTTTTGGCTTGCAAACAAAATATAATCAAAGTTAGACAATATATAAAATTTAATCAAATTTATATAAGTATTGAATATAATAATTACTTACCAATTCTCTTGGTATCGTCCCTTGGCTCTTTGCACCCCTTGTGTGTAACAAGTCATCTTTCCCTTCACTTTGAGCATTCTTCACCTGTTCACATTTGCCTTAAATTCAAATCTGCTCCAATATCTCTAAAGCTCCTCGAAAAGATGAGGTAGCATCCATTCAGGCCTCTTGTTCTTTAATCTTGCATCCCTAAACCAATTTGACATCCTTGAACTTCCCTTCCTCTTGAAATTCGTGGCTATTGTCTTATCGAGCTGGGGAAGCTAAGTACACAATGTCTGTAATCAATGATCAATAGTGTTTGATGATATATAATAGTCACGGGTCAAAGAAGAATTTTATCAAATAATAATTTATTTGTATACCTTAAACTGATTAAACATGTCATGTCGAACCTGGTGTGGTATTTCAGTCCAACTCTGATAAGGTCGATCATATAGCCCCCGAATGTTATCCCTTAGAGCATTTTCGGTCTCTTTTCCTGGATGAAACTTGTAAAAATGACAATAAACATGTAAAGTCATAGATATAACATTAATATTAAATATTATAAATCTATATCAAAAATAAAACCAAAATTACCCAAATCCTTCAGGCACGATCACCAATCTATCGAGACTGTCTGTATCCCCTAGCTATGGTTCTCCAGCTGCTGCTGATGCTGGCGTTGGTGCTGGTGCTGATGCTGGTGCCGGTGCTGGTGCTGGTGAGTCTGACCAGAGCTGCTATCTCTGAGTCACAAGCCACACATGTCAGGAGATGATCCAATCGGGGAAGAAGTACCGGACGATGAATACGTCGAGTTTCTCCATGGTGGGCGAATACCAGGTGTAGGCATGAAAGTGTGAGAAGTAGTAGGAAATTGAGGCACAGATGAATATGCTGGATGCCCAGTGCCATAGGGGATATATGACAGAGATGGAGAAGAATGTCTATATGGAGTAGTTGAAAGGCCACTCGAAGCAGCACTAGAATCTAATGGTCTCCTATGTGTTTTCCTACTACTCTTACTCGATTTATCACCCTTACTTGTATGGACTCAATCAACATCACCTGACAACATCTGCATACAAGTTTTCATTAGGGAAAAAACTCAGATATGCCATTATACTTTTGGAAAAGGCTCATCTACGCCATCCGTTAATAGTTAGGTTCAATTATGTCACTGTCGTGATACAAAGTGCCTATCTATGCCATTAATTTTTAATGATTCTAACACCTGATATTGCAATATCATTTTTTACACGTGGCCTCAATTAAGTGGGCCACATCACCTATTTTAACCCACCAAAATAAATTATCCAAACAATTAAAATAACTTGCCCCACACCCTTCTAACCCACCCAATAATATACCCGACCTGCACTATTTTAACCCAACCCCACTCTCCCTCCCTCATTCTTAATAATTAATTAGACCTCCCCGAAAACACTTACCCCAAACCTCCTCCTCCTCCTTCTTATTCTTCTTCTTCTTCACTCATCTTCTATGCAGCAAATTGAAGATCAATCATTATCATTTCACATTTTGAAACGCTCATATGCCTATATAAAAGATGAGTTCAAGCTACTTAAAATGAATTTCAAATTTCAGTATATTATTCTCAACTTGCAGAGATTTATAGATGAACCGTATGTCACAAAGAAAGTCCGATCTCTGATTCAAGATGGTGTACCTAATCTCGGTGAGTTCTACTATAAGCAAATGAGGCCATGGAGTCTGATATTTTTATATCCATATAGCTGACGTCCAAAGTATCATTCGAGGGACTAAGTTGGAAATCAGAGCTAAATGCTCTTTCCCCCAGAATATCATTACAACTTTCACCAAACAAGGTTACTATTGTTAATCCCAATTTTGTAATGGAAATCACTAATAATAATACAGAGAATCTTAATGATTTATTCATATTTAATTATTCAAGTACAAGGGTTTTTATATCGGTACCATAGTATCAAATTGAAATGGTTTTAAAGGAGTGGAAGTTCCTTAAAGGTTTTATTTGCTTTGTTTTTAGCAGAAGCGTAGAGACTAAGATCCAACATACTCTCTTCACCCATATTTTGATTGTGGTCTGGTACACAACAATGGCTGCCTGGTTGTATTTGCCACGCAATGAGTACACATGTTTAGAGGAGATGTATAGAAGAGGAGTAAAGAAGAAGGAGGAGGCTGGGGATAAGGGTTTTGGCGGAGGTCTAATTGATTATTAAGAATGAGGGAGTAAGGGTGGGGCTGGGTTAAAATAGTGCGGGTCTGGTATATTATTGAGTGGGTTAGAAGGATATGGGGCACGTTATTTTAGTTTTCTGGATAGTTTATTTTGGTGGGTTAAAATGGGTGATGTGGCCTCTTAATTGAGGCCACGTGTAAAACATAGTATTGCAATATCAGGTGTTAGAATCGTTAAAAAAATGCATAGATAGACACTTTGTATCACGACAGTGGCATAAATGAGTCTAACTATTAACGGATGGCATAGATGAGCCTTTTCTGAAAGTACAATGGCATAGCTGAGTTTTTTCCCTTTATATTATAATAGATAATTTAAAAAATAATACAAGTATTAGATATAATAATTATTTAAAAGAATCAATCATGCTCCTATTCTTCCTCCTCGCTTGTTTCATTTCCATCATTCTCCCATTCTTCCTTCTCACTTGTTTCATAATCATATTTGATTCTTCTTCTTACTTAGTTCATTTTCATTATCTGATTCATCCTCAACATTTACAATTTCAATTATTACCTCATCATCAGAAACTTCTTCTAATATGTGTTCAAGATGTTCTAAACTTTGTTCTAACTCAGCATCCATAGTTTGATGAAAAACTGACAAATCATTTTGGTACTCCACATCCAACATATAATCAATCTCTATCCGACCCATGCACTTAGTCTTTATAATCACCCACCAATCAGCCTTGTCTCTATGCAGAGGATATGTAGTATAATACACTTGCTTAGCATTTTATGCAATGATGAAAGGATCATAACGATCATACTACTTGGTGTGCTTAACTTCAGTTATATTATGTTGTTGATTCACCCTAGTACCTTTGTGCGATGGATCAAACGACTTACACCAACATAGTACCATCTTTTTCCTCGACCATCTAGCACACCTAACTTCCATTATCTCTTGTATCACACCATAATAATCAACAGTTTAGTCAGTACCGTCTACATCGCCTTTAATGCACACTCCGCTATTATTGATTTTCTTATACTTAGAAGTTTTCTTTATTTGAAACTTAAAACCATTGACACAATATTTATATATCGACTGAATTTGACTATCAAGCCCGTGTGCAACATCACTCACAATTTGCAAATGTTCAATAGTGATATTTTCATCATGAACCTACATAGTGTTTAAAAAAATATTCTTTAAACAAATAATTATGTTGTACTTACGTTAACATGATATTGAACACTTACATAGTCTTTCAGCCAATCAGAGAACCTTGTATATATGACATCATTACCCCACTGTCCTATAAAGTAACTGTTCAATAAATTAAGATTTGTCGTTAGTTTAACCCTTAATATTTAAATGATATTATTCAATAACATCATTTAGAACTTGCTCAAGATATGATTGTATCTCGGGGCAATTAAGCAAACGTTTGTCACAATAGATTGCATTGCCATACTGCTCAAATCTTGTCTGGTTCATTTTTCAGAACCTCGGCCTGGTTGATTAAAAATGAAAATCATCGGATTGAATAGAATCAATACCACCGTCGTCATTGTGGGTAGGCCTATTTCTCAAACTTGGGACTTACTGCTCGAAATAGCAAGAATAAAAATAAGCAGTTTCCTTTACAAGATAAGCTTCACATATAGATCATTCAATCTTAGACCTCTGTTTAATAGTTCTTTTGCACTTGTCAATAGTTCTGTATAAAATTTTGATGTTAATAATTATAAAAACCAACTTTAAAAAAAAGGAATTCAAGTGTAAAAAGTCACACTTTTAGTACCTTTCGAATGGATACATCCATCTGTATTGAACTGGGCCTCCAAGGCGCGCCTCATGTACGAGGTGAATCGGTAAATATTCCATCACATCAAAGAATTTGCACGATAAGATATTTTCCAACTTAGTAGTAATCACAAGAATATTCTCATCCATCCTTTCTAAGTTATCCTCCTACAAAGTGTTACTATACAAATCATTGATGAACAAACTTACAGCTGTAATTGGCTTCCATATCCTATTAGGTAGCCGGTTAAATGTAGTAGGAATCAAAGTTTTCATGAAAACATGACAATCATGGCTTTTCATACCACACAACTTTCCTTCGTTCATATCTGCACGCTTCCCCAAATTTGAAGCGTAGCCCTCAAGCATCCTCAAATTCTTAACCCACTCAAATCCTTTCTTCTGCAGTATTCTTTTAAGTCCATTCTATCCTTTGGATTATCTTTTGTCTTACCCTTAACATCCATCACGGTGTTGAATAAATTATCAAAATAATTTTTTTCAATGTGCATTACATCAAGATTGCATTGTAGAATGTTGTCCTTCCAATGCAGCAACTCCCAAAATATGTTCTATTTTATCTAATTATGTCCAATACCATATCCAGAAAGTCTAGAAGGTGTAGCTTCTACAATCTTTGGCAAGTGACAAACTTTTTTCCAAATTTTATTTGCTGAAAATAATGGAGATAGCAGATCATTTTCAATCTTATTCTTTCGGAAAACATGTTTCGTTCTTCTAAATTCGTGATCCACTAGCAAGAACCGATGGTGACAATTATACCATGAATTTTTACGATCATATTTTAATGTAAATGCTTTACTATTTTCCATGCAATATGGGCAAGCTAATTTTTCAATAGTTATCCAACCAGGCAGCATCATATATGCCGGAAAATTATTTATAATCCACATTAAAAAAGCACGCAAAAGAAAATTCTTCTTATTTGATATGTCATAAATCACTACACCTTCATACCATAATTATTTTAACTCGTCTATCAAAGGTTGTAGATAAACATCAATCAATTTTTTTTGGATTACGGGGACTCAGGATAATACAACTTAAAAATATGTAGGGACTTGTCATACACACTTCAGGCGGAAGATTATATGGAGTAAGGAATACAAGCCAGCAAGAGTAGGGTGTAGAAGAAACAGAGAATGGTGTGAAACCATCTGCACACTAGCTTAATCTAACATTTCTTGGTTCACTAGCAAAATCAGGATAAGTTCAATCAAAATGTTTTCAGGTTTCTCCATCTGATGGATGAGACATAATACCAGGAGCCCTTCTATTCTCACGGTGTTATCTCATATGAGGAGAAGAACTCATCGACGCGTACAACCTCTTTAACCGAGGTATAAGAGGTAAATAATGCATTGCCTTAATTGATTCCATCTTTTGATCAGGAGACCGCTTAAAACGATGTCCACAAAACTTACGATTTTCTAAATCCTCATCATTCTTATAGAATAACATGCAACCATTTTCACAATAATGAATTCTATCATACGACAATCCTAACTTGGAAATCAATTTCTTTGCCTGATAGAAATTCTTAGGTATGTTCAATTCAGAGTTAACGAGTTCCCCCAAAAGACCAACCATAGAGTCCATAACAGCTTGAGGAATACTCCAATCTGATTTAATATTGATTAGTCTAATTGCAACGGAAACAACTCATAATGCGTACTCCCTATATATAGTGAACGACTAGCTTCTTCTAATTGTTGGTAGAAACACATTGCTTCTTCATTGGAGTTTCTTCGAAATATTATTTGAGTTCCATCCCATATTGTATTTCGAATGCATCATTGACCATTTCATGCACTCTCTCATGTCGAACACTATTTTGATCATGTGCAGAACTACTACTTTCATCGATGAAATTATAAAATATATCATTCTCTCCATCAGTCTCACCATGATTAGTTCACACAAAATATCTAAGCTTAAACCCATAACGGTAAATATGAACTACAACTTTATCAGGTGTAAAAAACTTCATGCAATTGCATCGCTTACAAGGACACCTAATCAACCCATCAATTTGAAAAAGATATAGCGACATTGCATGGATGTAAATCCTCTAACACCTTCAACAAATTCATCTTTTATACCCCCACGATTTGTATTAGTTCTATCATATATCCACACACGATGATTCATCTAAAAAATATAGATATTCTAGATTACACATATAAATTTAAATTAATTAATTTATATTGATAATTAAATTTTATTATTTAATAGTCACTAATTATCCGACAAATGTCCTTCAAAAGTAAGTCAAATTTTGATGAAATTATTAAATTAATATTTAATAATTAATCACTAAAATTATATGTGGTTAAGGAATTTAAGTATTTAATGATAAATTTTTGTAATTATTTAATTATGAATATGAAAGTTTAATAATTATTAATTTTGAAATATTATATTATTTTTGATACATAATTGTTACTGTTAAATTTTATTATTAAATTTTATAATTATTAAATTTGAATAGTTGTTATTACTAGTTATTTTTAATAAATTTCTTTACCTAACTTGTAACAAAGTTTCAAACAAAATGAAATGTAACAATCAAATAAAATTTCAATTAAACCTAACAATCCTAACAGTAACATTAACAACAAAATTTAATAAATTAACAATAAAATCTAACACTAACAAAGTTTCAACTAAACCTAATTAATAATTCTAAAAGTAACATTAACAATAAAATCTAACAATCTAACAAAGTTTCAACTAAATCTAATTAACAATCCCAAAAATAACACTTATAATAAAATCAAACAATTCTAACAATTTAAATAACATTAACAATATAATAATTTAACAACTAACAATAAGAATGAAATTTTGTAATTTAGCAATAAAATCTAAAAATTCTAACAATAACATTAACAATATAGTATCTTAACAATGACAATAACAATGAAATCTAACAATTTAACCTAAAATCTAACAATAAAACTTTAATTCAAAAATTGAAAACTCTAACTTTGCAATATGGCAATGGGTCGGGCAGTGGGTCAGGTAGTAGAGTAGGGGGTGGGTTCGTCGGCGACCTACGTGCAGCGAGGAGGGAGGACGGTGAGCGGGGGGATGAGTTCTGGTGGTGAATCGCCGGAAAGAGAAGAGAGAGATAAGAGAAATTAGGAAGAAAGGGGATCTGAGCCGATTACATTGAAAAAACCGACGGACATAGTCGGTTAATCCGTCGATTTTTTTATCAAGATCGAGTCAACTCATTTAATTGAAAAAACGATGGACTATCTTCCATGTCTGTCAGTTTTTGAATTAAATTAAAAAAATAATAACTTACAAATTATTATTTTTATATAAATAATATTATACAGAAAAATGACCCTGTCCGTCGGCCAACTAAAATATTTTTAAACTTCTTTTAGTATATATCGACTGTATCCGTATATCTATTTTGTAAAAAATTCATAAAAAATAATAAGGGGTAATCGACGGACACGGTCATTATATTAATAAAATAATTAAATTCGTTATAGTAATAAAATAATTAAAGTCGTTATATTAATAAATAATTATAAAAAAATTTTAAAATAAGATAAACTGGATAGATTCGATATTTGAACGGGTTTTTTAGACCGACATTATCTGTCAGTTACCCGACCCTCATTTTTCAGCCGCTTATTTTAGTAAAATTCCACATGTCAACTTAGAAAAAGGCTCGTACAAATATTACATGACATGTGAGACATATCATAAAATTTTTCTCTCTGTTTTAAGTATGAAGTGTACTACTTTTGTGATCTATGTGCACGCTTTTACTTGGAAACTACCTATTAGAATGAAATTGCGGTGGAAGAATATTAAATAAAGGACATGCAGAATATGATAAACCGATAGAATTTAATGTCAAGAGTAATTTTAATAAAATTAGTGGCCTAAAGTCTATTTACAATAAAGATCTATGTTTTTTTTTCAACACTTGCTATTTATAATATAATATTTTAAAAAAAAAATAAAGACTTTAATTTCACATACTAATATTATTGCTATTATTTATATTTGTAAGAATTAGTTTAAACTAATAGGATGTTGACCATATGTTAGGCAATATATTTGTTGGATATTGTCATATAAAAATTTATTTATTAATATGAAGATGTGAGTAATTTAATTCTAAATTCTAAAATATTTCTACTACAGAAGGTAAGTAGTTTTTCTTTATTTTTTTTCATAAAGATTTTTTACTTTTATTTTTTTACAAACTAAAATGTTGTCTAAGCGAAAATAAGATAATAAAATTTATTATTAATTAAAAAAATTGGGACTTCAAATTTTTAGGGACTTAAAGCAAATGCTTCATATGCCTCCTCTTAAGCCATCCCTGTTTCACGCTATATTCAATCTGGTTGCCACATTGGATATCTCACCAACTCGACTTGATGGTCATGACTTTCTGCTTGTTCAATTAATATTCATCAATTCTGCCAATTGACTTAACTCTGTAGTCTCTTCTAGGGGTGGGCAAAAAAACCGAAAACCGAAAAACCGAACCGAACCGAATTAATTCGATTTTTCGGTTTCGGTTTTTTCGGTTTTTCGGTTCGGTTTCGTTTTTTTTTTTTATAAATTTCGGTTTTTCGGTTCGGTTCGGTTTTCATATTTCGGTTTTTCGGTTTAACCGATTTTTTTTTTTTTTTTTTTTTTTTTTTACTTAATTTCAAAAAAATAAAAATATGACACCCAACCCCAATCTCAAAGCACATTTACATTTAGAGAATTATTTATATAATTGATACAATTGCTTAAGTTTTTTTTACAAATAACAAGTTTTATAATAGTTTTAGCATGTTAAGAAAATTCTTACTATTATTAATATGCTTTGAAAGAAAAATGAAATATATAATATTTATTTAACAAGAAATTAGGGACCATAGATTATTAAAATCCTAAAAGACCCTTAACTTTTTATTGGTTTTGTTATAAGGATATTAAGCATATGAGAAAATTTATTATCAAAAAGTCAAATGTTATGTATGTACTACTAAATGTAAATCAATTGATCTCACTATTTTCTTTATTTAAAAAGTTAAAATTAAGCTTAGTTGAATTAAACTTTAGAATTCAAACTTAAAATAATTTATTTTGAATTTAAAAAGACAAAACAACTAATTTTTAATTTAAAAAGTAGCTCATTTTGTAAGTTAAAAAATAGCCCATTAATTAGGCCCATAACCGAAAAAACCGAATAAGAAAAACCGAAAAAATCGAACCGAATTTGAAAAAAACCGAACCGAACCGAATTAGTTTGGTTCGGTGTTCGGTGCACTATATGAAAAACCGAAAATCAAAAAAACCGAACCGAAATTTTAAAAAACCGAACCGAAAAACCGAATGTCCACCCCTAGTCTCTTCATCTTATTTATTTTGTATAATGATCTATTTTACTCTCTTTATTTTAAAATAAGTAATTTTTTCAACTTGAGCACAACTCTTAAAAAAACTAAACTATTCATTTTTAGACAGAAAAATATAATTTTACCCATTTATCCCTAATAAATATCTTGAAAAAGATGTAACTCTTTAATATTTTTTTGATTATGTAAAACTCTCCACACTTAAATAAGGATAAAATTGGAAGAACACCATTAATGTCTTCTTGATTATGTAAAACACCACTTATTTTGAAACGGAGAGAATAGTAAATTAAGATGAAAATAAATAATAAATATTAACTCAAAGTTTAAAAGATACAATAAATTTAATATTAATAGCTTTAAAAATTCATGAATCCATCACTATTACGTGAGGGAGAAAATAAAAATCACCAGATCTTGTCCTGTGCTGTTGGTTTCTGAATAGGGGAAAGGAAACAAATTAAAAAGAAGAAGAAGAAGAAAGAAAAGGACAAGTTATAAAGCAACTGTTATGTATTTTAGTTGCCTTTGCGAACTCCGATCCATCACCAAAATTCACCCATAGGCAATTAGAGTCGAGTGAGTGAGAGAGAGATCAGAAGGTAGCTCAACTTTAAAAATTTTAGTAGTGCTCTTTGTTTCATCAAATTAATTTTCTTGATATAGGAGCAATAGGGACTGAAAAATCTAAACTTTCCATTGATCGATCTAGACCCAACTATTTTCCAGCAGAGATTGTGAATAGCGACAAAATACAAGTGTACAAAAGTAAGTATATATATAGTAATCAAAGACCTCTTGTACACTTGTATTTGTCAATTATTCATAACCTCTGCTAGAAATTGATTGGCTAGATCTATGGAAAGCCTAGACTTACCAGTTCCTGTTGCACCCATATCTATTACAGGAACTCATATCATGTCTCAGAAACTAATAATTAAGAGAAGAATGATGGATATATGTTGTATATCTCTCTCTATATATACTAAAATATATTAGTGGGACGTCGCTATCTAGTCCCAACACAAGGAAGAAAATTCACACTACTTTGTAGTAAAACTTTGACGTAATTTTAGGGGTTCCACTAATGCTCAATGACACAATTAATTCGTTCCATGTGTCCAACTAGTAGCCTAGTAGGTAGTAAATTTTAGAGTAAATTAATCCCACTTTCACCTTTCAAGGGTTGGGAAATAACTTCATCAATCCTATCATGATATGTATCTAAAATTTTATCCTTAATTTTGTGAAGTTCTACGAGTGTTGAGACATCCAATTATGTTAGTTTTGTTATTTACTAGCTTCTTTTAAAATAAATTGTGTTTTTAGTTTGGACATACTTCTTAATAAATATTTTAAAAAAGATATACCTCTTTAATAGTTTATAAATCTCTCCTCATTTAAATAAGGGTAAAATTAAAGAACAACATTATTGCGTCTTGATAATGCGAACCGTCACTTATTTTGAAACAAAGTGAAAAGGCTAATACACCATTTATTTTAAAATAAATGAAGTATATGTACACACACACAAGGTCATTTAATTTTTTAAATGTTTAAGAGGGTATTTGGTTTAGTTTAAAAGCTGGTTTAACACTTTTTAACTTTTTGTAGTGTTTAATTTTACTAAAAAGTGCTTTAAAAAAATCAAAAGTCAAAAGTTAATAGATACCAATTTTTTATTTTTGGCTTATAAGTCATTTAAGTTTGACCAAACTATTTACTCTTTTATCCTCATAATATTTTCCTAATTCTAATAATATCCTCACTCAAATCTTTGATAAAATTTTATTTTTTTGTGCATATTAGAAAAAAAATGAAAAATCTGAAAAGAAAATAAAGAGACAAAAATCGAGATAGTATTAATTCATTTATTGATTTTACAAATAAAAAAATAAAAGTATATTCCTAATAAAAAATAAAGAGGAGATTTGCCTAATTTTATTCAAATTATATATTTTAAAATTTTAAAATAACTTAATAGTTTATAATAAAATAAATAAAAAATATATACATTTAAATTTTAATTATTTTAGAAATAAAAATATCATAATAATTCACTTTTTACAATATTAATAACTGTAAGGGTATTTTAGTTATTTGATCCAAAATAAGTGTTTGACAGTACTTTTGTACTAAATATATCAAAAATTCTTTTTTCAATTTCAACACTTTTTATCCAAATATATAATTATTTATTTATAAAATAAATTTTAATATTTAAAATATATTTTAAATACTTATATTTAAAAATTACTTTTTTTTCCGACTAAAAGGGCTCTAAATGTTCTTGGCCGCAAAGTTGAACTCCATTGTCCATTACCATTGTATACCCCCATCAAATTTCCGAAACCGCGTGGAAAAAATAAGACCTTTTTCTGCTGGGCTAGAAAGAAGAACCATTTTTTCTTGCAAGGTAGGCCCCCACCATGAAAATTTAGGCACACTTTAGTGCCATATTTCAGAGAGAAAGGGAAATAATGTGTGGCTTTCGAGAAAGAATTCTTTTAAAATTGTTTCCTTTACCCAAGACAAGGTCTGCTAATTAATTCTTGTACAAAAAAAGATTTGGCTTACCTCCATTATATTTTTTCTCTATTTCATTTGGTACATATTTAATTAAAAAAACATATATTTTATTTATTTTTTAAAAATTAAGATTATACTATATTAATAAATATTATAATTATAGTTAAATTAATAAAATTTAAAAAATATTTTTTAAATTTTGAATTAAGGAAATAGAATTAAAAAGTGAGTGGGTGTAAAATGGGTTAATGGATTTGAATTTAAAAAGTGGGTGAGTTTAATATTTTAAATTAAATAATATTTGTAATCAATCATAATAAGTCATGTGGCTGCTTTAAATTAAAAAAAGAATTATCAAGTTTAGGATGTTAGTTTGAGGGGTATTTTTGAGCTAAAATATAGGTTGAGGCTAATTTTAGACTAATAGGTGGATGAAGGGTATTTGTGAGCAATTTCCCATACATTAGGGGTATTTTTGGCACTTTTTCATTATTAAAAGAAGTGTAGTCTAACTTGATAACAAGCCAATTGGCATATTGAAAACTAGCCATTTGGCACTTTTATAACAAAAAAATGTTCTAGATTTTATGATATATATGAAAAAAAATCACATCATAATTAGAGTCATTTTAATAAAAAATATTCCTCCGATATTTTTTATATATTAATAATTTAAATTATTTAATTGAATCACACTATAATTAGAGTCATTTTAATAGGAAATAATCTAATCAATATTATTTTCTGCAGACATATCATTCACATTTAACTAATTATAATTTTAGAATCAAATACTGCAGAAAATAATTTTGATTAGAATATTTTCTATAATTAGAGACATAACAATACATCATAATTAGAGTAAATTCTAATAGAAAATAATCTAATTAATATTATTTTCTCTAGTCATACCATAATTATTGTCATTCTAATAGAAAAGATTACTACGAATTATTATATATATTTCGAAGAATTCGTTCAACATAGTACAAACGGTTCATAGTATATAATATAGAAAAATAAATCACGTCATAATTAGAGTCATTCTAATAGAATGACTTCCTACGACATATTCTATATATTTATAATTTAAATTATTGCGTGATGTATTTGAATTTAAATCAAATACTACAGAAAATAATATTGATTATATTATTTCCTATAATGTATAAATAGCAGTATATAAATATATGTGGAGGGGGGGGGATGGAATCACGCTATAATTAGAGTCATTTTAATGAAAAATATTCCTACGATATATTCTATATTTGTATAATTTAAATTATTTAATTAAATTATGCTATAAATAGAATCATTCTAATAGTAAATAATCTAATCAATATTATTTCCTACAGATATATCATCACATTTAACTAATATTATAATTTTATAATCAGAATATTTCCTATAATCCATATATAGCTAATATGTAATTATTTGATAGGCAATTATTCAATATATATGAGGAAAAATAGATGGGTGGGTGCTCCTTATTTCTCTGTTAACTACTCCGAAGATACCATTATCGGAGAAATCGAAACTCTAGATTTGATTAGCAATCTTTCTGATTGAGAAGTCTTTGCTTCACCAATGTCAAAGAAATCGAAGCAAAAGATTTTATTAGCAATCTATTATTGCCGGATTTCTCAAGATTTTGTCTTTGTGTATCAGTTTCAGCTTGATATACTACAATTCTTTCAAGCTTATGTCTATGTATATCAATGCGGAATTGATACATATATCAGTATCCGATTTCTGATAATTCCAGAATTGTTATGTACCAATGTATTGCTTTGTTGTATCAATATATTATACAAATTTGTTATTAGTATATATCAATATTTTTAGTGATACATGAATATAAAATACCCATATTACATTGTGTATCAATTTAGAAATTTTTTTTCAATTATTTAATTTATTGCCCATGTATCAGTATTATCTTGAATAAATTACAAATTGATTTATTGCCCATGTTCATCAATGTAGACAACTATATCATTTTATATAAAACATTTAATATTATAGAATTCTACAGATTATAGATTCTTTGATTGTATATTTTTTTAAAAAAAATTAACTATTGAAACTGATGATACTGCTTTTATGTATTATATTTGTATATGTATCAAATTTTTTTATGCTTATTAGTATGTATCAATATTTCTAGTGAAATACATAACTTTCATTTAGATAGATGAGTTTTTGACACATGTATTAGTATAAATTTGGAAAATTTTCCAAAATCTGCAATGATGATACACCCAAAGAAAAAGAAAATTTCTCCAAAATCTGCGATTTTAGAAAAAATTACATGGATATGGAATTTTGGTTTAAAATTTTAGATATGAAAAAAAAAGTCCAAGATCATAAAAAAAGTGATTTACTCCCATTAATTACGCAACTTCCCTTAGAAAAAAAATAAAAACACCAATTAAGAAGGAATTAAACAAACAACACCAATTAAGGAGGAATTATAGGGTTTGAAATTTAGATACAGTCATAATGATTACAGTAAATTTGTTACACTCCGTAAGTTCCTATCGTTTAACCGATGCGTTCGTACGTATGTTGAGAGTTTTAGAGTATGATGCATATGGAAAAAGGGCTCGGGGAATGAACGGACAAGCACGAAGTCGAGCGAGCAGGAGGTCGGGGCCGGAGGCTAGGCACACTAGGCGCCGCGCCCGATTATTGGCGCTACGGGTGGTGTCCCTTGCCCCCCCAGCCCACCGCCTCAATATATATAAATAGCTAAGTGTGGGTTGAGAATTCATTTGAAAACATTTCCCTTTCGGTAGAGAAATAGGGTAAGCGACAATTTCATCAAATTTTCATCCAATTACGCCGTTAAACTCTATTCAAACGCAAATTCATCTTGGATAATGAGTTCTAAGCCTATGAGGAACGTCCCTACGGAGTTATTTCTTGAAAATTCGCTTGGAATATCGGAACTCCGCCGAGTAAAGATTGCCGAAATTACTTCAAATTGAGTCCTAAGCGGCCACAGACAAGAGGTAAACATTTCTTCCTTCTAAACTCTCGAGAAATTATGAGTTTTCGGCCGAATTAAACGGAGTTGAATTATAGTTATTATTATCAAAAGATATTGTGTTTTGCCGAAATTTTGGTATTGAAAATAGCGCTAATCTCTCAGCATAAGGGCTGCAATTGGACGGAATCACCGGCTACAGGTTGGAACTAATTGGATCAATGAGAATTGGCATTCAGGGTATGTTAAGGCTTATATCTTCGGAAAGTTATTCTCGTCGTATAGTGACACGACCTATGTCTTCGAAAGTAGACAATGATCCTTTGTACTGTGATTAGCTGCCGCCAGTAGATAATGAGCTTATATGTTGTGATTAGTTGCTTTCAACAAATTATGATTATATAAATTGTGGTTAGCTACTAGAAAATGTATTGAGAGTATACTGCAGTATCCCTTTTCGGGAAAGAGTATGTTAAGTGTGAATCATGCTATGAGCGTCATAGAAACTCCTCTATTCTTCTGTTCACTATATTAGTAGAATTTTGATGTTTTCTATCATGCCAAGGCCTTAGAAGTTTGTGGTTAGCTGTTGGGTTTGAGTTGGTAAGTTGGACAGCATAGCGTGCATCCAGGCGATATAACTTTCAATTTGACGCCTATATTGTTGGTAAAGCTTTCCCAAAGACCGTTGGCATACCTTAACACTTCCAGGGACAGAAATTTGGATAGGATGGTCATATCTTAGAGTCAGCGGCATCAGAGTTGCCTAGTGAACTGAGTGGCAGCCTGCCATCTAGTTAGCTACCGCTAGTGATTGTTAGTTTCAGTCAACTTAGTGCTTGTTATACAGGTAGCCCAGGAAGTCATCCCAGTTGTACAAGTCAGATAGACTCATGCGTAACCTAAGGAGGTAACCATATCAGTAGTTGAATGCGGGGCCAACGCCCCAGCCTGCTCTTAGAAGATACTAGGTATAGGTTGTCGTGAGTGGCTAAGTGCAGATAAACTTACCTACGAGGTTAGGAATCCCCCAGAGAAGACATATGAAATCTGATCAGACCAAGTTAAGGTCTAAGGGACTAGAACCATGTTAGTACAATATTACCTTCAGGCTAAAAATTATAGTAAGTTGTCTGTGGAAGATTAAGGGCTGACTGCTTAGGAGTAGGTCCGATTAGTAGCAGCCCCACAATTGTTCTAAGCGGAGAAACTAAATAGTTAGTCACCTGTGACCTTATAGTTCGCTTATGAATTATTTTTGCCTCATCATGACCTTCAGACTATCGCTTAGGTCACCCGAACCTCAACCTTTTCCGTCTAAGTCGACGGAGCTTGTGATCACTTCCAGGACCCTATGGCCAAGTGTAGGCACACAGACTGTGCCTTTTGGTGTCTATATAGACTAATTCAAGGGCGAGTAAGAGTAGAAATCGCGTTAGGCTTAAGGAGCCCCGACGACTCACATTCAGTTACAGGAGTCGAGACGGCTCACATTCAGTTACAAGAGCCTAGATGGCTCACATTCAATTACAGTAGCCCAGATGGCTCAGATATAACTACAGGAGCCTAGATGGCTCATATTTAGTTACGGGAGTTCAGATGGCTCACATTCAGTTATAGGAGCCCAGATGGCTCACATTCAGTTACAGTAGCCCATATGGCTCAAACACAGCTATAGGAGCCCAGATGGCTCATATTCAGTTATAGGAGCCCAGACGGCTTACATCCAGTTACAGGATCCCAGATGACTCACATTCAGTTATAGGAGCCCAGACGACTCAAACACAACTACAGGAGCCCAGACGGCTCATATTCAGTTATAGGAGCCCAGATGGATCAGATACAGTTGCAGTTACTTGCAGGGCCTAAGGAATGCCAATAGGGGTATATAGACTGATTGACACCTGTCGAGGCTTATGGGGGCCCAGTTAGGTTATTACTGTGTTGCTTGTACCTTCCAGGCTAATAGGGGTCAGGTTAGGTTCTTGTTTGTATACTTGACTGTTAGCTATAGCTTATAAATGTATAGTCGTACAGTTTCAACTTATATACGTGTAGGGATTTACTAGATGCAGGTTATGGGTAAGAAAAATTACAAGTTATCTCTTGCCCCTTCTTGCTACTTATTTTCAGTCTTTATCAGCTTCTAATCAACTTTTTGTTACTGCCTTACATATTCGGTACATATTGTACTGACACCCAACTATGGGGCGACTGCATATTTGTCTGCAGGTTTAGACAGACAGGTTTTGGGATCTCATAGCAGCTGTCCAGAGTCAGCAGATTTGCCAGCTTCTTTCATTCAGAGTTGCTAGGTTGTAGAGGTTACCTGTCTTTTATTTGTATAGTATTTGGGCAGGCTGGGGCCCTGTCCCAACCAATATGTTGTTAAATCTTAGAGGCTTGCAAACTACAATATTTAGTTAGTTGGTTGTCGTGTGCCGTGTGGGGTCCATGTATGTCTTATTTCATGCGTTGGCCGTGTGGGGCCTAGTATAGCTGCTTGTTTTTATTTTTGTTATAACTAGACAGCATGGTGGTCTTATCGGCCCGCATAGGATCCCAATTATTGTTATGTTGTCTGGGTTAGCTATTTTTTTTTACAGGTGCTGCGTGGCCTTATCGGCCCAAAAACTGTATTTACAGACGGGATATAGCAGTTTGTTTTCTTGATTTTGAGTCGCTGGTAGGCACCAGAGGTGCCTATGTCTAGTTAGGTCAGCCCAGATCCCAGTGTGGCATTGGGTATCAGTCATGCCTCCTAAGGTGGAGCGTGACAAAATTGTATCAAAAAATTGAAAAACATGCTATTTTCTGTAATTTTAAAAAATCACGCTATTTTATGTAATTATTTTATTAAATAGTGTTATTTATGAAAATTGCTCTAAAATTATAGCTCACTCTTCCGCTTAATCAAATTGTTCTGAGAAAAGAAAAGTAAACAATTAGGTAAAATGGTAGGTGGAAAGCAGGCTAAGGATGAACTTTGAAAAGCATTTAAAACTAAGGCTTCAACTCTACGTCTGCCAACTAAAGTTCGATATATTCAACAACAAAAATCAATTGAAAATGAACCATCCAGCGATAATTAAGGCACAATAATTTTCAAAAGATGATTACCGTCCAATAGACCATGTACACAAAAAAACTGCATTAATCCTTCTCCAAATTCTAGTAACGATGAAAAGTGTTAGTGATTTTGGATAGCGACAAAAGAAAAAAAGGTGTCATTTTGGCTAAAATAAATAAAGATAATGAAGAAATAATAAAGTCAAATTATTTTTATAACATTAAGTGCACATATAAACCCCGACACATATAGGATGACAATATTAAACCTTTTCCCTTGAGGCTTCAATTAATTAATGTCAGTGTTCCTCACAATCTCTTTGTTTCATCAATGTTCTTCTTCTAAATTTTGTCCGTCCGTGCACATCCCCTTTTGATTTGGTGAATGAGCTAGTTGATTAGTTTCTGTCGAATGTGAAATAGAAGATGTAAGAAAATAATTCAGCGTCAAATAAAATTTTAGTTGATTCTAGAGTTAAAATAAATATTAGCATTTCTTGCATATTATTTAAATGCGGAAGATCTAGTAATTAGAATTTTAGTTAAATTTAAAATTTTAAATGATAAAGAAATAATTAACTGATCGTTTAATATAAAATTATTTCAAAATTAAGGCGTGTAATCTTAAGTTTTGATTTGTGACAAAAAAAAATGACACGGTATACTAACTTATTTCTTAAATTGGCATAAAATAGCTCATTTTTAATTAATTGACATATAATGACCTTTTTATAATTATTGGGTCAAAAAATATGACATTTAATGTCCTCAAAAGTTGAGTAAAAATTAGAGCAGTTCATATAAAAAAAATCGAAATTGTTTTACTTTTTATTGAAAATTGATAGTTGTTTAATATTTTTTTAATATTGTACTAGCAAATTTCTAGATGATAAAATATAATTATCTAAAAAAGTGGAGTAAAAAATAGGAATATTTTTAGGCGTCTTTATTCGATATTTTTTCATTCTTTCTCCTTTCTCTTTCTCTTAGAAATATTTTCTTTCTTTCTTTCTTCTTCCCTAAAATATCTCCATTAGAACTCCCTTAGATTCTGATACTTCATTCTTGATAGATACGCAGTAATTTTTATGTATACTAAAAAATGTATACACAACACATATTATGTACACATACTCCAACACAAAAAATAATGTATATTTAGAACAATATACATCATTTAAATACATATATTAATTATTATGTGTATTTTTCTCATGTATACATACGTAAATTTTTATGTATACATATGGTTAAAATTTCTTATGTATACAATTTAAATTAAGGATTGAAATCTTAAATCCTAAATTATAATATGTAGTGATTTTTATGTATACTAAAAATATATGATTGTATTGTTGATCTGATGTATACATATTGCTAACTTATGAGCGTGTACATTACTAGAATAGATACACAGTTATTTTTATGTATATTAAATAAATAAATAAATAAATATATATATATATATATACACACACACAAAAAAAAACCATTATGTATATATTTTTTGATACAAATAATATATATTTAGGATCAAATTATAACAATATACATCATCTAAATACATATATTAATTATATGTGTATACATGTATTTATTCATGATGCAAGATTTTTTGCAATTACAGTTAAAATTAAAAATATGGAGAAATTATTTTTGTGGTATTATATGCAACTCTTTCTTTTTGCAAGGAGTTAAAAAGATTACAAAAAAATATTATTGCATACAATTTAAATTAGGAATTGAAATCTTAAATCCTAAATTATCGCCTAAGAAAAAAATTACAATTTTTTATGTATATAATTTAATATAAGGAATGAAATCTTAAATCTTAAATTATCGCCTAAGAAAAAGCTGTATTTTACTATTGAAGTGCATCTTTTTGTCTTTTGGCTATAACTTGTCAATAGTTATATGTTAGAGTTTTGCTAATATTTATTGAGTTATAAAAATGCAATTATATTTAAGACTTGTACATGTATGTTAATTCCTCTTTTTGACCTTTGAGCCTACATCATTATATTTCTGAGCTTCCTTTCAAGTAGTCCATTACTTGAATGTTCCTTTTATTTAGGAATTATTTATTTAATGTTTGTTTGAACTTTAATTTAATTTTAATTATTCAAATCCTAGTTATTGGGAAGTGGACTAGTGTTTTTAGTTGAGATAGTAGAGTCTGTTAGGAGTCTTAGATAGCCGTTGGTTTGTGGGTTTTATGCCTAGTTGCAAAGCCTCGGCAAAAGCCTATATAATGGCTTATCCCTGTTTGCTATTAAAAAAGTATAGATTCGCAATAATTTTATTTTTCCTCTCGTGTGTTTTTTTCTAACTGCTCTATTCATATCAAAGTTCTATCTATCATATTTTATCAGTGGAATCAGAGCCAAACTTGATCCAGAAGAGAGGAAACACATGTAAGGAAGAGTTTATCCAAAAATTTATTCTTCATCTAGGAATCAGCTCCCCTCCGGTTAGAGGGATTGTCCAATTTGTCCAGTGGACTTATCTTTTCCCTACGGCTGGACACTTAAAGATCTAAGGGTCAATAATTATTTAACCAAAAAAATATTTTAAACCATGGTTAAATTAAAGAATCCTTGTTGGCTTATCCTCCCATTCCACAAGATAGAAAACTAATCCTAGAATACCGCTGAAAGTAGATTTTCTTACCATGGAAAATATTTATTCAAGAGAGAAACAATGCAAGACTCAACAAATAGAGAAAATTAAAGTATTTACAGACACAACAACAGAAGATCACAAAGAAAAAGAAGAGCAGTTGGTGAATAAATTCTTTTCTTGAGAAGAAGTGACGACACAAATGCAGGTTATTCATGTTCTTACACTCTATTTTAAGTTGCAACTATCAATGTGAAAAAATTGTCTACAATATGTTTGATAAAATGTCTCAATTGGACCTTCTGAGAACATAATATGAGTAATTTACTATCCTTAAAGCACACTTTATAAATTTAATGAAGTTCACAAACTTTTTCGCACAATGATACCTATAGAATTACACTTTGAAGTTGTTAGAATTATAAAGTACCATATCACTTTGAAGTTATTGGAAATCAGTAATATAATATGCCTTTTGAAGTTAATCTAATTTTTGAAGTGACTTAGAACTGCTAGTTGTATTTTGGTTGTTTACTCCACTCCTATTTCCTAAGTATTTGTTAATGAACTTGAAAGGATTTTTGTAGCCTTGTGCAATGTATTATTCCCCCCATATGTTATGTACTTTGATATTCAAGTTTTTTTTATGAGCAATTTTTAAAAATTTAATATTACATTTATTTAACTTTAAGATTATTGATTATTTAATTGTCTTATTTATACTCTTTGTAATTTTAGATTTATGGATATTGGATCTAGTGAATATTAAAGTGGATGTAATGCGCCCACACAACTCGGGATGAAATTTGATTCGGATGAGCATGCTAATGAATATTATAATAAATACGCTGGTGTAATTGGTTTTAGCATTAGGAAAGAATATGCTAACAAAAACAAAGTCTCAGGGTATGTGACTTCAAGAAAATTTACATGTTATAAAGAAGGGTATAGAGACAAAACCAAACGAGATACGATAGTTCAAAAATCATAGACTGAAAACTAGAACAGGGTGCTTAGCTTATATTATTGTTAGTCGTCAATCAAATGGAATGTTTCGCATCACGTCACTTGAAGAGAAACATAATCATCCTCTAGTTCCCTCTTCTTTGGCTCATACGTTACCTTTACAAAGAAAGATAAAAGTTGCTCAAGCATATGAAATTGACTTATTAGATGATTCAGGAATACGTCCTAAAGCTTCTTTTGATTATGCTGCTCGTCAGGTTGGAGGGCGATCTTTCCTAGCTTACACAAAGAGAGATCATAAGAATTATCTTCAGGATAAAAGATAAGATAGTTTAAAACGTGGAGTGGCTCGTAGTTTGGTTGATTATTTTGAGAAAAGGATACTAGAAGATATTTCTTTCCGATATTCTTTACAATTAGATGATGATGGTTTGATAACTAATATATTTTGGGTCGATAGAAAGATGATAATAGATTATAAGATCTATGTAGATATTGTATCCTTTGATACAACATATAGAACAAACAAAGAGTATAGATCATTGGCATTGGTTTGAATAATCACATAGAAATGGTTATATTTGGTGCAACCCTTCTATATGAAGAATCAACTGAATCATTAGAATGACTTTTTAATTCATTCTTTAGGATTATGTCGGCAGATAAACCACAAATATTTTTCACTGATCAAGATCCTACTATATCTTCTGCTATCTCATTAGTAATTCCACAGACATATCATCGCCTTTGTATATGACACTTGAAAAAAATGCATTTAAGCATCTTAATCATATCTTTAGATCTAATGCATCATTTTCAAGAGATTTCAGCAAATTATTGTATGATTATGAGTATGAGTATGAGTATGAGGAGGATTTTTTAAGTGCATGGCTGGAAATGCTTGAGAAATATGACCTTGAGGACAATAGTTGGTTGAAAAACAAGTTTGCTATAAGGGAGAAATAGTTCATGACATACAAAAGAAATATATTCTCAGCAGGTATGTGAAGCACACAATTAAGTGAGAGCTTTAATAGATCTTTAAGGGGATATTTGAAATCAAATTTGGATATTATTCAATTCTTTAAGCATTTTCAAAGATCAGCCGATGATAAGCGTGCCAATGAGAACAAGTCAAATTTTGACATGACTCAAAAAATACCTATTTTAAAGGTTAAACTTCCTTTATTGATTCATGCTAGGGAAGTATACACCCCAACTATATTTGACATGTTCCAAAATAAATAGGAAAAGTCATTACTAATTTCAGTAAAGGACTGCTATAATGAAGGAGAATTATGTACCTACAGTGTTAGCACTCTTGGAAGTGCTAAGGATTACGCCGTAACTGTTAAGCCAGCAATAACTCAAGTTTCTTGTAGTTGCAAATTATTTAATTTTTCGGTATACTATGTGGACATGCTTTAAAGATCCTGGACATATTAAATATAAAAGATATGATTCCGGTACAATATATATTAAAGAGGTGGACAAAAAGATGTTACAAACATGAATGAGATGGATGTCATTCTAGTAGAAAAGAAAATTGACCCAAAAGTTGAAGTTACTGCAAGGTGCCATACTTTTGTTCAAATTTCAAGTGAAGCTGAAGAATCCAAAGAAGGGTATAAATTGGTTGCGAAAGGTGCAAATGAGATAATTGTGAAGTTAAAGGGATATGAAGAAGAGAAATGAATCACTTGAAAAGTTAGCTCCAAGCAATAGTCTTCAAAATAAACCGAGTGAAATAGTATTTATGACAATACAAATGTCACAAAGGTGACTGGATTAAAAAAAAAGGAACCAACTTATCGATCTAATACTCGGCCAAAGAGTTTTATGAAAAAGTCCAAGAAGAAAAGTAGGACTTCATTGCCAAAACCTATTTAATGCCAAACTGACCAGCAATTAGATTACCTTCCATGTTTTCAAGTCCCATATCCACCTTCATCAACAGATACATCAAATGCTATGGTATCTCACGACATCTAATTTTCTTCTTTTGTTTATTAGTATAATGTGAAATTTATGTTATCTTTTAAATAATAGGGTATAACAGAAGGAAATTTTTCTCCATGGCGCCCTTCACAGTTATCTCAAGAATATCCATCCAATGCAAGTTTGACTCAACTCTTAAGAGTTAGTGAACATAACTTCTAATATTTTGCATATTACATATATATTTCTAATAATTAATGTTATTCATCATAAAATATTTTGTTTATGTCAATTGCAGGATGTTTCATCTCATGATTTTAACAAGAATTCTCAACATTGACTGCGACAACTTCGTCAAAGCAGAGGGTTATATTGAAATGATGATTTAAACGAGCACAGTTATGAAATCAAAATTCAGATGTGTATTTTATTATCATTGTTATTTTCTAATGTAGTAACTTGCTTTCGTTCATAGATTTTACATTAGTGATTGACATTTGCCTCTGTGAATTGAGTTTTTTTTTGTTTTTTTGCGTCAAGGCTACAACCCACCTGTGGGTGTTGGTATATATATATATATTTTGCATCAATGTAGTGCCACTTTATAGTCATATAGATAATTTTTAATCTGTTTGAGGATTGATTTTTGTTGTTTGAGTTTTTAATTCAACTGCATTTGACTATTTTTTTAGTCACAATTTACAATTTAATACTAGTTTCTTGTTGTTGCTTATTTGGTTATACAACTACCGTTTGCTCTGTTTATTTTATTTTAGTTCTTAAAATGATATCGAATGCAAGTAAATAAGCGCAAGCTACTTGTAGTCGACAAACAGTAATAAAGGAAAACAAGACTTCTTTTGCTGGTGTTCTATATACTTTGCCTAATATTAAAGATCGTAGTATACAAATCTCTCTGACACAATATGTATTTTGTTTAATTTTTTCTTTTTTGCTTAATAAAAAAAAATAATTAAAAATTTGATCATCATGAACATACATATTACAAAATTTAACTATAGTACTGAAGAAATCTTAAAGGTATCTATATTATGGTGCATTTTAATATAGTTAAGAAGTTGAATATACGAAGGAATTTTAAAAAAAATTACATGAAAATAATGGAATATGTAAGTTGAAATAAAGAGATTGCGATTTGACGTGAAAGTTAATTAATTTTTGAGACTTACAAAGTGAAAATAGCAAAACTAAAAAAACATGAAAATAAAATACAATAAACAAAGAAAGTCTTCTTTCAGAAAAAAAAATTTCTCAACAAGTTTCAAAATTGGAGGAATTCAGTGGTATTCTAGGATTAGTTTTCCATCTTGTGGAGTTGGAGGATAAGCCAGCAAAGATTCTTTAATTTAACCATGGTTTAAGATTCTCTTTTGATTAAATAATTATTGACCCTTAGTGAAATCACCACCCGTGGTTTACTATATTGAACCTGGTTCAATTATATCGCCCTCACAAGAAACTACAGTAAAGAACACACCAATATAATGTGAAAAATCTTGTTGCTCAAGGGAGTAACAAAAACACGACCTAGCACCTAGGATTTTATTCAACTGATGAGCAAGTTTTAGATTACAATTCTGCAATCAAAGGGACTAACTCTAGTATCTCAAACTCCACTAATTACCTCTACCAGAAACACAATTTCTCAACTCACAGATCGAGTTAAAAACCTTCTTCTCACCTAAGAACAAAATCACTGATAACTCTCTCTCACAATATTTGACAGTTGTAAAGAAAAACTTTTATCTTTTTTGTTGCACAATACTCAACTGTCGTGAAAAAGAAGAAGAAAAATCTCTATTACAAAGTCCTATTTATAAGTCTCTCTTGGCCGCCTTGATTCTTGATTCTTATTGGGTTTTCTTCTTTTCTTGCCCGCAGTGAATTAGATTTCTCCTTTGCTTATTCTCTTCAAATAGGATTCTCTAGTAGTTACTTCCTTGGTGGAGTCCAACTATGTTTCCTTTTAATTGCGGCACAAGGACTCCCTTCGTCACCTGTACTCTATGCACGCACCATGTTGACTAAAGTCGACGTATGTCACTTGTACATCAGAAATAATACCTAGCTATTCATATCAGCTTACTGCATAGAAGATTGTACCTGGTCCATGTTATCATGCCACAGCCATCTATAACACTTTTGTGAATCATCAAAACAACGATATGAGTATGTAACAAATTCCCCCTTTTTTATGATGACAAACACCATAAGCTTTTTAAAATATCCCTTCACTCTTTTGACATTATTGAAAAGATTTAAATTAGCAAATTTAGCAGTTTGCATAAAAATTTAAAAATCCATAGCCACTGGGGAAACACTAATCAGAACAAGCTAAACAAACAAGAGAACTAAAGGAAGAGATGATATAAGTCATTCAAAATGCACACAACTAGGCATACATCAAGAAAAGATCAACAAAAGACACCAGTACTAAGCTAAACGTATAATATTTTGAAATTATTAATAGCACAGGTCCAGAAGAAGGGATAGAATAAATAACAAAAGGAGGTATATAAGAACTAATATTTTCCATCAAGGAAAGAAGTTTGTCAATGCGACTGTTATGCAGGGTCTGCTCATTAATGAGGCGGTTTTTAAGAGAAGAGATTTCAGCATGGGCTGCAGAGACTTCCCCCTTAAGCCTGGCATTTTCAGCCTCCAACACAGACACTCGAGCATTAGCCAACTGATGATCAAGAATCATCTGACTAACTGGCCCTTTTCCTTTGGAACCAAGTACAAGCGTCACCAACTCACATTCTTCCAGAGTCTTTGAATCAAACATGTCCATCTTAGACCCCATCTTACCAGCTGACAGAGGAACTCGATAAGCTTCAAACACCTTAGTTTCAAAGAACCCTAAGCCAACCCATGATCCCCCCTGGCAGAATCAATAACCCTAGCCATATGATGTAACATCAATAAGGGAAAATTAACCTTTTGATGACTATCAATAGTACCCATAAGCCCCAAATCACAATGTGACGCCTCATGTCGATGCTCAGTGCGAGGAAGAAGACACTTATTTACCAATTCAAACAATAACTTGTGATTAGGACTCATTTCACCTTTCAAAACACGATGAGGGCCAGTGGTAGCCTTTCCCTGGGTGAATTTCTCAGTAAGCCAACCATCCTTTGGCATGGAGACCTCATAATCAGCATAGCAATCACAAGGAATAACCAAGATTTCACTCATTTTTGCCGCATCAAGATAAATAACCACCCCATTCTCCACAGTTTTAACTTCCCCATCAGGAACCACTTCCAGATTCGTATAGAACTGGAAAACTTCAATTTCATGAACCCGTGGAAGAGGACAAAGAAATAAATGAGACAAACCCAGAAATTCTAACGTCAAAAGCAGTCTAGCCATGCCAGAAGTCGAAGCAATCGATTGATCAATGACCCGATCCTTCAAAACCTTTTGACACCCAAAGTAATTAGCCTTCCCCATTGCTAAGAATTTGGCCATATTTTTTCTTGGAGTTTCATAAGAAGGAGTAGGGTTGGTTAAAGAAGTTGAACCCTTTTTATTTTTTGGAACAGGTTCATCAGGATCGGAAGAATGGTCATCACTGTTGTCAATATGTACTGCAGTAGGAGGAGGAGAATCATCAACCTTTGTGGGATCACCTTGGTGTTGTTTAGCAGATGCAGTAGCCTGCTGAGCCTGTTTCATGAAGGCCGATCTAGTTCTATGCTTTGGAGGGGGAGGGGTTTTGACTGCAATGTGTTTGCGGCGATAAGAGGTGGGAATGATTTTGAGACGGGCATATTTGGTACTCAAAGGGACATCATCTTCATCTTCATCATCATCAGAGTAAGCAACTTGTCCCTCTTTAGGGGAAGAAGTAATTGGGGTAGTATCAGGGATGGGCTATGTACCAAGTACTGGCCGAGATTCCCCCTGAGTAGAAGCAGGGGCAACATGGGGTGTGGAGGAAGAAGATGCCATAGCAAGGCGGGGTGATGAAAAAGAGAGGTTAACGAAGAAAGAAAAGAGAGAAATAAAATTTTGTTGAAAATACAAAAGAAGGCAGACAAGAGAAATGATTGCAGGCCTAGGAGTTATAAGTAGGAGTTCCTAGGGAAGGGGAAAGGGCGGAGCAGTAATGGGGATGGTACGTGGGTGAGGGGAACCATGTTCAATAACGACGATTATCAGAAATTAGGCGGGAAAGCGAAAAGTAGTGATGCTCCCCCCTTTTTTAAAAGAAAGAGACCCAGAAATGCAAAGAAAAATATGAACCAGATTCAATTTTGAGATCGATTGATGTGCTATTAGTAATTTCAACATATATGAAAGAGTACAGGTACATACCATTGATCTGTCAGAAGACAGAGTAGTGCTTTGATCTATTCTTATATGTGACCTAGTATTCAATACATTGGAAAGTAAGAGTCGCATCATCCCTACCTGTACCCTCATTAAAGACTGCCTGAGGTGTGATCCTACTAGAAGGAACAAGACTGGGTTTAAATTCAAAACAAAATACCAAATAAGCATAAACATAAAATTCGTGTCTAGTCAAAAGATGAAGAAAGAAAAAAAAATCAAAATGTACAGATTTTAGGTGAGTCGAAGGAGGCCAAGTTCCACATGAATTTTTTTTAAAGACATCTCTTCCAAGGCCTTGGTGAATATGTCAGCCACCTGATCCCTAGTCTTGCAAAATTCCATCAGGATGTGACCTTTCTCTACATTGTCTCTTAAAAAGTGATGATGCACATCAATGTACTTTGTTCTTTTGTGGTGAACCATGTTATTTTCCATGTTTGTGGCAATAAAATTGTCACATAGGATGGCTATAGTACCCATGTTGATCCCATAATCTTCTATTTGCTGCTTGATCCATAATACACATGATGCAGCTGCAACATGCTCAACTTCTGCTGCAGATAGAGCTACTGAATTTTATTTCTTGGTTGCCCAAGATATCAAGCATGGTCCCAAGAAGTGTGTCATTCCAGATGTGCTTTTTCTGTCAACCAAGAATCCAGCATAATCTACATCTGCTAACCAATGAGTTTGAAGGAATCACTGCATGGATACCAAAGAACCAGGTCCATTGTTCCTTTTAGATACCTTAGAATATGTTTCACTGCTTTCAGATGGGATTCTTTTGGATTATTTTGGAATCTTGCACATAGGCCCATACTAAAAACAATGTCTGGTCTACCAGCTGTCAGATATAATAAAGACCCAATCATTCCTCTGTACTTAGTTTCCTCAACTCTTGGACCAGGTTCATCAGCATCTAACCGAGTGGTAGTTGCAATGGGAGTATCATTTACTTTGGAGTTCTCCATGTCATACTTTGTCAACAGCTCCTTGATGTACTTCTGTTGATGAATTGCAGTTTCTTCCTTGGTTTGATTTATCTGTAGTACCAAAAAGTAGTTCAACTCTCCCATCATGCTCATTTCAAACTCGTTGTTCATAAGCTCTGCAAATTCTTCACATAGAACCTGGTTTGTGGCACCAAAAATAATGTCATCAACATAAATTTGAACAATAAAAATGTTTTTACCTTGTCTTCTCAGAAAGAGGGTTTTGTCGATCTTTTCTCTGTTGTACCCATGGCCCAAGAGAAAGTTTAAAAGTCTGTCATACCATGCTCTTGGGGCTTGTTTAAGTCCATACATGGCTTTATTTATCTTGTATACGTGATTAAGGAACTCATGATTCTCAAAGACTGGAGGCTGCTTCACGTAGACTTCTTCCTGCAACATCCCATTAAAGAAGGCACTCTTAACATCCATTTGGAATAATTTGAATCTCATGTAGGTGGCATAGGCAATGAGTATTCTTATGGCTTCTATCCGTGCTACATCAGTGAATGTTTCATCATAATCAATGCCTTCTTCTTGATTGTATCCTTGGACAACTAGTCTGGCCTTATTTCTAACAATGACTCTTTGATCGTCAAGTTTATTTCTGAAGACCCATATGGTTCCTATAACTGTTCTGTTGTCAGGTCGAGAAACCAGGCTCCATACTTTGCTCCGCTCAAATTGTTCCAGTTCTTCCTGCATGGCCATGACCCAATCTGTATTCTACAAGGCTTCCTTGACATTTTTTGGCTTTATCATCGATAAGTAAGCTGAAAATGCACATATGTTTATTAATCTAAACCGGGTCTATATTCCTGTGTCTAAGGAGAAAGTATATTCTAAATACGATGAGAACTTTTATGCTTCCAGTGACTTGCTTGCATCTCTTGCTGTTCTGTTGTCTGGGAAGAACCGGGTTCATCTCCTAAGGTGTCCAGATTAGTTGTGAGTTCTGGTGCTTCTGCTGCATCACTTGGCTCTGCATTAGCACTAGTTCCTTACTCTGCAGATGTGTTTGGCATTCCACCATGAGTACCTTCACCTTGTGTATCAGGTTCCCCCTTAGTGTTTGTACTCGGTGCTATACCAATCTCGTCTATGTCCTCAACAACACTCTCATTGTATACTTTCCTTTGTTCATCGAAAATCACATGGACACTTTCTTCAACACAGTTCATTCTTTTGTTTAGAACTTTATAGGCCTTGCTGTGTGAGGAGTAGCCAAGAAAGATGCCTTCATCACTCCTTACATCAAATTTTCCCAGTACATCTTTGCCATTGTTATGTATGAAACACTTACCCAAATGCTTTGAGGTATGTCAGATTTGGCTTTCTTCCCTTTAGCAATTCGTAAGGAGTTTTGTCCAAAACTGGTCTGATCATACATCTATTATTAAGTAGCAGGCTGTGTTTACTACCTCATCCCAATATCCTTGAGGTAGTCCACTTGCAATTAACATAGTTCTTTCCATATCCTCCAAGGTTCTATTCTTTCTTCCTACGACATTTTGCTGTGGGGATCTTGGTATTGAGAAGTTATGGTCAATACCTGATTCTGCACAGTATTCAAGAACTTTTGAATTATCAAACTCAGTTCCATGATCTGATCTAATGCTTCCTAGTACCTAATTTAGTTTCTTCTGAATCCTTTTGGCAAATATTAAGAATACATCAAAAGTTTCATCTTTGGAGGCCAGAAACAATGTCCATGTGAACCTGGTATAATCGTCTACAATAACAAACACATACCATTTTCCTCCTCTACTTGTTACCCTCATTGGACCACACAGGTCCATATGAATAAGTTGCAGGCACCTGGTAGTGCTGACTACCTTTTCAGGCTTGAAAGGTGATCTTATATGTTTTCCTTTTGCACAAGCATCACAAATCAAATTGTCTTTGAACTTAGTTTTGGGAAGACCTAGAACTAGTTCCTTTCCTACAAGCTTGTTGAGTTGAGAGAAGCTAGCATGACCCATGCGCCTGTGCCAGAGTAAGGAACTATCTATTAAGGCATTCAGGCAAGAGAGTTCCTCTCTCATGGAATCCATAATATTTGCCTTGTACACATTTTTATACCTCTGCCCTTTGAGGACCAGTTTCCCTGTATTCAAACTGGTAACCTTGCAATCTACTAATGTAAATAAGACAGAATTGCCTTTATTACACATTTGAGAGATGCTTAGAAAATTGTGTTTCAGACCCTTCACATAATACGCGTTGTCAATTGCTTGTGTCATAGATCTTCCAACATTTCCTATTCCAATGATTTTGCCCTTTTTTTCATTTTCAAAGGCTACATTTCCACCTTTGTGGCTTGTGAGTGAGAGGAAGTTTTCCACTGTTCCTGTCATGTGCCTGGAGCATGCGCTGTCCATGTACCAGGTTCCTTTCTTTCCTCTCACTTTTCCCTGCAAAAATAGTCAAAGGTTAGATTTGGGCACCCAGACAAGCTTGGGTCCCTTTTCATTTATAAATGGATGAATTAAATCTCTTTTAGCCCAATGTGGCAAAATCATTTTTCTATTAATTTTCAAGATTTTTCTTTTGAATTCACTAGTCATTATCTTTGGTTTTGCATAATCAAAATTCTTCTTTGTGGCCTTTTGCTTGATTAAGCAATGCTCTACATCATGTCCTGTCAACCCACAGTGAGAACAAAAAGTATTATCATTTTGGATTTTTCATTTGAACCATGTGTTCTATCATTGTATCCCAATCCTTGCCTTTTTCTGTATTGCTTTTCATTTATAGATTTTAGAACTTTAGAAGATTTTGTCCATTTTAAGGCTCTTTCTAATTCAGCTCTGTTTATATTCAAGGTCTTGTGAAGTCTTTGAACTTCTACATTCAATGTTTGTGATTCTAAGATAAGTTTCTTTATAGTTTCACATTTCTCCTGGTTATCTTTGAAAATTTTCACATATTCATCAACCCTTTTTAACAACCCCTTCTTTTCTTCTTCTAGTTTTTTATTTTCTTGTTTCATAGATGCGAATGCATTCATTATTTATTCTTTTTCAATTGACATAGTGTTGAATTCATCTATGAGAACAAGTGAAAATGATGCCAGCTTTTTTTGAGAATAAGTTTTTATTTTTGAACTAAGTTTCAGAAAAATTACCTCGCTTTTATCGTCTTCACTATCTGACTCCACATCAGCCATGAGGGCCAGCACATCTTCATCATCTGAATCGTCCATAGACAAGAGAGAGCAGTCATCTTGTTCAGTGGTTCCTTCAGATTCTTCACTCGAAGTATCTCTCATAGCAGCCAGAGCTCACTTCACTACGCTATCTAATTCTTTTGTGGTAAGTCTTTTATTGGGAATCTGGAATTGATCCCTTTTTACATCCTTAGATTTTCACCCAGATTTCACTTGTGTTCTAACTCCCATTGAGGAAAATCCTTCATGAAGTGTCCAGATTCACCACATTTGTGACAGGTCGATCTCGAAGATTTTTGTCGAATGATTTTGAAGCATTCTTCCTTTGAGGATTAAACCCTTTCTTAATAATTTGTTGGAATTTTTGAGTAAGCAGAGCCATGTTGTCGTCTTCGACTGTGGTCTTGACAACCAGGCTCTTTTTTTATGAGAACTAGAGAGTTTCTTTTCTTGGGATTTCTAGAGTTTATAGGTCTTCAAGTTTTCTATCAAATCATCCATAGTCAGAGTATCAAGATCTCTTGCCTCAGAGATCGCTTCCACTTTGCTTTCCCAGGATTCAGGAAGAACACTTAGAAGCTTTCTTACCGTCTTGTATGTTGGAATGACTTCACCTAAAGAGTACATCTCGTTAATAATAGATGAAAATTTGGTATGCATGTTGTAAATAGATTCCCCCTCCTTCATTCTAAACAATTCATACTGACGATTTAGCATGTCAATTTTTGACTTCTTCACTTGACTTGTTCCTTCATGAGCAGTCTGGAGGGCATCCCAGATTTCTTTTGCGCTAGTGCAAGAAGAGATTCGATTGTATACATCAGGGCCAAGTCCACACACCAGAATCTTGTTTGCCTTTTCATTGATCTAAACTGCCAATTTTTCTTCCTTCGTGTACTCCAATCTTCCTTTTGGTATTTGTGTTTTTCCATCTTCATCCAGTTTCATGAGAATGGTAGGTCCATCCAATACTACATTCCATAGGTTGTGATCTTTACCTATAAGAAAGTCCATCATGTGATTCTTCCACCACCCATAGTAGTGCCCATTGAACAAGAGTGGTCTTATAGTTGATTGTCCCTCCTGAGTTGTTGGTGCTGCTGCCATGATTTGATTTTTCAAGGTATAAGCCTTTGTTGAAAAATCCTACTCTGGTACCAATTAAAATCACCACCAGTGGTTTACTATATTGAAACTGGTTCAATTATATCGCCCAAACAAGAAACAACAGTAAAGAACACACCAATATAACATGAAAAACCTCCTTGCTCAAGGGAGTAATAAAAACATGACCTAGCACCTAGGATTTTATTCAACTGACAAGCAAGTTTTAGATTACAACTCTACAATCAAAGGGGACTAACTCTAGTACCTCAAACTCCAATAATTATCTATATCAGAAACATAATTTCTCAACTCACATATCGAGTTAAAACACTTCTTCTCACCTAAGAACAAAATCACTGATAACTCTCTCTCACAATATTTGACAGATGTAAAGAAAAGCTTTTATCTTTTTTGTTGCACAATACTCAACTGTCGTGAAAAAGAAGAAGAAAAATCTCTATTACAAAGTCCTATTTATAAGTCTCTCTTGGCCAACTTGATTCTTGATTCTTGTTGGGTTTTCTTCTTTTCTTGCCCGCAATGAATTGGATTTCTCCTTTGCTTATTCTCTTTAAATAGGATTCTCTAATAGTTACTTCCTTGGTGGAGTCCAGTTGTGTTTCCTTTTAATTGTGGCACAAGGACTCCTTTCGTCACCTATACTCTACGCACGTACCATGTTGACTAAAATCAACGTATGCCATCTGTACATCAAAAATAATACCTAGCTATCCATATCAACTTACTGCACAGAAGATTGTATCTGGTCCATGTTATCATGTCACAGCCATCTAGAACATTTTTTGTCAATCATCAAAAAAACGATTTGAGTATGTAACACTTAGATCTTTAAGTGTCCAGCTGTAGGGAAAAGATAAGTCCGCTGGACAAACTGGACAATCCCTCTGCTGGAGGGGAGTCGTGTCCCTTCATCTATGGCTTCAAAGAGAAACTTTGTGCAAGCAGTCTTTCCTCATTTTGATGGTCATTATGACCATTGGAGTATGTTGACAGCGAATTTCTTACGATCAAAGAAGTATTAGTCAATTGTCGAGGACAATATCGATGCTCCGGTGAAAGGCAAGACCTTGATGATACTCAAAAGGTGGAGTTCAAAGAAAGAAAGCTGAAATATTCAAAGGCAAAGAATGATCTCTTTCAGGCTATTGAGCGTGCTATCTTAATAACAATTCTTTGTAAAGAAACTTCCTAGGATATATGAGATTTCATGAAGAAAAAGTATCAAGGCACTACAAGAGTGAAGCGAGCACAACTTCAAGCCTTGAGGAAGGACTTCAAAACTTTGTAGATGAAGGAAGATGAATTTGTTACTAGCTATTGTGCTAGAACGATGGAGATAAGCAACAATATTTGATTCTATGGCGATAAAATAAACGATGTTACAATTATTGAGAAGATATTGCATTCCTTGACATTGGAAAATGATTATATTGTATGCTCTATTGAGGAGTCAAAAGACATAGATGCTTTGTCACTTGACGAATTGCAAAGCTCCTTATTGGTGCATGAGCAGAAGACGAATCGCAGTTTAACTTCAGAGAAGCAGACTTTTAAAGGGTTCTATTTTATTTTTTCCTACAATTATAGAGGAAGGGATAGAGGTAGAAGTAAAACAAGAGGAAGAGGAGATCTAGGAAATAGAGATGAAGGTAACAAAGAAGGAAATGGAAATTCTAGAGTTAATGACTACAACATAGGTAGAGAAAGGGATTTGACAAAATTCAAGGTAGAATATTATCGTCGTCATAAATTTGATCATTATTATTCTGGATGTTATACTATACTGTCTAATGAAAAAGAATAAAAGTCAAATTTTACTGAGAACAAGAAAGGAGAAACCTTGATATGGCAGTTCATTATGACAATGAGTCCAAGGAGCAAACTATTTGGTCTATTGATATTGACTGCAGTAACCATATGACTGGAAGTAAGTCTTATTTTGCTTATTTAAATGAAAGCTTCTATTTCACAATTAGTTTTGGTGATCTTTCCACTATGACTGTGATGAGAAAGGGTAATATCAATTTTAAAACCAAGAAAAGGTGTGTGGAAACCACATTTAATGTGTTTAACTCTCTTGCTTTGAAAAGTAATTTATTGAATGTTGGTCAATTGTAAAAAAAAAAAAGGTATGTCATCACCTTTAGGAATGATGCTTGTGAAACTTCTGATCCTTCCAGAGGAGTTGTTACTTTGTGAAAATAAGTCGGAACAAGTTGTTCCCTTTGAAGATTGGAAATGTTCAATCTTGCTTTATGGCGGAAGTGAAAGACCTTCATCGTAGTGGTATTTTCAAAATGACCATTTGAAATTTGGTGGTTTGAAGATCCTTCAGACTAAGAATATAGTGACGGTCCTTCCTAAAATTATGTTCCTTTCCAAGTTTGTGAATTGTACTGTTGGCAAACAACACTGATCCTAGTTCCTGAAAGGCAAGTCATGCAGATGAGGTGTTGGAGTTGGTTCACTCTGACATTTTTGGACCAACAAGATCAATCTCTGATGGAGGCAAAAGGTATTTTATTATATTTATTGATGATTATTCCAAAAGACTTGGGTATATTTCTTGAAGAAAAATTAGAGACTTTTAATATTTTAAAAGTTTCAAAGCTCATGTGGAGAATAAGACAAGAAAGACCATTAAGAACCTTCGAATGTATCGTGGAGGCAAATATTGCTCTACAACATTTGCTCTATAAATAATGTAGCGAGTATGTAAGGCAGTTGAAAGCTGAAACTGAAGTTGATATCGTAAATGTTGTAAGTAATCAACTAGGAGAGTTAATAAAAAAATCTGAATGCACTTACCTGTACTTGCTACATGCTATACTATCAATAAGAAACAAGAATCTAACCGGTCCCCTATAAGCCTGACAGGTACAAACAACAATCAAACTACCTATTTGAGTCCCCATAAGCGCAACATATACGTATCAATTTATACACCCCTATTGGTAATACCCTAGTCCCGTAGGCAATTGTTACATCTCAATAGTTCCTCAGTCACTTTATGTATATCCCTGAAGGTACTTGTTATGTCCCAATAGTCCCTTTAGGCATTCTGTATGTCCCAATAGCCCCTTAGGCATTCTGTATATCTCGATTGCCCCTCAGTTGTTTGATGTATCTCAATAGACCCTCTCATTGTTCTATGTATCTCAATAGCTCTGTAGGCGTTCTGTATATAGCTCCTTAAGCATTTTGTATATCATAATAACCCTTTGGGCAATATGTATATAGTTCTTTTTAGGCATAACATAACCCTCTTAGACATCAACATATCCCATTTAGGCATCACACATAGCCATCTTAGGCATCAGCTTAACCCTTTTAAGCATCCTATATAGCCCGGGAGTGAACAAGATTTATTATGACCCCCATAGGCGTCAATATAGCCCCGTAGGTAATAGTACAATCTGAATGCTTTTTACATGCTTTAATAGACTCTTAGACAACCTATATATAGCCCCGGAGGCACAACTCACATTTCTACAGCTAACATCAATAGCCCCGAAGGCAACAACAACAATCAAATAGCTCAAAGGCTCTATATCTGACTAGCCCGTTGGCTTTGTATCTGTCTAGCCCGCAGGCTATTTCTCGACTTATGGGGACATAAGAATATTCAGTGAGTTAACAAGCTAAAATATGGCATTATTTCCATTAGAGGAGCCCATCGGCTCTATATAACTAGATAGCTAGAGGCTCTAGGTAGCCGAGAACACAAGGCTCCTGTATCTTTATCTGAGCATACAGGGCTATTGTATATGAATTTGAGCATATCTTAGCTCCTATATCTAAAGCAGCCACAATAATCTTAAAAGTAACAGCAGACAAACCACAGCCCATAAGTAAGCAGGTAATTGTATGTGACCTATACGAGTAATTTAATGTCGTACTAACATGAAGTCACTATCTATAGAATAAGAGTCCCTACAAGGGATAAATATATCAAATTAAGAATCCAACACAACAACTATGACTATGATTCATTCAATAATAATATACTAGCCATATCGTATGTAGGCTCTAAGGAATCAAATCGAGAAGAAAGGATAGCCTTAACATATCTCATATTAAGTTCTTCGACACCATATGAGACTCTATTCATGTCCTTGCTTCTTCACTGCACATGCATCAACCCACAAAAATCAGCAACAAATACTAAATCTCGCAACTAAAAAAATAAGCGAATAAATCGATACCAATAAGTTTTTCTTGAAACTAAACTCTGAGCTTCCAAAACAAGAAAGAATAGAAGGTTGTAGAACTCTTACTTTTATAAAATCCAACCCTTAACTTGGTCGTAGAAGGAGATGAAATCTTCTCCTTAAAGACTATGGATATTGAAATCACAACGATGGCAAAAATACATACTAATCTCTACTGTCGTGAATCCTAGCTCGGAGAAGGTTTCCACCTTTGATGCTTCAAGATTCAGATTTCTAGAGAGAAAATATGTATATGTATCCTTTTAGGGAGTTATGAAATGAATTAAAAACATCCAAGTATAACTTATATATAATTTTACCACAGTCTTAACACTGCCTCGGGGAGCGAGGCCCTGTCTCGCTTTGGACCTCATCGGGCGAGCTTCAACACGAGGCTCTAACAATTTGTAGTAGAATATTCATAAATTTTTACTTTGATGTTGGATTGGCAAATATTTTAATTTGTTGAAAACTAGACTCAAAGACCTTTAATTTAACTAATAGTAAGACCTCTGACTCCTTATATATTGAGATATATGCTCATTTAAAGTTAGATTAGGTACAAGATCATTTAAAATATTAGCTGCAATGAACTCTGTAACTTGAACTTTTATTTTAAGGCTCCATTTGGCCTCTAACTTTGATTTAACACTTCAATTACCTACATATATCACTTTCTTTATATGACCACTCATCCGTAACCTTATTCTCCTGATATCTCATCATTGGATGACTTAAAGCATTAGAACTTATCACGTATACTTCTAATTTGACGAGTTAGTCATTTTAAAATATACAGATGTTACAACAGGAACTCAATCTATATGGTTCAACATTAGAGATAATGTACATTTATGATAATATTAATTATAGTCTACTAATGAAACTTGATAAATATCATAACTAAATAATGTATCTTTAACGAATTTTTTACTTGCTTCTAGTATTTAATCATGGATGGTGTACCAGAGTCCCACGACTGGCCGATATATTAGCCATATTGGGTAGTAGTTTGTGCGATGGACGATATATTAGTCGTCTTGGAAGTATTAATGTCTAAGTGTTGCATATAATGAGGGAAGAAAATAGGCTCGTATACTACTTAAAAGATTATGCACTTGACAAGGGTGATCTTGTAACTCGTGCTTTTGGGGAGCTAGATGGTGAGGCAAAGAAAATTGTCAACAACAACAAACTACAATATCCATATTTGCGAGTACAAATTGTTAGGAGATGAAGATGAAATCGACATTTGTGCAAACGTTGATGAGAAAAGGGATAATTTTCCATCGTGTTCAAGTCCTAATAGAGAAGAACATAGAAATATAATGGAATTTTACACTTGACGAATCTTTCCCTCTACCTTCTTTAATTAAGACCATAGACAGGTTCAAGTACGAAAGCTATTTGGTGAGTTTGGGATATCTTTTATTTCTTTGTGTCCTTTTTGCAGGTTACAACATTATACACATGATCTATCTATTGATAATTTCCCAATGTATAGTATTGACACTTGTTCATTCTATTGAGAGATTGTCAGATGAGTGAAACTCGTAGGCATGGAGATGATCCAGAGTTGATGTTAACAGCTTCTCTACCATTATATTGATTCTACTATTATAGGAAATGACTAGTTTTGAACACGTTATGTTTAAGTTACTAAGAAAGTTATATTATTAAAATTAAATCATACACATATTCCAAATGTATATATAAAGTTATAAGACAAACATTTGAAGTATTTAAATATTTTTGTTAGTTTATTAAAATTAGAATGTTTCAAGAATATTTATAAAATTTAATACTTAATTCGGAGTGTTTACGCTATATTAATGTGCTAATTATAATAAATAGCAAAAGTTAACAAATATTTATAATAGTTACTTTGTAAAATTCTGTGGTATCTAAACACTCTCAAGGTTGCTAACAACCTAAATACTACTACAATTTGCAATGTGCAGGGCAAAAAGAGAATTATTTCGAGAATTAGTTAAATTGATATTATTATTTAAATTAATAATTGCATAAATATTATTAAAATTATATTTTAATTACAATAGAAGAATAAAAGAAAAGTGTAAATTTCTGAATTGATGATTGTATATCCTATTTAATTAATTTAATAAAAGATGTTAAATTTTATCCATGGAAAGGCTTCAGATGTCTTATTGTGATCTAGATATATGAATTCAGTAGTTATATTGACTTGTATTCATATTGCTCGTCATAATATTTTGATCATTTGTGGCATTAAGATTTATTTTATAAAATAACTTGAAAAGATAAGCATAAATGTAGCAAACTACACCAAGAAATTGAAATAAAGTATTTAACAATAACAATATATTAAGATTGCTTATTTGCAACAAATAATATCGTTAAAGCGGCATATAACATGATGGTACTTCTTTGAGCATGCTTCTTTTGTGGACAATTACCAAAATCTTTCTTTTATGGTTGAATATATATATATATATATATACATATTTTTTTGGTTATAAAGATTGATCTCAAATAGGAGAAATATAATTAAGTTAGAGAATTGTAACTCAAACTTTATGTAATAACTTAGCTTAGAAAATTAAATGAAAGAAAGGATTGAGAAAAAAAATCCTTCAAATCATGTATAAGCTCTCCAAACGTATGTACAAAATTTGTTACAAAGATGAAAAATCAAATAAAAATAATGAAGAGAAGAAAAGTTTAGCTCCAATATCAGTCATTTTTCCAGAAAATCAATTATTTTTTCTTTCTATATTAATAGATCGATTAGGGCTACCATCTTAAAACCTTCATCACTATACCCTATTATTCAAAGAGATTACCCAAAAAATTGAGCACAAAGAGGTAGACATTATAGAAAGAACAATTATATAGTTAACTGATCCTTTTTTTTTTTTCCGATAAAATAAATATATATGCATCGAGCAAATAGCACATAATCTATCAGAAGATTTTTTTTTTTTAAAAAGGTGCCAAGATCCTTACATAGAGCACAATTTATTTATCATAATTTATCTCCTCTTGAATTATCTAACTTCGCACTAATACGGTATATATGGGTTCCTCTTCTTCTTCAAGACTATCTTGCTTAGATGAGGAAGTGGAGAAGTTATTTCATTTGATGAATAAAATTGTATAATGATAACAATTCTTATAGAGTATTTGATTTGATACACATTTTGCATTGTTGCATGACCCATTGGTTTATATATAAGTTGATGGAGATTTTAGAAATTCTTCTTCATCTATAAAGAACATGAAAGGCTGAAAAGTAATAATTATTTTAAAAAATAATAATAAATATTAATATAATTATAACCTAAAGAATATATTAAATGTTTTCAAGAAAAAATGAGTTAATTTTTCTTTAAAATAAAAAGTAACGACATTTAGTTTTAAAAAGGTAAATAATAATAGGTAGTGAAAGTGGTTTAGATGCATGATTATTATGATTATTAGCATTAATCTAAAGGGATAAGGTTGGGGGTAGATATTATATTTTCTAACATTAGAGGAGAGATGATTAGCAACTGAAAAACTATGCGTGGAATGAATTATCTAGATCCTCGTAAAAAAATGTGAACTTGAAGTTCAGAGATAATTCATTTGCAAAATATTGCAAATCAATTGCCAAAGGTACTTGCTAGCCTTATGTCATAATCCAACTGCAAATGCTCCAATGAAAGGTTCTTGAAGGATAAAGCCTATGACACGCCTAAAGTGTGATAAACCAATCGGTTTCAAATATAAAACCCCTTGAAAAAGGATATGAGCAAATGATCAAAATGGTCATAGTAATGAGGCAAGTGCTTTTTAAAAAAAGCACCACAATATAACACTTTATAAAAATTTGCAAAAGTTTAGGTACCTAAAAATGATGAAAAATGAAGAGATCTCAATAAGTTATGTCGCATTAGAACCGATATCAATATGACTATCGGTGGTATTTTTTGTATAATTTAGCGCTCAATAAATGATGACGAGGATCTTGAATTCAAATCTGCCAAAGAGTATGAACAGATAAATGATTGGTCAAATAAAATACACAATTGAAGTATTGATTTCACTTGAAAATTAAAAATTTGGACTTATAGTCCAAAGACCTCAAGGTATAATACCAATAGGATACAAATGAATTCTTGTGCGAAAGGCAAAATAAGAAAAAATCATAAGACATAAAATGTTGCTTAATAAAGGTTTTTTGCAAAAGTCTTGGTATTCCCATGTCGAGAGATCCTCTTATAGTAGATGCAACTATTTTGAGGTTATTATGAGTCTGGAAAATACATAAAAAAAACTTGATATGTGTATAATGAAATTGTTTTTATGTCTTTCTAGACAATGAAATTTATATGTAAATTCTTGAAGGATTTAGATTGTTTTGAAACATAAAAAAGATTTTAGGAATTTGTTAAATAAAACTTCAACAAATTATTATATGGATTAAAGTAATTCCATTGAGTACCACAATGATTATGAGATCACTTAACATGAAAAAAGATCAGTTTTAATTTCATGAAAATGATTAGAAAATATCATGTCTTAGTGAAATTGATGTACTTATATATCCCGCTATTACTATCCATGATATAAATTTATTTATTCTAACCAATTTTGTCAAGGTTTATTAGTTATGAAAGTGTAGAAAAATTATTCGATTAATATGAATTTTGATCGCAAGAAAGTTATTTGTTTGCATACAAAAGTATTGTCATGTTATGTTATTCTACAAGATAGTCTATTTTATTATCATGCAATTGAAGTGTTCGCCACTTGGTTGTTTCTATGAAGAAGTCAAATGAGCAATTTTCCTGTGATAATGAGGTAACCAACAAAGTGATTGTCAAGAATATATTAGGTCGAGTTCAAAGACTCAACATATTCAAAAAGACAAGAAAATGGTACACCTGAATGAGCTCAAGCATGCAACATATTCATGAATGTGATTTAGCTACAAAGACGCTGCAAATATCAACATTTGAAAAACTAAATATACAATATTGAGAGGCATTATATACAAAAATTAAGTGATGTTAATCAGGGGGAGTATAATACGCGCTGCACTATTTTTCTTAGCCGAAATTTTGTCCCACTGAATTTTTCTGGCAGGATGTTTAACGAGGCAACAAGTAATGCTTATTACACGACAAAGTGTACTCGTTTTTTTTTCCCACATAATGTTTTCTAGTAAAATTTTAACGAGACACATTATCTGTTACTGGATATCAGGGGGAGTGTTTAAAATATATCTTTATTTTAGACGTCCATTACACAAATATTATTAACTCCCACTACTTCTATCCATTATGAAGATAATCTCCAATATTCATCACCATTATTCTTGTAAACCTTATAACTTCATAACCTCCCTATTATCTCAATGTTTAATATCATCTTAGTGACAACCTTTTGTATGTCTCTATGAAAACTATAAATAGAGACATAAGAATTCATACTTGGACACACTTGATACTTGGAAGAATATTTGAAAAATACATGGAAGGAACAAGAAAAGTTATGTCCTCTCTCTACACTCTCTTCTTTTGTCTTTCTTTACATGCTTTATTTATGTTTCTTGTCTTATTTTCTTACTTAATTTTACGACACTCTTGTATATTTTACTCTTTTTCTTTTGATTTTTTCCCCTATATTCTATTGATGTGCTGAGTTTTCTTTAAGTTGGAGTACGAGCGCAACATATATATGTAGTGGAGCACAGGCAGGGCATGCGAACTGCTGTGTCTACATTGGAGCGTCACGTTGATGTGATCTAAGTGCCTTACGTGTGTTGATCACTGCTAAGAGCCAATTATATGGCCAAAACTTGTTACTAGTTTGGTTCAAAAATATCCTACTGTTAATAGTTTGGCTAAAAAAACTCATACTATTACTTTATTGAGTCAAAAATATCTTTTTTCTAATAAACATTTTTTTAACATATTCTTTTCCTAAACCCTTTTAACTAATAAAAATACTTTTTTTTTCATAATCTTGTTTTATCGATTAATATAGAATAACCCCCCCCCCCCCCCAAATATCAAAGTAACTCAATTATTAATCTTCATTTAAATAACGATAAATTTTTTTCCTAAAAACCTAAAAAATATTTTTATTTTTTAGTATTTTTTAAAATTGAAGTAGGATAAATATTAGCTAATATATTATTTAATTTTAACGTTAAAATTAAAAAAAAAGTTCGACAATAGCACCATTAACGATATTTTAAAGATATTTTGTGATTAGGAAACTTTTTACGTCAACGAAAGAAACAACCAGATAAGAGGTAAACTCAGATTATCATAGTAGCTCCATTATTAATTTTCATTTACACAAAGATAAAATTCTTTTCTCTAATAAACTAATTTTTTTTATTTCTTAGTATTTTTCGAATTGAATTAAGATAAACATTTACCAATATATTCTTTGATTTTAAGATTAAAATAAAAATAAGTTCAACAATAACTCCATCAATGATACTTAAAAGATATTTTATAATTTAAAATAATGCAATAAATTTTCATGGTTTATGATATTATGATTATTGTATCTACCTTTAAAATCAATGATTATATTAGTAAATACTTATCGTTTTTCAAATCGAAAAGAATATGAAATAAAAATATTTTTTATTTTATTAGGAAAAGAATTTTGTCATTATCAAAATAAAAACTAATAATGAGTTACTATAATCTTATATATATGACCTATATTATCAGCTAAAATTAGTACACAAAATTATTCTATTTTAAATGCTAAAATGACATTAAAAATTTAAAAAAAAATACTTCCCACTTTCTTATTCATTAAATAGATTTTATAAGAAAAAAAACAAGAAAAGAGTTATTTACAAATAAAATTTTTATTAAAAAATAATACGTTTAAAAAGAAAAAATATTTATATTTATCAAGAAAATAATAATTTTTTTATCCAATTAAGTAATAATAGGAATATTTTTAGATCAATTTTTAATAAAGATTATTTTTATTTAATTTTACATAATTGAGCAATTTTTAACCAATTTTCATTTATTTATTTACATTCTAGTGCCAAGGTAGGACACGCTATAAATCCTAATTTTTATCATTATTTTGACTTCTGCGCATTTCTTATTTACTACATCTGTAATGATGTTTCTAAATTGAGAAAAATTATAAAATTAGCTACTAGACACCCCGCTTGGTAGATTTGTTTTTTTAAAAAATCTCGAGAAGTAAATGTTGGAAAAGAAAAGAAATAAAAGATAATTAATGTAAAAAGAAAAATATTTTTTAAAATAAAAAAAACAGAAACTTAAATAATAGTAAAAAAAAAATTAAACAGGAAAAAAACTTAAATGTAACTTAGGGTGAGTGAATTAAAGCTGACAAAAAAGGTTTCAAAATTTAAAAAAAAGTGATACAAGTCTTAATTATTGAGTAAATGTATTTGTCACCTCCCACTCAATTTTCGAACTCTCTGTTCTCTGTTTTGGATGAGTAAATTAAGGGTGAAAAAAAAATTTCAAAACTAAAAAAAAGTGACACAAGTCTTAATTATTGAGTAGAGGTGACAAAAACCTTCAAGTTTTGTTATATATACAAAACCCCTATCTCCCCTTACGTATATTCACCCTCTCCCTCTCCTCCCACGCCATCCCACCCCCCTCCCATACCTCATCCTCCCCCACTCCACCCTCACTCCCTTCCGTCATCACCTCCCCATCCTCCTTCGTTGTCAGGTCCTCCGCCATTATCACTATCCTATCTACCCCCACCTGCTTCTCCTCTACCACCACTATCACCTTCACCATTATCACTCCTCATTCTCTATTTCACCATCATAGCCACCATGAGCTTCTCCTCTACTATATTTCATACACTTTCCATTCTACACCTTCTGCCAAAAAATCAAACAACTGTCGAAGTTGCTGCAATAACTTCAAGAGAAGAAGAAAAATAAAGCCATAAAAAAGATAAAACAACAACAGCAATGAAGGTGATGCGGCAACGATGCTGACGGCAACAACAACAACAACGGTGACATAGACAGAGGAAGAGGAGGAAGAAGAAGAAGAATATGAAAAGATAAAAATGTAAGGGGTAATTTAAATTTTGAAATTGTTTAGGAGGGAAGTTTTTTTAAACTTATCAAAATTTTAAATTACACCCTAAAATCTTTAATCACTCTAATAAGGTTCACTTTTTAATTAATAATAATTAATCAAGTTGAAATCACATTTTTTAATTTCAAAACTTACTTATCACCTCCCACTAAATTTTCGATGTAAGTTTGTAATTACACCATATGATTATAAGCATTTTTACCTCTATAGCTAACAATCATGTTAAGACTAGATAATTATACTCAAATTCAATTTGGTGATGACTTTCCAAAAATACTTTCAGTAGTCTCTTAGTTTATAAAATAAGATGAGATATCTTAATGTTAAGTTTGATATTAAATTTATGGGTGAAAATTGTTTTCATCCCCAACTTTGTTTTAAATATTAAACTGCTCTCTCAACTTTGAAATACCTGTTTTACTCTTGTTATTTTCAATCCTTCATTTATGTAATACTTTTTTTATGTCATATATAATATTTATTTTTTAACCTAGATATTTATAATTTCTAATTTAAATTCACTAATATTATAAGTAGAACAATACTTCTATGAATTTGCCATAAAATCTAATATTATTTGTATTTTTAATTATTATTATTAAAATACTATATGCATTAAATGTGTATATATATATATGTGCATGCATGTGTGTGCATTTATGTTTCTCCTCTTTCTTATCTTCTATTGTCTATATAAATAAATAATTTTTTTATTATTAATGGACTATTTTATAAATTATATAATTAAAATTAATTTACATTATAAATAAATAACTTTTAAATTTGTCATTATTTTTTTATTTCATGTATTGAGATATATTTATAAATTATTATTACTTTTTATTTTCACTTGTGAAAATAAATATTAGAGTTTAATTATTATTAATGAAATTATTTTTTATTTTGCTAATTTATTTCATTATAGAGTGTCATTAACTTATATACTCAATTAGTATTATTTGTTTTTATTTTATCCTAAAAGTTAATATTTATTTTTTAAATAAAAAAATTGTTATATACAGTTAAAAAAAGTTATGATTTTAAAGAAGTAAAAGGAATAAGACAAAATTGATAATGTAAGAGTAAAACAGATATTTTAAAAAGTCAACAAATATATATTTTAAAAAGTTAATTTAGATAAAAGAGGAGATTGCCTATTATTCAAAGTCGAGAAGAGAATTTAATTTTTAAAATAAAATTTGAAGATGAAAACAATTTTCACCCTTAAATTTATATCATCATTAATTTAAGATAAATTTATAACTCAAATTTCATTTTATTTTAAATACAATAAATTAATTTTATAATTATAATTTTAAAATTATAATCACAAAATAACTTTATACGCATATTAAAGAGTGAGAGGATAAAAATTACATTTAAAATATTTAAATATATTAAATTTTAAATATTTATTTTTTCAATCTCAAATTCAATATTTATCGAAACGCAATTAAGTATCAATTGCTTACATTTTCCGCTTACAATATTAAATGATCCATTACATACCTTTCACCGTACGTTAAATGACAAACCTAAACCCCACCTCCTCTCGACTCCCCGGAGAAGGAAAAAAAAATGAGAGAGAGAAAAACCTTTGGTCAGAAAACGAGGTTTTAAACAATTCAACATAAAACCCTCTGTTTTCTGTTGTAGTCTCACTTGCATATATTTGGATCTATTGCCGGAAAGTTGTACTGATGGCGTATTCACAGCCGCCATCGGCAAAGGACTTTTGCGGTCTCTCAGTTCCACCTCCGGACCATGGAAGTAACAGTAACAGTAACGTCGAGTCTGGTGCATTCAACGACGAAGTCATGCTTGATGACCTCGGCTTCAACTTATCCTTCGACGACATCTTCCCTCCTCCCGAGGCTGATGCTGCCTTTCTCAACCCCAATTCTCTGAGTGTTTCTTATTCGGGTTTGGAAGCGGGTCGGATTTACCCAGGTGGATTTGGTCAATCTGGGAATCAGCTGATCGAAACATTTAACCATTCTTCTCACATTTTCAAGTCCTCTCCGGAATTGCGTCATGTCTCCGTCGACCTGGGTACGTCCGAGGCGGGTTATAGCTCCGGAAGTCAAAGTTCGAGTGGGTCCCTTGTTTTTAGCGCGGATGTCTCTGAATATCTGAATGTGCCGTCGCCCGAGTCTGATCACGAGGCCTCCCTGGAGTCTGGAAATGACTACAAGGGTTTGGATGATTCAAGAATTTTGAACTGCCCTTCACCGGAGTCGCAGGGTTCTGGCAATTGTGGCTCCAATGACTCTGAAGCTTTGACTTATCCGAGGGTTTCGAGCAATTCGGTAACTTCCTCTCCTAATTTCGTGAATAATTTAATGAAATATGGAGTAGTGGAACAGAAAATTAAATTAGAGGACTCTAATACAAAATACAGTAAGTGTAGCTCAATCTTGAAGAGGAAAAAAGTGAGTGAAGATTCAAACAAGGTAAACAAATACCAAAAATCTAATTTTGTGGTTGAGTGTAGCAATGTTAGTAATGATAGTGAAGGAGATGAAAAGAGGAAAGCAAGATTGATGAGGAATAGGGAAAGTGCTCAGCTCTCAAGGCAAAGGAAAAAGCATTACGTTGAGGAGTTAGAGGATAAGGTGAGGGCAATGCATTCAACAATCCAAGATTTGAATGTTAAGATATCATATATAATGTCGGAGAATGCGACTTTAAGGTCACAGATGGGCAGCGCTGGTGTGCCTTCGCAGATGCCACCCCCTGGCATGTATCCACATCCCCCAGTGATGTATCCTTGGATGCCTTGTGCTCCGCCTTATATAGTGAAGCCACAAGGATCGCAAGTGCCTTTGATTCCCATTCCGAGGTTGAAACCACAAGCAGCGTCTCCTCCACCCAAGAGTAGTAAGAAAGTAGAGAATAAGAAGACCGAGATTAAAACCAAGAGGGTTGCAAGCATTAGTTTCCTTGGCTTGTTGTTCTTCATGCTTCTATTTGGTGGATTGGTTCCTATAGTAAATTTGAGATATGGAGGATTGAGAGAACCTTTTACAAGTCAAGATTTTTCTCGAAGTGGGTACAATGAAAGGCATCATGGAAGAGTTTTGGCCGTTGATGGGAAACTTAATGAGAGTAGTTATTCAGGGCATCATAATGTGGGGGATTACAACAATAATTGCAGTCGGCGAGGCCAGGGAGGAGATGGTCAACCAAATTTCAATAGAGGCGCGAATGGGTTCATCAGCTCAGGCAATTGTAGTGAGCCTCTAATGGCCTCTTTGTACGTTCCTAGGAATGATAAACTTGTGAAGATTGATGGAAACTTGATAATTCATTCTGTTTTGGCAAGTGAGAAAGCCATGGCATCTCATAGAAGTGGAGATAGGAAGAGCAACGGAGAGACAGGTCTTGCAGTTCCTAGAGATTTGGCCCCTGCCATCCCAGGGAGGCATCCCCACCGTTACCCTAGTCCTGCTGATGGGAAACGGGCTCTTGGCTCTGAGGATAAAGAGAAAGCAAAGTCCACTATGCAGCAATGGTTCCTTGAAGGCGTTGCTGGTAAGTGCTGATAAATTACATTCCAATCTTCCAGTTTCCTGTCTTCGATAAGTAACTGTATGGTATATTTGTCCTAAGTTCTTTCTTTATTGAATACAGATCTTTCTCTTTGCACCATTTTCTTTTAACTAAATCAGTACCTACTGTACAAAATCTGACTCTAAGTTACCTCCTAAATAGATAGTTGCTTCTGCAATGCACATGGTTTGTATAACAGGGAATTGCTTTCTACTTGGTACTGTCCATTTCTTGGTTGCTGTTTATGCATAGGTGCTTAATATTTCTGATCAAATTTAACTTAGGACATTTTTGCTCTGTTTCGTGCTCACAGCAGCCTCCCCTTATTGGCTATTTTAATGCTTTTGTTTTCACATTTGTGCAGGGCCTATGTTGAGCTCAGGCATGTGTACTGAAGTCTTCCAGTTTGATGTGTCTTCATCTCCAGGAGCCATCGTTCCTACTTCCTCTGTTAGGAATGTTTCTACAGAACAGAGGCAGAATGCTACACGCACCAACAATGGAAGAAGTAGAAGGATCCTTAATGGTCTTTCTGTTCCTGTTACAGGAATTTCTCACAACATATCTGAAGAACATGAGGAGGGTAGAACTGGAAAAAAAGATGACCTAGCTAGAAATAGTTCACTTTCTTCAATGGTTGTCTCTGTGCTAGTTGATCCAAGAGAGACAGGTGATGCTGATGGGGATGTCAGGATTGGACGAAAGTCCATCTCTCGGATTTTTGTTGTTGTGTTGATAGATAGTGTGAAGTATGTCACCTATTCTTGCATGCTTCCTTTTAAAGGATCTGTTCCTCTAGTGACTAACTGAAGATGGAGAAGTTATGTTGTAAAAGCATCTTTACTGATCCCTGAACAATTTTGTAGATTCAGACTAGATGTTGTGTTTACAACTCTTGTAGCTTCCATTTGTAGATTCAGACTAACTAATAGATGGGAACTTCTCTCTTATGTTGGTTCAGGCTGGATAGCCTTGGTTGCAATACAAAGATTATGTGCTTGTAAGTTATCCGGCGACCTTAAATATATAAGGTTTTGCTAACCTAATACAATGAAATAGTTGGATTTCATTTTATCCCTTTTTAAAATAATTTCTTTAAATGTCCCTAATATTTTATTGTAACATATTCGTAAATTAGATCTTATGGTCATTTCACACAAATTATACCCAACCTCATTACTCCCACGATTCACCGTTGCTCCCTCGGTTTGGATCCAACTCCAAACTACCATAAGTTGTCCTCCAGCAAGGAGTAGTGTCTTTTATGGAATGCCAGCTGGGAGTGCTAAATTAACTTTTGTATTTGTGGTACAAGACACTCTCATTTTCTTTCTTTAGGACTCGTCCAGTTTTCCGTGCAGAAACTTCACAAACTAGGTCATCACTAAATAGCTATAAGGTCCCCGCTAAGGAATTCTTAGAAGTAAAAGTCGTAACGCAAGGAAAAATGTGGTTTCTGGGAAAACCCCAACGGCTACTGTGGAAGAAAACCTTTATCCTTGGTTGAATCTAACAAAATAATTTAAAAAAAAAAAACAAAAGAGGGGAAGGGAAATTAGCATTTAGGATTTTGGTAAAAATCCTACTAATGTTTTGTTAGTGTGCTGTTTCCCTTTTCCTTTTCATTGTTTCTCGTTTCATTTGCAAATTTATTTTTTTTCTCTACGTTGTTTATGTTTGTGCATGGTGGAACAGACCGGCATCCGGTATCTTTAACTTGCTTGAGCAGGCCAGCTCTATGTGAATAATACAACACAAAATACCACCATAAGAGAAAGAGGGCATATGGACTTGTGCAACATTTAAAAGAGACTTTCTTCATACATGAAGGAAGATACGAAATCCCAAAACACGAGTTTAACTGATTGTCCATCTATAACTCTCCATATATATTATATTAAAAGTGAGAAATATTAGATTGAACTTTTTGTCCTTTATTAAAAAATATCATAATAGACAAAATAGTTATTTATTATTTTTATATAATTATTGTTTAAAATTTTCATCACCTTATTTTATCATATAAGATTTTATATTTATGACATAAACTTTATTTATAGTGTAAACCTAAAAAATAAATAAATATTTACATCAAATTTTCTTTTCCTTTCACGGAAGTTTTTTTCTTTGATTTGAAATATTTTCTATTTCCTTTTTTATGGTACGAGTTCTTTCTTCTTTTTTTTTTCCTTTTGATAGTTTTGTTTCCTTTTGTATACATAAATTTTTTATTTTATTTTTTTTAATTTTAATTTTCTAATATTTTGATATTTTCAGAAAAAAATCGATTTATAAATTCTTCTAATTCTATAAAAAGATTTATAATTGTATAGTACCTTTGATTCAATTTTCAACCTGATATGCTTTCATGTTAATCTATTTTTTTTTTTTTTATGTTATGAATTTTTTTTAATGTTGTGGATTCTATGATAGCTCAAGTTGTTTATATTCAAAATAATTTAACTTTAATTGTCTCCTTTAGTTGAGTCTAATATCGATACCATTTTATCTTCTTTATTTGAGTTTTATATTGATATTATGTGATCATTTTGTGTTATTTGGAAGTTGTAACTGCATTCTTTATCTACTCATATATTCACAAGTTTCATCTTTTCAGGTAAAGTAATCTCTTCATCTCATAAAATAATTTTAAAAAAAATAAAATTATAAATTATTATAATTATAACTCTTGTGCATAATTTGTTTTAGATAATCTCGCAATGAAATCTGAAAAGAATTTCATGAACGAAGTTGTGTCAATTAACAACTTAAGGCGATATAATTCTCATTGAATAATAAAAGTCTTAGTAATTGAAAATGTATTAGCAAAAGAGTATAAAAAGGGAACAAAGGAAGGGACACGAATGACTATAACATTAGTTGACGAAGAGGTAATATTTATATTTTTTTTATATATGTTTGAGTTCTAATATATTTTTATTATATTCTATATGTTATACATACATACATACATACATACATATATATATATATATATATATATATATATATATATATATATATATATATATATATATATATATTAACCATTAAAACTTAATTTTTTGCACCTCACAAAAATTCATGCTATATTTTTCAATAATTATATTGAAAAGTGCAAAAAATATCTACAAAAAGACATGATCTGTTACATTATAAACAAATGCATTAATAGTGTTAATCCTAATCTTAAATAAGTAAACGGGAAGATTGAGGTTGGATTCAATGATAACACTATAATACAGGAATGCAATAGTCACTTTTCTACTGTTACTTTTTCAAACTATTTTATTTCGTTTGAAAATGCAATACAATCTTTGGTAATTTCTTTAGATTTCACCAACTAATCTAACATTCAATATATGCATAATATTTTACTCATATTTACGTAATAAGATATTCTTTGTAGATATAAGCATGCAGATCCTTAAAAATGTAAATTGAACTTCTTTCCCTTTATTAAAACATTAGATAATGGATAAAATTGTCATTTACTATTTTTTTCTCAATTAGTTGTTATTTAATTATTATAGATTTTTACTAATTTGTAAAAGGTAAAACATCCTGATATTTAGTATTTTAAAATTGACTAAAATTTTACTTCTTAAATCTTTGTATATTTGAACTATATTAAAAATCCTAACATTTAAAACTTTAAAATCAATTACAATTCTGTTAACTTATATATCAATCTATTATTTAGTAAACTAACTAATTATTCATCACAATATTTTAATACACAAAAATAAATTAAATAGTGTAATTTTATTATGTATTAATACGTGAATTCCTCCTCCCCCTTCTTCTTTTTAAAAAAAATTGTATAATTGAAAAAAATAAAATAAAAATACAATATACTTTAAGTTGTTTTAATTAATCAAACACTCTTATTATTCACTCTTTTGAGTTAAATCTACGCTATTTTTTTATTTAATTTATGTGAGATGTTTGATTAAATACATAGATTAAGAGAAAGATAAAAAAAATAAGCTGAAATCATCTCATAAAAGGTAAAATGAAAAGTTTAAAATTAAGTTACTATTAAATAATTAAAGTGCGAAGTCTCGTAGAAAAATATTATTCAGCTTTTTACCTTTTCAAAAATAGCATTCATACTTGACAAAATATTTATATAATTATTTTTTTAATATTTTAAAATTAACTAAATTTTATGTATTAAATTCTTCCTTATTTAAATTATATGGAAATTTTTTATATTTATATATACATATAATGCATGCATTTAAGTACTCATGTAAAAGCAAACGATTTTCCACCTTTCAATTAAAGGTTATTTGTATGACGTTTTTGTTCATTAAAACAAATATTAGAACAAACTGAAGAAAGAACTACTAGATTGGATCAAACTCTTAAACATAATTATTTATCAACTTGAAATTCATAATTTCCTTTCTAAATTCTTATATTATTATATAAACATATTTTTTAAAATATTATTTATTCTATTTTTATAATTTATAAATTATAAATTATAAATTATAAATTATAAATTATAAATTATAAGTTGTCATTTATAATTTTTATATAATTATTATTATTTAAATTTATTATTTTTAATTATTTCATTATCTTATTTTATCATATTAGGTTTCTATTTATGGCATAACTCTACTTGAGTGTAAACCTTAAAAAAAGTAAAAATAATTCACTGTACTTTATTATATTAAATTTTCTACTCGTGGTATAACTCTATTTATAATATAAACCTCATTAAAATAAAATAAAAAATTCTTCCAATGAAAGTTTTTTTCCTTTTGATTACTTGTTTCTTCATAGTAATGATTTTTTTTTTCTTTTTGATAATTTTTTTTCTTTTTAATAATAATGTCCATTCTTGTAGTTTTAAATTCTTTTTAATTTATAAATTCTTCTACTCTTATAAAAGAATTTATAATTGTATAATTTAATTCATCAACTCTTCTACATTAACACTTTGTTAATCTATCTTTATTTTTTCATGTTGTGAATTTTTTTTATATTGTGAATTTTAAAAAAAACAATGATAATTGCTACGTCAGCTCAAGTTGTTTATATTAAAAATAATTTAATTTAGGTTGTCTCTTTTAGTTGATTCTCATATTGATACTATATTATCTCCTTTAAATTGAGTCTTATATTGATATTATGTGATTTAAAATTTGTGTTATTTGTAACTGATATTCTTCATCTACTCATACATTCACAACATCTATTCAGGTAAAGTAATCTCTTCATCTCATAAAATAATTTTTTTTATAAAATTATAAATTATTATAATTATAACTTTTGTGCATAATTTTATATTTTATATTTTTGCATATATGTTTGAGTTCTTATCTATTTTTATTATATATATATTGACCATTAAAGTTTAATTTTTTGGAGGGTACAAAAGTTCATGTTATACTTTTTAATACTTATATCAAAAAGTGAAAGAAAATACTTATAATAAGGCAAGATATGTCACATCATAGACGATCGCATTAATAGTGTTAATCCTATTTTTGTATCGTTAAATAAGGAGATTAAGGTTTGATTCAATGACAACACTATAATCCAAGAATAGACAATCATTTTTCTACTGTTATTTTTTCAAACAATTTTGTTTCATTTGAAAATGCAATACAATCTTTGGTAAATTCTTTAGATTTCATCAACTAATCTAACGTTTAATATATGCATAATATTTTAATCATATTTATTTAACAAAATATTTTTTGTAAATATAAGCATGAAGGTTTCAAAATATTGATTGGGTTTTTTGCCTTTCATTAAAAGATTCTACAATAGACAAATTCATCATTCATTATTTTAGAAGCGTCTTCTTAATGCTAATATTTATATTAAATGTTAATCTGTTAATAGTGTAGTATTTTGTATACATATAATGCATGCATTTAAACACTCATGTAGAAATAGACAATTTTTTTTACCCTTCAATCAAACGCATTGCTACGACGTTTTTGTTCATTGAAATAATATTAGAACAAACTGAAGAAATAACTATTGGACTGGATGAAACTTTTAAACATAATCATTTTGCAATTTGAAATTTATAATTTTATTTTTAAATTCTTATATTGTTACACACACACATCTTTTAAATATTATTTATGCTATTTTTAAATTTTTTGTTCTTATTAAGTGAGGGACACACACGAGAAGCATACACAAAAACTAGTCACACATAATAACAAGGACATGACCACATGTCTACAAAGCCTCTAGAGATCCTAACAATAGCAGAAAGATCAGAACAGGGGCCCTGATATACCCAAAACATCTATGTACATACTAGGATTCTCTAACCTTGCCTTGATGAGAATAGGGCTCAACGAAAGCAACCAAGCTAGAGGAGTCAGCCTAGGGTGGATGCCTACCAACATGTGCGTCTATACCTATAGTGTGAGTACAGCGTCCCCAAGAAAAAGAGATGTGAGTAGATATGAAATAGTAACGAGTATGATAAGACAGATAAAATGATATAAAGAAGAACAATAAGCAACAGGAAGTTACACAAATAGAAAACACCGTCATAAGGACTAGACGGCACCATTTTGATCCATTATGCTTAGCATTGGAGAGTCATATACATTTCTTATTTCTTTGGGAACAACTCTTATTTTCTTCATCTTTTGTGGATTCTTCGGGAATGGTATTTTCCCCATTCCAAGGCCTTTGTGCTAGGCACAAAAATGTTTGTGTCTAAGGAAGTTATCTGCCACATCTAGGCCTTGGCTCGGTAAGAATATTAGTGTGATGATGCGGGTCGTTATCTGCCATGCCTGGGACCTTCATCCTTTGGACAGATAAAAATAAACAGGGTCATTATCTGCCACGCCCGAGCCCTTTGTCCTTTGGATGAAAAAAAACTTTAATAGTACTTATCTTATCATTAGAGATCACTGATTCAATACATCATTCTTTGAGATTCATGATTGCATGGTCATTTGAAAGCATCACATATTCTTTATCTTACACATTCTTTATGCTTTGGGGGTACCAATGAAATAGTATATATACACACATAAGAGATGTACGACACAACCAAAAGATATGGATACTTCAATACGTTAGAACTTAACAACCATATAAGTCAATAATGGTGAGAAGTTCTTCTAAGATGTTATGAGATGGGGAAAACATTTGCATAACAAGAACAACCCTTGTGAGATGGAGAAATACTCAAGGAATTAAAAAGATCACTTTTACGCTTAATTGGAGAGTCAAGATACTTTATGGCTCACAATTGATCAATACAGCCACACAAGGAACATTCACATATTTACAAGAAATTCATGTTATAGGGGGGGAGGGGGGGAATGGAGTTTGCGTTACATACCATCACAATTCGCCTCTCAATATTACCTTGAAGTTAAAATTCCTTATTAAGGTCAATCTGCATGAAAAATGAGGGTGCCTATATTATAATTGGTGCCAAAGCCTCAATTTCTAGCTTAGAAAGACATTTTCTCAAACATTCGGAGGGCATAAGTGGTTTGAGCCCTCTATGGATGGGTTGTTCTAGGACCCACCTCTACTACATCCCAATTTCAACATAACCAACCCGATACAACTTCACAAAATCACCCACATCCATTCTTAACTCAAAAACAGTCTCTTTACCCCTGAACCCTGGGTTATAACATGGACTCATGGCTTCCTATCATCATTGCATAAATCTTAACCTTGGAGTAGCCCTAGAGATAAGAAATACTACCCATGCAAGATTTTAAGATGAGGTACTTAACATTAGGAAAGAGAAGATGCCTATACTTCTAAACCTTGAACCTCACATATTGTTCTTGACTGTGCTAGAGGAGAAAGAGAAGATTGATGTCAATTCTTAAACAGTTTCCTGGGATATGTTTCAAGATTATGGAAGTTGTTCCTCTATGCATGGGTTACATTATGTTATAGGTTAACATAATTCAGAAGAAAATTTTCAATTCAACTCTAGAGTTGCGGGATGACTTTTTGACTCAATTTTTCAAATAAAAATACATATTAAAAGTATAGATGTCATTGGGTTTATATCTCATGAGGATTCTATACTTGAACAGATTTGGACAGTATGAAAGCATTACAGAAGGGCAAGTTAATAATTGGAAAAAATACATACCATAGCACATTTAAGAAACTATTTACATATAATGGCCATAATTTTAAAAAATTACACATAATGGCTTTATTTTATTTAATGTGCTAGTTTTTATTCTTTTACTTTGTATTTTTACTTTTTTTACCATGTTCCTTAATTTACTGCAGTAACTCTCCACCCAACTCATTTCTTCTCCTCTCTCTCCATCGTCTTCATCTCCAACCCCATATTTTTCTCCTTTAACTGCCCACAAATCTCGCAAAATACACTGTAATTGTTACATAATCTTGTTAAATCAAGTAAGTTTCATTCCTTATTTCTATTTTTTTAAAATTTTAAATATATATATAATTCACTAAAAATTTTATTTTTTTTAAATTCAAATCTTTATTATATTTTGAAATCTCAAGTTGATTTATTTTTTGATTTTGAAAATCATATTTGTACATTTTATAATTTATGTATTATATGTATTTAGATATTTAATTTTGTAATCGTGTATATTTTTAAATTTTAGAATTTTGTATTTTGAGTATTCAAAGCTTCGTCAATGGCGAAAAATACAACACCCAAATGATTAATAATAGGTATATATTCATAAAATATATAAATGTATTTAATTGTATTTATGAAATAAAACGAAATCATATATTACAACTCGATAATGGTATTATGTTACACATATACATTTAAATATTTCAGATATGTATTTGTTGGAATGGTTATGTATTTATCTTTACAAAATATTTATTTTAGCAGTAATATATATTAGTTCTATTTGTCATATATTAAAATACATATACATTTAAATATTTCAGATATGTATTTGTTGGAATGGTTATGTATTTATCTTTACAAAATATTTATTTTAGCAGTAATATATATTAGTTCTATTTTTCATACGCTCAAATACATATACTTTTAAATATTTCAGATATGTATTTGTTGGAATGGTTATGTATTTATCTTTATAAAATATTTATTTTAGTAGGAATATATATTAGTTCTATTTTCATACATTCAAATGTTTATATTTTATGATACAAATTATTCATTTATTACTTATTTTTTCTTATTTTGCTATTTTGTAACAAAGAAATAAACTATTTTGTTAAATTTTTTATTTTTTATTTTACAAGTTGTTATAGTAAATAAGAATTCTACCCTTTATTAGAATTCTATTAATAATAGAACGGAATAATTATCACTTGAGTGATTTATGGTAGTTGAATTTTTATTTGAGACATAATCCCTAAAATCACTCAAATTTCAGATTTTGTATTTGTATTTTGTTACGTTTTACCTATATTAAATACAACACATGACACATAAAATATTACCATTTCATGTAAATAAGTAAATGTTGCTACTTAAAAGCTATTTTCTTTCAAATTATTGCCCATTTATGAAATTTCCTCTTAATAATTTAACGCTTGGGCTTTGATTTGAAAAAAAATAAAGATTTCTTGATTCTTTGAGTTGTTAGTTTTGAGCTAAAAATAAATTGAGGGGTAATGGTGATAAAAGGGTTCTATATAAATGGGATGACGAGCGTTTATGGAGGTACCGATGTCATGATATGAGAAGTTTACATGAAATTTATATGTGTTGACGGTTTATAACTTGTGATGTGATTGATTTATTGAGACTTATACATTATGTAATACTTGATTGTAACTGGATGATCTTTGATTGTAGGGTTGACTGATGAACTCATATTATATACTTGTTCATACATATTCATACCACTCTTATTGTTATATGATAATTATTGGCTAATAGAGTTAGTGAGTTATTTTTAGTGACATTCATATTCTTGTGATACCGGTGAAAAATGATTTCTGCAAGTTGACATCAAGGAAAGCCGATGGAAAATGATTCCGGCGAGAGGTATACCGATGAAAACTGATTCCGGCGAGACGTATACCAATAAAAAATAATTTTGGTGAGTGGTATGCCGATGGAAAGTGGTTGAAGCGAGTGACATGTCAATGAAAAATGATTTCCGCGAGTGTTATGCCGATGAAAAATGATTTTGGTATGTCTTATACTAATGAAGAATGTTTCTAGCGAGTGGTATATCGACAAAAAATGATTTCGGTGTGCCTTATGTCGACAAGAAATGATTTCTGCAAGTATGAGTCCTTGATGAGTCCCGACTATCCGACAAAGGAAACAGGTGCATATAAGTTCTTGATTTGTGTGTTACATTGCATTACATTTCATTTTCATTACATATTGAATTAAGTGTTGAAGCATTGAGATGATTGTGATATTAATTTGACTTTGTACAATTGAGGAATAGTGTGATATCCTCAATAGTTGAGTTCGGATAATATGTGCCTTATTTGCTTTATTGTGTTGATGTTAATATACAACCTGTTGTTGTGGTACATTACTATTAAAGGCAAATAAAAAACTGTTAAAAAGAAACCATTAGGATTATATCTCTTCATTTTTGGAAAGGGTCAATGATCAAAGCTTGTTGAGCACATATGTTTCCTGTATCGCTCTATACTTGTTACACTTTTTTTATGCGTAGGAAATGATTCAGGTACTAGAAGTACTTGAGTTTGCTATGCATTCGAGACTTGTTGTTTAGAATTCAAGATGAGCTCCTTCCTCTTCAGTAATACTGGAGTATAGTGACTCTTTAATTTATCTGTCTTATTTCTTTCTAGATTGTGTTTTTTAGCTTCTGGACTTGCTTTGTATTCTTAGATGCTCTTGTACTAGCTAGATTTGGTGGTTGTTATGGATTAATTCTCTATTTACGCACTTATGATTTATTTGGGAATGACATATTTGCTATGAATATTATTGAGTATTCCACATTTATTTCCACAATATATATTTTTAAATGGTTAATAAAGAAACGATGTGCTCCTACAAGGATGTTGGGTATCCTCATGACTTAAATAAGATTTGGCTCGTGCCATCTATAGAAGGAGAAACAATATACTATAACACTTCGTACCTCCGTACTAGGACTTGAATGGTCCAACGTAAATATGCTTGGTAAAGCCTTACATAAGTTATAAGAGATAAATTTGGAAAGATTAAATTTCAAGTTATACGCTAAGATTAGTCTCAAGTACAACTGCATAAGTGAGGTATAGTCCGTACTTTGAGCCGTGAATGGGATATCAAATGAAGGAGGATAATGTTTGCCAGGTATGAAGCCATGTACTGATTGTATATGAATTATACAGGCCGTATTTTTGCTATAGGCTAAAAGTTATCAATGTACGGTGGGAAATGCGAAGCGTAAGTTGAGTTTGTAGGTAAGGTTTAATTTTAAACGAGCATATCTCCAAATCTATGAAGAGTTTTAAGGTTTTCTACCTAATAAATTAAATCTTTTGAGTCTAGTTTCTAACGTATTCAACTGTTTGTGAATCTAAATTCATAGCAAAATATTATGAGCATTTTACTGAATCACTATTAAGCAGTCGCTATCGAGATACATATGAACATAAGCCAAATTTACGGTCTGCATATGGCCACATATGGACTGCAAGTTGAAGTTAGTGAAGGGGTTTTTGAAGGTTCTTACTTACGACCCTATCTGCAGACCACAAGTAGATATTGTGATTCGTAGATGTGCAGATCGCGGCCGTAAGTGGGGGCTGCCAGCTTTATTTAAGAGCTGGTTTTGAGTTTCTTTTCTCACTTTTCACTCTTTGCTCGACTCCAACAGCCACCTAAAGCTCTCCTCATTCCTCCTAAGTCTAGGTAAATGCTCTCCACGAGTTTTCAACTTAAATCCAAGAAGTTATATATGATCCTAATGTAAAATCTTCCGCCTATCTTTAATGAAATCAAGAACCCACCTCAAGGTTCAAGAATATATTTTCTTTTAAGGTTCTTCTTCAACTTAGGATTTCAAGTCAAGTAAGTGAAGGTATATAAGACTATCTTTATGTGTGGGAGTATAATTATTCCTCCCATGACCATTTCTTTATTCCCATGATATTTCTTCCATGAATATTTAGGATTTACTTTGAAATATGGATAAATTCTCATGATAAATCATGATAAACATCATAAATTTTATGGATTTTGTTATGTCTCATTCTAAGAATATTCCATGCTTTTGTGAAACTTTATCTCAATTATGATTTTGCTCTTTTTGTCAAAATATAAACTTTATACCAAAATGGCTTCTTTTTTAAAAAAAAGATCTTACTCCATGAACTAGGGTGCATGACTACTTATGATTTTTGCAAGCTAAGACACATGAATTGAATTATGTTTTATGGGCTCTTGCGCCAATCATGACTTGTGAACTTTTAAGACTAAGCATGAGTTAGGATTATAGGTGTTAGGGCTAAACTATGAACAAAAAATAAAAGGAGTAGAATGGATGACCAAGAAAGCACAAGTCTATATGAAAAGTACATGAAATTATGTTTGTCGACGTAGGATTTCAATCATACCGTTGGATCAGTTATATCCTTTATGTTTCTCAATGAGGCGTATTATGGATTTCTTGCTAAAAAAATTATGTCATGTATGTCCCTTACCTGGTAAACAGGGGAGAATTTACTAAGGTTCGAGGAGTGTCACGTGACACTGCTTTGTTGAATTTTTTTTACTAAATATATATATATAAATAATAATAATAAAACAAAAATAGAAGATAAATACAGTAAAAGGACACTGCTTGAGCATGAAGCTAATCACTGGCCTGGTGTTTAGTGTCTGGACCTTATATACGCGAGGTCATCCTAAAAGAATTGGCACTATAATTAAGAATTTCTGTAAGTGAATTCATTAAAAATCAACAACCCAATTCATTAAAAACCTTACTATTCTAGCCAGTCATCTAAGCAAAGGTTACTCCTTAATTTTTTTGAAACTTTTTTTAACAATTAGAAAAATAAAAACTTTGCTGGTAGTCCTTGAAGTTGTATTTTTATTTATTTAGTAGCATTTCTGTTAGAATTTTAGAGCATTTTAATATTATGAAAGTGTTTATTTCTCACATTGATGGTGATGAATATGACCTTTACCATTCCATAATCTCTATTTCATTATTCTCTAATTATTCTACCTCATTATGCCTTGTAACCTTTACCATTCCATAATCTCTAGTGCAAAGAAAATTTGAAAAGCATTGCACGGTAAGTATGATACCGAGGAGGCTAGAATAAAAAAAATATGCTGCTAGCAGATTTTTTCGTTTTCAAATGGTGGACAATAAATTAGTAGTAGACCAAAATCAAGACTTTATAATGGTTGTCGGAGAGCTCATGTCCGAGGAGATAAAATTGGAGATAATCTTATTGTTTATGGAATAATAGATAAACTTTCACCTTCTTGGAAGGAGTTTTAAAAAATTATACGCCACAAATAAAAGGAAACCTCACTTGAGACGTTGCTAATGTGAATCCGCATGGAAGAGGAGGCAAGGGGCCAAGATGCACTTTTACAATCAGAAGAGAACAACCTCACATAGAAGGTTAATTTAATTACTTCAAATAATGTTGCTCCTAATACTTATAAAAATACATCTTTGAAGCCTAAGAATAAACACTTTAAGAAAAATAATAGTAGACCTCCCAATAAAAATAGTGGTGGTAATAACCAAGAACAAAATTAACAAGGACAAGATAGAGGATCATGCTTTGTCTGTGGCAAAAGTAAGTATATTGCTCGATTTTGTAAATTTTCAAAACGTGGTCCTATTCCTCCGGCAAACGTTACTGAAGAGCCATTTGTGGTGGTGATAACACACATAAACATGGTTGAAAATGTTGATGGATGGTGGGCCGATTCAGGTGCAAGCCGTCATGTCTGCTATGACAAAGACTGGTTCAAAAGATATACTCCTTTTGAGGAGCCCAAAACTATCATGCTTGGTGATTTTCACACCACTCAAGTGCTTGAAAAGAGACGTCGAGATGAACTTCAGCTCTGGAAGGATATTAACATTGAAAGATATACTTTTTACTGCTTCTATGAGAAAAAAATTTAATGTCTAGTTTTCTTCTTAATAAAAAAGTCTTCAAACAAATTATTGAGTCTGATCAATATGTAATAGTGAAAAAGGGTATTTTTGTGGAAAGGGGTATGCTTGTGATGGTATCGTCAAGTTGAATGTTGAAATGAATAAAGTTTCTACTTCTGTATACATGCTCGTTTGTGTCATATCAATGATCGTTATATAGGAACCATAAATAGTTCAGAATTAATCCATATAGTTAAAAAGAATTTTGAAAAATAAAACAAAAATCACAAAAAGGGCTCACTCTCAAGTTGAAAGAAAAACCGATTTGTTAGAATTAGTTCACATTGATATTTGTGAACTTGAAAGAATTTTAACTTGTGGAGGAAATTTAATACCTCGAAAACCCTAAGATCAGACTGGGGAATTGAAATGGAGAAAACAGAATTTTTCTGCACCAGGTCACAGGACGAGTCGTCCAGTGACCCGTTGGGTGCACACGAGTCGTTAGGTGACTCGTGGGGAGGAGGTTGGACTTGCTTGAGTTTTGGGATTTGGGGCTGACCACGGGTGGGACCATGGGTCATGACCATCACCACGAGCCGCCAGGTGATCCATGGTCAGGGTTGACTGAAGGATGGATGGGATAGTGCATCTAATGACTAGTCACCAAGAGTTATCGGGCACACCACGAGTCGTGGTGTCCCTCGTGGTGACAAGTGTTGAGAAGTTCCAGTGCAGGCAACGAGAAGCAGACCACGAGTCATCCAGTCCTCGTTGGGACTAGCAGTGTGGAATTTCCAGCGAATTTATTAAGGGCTTTTCCATAATTCCTAAGTTCTTAAAGCCTAAACTACGTCATTTTAAGCTCAAAATAGTGTGTTTTAAGAGGGGTAAGTTCATTCTAAGCCTATTCACTTCCACGCATGCAAGTCTAGAAGCTCCTAAGGGTGATCAAGCCTAGATTTCTCAAGTTCTTCCCCAAATTTTCATTGGGCAATCAAGAGAGTTATGAAATCAGATTTCTACAGGTATGTAGGGTTATGAATGGGTGTATCATCCACACCCATATCAAATCCCTCTTCAATTCATGAAATTCTAGTTGATGAATCTATGGGGTTTTAACCCAATATGTGAATTTCCTAAGTATCAATCATGGGTTTGATCTAAATATGTTTCTAGTGTTGAATTATGATTAATGGGCATATTTTATAATATTTTCAATTATAAATTATGTTTCAAGTTTTACGAATTATGATGCCCATCCATGAAAGTTCATGAAAGTTGAGATCTATAATATATGCATTCAAGTATGATCAGATATATATGAAGAAAGTATGGTTTCGAATTACCATGTCTATGTTCATGTTTTCGAATAATCAAGTCTATGTCAAGCATGTTTAAGTATTGAGCAAGCTTATATGATCAAGTATGTTTCATGATATATCTAAATTTCATATTATTAGCTTACCACATGGATTTTGGAGTCTAAACTCCCACTATTTAACCTATTGATATGTTTGAGCTCAAGGCTCCTCATGTTATGATTTCATATTTATACATATATGTTATGAGTCAGCTTCGTCACTAGATGATAGTTTAGCTTCATTGAAAAATGATGGAGAGCATATGCATGTTTTTGGGAGTAGTGTCTAGCACCTAGTAGGCTAAGGGTTAGTCAACCGTATGCCTCAGAACTACACGCCAACATAGGTATGTTTAGATTATTTGAGACCTCCCTTGTGAGCTTCACCTGCCCCCAAGGGGCCTTCAGCTTGATATCAATATTATGGTAGTGTCCTTAGCCCTGGCAAGGCTTTGGACGGCTCTGCCCACTTGAGTGTGATAGTTGGGACCATGTAAGCTCTATCGTGGTAATGTCGATTGTATGACGAGTCTCCCATTGTTCCTCATGATTTCAGTTATGCATGTTCATCAGTCATGTTATTATGTTTTCAACAGGTTTGACCCAATGTTCAATTTTATTCATGATTATTAGTTTTCAGCTTTGGGTTATTCGATTCAGTTATGATATTCAGTTATGTTCAGATCATGATTTCATAAAATAGCATGCAAGCCCTACTCTCAAAATCTTATCTTGATTATGTTTTGTAATATGCATGATTTATGATTTTACTTACTTAGTGATTTTACTTACCTTACATACTCGATACATTTCACGTACTGACCGCATACTGCTGTATCTTTTTATGATACAGGCTCGGATATTCAGGCTCATTCCCGTCATTAGCTAGATCTGCAGTATTAGTACTTTCCAACCAGCGTTGGTTAGTCCTCATCTTTCGAGGGCCCTTCTTTTCAGTTGTATTCAGTATTCTCAGTAGTGAGTTAGTTGGGGTCTTGTCCCATCAACTCGTCAGTAGTAGAGGTTTTTCAGACATAGTATGTATTCAGTTTCAGCCTTGTGTTATGTATTCAGATTTTATGATATTTTCAGACTTTCGCTTTATTATGTTGATTTTAGATATCATGGTCATGCCATAGGTTGACTTGGAGCCTCTCGGGGTTCTTTGTTACGTGTCTCGATCAGGACCTATGTGACAGGAAATAGATATTTTATCACTTTTATTGATGATTTCTCTAAGTATACATATGTTTACTTGATGAAAAATAAAAGTGATTCTTTTGAAAATTTTAAAATTTATCTCCATGAGGTTGAAAATAAGTTTGGCAGAAAAATAAAAAGAATTAGAAGTGATAGAGGCCGTGAATATGAATCTAATGTGTTTAATTCTTTTGTTAGATCATTGAAAATAATTCATGAAACTACTCCATCTTATTCTTCTGCATCTAATGGCGTAGCAGAAAGAAAAAATAGAACCTTAGTTGAGTTGACTAATGTCATGCTTATTGCTTCAAGTGCACCTCTAAGTTTGTGGGGTGAAGCTATTTTGACTACTTGTTATGTATTAAATCGGGTGCTTCATAAAAGGACAAAATTAAAACCATTTGAATTATGGAAATGTTACAAGCCAAATTTGGGATATCTAAGAGTTTGGGGTTGTCTAGCCTATGTGAGGCTAATGGATCCCAAAATTACTAAATTGGGTAAAAAAGTTACTATTTGTGCTTTTCTTGATTATGCTTCAAATAGTATGACCTATAGATTTTTTAATCTTGAAGATAATATAATAATAGAATCAAGTGATGCTATTTTTCATGAAAATAAATTTTCATTTGATTCTAAAAATAGTGGGGGTCAAAGGATTGAAGAAAATATTTTGTTACTACCTAGTTCTTCTACTTCTATCTTGAGAAATAAAGAAAATAATGATTTTGAGTTAAGAAGAAGTAAAAGTGTTAGAGTAAAAAAAAAAATTTGGTCCTGATTTTTATGTTTTTAATGTTGGAGATGACCCTCATACTCTACAAGAAGCTTTATCTTCACATGATGCTATTTTTTAGAAAGAGGCAGTAAATGATGAAATGGAATCACTAAATTTCAATAAAACTTGGAAGTTAGTTGATTTACCACCGGGTTGTAAAATAATTGGGTGTAAATGGGTCATAAGAAAAAAAGTTAAAATTAGATAGATCCATTGATAAATATAAGGCTAGGCTAGTTGCTAAAGGTTTCAAGCAACTAGAAGGCCTAGAATTTTTGATACTTTTTCTCCGGTAACGAGAATTACATCCATTAGATTTTTAATTGTTATTGCTGCAATTTTTTGTTTGCATATTCATCAAATGGATGTAAAAACTGTTTTTTTAAATGGGGGCCTAAATGAAGAGATTTATATGTAACAACCCGAAGGTTTTGTTAAAGCAGACCAAAAAAGTAAAGTATGTAAACTTACTAAATCTCTATATGGCTTGATACAGACACCAAAGCAATGATATGAGAAATTTGATTCCTGCATGATTGAAAATGATTTTAAAACAAATGAGTGTGATAAGTGCATCTACCATAAGTTTTGGAATAATTCACATGTTATTGTTTGCCTCTATGTTGATCATTTATTGATCTTTGGCTCTAACATGAATATTATTGGAGAAACTAAAAATATTCTTAGAAACTATTTTGATATGAAAGATGTTGGTGAGGCAAATTTTATTTTTGGAATAAAAATTACTAGAACATGTGATGGAATTTTTCTTGACCAGTTACATTATGTTGAGAAAATTTAAAAAAAAATATAATTTTCTTGACTGCAAACATGTTGTAACTTCTTTTGATTCAAGTGTTCACTTGTTTCTTGTACAAAGTGAAAATGATGTGATAAATTAGGAGTATGCTAGCTTAATTGGAAGTTTGAGATATGTGACTGATTGCACTCAGACTGATATTTCATATGCAGTAGGAGTACTTAGCAGATTTACAAGCAAGCCAGGTAATGAACACTGACATGCCATAACGAGAGTTACGAGATATTTAACTGGGACAAAAATCAGTGGCTTGTTTTATAAAAAATATCCTGCTGTACGTGAAGGTTTTTCTGATGCAGATTGGAACACTTTGTCTGGTGATTCCTATTCTGCTACTGGCTGTATTTTTACTTTGGGAGGTGGTGCTATTTCTTGAAAATCAAAAAAGCAAACAATTATTGTTAATTCTACCATGGAGCCTGAACTAATTGTTTTAGTTTCAGCTAGTGAGGAAGAGAATTGGTTGAGAGATTTATTATTTCAAATACCTTATATTAAAAAAATAATTCCTCCTATTTTAATTTATTTTGATAGCACCGCTGCAATTGGTAGAGTTCAAAGCCATTATTACAATGGTAGATCTAGACCCATAAGGAGAAAACGCAGTACTGTGAATTATATTTGACAAGTGGTGATTATGTCAAATCTTGTATAATCTTACAGATCCACTGACTAAGGCCTTAGCAAGAGAAAAGGTCTGGAGCACATCGAGGGGGATGAGATTGAAACCCATAAATTCATAAGTCATATATGAGGAAACCCAACGTGGGGACTAGAGATCCTATAACCAGGTTCAATGAGAAAAGTGAATCATATGATGACTTATTGTGAAATGCACTATTATTTTTTTAATTCCTTCCCTATGATGTGAGTGCATTTTTCTTGTAATGATTTGTGGAGGTTGAGTTTAAAAAACTCTTAATGAAAATCTGTAGCTTATATGAGTGGAGTGCTAAACTTACAGGAGCACTCTCGGCAGATTTCAACTATGTGAGTGTGGAAGTAGGTCGCTTCCTATAAGAATAGAGCTTGTTCTCAAAGACACTCATGAAAAACCGGGATAGCACAAGGCTGTAATGTGCTGGCTATTGAAGTTTATGTCAACACCTTGAGTATTGTGTATAAGCAGCGATACTTTATTTCCCTTATGTAGTCATAGTTCAAGTCTGAGACTACTACGACTCTGGAGTAAAGATTACTGTTTTCCTAAGTGAAGGTTCAATGCAGAGCACACCTTCGTTATGTATAATAGTCTCCCTTCAGCTGATAAACTCTCTTACTTTAATATTAAAATAAGTTGGGGATTGTTAGAATTTTAGAGCATTTTAATATTATAACAATATTTATTTCTCACGTTCATGGTGATGAATGTGACCTTTACTATTCCATAACCTCTGTTTGATTATTCTCTAATTATTCTACCTCATATGCTTTGTAATCTGTGTAACCTATGTAACCTCCAAGGCATAATTCTCCCATTACTTACCCACTTTATTACCCACATTCTTTCAATTCATTACAAGAAAAAACTCTTCACCTATAAATAGTGGTAGTCTTGTCTTGTATTGAGGTAGAAGAAAAAATATAGAGTGAAAAAGTGAGTAGAAAAGAGAGTTTTGTTTAGCTAAAGGAAGGTGTTCTTTTGGTGGAACTTTGGACTCAACTCTTGTCCAGAGTTTGTTGAGTCATACATTGTTGTTAAGCTGTTGTATCCTGGAGGGGACAAGTCGAGAAGATTACTGTTAGACCGGTAAAGTTTTGTTGTAGTGGGCTTGAATCTCCTTAAAGATAGCGAGATATCCGTGCTTCAGCCTGAAGATATTTCTTTTCTTCATTTTTGTTTTTCAATTGTAACTGTAATTTCACAAACAATTTCAAATGAGTCTATTATGGATACCTTTCAAAACATAAAATCTCGTCGAGGAGAATTATAGTAATGTACTTGAATTGAGTTTTATTAATATGATTTGAGTTTTTTTTATAATATAATATCACTATAGAGATTTATTATGTGCTTAATTCTTAAAATGACGACACCGCTTATAAAAAATCTTGGGTACGCCATTGCTGGTAAAGTATAGGATGACTTTGCTGATCGTACTAAGAACAGACTTCATATGCTTACATGGTAGTTTATGTTGGTTATACTAATAAACTCCCATAATGAACTATTAAATGATGACACGAATGTTGAGGTCAACCAACCATCGTTTTGAAACCTTTTCAATTTTTTAAATATGACTATGATTTTTTGAGCTATTCTTCTACTTTAGTTATGCTTCATGTTTCATTTTGCCATATTATATACAATATAATTTCAATTGTGCTAATGTTCCTTTTGCTGGGAGCGTTGCATTTTAAGTAATGTAGACTTATGTCCTCAAATAGGAGGACGAACGACCTACTAGGTTATACTCACTCAATATCAGCAAGCCCCAGTTGCTTTTGGGACTGTCATTTATTTCAGTTTTTTTTTATTAGTTCTACTTATAGGTATGCAAGGGCCATTGTCCCAATAAGACAAATTTTTTTACATGTTAGAGGTTTCATAGATTAGTCGAGTTTAGTAGTTTATTCGTGGTGTAAACTTGAAAAATCTCTCCTTTTGATAGAATATAACTTTTCAATTTTATGACTAACTTTTGAATGGAAATTCTTTTCTTTTAAATGATTTTGTGTATGATACAAGTATATTTAATTCTTCTACACATATGTTATGATTCATGTCGTGTAGTTGGTTCGCTTGGATAAGTTAAGACATTAACTGCCGGTTCCACCTAGGATCTAGGCTCAGGGGCATGACATATACGAGGTGAAGTTATGTTAAATGAAGAGAGAAGACCATTGAGAGTACCAAAGTTGGTAGTTAGAGGATAGAGGTTCCACAAGAATTTGATCATCGGTATTAATGGAGATAACTTGCTCGTCATTTTATGGTAAAATGGTGTTTGTGAGTGGTATGGGAGTTATGATAGTGGAGTGGGTATTAGGAATAGAAGGAAGGCATGGAAGGATAGAAATAACAGGTGGAGTGATGGGAAACATACAAAGATGAACAATTGCGGATGCCGTTGGACGGTTAACTAAATCGGTAATAGTAGTTATTGGTGAACGGAATAATGCATAGTTTGCTCCATATGTACGGGAAAAATTGTACTAATTCAGAAATTATGGTGAAAAAATTAGAGTTTTCATAAGGCGAGCAACTCTTATACCATGAAAGGTTTAGAAGAAGTTCATGGTACTACTGGTCGTTTGTATTTTTAATGGTTTCTGTTTTGACCCTTTCCATAGCTTGTGTATATTATTATGATTTGTGGAAATAGGTGAAACTATATCTTAGCTGATAAGATGAATAATGGATGCAATTTTCAGATTTGAAGGTCTGAAATTTGAAATATTTGACCAAATTCAACGTTCTAGGTTAACGAGGTTGCTTTCAAGTGCTGAAATAAGTCCATTAGATTCAATAGGTCAATTTTGACTTTTGGATTGTTGGTATGAATCCTTAGGCGTTTGAGAGTGATATGAGTCATTGGTTTGAATTCTTGAGTTTTAAGAAAGTTAAATTTGACGACGGTCAACTCTCAACAAGACAACCTCAGATTGGTTATTTTATAATTTTAATAGGTTTGGAATGTGTTTTATAATCAACTGGCATATTTGATTTGTTTTCATGGGATTTCAAATGATTTTCGAGGGTCTATTCGGAATTTTGGTTGAAATCTTGTGTTGCTGAACTGCATTCATCTATGCAACCAAATTTGCTCTTCATATTCGTGAGGATCTGGTCACGTTCATGGAGAATGAAAATGGTGGTCTTTGCGTCCCTAGCGTGGTGGTTGCATCTGCATAGAAGAGGGGGATCGGGGTCTGGTCGGTAGTGCATCATGTTCGCGACGAAAAAATGATACCTAGGCAGAATTCAATGACCATTTTTTACCTTAGTCTTAATTTGATATTTGGGGAGTAGGAGCTCAATTTTGGACAATTTCAATGACGATTTTTTAGATTTCTTCATGGGGTAATTGTAACCCTCTACTTATGAATTTTCTACTAATCCTGTCATTTGATTAATGAGTTAATTGGTGTTGAGATTGGGGATTTGGGTTTTTTTTTTAAGGTTGCTATTTATGGGTAAATCTTTTGAAAGAAAATTTTGAATTTCACCTCAGAGGCCCCGGGTTGACTTTTTGACTCGATTGTCAAACTAAACTTTTATATGGAAATCTAGGTGTCTATAGACTCATATAATCATGTAGACTACATATTTGACTAGATTAGGACCATTCGAAAACATTGTAGAAGGGCAAGTCTGTTGTTTGACTTTTTAGGCTCCAATTAAGGTTATTGAGACTTTTCGAAATTCTTTATGAACTATTAATGTGTTTAAATGCAATGGGTAATGGGTGTCCTGTATAAGCATTTATGCAGGTACCAGTGTCATGATATGGGTAGCTTGATGATTTTCTTCTTGATTTGATGAATCTCATGATTACATGAACTTGATTCTTTGCATATTGATTTCGCTAGATTCTTGTGTAGCTTACTTGATATTGTTGAATTAATTTTGGCCGAAGGTTTGTATATGAAATCCTTACTCGGTCATTCGTTCACCTTTTTGCTCTCGCTATTAAATAATTAGGAGTTATCTGTGATTATTTGTGTCGAGAATTGAATCCGGTGTAGAATTTGTTGGGTTGGCATTATATTTCATGCACATTGAAAAAAAAAGTGAAAAGATAAATCCCCAAAAAGGGTCACTTAGAATATTCATAGTATATAGGATTTTCGATACAAGATGTTGCATCCAAAACATTCCTTTAGCGTTGTCCGATACAAGATGCATATATGGTCCTCGGGAGTCCTCCATGGATCCTGACTGTTTGACATAAGAAGCAAGTGTACACAAGTTATTGGCCAGTGTATTGCATCTACATTTCATTTCATCATCATATATTACATATTTATTTTTGAGTGGTGAATGATAAAGTGATTATGCGTGTTACAGTCATACTTGAACCTAAGTTCGACAACTTGCATAACTTGTCCTCTTTTTTGTCAAAATAGAGTCAACACTTAATTTCAGGAAAACTAATAACTTAATTTTTAAAGGCATTTTTTTTTAGAAAACCTTTATTTAAAAATTTAAATTTTGGGTAAGAGTTCAAATAATCTTTTCAGGAAGGGTTTAAACACCCCAAAAGATATCGAAATGCGGTTAACCGACATATAAAATATTTTTGGTTAACTTCGAAAAATCTGAAATCTGAAATGCGTTTCAAATGGGTCTATTATGGATACCTTTTAAAATATGAAATCTCGTCGAGTAGAATTGTAGTAATGTATTTGAATTGAGTTTTATTAATATGATTTGAGTTTTTTTATAATCTAATATTACTATAGCGATTTATTATGTGCTCAATTCTTTAAATGGTGACACCGCTTATAAAAAATCTGTATGCCACTGCATTCATGTTACTTTTTCTAACGAAATTATATATATAAAAAAAGTCATTTAAATGTCATATTTATTTTGACGTCAATAGTTGTTATAATAATTTTAATTTTTTATATAATATTAAATTTAATATATTGATGCGAGATACACATGCAAAACACGTACGATAAACTAGTTGGTATAAAAATATTCCTACCCTATTTTTTTGGCTGAAAAATTTCCCAAACTAACTCCTCAAACTAACACCCTAAACTTGATAGTTTTTTTTCAATTTTAAAAAGTCACATGACTTATTATGATTGACCACAAAATTTATTTAATAAAAATTATACTCACCATTTTTTAAATGCAAACCCAATAACCCGTTTCACTTTAAAAAGAATCATTTGCGTCCTCTTATACAAAACTATATTCTTAATTCCTTATAGAATCTCCCATAACATTTTCTTTCCTTTTTTTTTTTTTTTTTTTTGTATTTCCATTTCATGCAAAGAGATCATTTGGGATAAGTATATCGCTGTCGACTCTCCTCTCCCTTGATATATAAAACTCATTCATCCTTTAAGTAATGTACGTGTGACAGCGTTTGAACGCTTTTTCATCAGAAACATGGTAAGATCGTATATCTTCAGTTTTACAAAAATTTCTTTTCCAATTATCGTTTCTTATCTAAAAGATATTTTTTTTAATTAGTTTTTCATCTCCTTCACTAATTATTAATTCTTGACTCTAAGAAAAATAAATGAGAGAATAATAGTTGGAAGAATTTTCATATATCTTTTTACAGTGAGTCGGGTTAGCAGATTTGGGTTTAAAAACAGGTGGATTTAATTTTTATTAAAAAAAATTTGGTCAATCATAATAAGTCATGTAACTTTTCTAAATTGGAAAAAACTATCAAGTTAGGTATTAGTTTGGGGCATTTTTGAGCCAAAAAATAGGTTATGGGGTATGTTTAGATCAATAGATGGATTGAGGGTATTTGTGAGTCATTTTATATACGTTAGGGGTATTTTTGACCCTTTTTCATAAATGAATTAACGCTATGAATGAAATCTAAATTTACTTTTTCAAGCCTGTTTTTTTATTTTAAAATTAATTAAATAATGCTTTTTTATCTTAACTAACTTATACATGTGTGTGTAATGTAAATAATTTAGTACACATAGTTACCATTTCTAATTGAAGGAAATAGAATTGCAGTTAAAATTAAAATAGTAAAATATAGGGTCACACACACATGTACATATACAAATTTAGTACGGGTAGTTACAGTTCATAATCTAAAGAAAAGTAGAAGTGTGACTGGAACAGTATAGCAGGCATATAAAATTTAGTTAGAGTAGTTACAGTTCATAATTTAAAGAAAAATGGACTGTAACTCAAATAGTGTAATAATATAACTAAGATTGTTTATTCTAATATTGTCATCAGAAAAATAGTGAAAATAAATTATACCCTTATTTTGGAGTAATTTTATAGGTAAGATATAATATTCATAGTTATTGTATTTTTAAGGCGAAAGTGATTAAAATAAAAAGTAAAGGAAAATAATATTTTAAAAAGTTATTATCCACCTCTAGATGCTTCATACGCGAATGAAAGATCGAATTTACTTACAAAAATTCTTCCTACTTCTCTATTTGAGGATCTTCGGTGCAAGATGGTCATTTCTAATGGATCGTCATCTGGAGGGTGCATATTAAGAAATCATTCTAGTCTCAAGCGATTAGTGGTGTGCAAAAACCACGTAAAAATATTATTCGTTTATTGATATCGGGTTATTGGGTTAATGATTTTTAAATGTTTTTGTAAATTTTTTTTATTGGGCTATCAGTTGGATTTCTGGTTTTAAAATTTTAGTTAATGGTTAAACCGATAACTCAATACTGATTATACTACAATTATCTTTTTATCCCTAATTATAAAATAGTGACTTTAGATTTTAAATACAAACTTTATTTTCTTTTGTAGTTATTGGTTTTAGTGACACTATTTTCTTTTTGAAGTAGTTGGCTTGATGGATTTCTAGCATTAGTGTGAACTGACCTTGTTTTTTTCTTTAGAGATTGCTACCGTGCTACTACATCCATATTTGTTACTTAACTAGAAAGAAATTAATTTTATTTTAGCAATAACTTATGTTAATTTATTTCTGCTTGTAATTCGTGTAGACTTTTATGCACGAAAGTAATGTATATATGAACAATGAAATTAAGAGAAAGCAAAAAAGAAAAAATTAGAGAAGCATTTTCTTATTCGTTAAACGGATAACTAAACCGTTAAGGATCAAAACCGATAAAGAATATCTTATTGATTTGATTATCGATTTAGGATATTTACAAATCGAACCGATAATACACATAACCGCCAAACCGATCGATAAGCACTCCTGAAAGCGATTGATATGATTTGATTACAATTAGGATCTGCTATCTCTTTCACTAGGTGTTGATTACTTGCTCATAAGACGTCCCAATTTACTAGACTTTACAATTGATGTGCATAATCATTCTAATATCGTGTTGAGCCGCAAACAAAATTTTTGAGGTTTATATACTTGAAGAAAACCACACATTTCGTGTTGATCCATGAGATGAAACAATTTCCGCGGGCTCATCACACAATGTTAAATTAAAGTAGGAATTTAGAAGTTGGGTGGAACATAGTGTCATGACTTTGAGCTTGAATTTAAGTAAATGGCGTCTTTCTTATGTGCAGACGGTGCTGTTATAAAATGGAGTATTTACTTGATGTTTATGATATAGTCCGTGAAGCTCTTTTCCACATTATTCAGGTAGAATGAAATCCTGTTATGCCTCATACGTGCTTAATTAGAGCATCATTTCCATGCTGTCTGTTTTTGGAATAAGAAATGTGTGCTTGTTTTAATACTCAAAAGCATGGTGAATTGAATCAATAATGTTTAATATAGAAGTGGCTTATCAAATATATGAGTGGTTGGTACAATCAGTAGGCAAGAAAGAGAGTTTATGATTCTCAAGATCATATCCAATAAGGAAATTCATCTGCGCCAAGTTTCCATAAATACCTACGTAGTGGGGACCGCCATCAACAATCGTCAAACAAGTCAAACCTTCTTCAATTTCTGAAAATGTATTCATAGGTAACAACTCCACATCACCATCCTTGAAATGGAACACAATATTTGGAGCATCCAACACACTGGTTTTCGACTCGTAACATAGTCTAAACTCACCCGACGGATCATATTTCCTCTTCCCTGTCCCAAAAATAATATAATCAAATAATTAAAAAATGTGTGTAGCATATTAAACGTTTAAAATTTAATTTTTACCTTTAATCGATTCCACCAAAACGGATTCCAATTTCTCGTAAAGTTGAGAAGGGAGATATGTCAACGTTGAGCCAGAATCGATTATCATATTTCCCAAACTTCCACCCGTGGCGGAAGAATTTAGTTGTGAATTAGACTTGGATTCCAACTTCTTTTCTCCAACGCTAATACTTTCGAGATTTAAAAAGTAGAATATATCGGGGCCCTTTGGAATTATGGGTGTTGTAATAACGTCAGGCCCCGACACAACTGCCTTACGACCAAAATGAATTTTACTTGTAGCATTGGGAGGAGAAGAAGATGGTGATAAATCAACTGGGGTTAAACAATAAGAGAATCTTCCTTGAACTTGTTTATCAAGTTGTCTAATAATGGAGATTTTTGAACCTCCTAATCCAACAATTCCAGTAGAAAGATTTTTGAAAGTGCCAGCATTATCATGTCCACAACCAAAAACAACATTTGGGATTGAAATACTATCGACGTTTTTGGTATTGGATGTTGATTCAAATGTGAAGGTCTCAAAAGCAATATCACCACTACTATGAGAACCATCACCATATTGCACTTTATATTCACAGACATCTTTTCTAACACAATATTTATCTGTCACCATCTCACATGCCTCAGAGTGACAACCAACGGTTTTATAAGTTGAGCTTTTTCGAGGATCGAAAAGGGGTGCTATTTGTTTAAAACAATGAGTACAAGGCTTGCATTGTATCCATGTCAAATCACTGCCAGTGTCAGTAATCACCATGGTTTCCCTGGGAGGCGTACCGATGGATATATTCATTAAATATTCTCCGGGCATCGGAATGATGTCTGCTTGAATGCCGTCATTGAAAGTTGTGCCGGTGGGATGGACAGAAGAGGCTTTCTTCAAGAAAGATGCTCGGGAAAAAGACCGCTGGCAAGCATTTCGGAAGCGTTGAGAAGGGGTAATGGAGGGGTCGTAGTAGGGAGAAAGGGGAGAATCGCGATGGATGAGGTCAAGGGTGAAGCCATTTAAATCATGATTGGTTTTAGATTTTCTACAAGAAACTAAAGCAAGTTGAGAGAAAGCCATAAAGGCTAAAATGGATAAAAGAAAAAAAGCTTTGGAATTCATTTTTATCGATGGGTTTAAGGAGAATAATAAGACTTGATAGGGTATTAGAAGAGTGATTTATGAATAAGAGTTGTTGATGATTAATGTTAATTTATAGGCAAAAAACAAAAATGCATGTATGAATATTAATTTTTGTGAGGAAAATATGTATGTAAGAATTTTAATTAATTTTGGTAATTGGGGGGGTGGGAATGCATGTAAAATATGGTAAGTTCGGGGATAGGGAATTCTGGTCGAGGAGAGGTGAATATATTATGATTTTGGAAAGGAATGTGGAAATGATTGATACTAATACAGAATAGAAAATATAATTATATAAATTAATTGCGTAAAGAGATTTTCCATAAAATAGATAATGTAACCAAACGATTAACTAAATAGAGAATAGAAATTCTGTTTTGTCCATTAATAAGAAAGTGTCTGTCATTTCATATATAAATAGAAGGATTTTAAACTTTTTAATTAGGCATTTATGTTAATTTGGAGTTTGTTTAAGAATTCAACATAAATAACTATACTGTTAATATATTTGTCTTGTGAGAAGATACTATATTGTGCAAACTATAAAAACATAAATTTCTTTGCGTGACATTAACTTGTTCTTTAGTATGAACATGAATTTAGGGGCATAAGATTATAAATCTTGATTGATCACTGAAACAACTTTTGGATGTTTTCACTCAAAGGGATTTAACTTCTTCTGCACATTAATTGTTTATCTAGCACCTTTTGTTATTAATACAGCACTACTACATTTTTAGTGTATAACGAACACAGAGAATATATATTGCGTGAGTTATAATATATTATGGATAATTTTGATTCGGGATAATGATAATAATTTTAAAATTAAATATTACAGAATTATTTTATTTCATATTTGGTTATGGGTGTTAATTAATTTTCAAACTATTTTATCCCCTCATTTGTACCTAAATGGTGAGGGTTAGCTATCCAAATAAAAGGTGGGATGGTTGATCCCATGAGATATCCCAACCTATCATTAAATATTCTTACTTATTTCATCCCTCGTATCAAATGACTCCAAAGTATATATCCATGTGTCATTCACACGTGTGGCCAATATTATTACACCCTTCATCCCAAATTACTTGCAACTTTTCGATATTCAAACTACATAATATTTTGTCAATACTTCAAAATATATTTTTTTCACCATTTTGATATAAGAAAAATTGTAACTTCCAATGTTTTTATATAGTTTTCAAATATCTAAATATTAACTAGAGAATACTAAATTAACTTAATCCAATTAAGCTCTGAAGATTAATCAAATTAACTCTCGAAAACCTAAATGTGACAAATATTTTAAAACGGAAGAAGTATATATATATTGGTTGGAGGGTGGGTGTTAGTATTGTGTCAAATTTCAATAGCTTTTATTGTTGATAAAGGAGATACAAAGCTTGTTATAGGGACACAGTATGCATTAAAGATATTGCACTATGTGCTGCAATATTTGTACATAGATTTGGTATGATTGGAGTGTGGCGTTTATCAATTTTCTGAACGATGCGTCGTTGGGAAAATTAAGAAAGAGCTTATGATACATGCAGAGATTAAGCTAGCTGGAGAATTTTATCGAATTGAATGTAGGACACACTGTAAGAAATAAAAAATCTTTATGCTACACCTTAAATATTGAAATTATGTTTTATCCATTTTAGTGCATTTACTTTAGGTCCTACACTTTTTAGTAGTTTTTTCCCTCAGGTAGAGATTTTTAATTTCGTGAAAAGATGTAGAGAACTGCTGCTACAATCACTGTTCTTATTTGATTGACACTACTGTTATGTTATATGTTGTGATCGCAGTCTGCGAGGACGCAACTGCACCTCTCAGCACTGTGATCACAACTCTCCTTTCGACTTCCTCAATGCTCGGGTCAAATTCTACACAAGCAGCAATGAGCAAGATGAGGCCAGCAGGACCAATGCCATGTAAAGTAACATCCATTAAAAGCTCTAGATTATTTACATTGCAAGTGGTAAAACCAGTAGTGACCACTCGATTTCATCAGGGTCTATGTTATTCTGGAAGTTCAAGCTTTTGGAGCTGGCTAAACAGATGTGTATATAAATTTTATCCATCTTTTGCATCATCAAAGGAAGGGATGAAGAATGACATTTACAATACTATCATTGCAAGAAGAAAGTAAAGTAGAAACACAAGAATGATGATAAAATCCTGTAGGTGATATAAACAGAAGCAAAGTAAACAGGAGCTGAACATGATATCTACAAGCTAACACAAAGTGTAAACCACAAGGGCTTGCAAATAGCCTAGTATTGGCAAGGAGATGTGAAATCATGAATAAGATCCTAGTGCAGGTGGTAGTTAATTACGTGAAAACAATATTCTAACAAATATAATCAAAGAAGAAGAAGATGACAAAAGCAGTTAATTGATTGAACATGATAAACTTTGGAGGGAAAAGTTGAGGCTCGCACTGACAGCCATAATAGGTAGCTATAAAATTGAAGGTACTAGAAAATACATAAAAGGTAAATCTGGAAAAGGGATTCAGAATAACGTAAGATTAAACAGCTAGACACATAGCTATGCAGGCAAGAATGTTTTATAATGGTCGATGAACAAGGAAGAACATGCTAACAAGGATTTGATTACTTTCCTTTGCTTTTTCTATCAAAATTAATTGCTGTTTAAAACAAATTGAATGTTGAAAGAAATTTCATCACTGCATTTGCCTAGTCATTCATATTCCCAAAAGTTCCTGACAACTCAATTAGAATTGTTCCTCAAGTTCTTCCTTCACTTATGGTAATTTTCAAAAGGCTGGTGCTTTAATGATATTAGCTGAACTAGACAGACAAACCAGAAAAACATCAAGTAAAGCCTTTCTCCAGAAATATCAGAGCTAGATTCTGCAATCTATCTAGTTGTTGTGTTCCCACTAGTACTACTAATTTTACGTTTGTGTTGATGTTCAAAGAATTCAGTAATCAGCAAAGGCTTGATCAATGTACTGTACTAGTGGTTTAATGACATTATTTGACTAAGACAGAGAAACCAAAAGACCATCAACTATAATTTTCTCCAGAAATAACAGAGCTAGAATTTGCGTTCTATCTAATTATTGTGTTTCCACTAGTACTTCATGTTCAAAGCATATGCCAATCAGCAAAAGCCTGTGTTATATGGATCATTTGCCTTAATGTACCTGCGGTTTAATGTCATTAGAAGAATTAGACAGACAATCCAAAAAAACCTTTAAGGAGAAATTCTCCACAGAAATATCAAAGCTAAATTATGCTATCTATTCCAATTATGGTGATCCTGCTGGTACTACTATAGAGTTTATCCTCTAATGAAGACAGATTACCCCACCTTCAGCCGTTAAAGGACTTCATGATTCAGAACATACAACAATTTGAAAATACAACAGTAATTAGAAAATCAGAATCTTATCCTATTTTTTCCATTCATATTATCAATAATTGGAGGGAGAGCAACCTGAATGGAAGAGATCACCAGACATCACAAATGATATCAAATAAAGTAAACACACCACTTACTATTTTCTTCAGACATTAGCAAAGGTCAAAGAGTGTATGAAGTTTGTGATAAGGTACAAATTTCTTTAACTGCTTTCAAGCTTCTTAGTTGCCTACGTTTTACTTACTTCCAGATTCAAAATGGAACCTCTTCCACACACCCCAAAAAAAAAAATTGCTAACGTGCCTAAATTAGTAATTTTGGCAATCTAAGAAAGTTTCCCGTCTCCAACTGCAAAGGTTCCTCAAAAGCTTACCCAACCTTTTGTTTATCAATTCTAGGACACTCATAGTTGTCAAAGAAAAAAACGTTAGCATGTCATTCCCTTGATCAGAATCAAGTTTTATCCCACATAGTAATATAATCATTTAGCAATCCAAGGTGTTCAAAAATTCTACAGATGAAACACCACATTTATCCTCACTTCGAGAAATCAGTAATGAAAAACTCATACTTCATCCCAAGCATAAACAAGCTTGAATGTGGTCATAAAAACTCTAAAAAATGTTATTGACAATAATGTACAGAGAACAGAGTAGAACTTAACATACAACTTTCTAAAATGAGGTTTGAAAAGATAGCTTCAATATAATGGGTAAATATTTATCATCATTTGAAAAGTAAGCCTGCCGAACCACCTTTATTTAGAAATAGCAGTAGAGGCTGTCGTTTTCCCTAAACTTCAGAGAAAGTATAAAAAAAGAACAGGCATAAGGAGTGAGAAAGAAAAACTTGGTTATATGAATCGAAGGTTAGGCAGATTATTTTAGTAGAACAACACCCAAAAATTTACTCCTATATCTTACCTTTTTCTTAATGTTGTCAATTAACAAAATATGTACTCTCATATATACAGTAGTCCAACAAAACTTTCTTCCTCCAACTTTTTTAGCCACTTCTGCATCTGCCGTATATGGGAAAGCTTGCTTGGTAGCAGAGCATTTAGCAATGCCAATAGCGTAGAGAGGGCTAGCTATCTCAAGACAGGTTAAGGCAGGGTCTGTTGGGCTTGCTTCTCATGAGATTGCCTAGGGGATCAGAAAGGGTTTCAAAAATCAGCCGCGGGCCTTTGGGCACACGGAAAAATGGAAGTGGGTGGAAGGTGCTTTTCAGCTAGAGTTGGAGGTGGGATCATAGTAGCGGATAAATACACGGCTGGACACCCCGTTCTAGACAAAGTTGTGGGTTACCACCACATCCTTTCTCGATAAACTTAAAGTTCTTCATAGGCAGGTGGTATAGAAAGTGTTCTCTCAAAAGAGATGACACAGGAAGGTAATCGATTCAAAAAAGATACGGCAGCCAGAACAACTTCAGTTCAAAATTGATAAAGAACAAAAGCAAGCTACAAACCTTAGTCACCGTTTTCCTATGGACCTTATGTGAAAAAAAAAAAAGCCAGCCAATAAAACAAGACAATAAGTAGTTGCTTAATTGCTATCATAAAAATTCTTATAGATATATAATATATATATACACACACACACACTTAATAAACAAGTTACTAAAATTAGGTTTGAAAGATAACTCAGTATAACGAATTACCATATGAAAAGATAGCTAGAGTATAATGGATAAACATTCATCATCATCTGAAAGTTTCCCCTCATTAGTTCATTTTGAATATTATGAACATCCATCAACCCTGAGACTGCTTTGGCTATATAGCAATTTCTACAGCTCCTTTGATCTTCTTCTCATCCATCTCCTCCATTGCTTTTTAATTATTATTATTATTTAAATTCAGCATAATCTTTAATTATGCAAAAGTAGTCAAAATCAAATACAAGATTTTTCCTCTGGTCAAGCCCCCTTAATGGTAACCCTGTTCTCTATAAGATAAATTTAGGATAAAGAATCCCATTGCAGGTGGGAAAATTGCAAGGCAAAGTCCGCAAGAGAAAAGCAGAAAAAGTACATTGACAAGTATCTCAACATTAATTGATCATTCTGATTTCTGGTTTCGTTCATTGTCATTTGCTGCCAATGAAATTTGGTCTTAAAAGAATCTTTATCACAATATTACTCTGTCTTCCTTTATGGCCATTCAACTTTCAAAACCACCTCCAAGCTCAATTTCAAAGTATCCTCAAAACAAGCCTTTCATTTCGTTAATTTTCCTTAGTACATTGATGCCCATTGTTTCACAAGATACAATAGTCAGGAAAGGAAAATTATTTAGAAAATGAAGAATACAACTAATAGAAGTGCCTCAAGAAAATTTTACAGGTAGCATTCTACAATAAATCTAACTGTTGCCGTTTCTATCCCATTGGACTAGCCTAACCTTAGGTATTCACTCCATCACAATTCTTCCAATGGGAAGCCACAACAATTTGAAAACAGATTTAGAATTTAATAGATATTAACATCTCTTGCAAAATCTGAGGCACCAATGACTTAAATTGCACGTTACAATATTATAGTCATTTCAGTCCAGAGCAGAGGAAAACATAACACCACCCAGCATGGAGTTTGTTCTCTTGATAATTCTGTTCACCTTTATATTAATAGATTGTCCATCTCCTCTCATATGGATGCAGATGAATGAATGACCAAACCATGTAATAATATTCTCTTTTGATATATATATTTTTTGTTTCTAATTTATCATCATTCAAGGTTTGCTTTACTAGCCTCAACATGACACCCTGTTATTTCGATCCTAATATAATGAACTCATACAAAAACTCAGGCATAAACAACAAGCTCAATCTTAGTTGAGATAAAAATACGTCTCATAGACATAAAAACTTTTACAGAAGCTATTGATAATACTGTCAAAAGTACAGAGTAGAACTTAACAGACAACTCTTCCTACAAGGAGGCTAAAAAAGAGCTTCACTATATCTGGTAAAGGGTCACCATCATCTGAAAGTGTCCCTGTTAGTGAGTTCATCTTGAATACTAGAAATATCTGTCAACCTACAGAGACTTACTTTGGCAGTATAGCAATTTTTGCAGCTCCTTTCATCTTTCTTCTCTTCCACCTCCTCCATTGTTTTTTTAATTATCAAAATTCAGCATAATTTTTCAACTTTTAGATGCAAAAGTACTCAAATCAAACAATTTTTCCCCCTAGCCCAGAATGCCAACCCTATTCTCTGTAAGATAATTTAGGCTAAAGAATCCCAATGCAAAGACTCATTAATAATTATCTATGTAGAAGATCCAGAAAAAGTCCAATGGTAACTTGACAAGCATGTCAACCATCATAAATCACTCCGATTTTCTGGTTTCATTAATTGCCATTTGCTGCCAAAGACTTTTTTTCTTAAAGGAATTTTTTGTTAGAATATCACTACGTGTTCCTTTTAGGCCATTGGACTTTCAAAACTACCTCCCTAGCTCAATTTCAGTATTTCTTCAAAATAAACCTTTCATTCAGCTAATTTAACTTGGTACAGTAATGTCCACAGTTTCAGCAGATACAACAGTCAAAAAAGGAACTCTAACTAAAAGATGAAGAAAACGACTTGTAGAAAATGTCTCAAGAAATTTTTACAAGTAAAATCTACGGTAAATCTAACTGTTGTCATTGCCACCATTAGATAGTAGGTATTTTATCCCATAGGACTAACCTAACCTTAGGTATTTGGTCCTTCACAATTCTTCTAATGGGAAGCCATAACAATTTGACAGCAGATTTAGAACTGAACAGATATCAACATATGTTGCAAAATTGAGGCACCAATGACTTAAATTACACTTGAAGCATATATATCTTATACCATTTTCCTATATATCCTATGCATATGATAATCCAAAAGATGTAAACTTTTACAGTACTATAGCTAGTATTGTCGATCAAAACAGAGAACTTATTAAAGCAGGCAAGGAAAGAGAGCTTTCTTTACCATCTAGTATATAAGCATGATAGGGAATCCTCATAATATAATCATTTGAAAGTGTCATCATCACTTAGTTCATCTTCAATGCTAGAAACATCCATCCTAGCAGATGCTTGCTTTGCCCACTTAACAATTTTCTCAGCTTCTCTATTAATCTTCTCTTGCTCCTCCATCGCTTTCTTCATCAACTTCTCTTGATTTTTGGACGAAAATGTACTCAAATCAGATAAAAAATCATCATCCTTGCCCCATTTCAGCCCCATACTCACACCCCTATTCTCTTTCCCCTTTTTATTATACCCCTTTTTAGGTGAACACCAAAAACACCCAGTTTTCGCTGGTGGAGACACACAATCCTTTGGAGAATTCCAAGACTCTGATGGGGATGATATTGGCCTAGATGAAGATTTTGACTTTCCCCCCCTTTTTCCAACTGGGGTTTTCGAGAAAACATCATTTTCGATCGAACTAACCTTTAATTTTGTCTGTTCGTGAACAAACACGTCTTCCAAATTAACCTCAGAACCCTTTTCCTCAACTGGGCTTCCTTGAATTTTCTCATTGTCATCATCAATTTTCTGAGTTTTGGGGGTGTTTGGGAACTCCGAGGAACAGAAACTCCTGGAATTTCTTGTGACACTAGAGGGTTTTGGAGTTGTAGGAGCTGCAGGGAGGGACTTGAGTTTGCGAAACCGAGTTTCGAGCTGACTCGGTAGGAAAGAGTCAGTAAAACCAGAACAGTTAATGGCAGCAACTTGTTCAAGAACAGATTGGTCCATTGCTTGTGCCAGAAGCTCTTCTACAGCTTTTTCATTGTCGCTATCAGAAAGAAAAGAGAAATCCGCCATGGTTGAAGTTTCTCAAACACCGAAATCGAGTGGCAAGTAGAAGAAAACAGAGAATTTGAGTAGATTTTTCTGAGTGTAATTCTCCAAAATCGGGAGATTATTAGGGTGCAAGTAGAGGTATTTGGGAGAAGTTTCTAAGGTTTTTGGGGGTTACATCAGTGGAGCTTCTCTCACTGCTATAACGGCTAACTCATGATTTTGGAACGTTATATTCTCAAGTCAAAATGTGTGGGATGCTGGGCCCATCATTTGATGAAAGTTTCAGTTCTTTTTTGGGTGTCGTCCAGGGATAGCAAATGAAATAATATAAAACAATATATACTGTAAAGGTGTAGAAAAGAGGGACGAGTTTTCTTTTTAGGAGTGTATTTTATAAAAATGAATAAGATTTTAATTTATAAAATGAGAAATCACTCCATGAATATAAAATTTAAGCCTAATATTAATTAAGTACATATATAAGATAGCATTCATTGGATGGTAATTCACTAAATACATTGGATTCATAACACTCCCTCTTAGATGTCTATAGATAATATGTCTCGTTAAAACTTTATTTAAAAAAAAATTCTGTAAGAAAAAAAAGAGTACACACATTTTACTATGCTCGTTGCCTCATTAAAAGCTCTACCAGAAAAATCCAGTTGGGACAATATCACAACCCCGGGTAGTCGTGATTAGCACCCACAAAAATTTTCTCGGTGGGCGAACCGTGTCCCAAACAACTATTCATTTTCATCAGTCATATAAAGAAATAAGCATTCTAAAAGACAATAGCGAAAGCCCTGAATAGTTAAAAAAATAATTACAAAATCTGTCTATTACATTCCAAAAACTAAAAGTCATTGTACTTGAGGACATCTACCTAATATAATCTAAGAAGAACAAATTAAGAACATAAACAAGTCCATGTCTGAACAAAAGACATCTTCTTTGGCGGAATTATGGCAGCATGACAGGGTCCGCTCACCTTCTAGTTTCTTGCTGCTACTTTACAGATAAGGTCGTGAAGCGCTTCCTGGGTCACTGTCTGCACTCAGAAAAGTAGTGCAGGAGTAGCATAAGTACGACACAATGTACTGGTAGACATCATCTACCGACTTCAAATAATAACGAATATAAAGTAAAATAGCAACATACCTTTACAAAAGTAATTACTCATGTCACAACCCTATTTCTAACATTGTTCAGAGTAAGACCTAAGATGGACTACTCACTGGATTAGACCTCACTACAGGGGGAATGGGGCCGTAACAGCGGTCTCACTGCAGTGGTAAGAGTACCGCCGCAGCAGTACTGCTACGGCAGTAGCTCGACCAAGCTGTCAACCTTGGTTCCACACTTAGCAGTTCTTCCCATTCAGTTCATCAATTCAAAAATAATACATAATGATAATCTCAACGAATCAATTCATCATCATGTCACATGAAATATACGCCAGAATTCCAAATAATCAATTCATCAATTATGGACACATGAATCCTCAACAATCAATTCATCAACTTATTCATCAAATATGGACACATGAATTCTCAACAATCAATTCAACACATTGTTACATGGAATATAAACACAAGAATCCTCATCAATCGGTTCACCTTTACTAATTTCACTTGGTAATGTACCGGGCACATGCCTCCGTCACATCACCATACACTAACTCACACTTATCGTTGTACACTTGTCAGAGAGTCTTATTTCTACCCTCCAGTTATGACCTGCAGGGGACTCTAGAAATTCATATATTGTACTGGTATAATATTCGCTTCCACTCATCTGCTCGTCCGGATGCTCCCCTCGAACACGAGTCACTTAATCATAATTGCTCTCTCGGATGCTCCCCTTGGGAACGAGCTACTTATCTCAAGATAAAGCATGTTATCCACTTTCATTCTCATGTTACGTATATTATCGCTCAGTCATTTAGTATGACTTTCGAGAGGCACCAAGTTACTTAATCAGCTCGATATTATATTTACCAATATTCAACCACTTACATGACAAATTGAAGGCACATATTTACACCTCAAGACATTCAAATTTCACAACAACTTCATCGACAATCATCATCTCAATTTTATTTTACAATCATATTTAATACGTCATGACATCAACAACAAATTATGTCAGAAGACCCACTAAGCATGCTATCGCTTCATACATATACACATTATTATATAAAGTCTACTCATTATAAATCATAACCAACCTCGATTGTATCATAAGAGAAATCAGCTACTCTGCAGGAGTCTTGCCTTTTCTCAAAGCCTCGGAATGCTAAAAATCTACAATAATAATCACAAAGTACTTTATTATCTTCTCTTCAAATAAGGGGCTTGGGAAGTTAAACCCACCCGGAATCACCCATCATAATGGTCTTCATTGTTACCCACCAGTTAATTCATCATATTCTATCTGCACATTGATTATTCCAACCTAATTCATGGAGTTTCACTCCTTAAACCCTTTCTAGGAAGTTAATAGTGCTAAAGGTCTCTATTTTATTGAATCCGGGTCTCAAACTACCTCACAGTTGAATACATGCATTCACAATTACCTTGGAAGTGCTCATTACCCACTTTTAAGCCTAGGAATCAATACACATTCATCCTCTCTTCATTAGCCCCGATTTTCACAAGTCTACGATTCTGAACTAAGAATTCATCATTAAAGGTTACCCTTTGATTCTAGGGGGTTAAGGAATAGATTGAGGGAAGGAATTAACTGGAAAACTTACCTTTGAAGAACAACCATTTCTGTCTCTGAAAAATCGCCCTAAGCCTTTTAGTTTTTCGTGCCTTAGAATAATGAGGTGAAAACCTCAAAATTCCACTTAAAACTGACTCACTGCCCCCGTAGTCTGCTGCCGGGGTCACAACTCCGCTGCAACAAATCCGCTATGGTAGAACTTTGACCGTAATGATGATCTCGCTTCAGCGGTTTTCCCCGCGCTGCAGCAGTCCCCCATTAACCAGTAGCTCACATTTCACTGCACACATATCATCCTGCAAACCCAAGTTTAGCTATCATTTACTCAACACTTTTTTCCGTGCACCTTGGCGTAAACAGGATGTTCTGGATTTACTTCCCTACAATGAGAGACGGGTCGTTATAGATAAATCTTGGTAAGTTATTTTCGTTTTATGTAAAGAGAATATTGAAATATATTTAGTTTTTTTTTCAATAATAAAATATCTATTATTTATTTTAAGTTCAATTATGTAAATTAATAATTATATATACTCTCTATCGTAATAAAAATTTTAAAAGAAAATAGCAAAAAGAATTTTTCTATCCGTACCATCAAAATATTTAAGAAGATAACTAATCTTTCCAATAATAACTAACTGAACTAAAAGATATTTGACTATTTTTTTTTAAAAAAAAAAAAGAGAAGTTAAATAATGAGTTATAATATTCATATTTCAACATAGTTATTAAATTATATGTCACAACCCGAATATAGGCCCAGATCTAGACACAGGACAAAGAATCATAAATTGCTCCAAGTCGACCCATGACATGAACATGACAACTAAAGCTCAACATAATAAATGCGGAAAAATCTAACACTTTAAATAGCGGAAGTCTAAAAATTCAATAACATCTTAACAACGGAATACATAACACTGATCCGAAACTGAATACATACTATGTCTGATAAGCCTCTAGAATCTGACGAGTTGATGGGACAAGACCCCAACTAACTCACTAATAAATGAAACTGAAAAAAGGGTTTAAAAGGTCCTCGAAGGATGAGGACTCACCAACAAGCTGGGAAATGCTAACCCTGAGGATTTGGCTAGCGGTAGGACTGAACCTGAACGTCCGAACTTGTATCATAAAACGATACAACATAGAGTATGCAGTCAGTACTTAAAATGTACTGAGTATGCAAGATAAGTAAAACCGCTAAGTAAGTAAAACTGAAATCATACATATCATAAAATATTTCAAGATAAGATTCTGAGAGTAAGACTTGTATGCTATTATCTGAAAACATGATTTAAACATGGCTGAATATCATAATTGATTCGAATGACTCAAAGCTGAAACTGATAATCATAAGTAAAACTGAACATTGGGCCAAACCTTCTGAAAATATAATATCATAACTGATGAACATGCATAACTAAAAATCATGATGAACAATAGGAGACTCGTCATATAACTAATATTACTACGAAAGAGCTTACGTGGTCCCGACTATTACACTCAAGTGGACAGAGTCGTCCAAAGTCTTGCCAGGACTAAGGGCGCTACCATGATACTGATAACAAGCTGAAGGCCCTCGGGGGCAGGGAAGACTCACAAATGAGGTTCCAAATAATCTAAACATACCTGCGTTGGCACATATCTGAGGCACAGGGTTGACTGAACCCTTAGCCTACTCGGTGCTAGAAACTACTCCCCAAAACATGCATATTCTCTCCATCATTTTTCAATGAAGCTGAATCATAATAGTACATGCATAATCTGAAAATATATCATGAGGAGTCTCGGCTCAACCATACCACGAGCTGAAAAGTGGGAGTCTAGACTCTATTGTGATATATACTATTAACCATGGGTTATGTATTATTAACCATATATTTAGATATAGTATTTGTTATAGAATAATTGTTTATTCAATTTTAATAAAGGTTTAAATAGATCATATATTAGTCATGTGTCCTTTACTTATATAGTAGATGATTTAGTGTATAGAGTTTAGCTTATACACGGAAGATTAAATCATCGGTTCTTATACGTATAAAGTTTATATATGTTTACAATCTAAGATGAAAATTGGACAAATTCATTGGTACGATTGTAGCACAAGATTAAATATACTTTATCTTGATTATGAGAATGGTATAATTTCAACTTATTGTGCCAGTACATTTTGTATGTATTGAACGGACCAAGTAGAGATAAGTATTTTATCTGACTTAATAAAATAAATTCTCTAGATCATTAAATGTACTTATACTCTTAATCTTGATATAATTATTATGATCAATGTAATTTATTTGTTGTTTTGATCTATCAAAGGGTGAAACTCGATCTTTCGTGAGTTAAAATGTTCCTGATAGGTTGGATGATGACAAATAATATTTGTGAAATAATAATTAGTTGATGAAATCCATGTCTCGGCTTTGAGATTGATGATACCCTGTTATGATTGCTTATAAGTTTTCATGTGAAAACCCTGCAGGTGGATTTAGTATCCGTCACATGAAATAAGTTAAGCGTTTGAGTAAAACATTAAATTAATCAATGAATTAAATAGTCAGAAATTTAATTCGATTGATTGGTATCTGTAATCTTAACATGGGGAATTAAATAAGATTTAATGAATGATTTTGAAATTATACCGAGGAGTGAAATTATGAATTTTTAGTGGAATAATCTATAATTTATTATGGTAGGTTAATTCATTCATTATTTCAAATTAATACCATAATTGGAAGGCTCACTAATTAAATCTGTAGTCCCTGCTATGCCTGATTAATTAATGAACTTGGAAAGGAAAAAATCAGTTTTATAGAAGAAGAAAAATCCTACAAGATTTTGGTTAAAATAAACTGGTCTTCTAGAAGGAAAGTTTGACTATTACTTGGAAAGAAAGATTCATATACGTTTTGGGACTAGGGTTTTATACCCTTAAAACGTGGTTATAAATAGAATTCTCTTTCTCCATGAAATACGATGGACAACTTTTGATCTTTCTTAGAAGCAATACTTGTCCTCACAAGTATTCCATACTCGGAGAATTTTGAGGTTATAGCAGAAGATCGCAGACATGGAGAACGCATTGGACGATTTGTGCAATAGCTTCAAGAGGATTGATTTGCGGTCACGCTTCAAGAGATAAGTATCCATTTTATGTTTGATCAAAATCTGTGTTTTTGTGTTGTCTATATTATATGCAAGTATGATCCTGAATTGTTTGCTTCCGCTGCGTATGTCTGTATTCCAACAGACTTCAAAATCATGTGATAAGCTAATAACATGAAATTGAAGTAAATCATGCAACAAACTTGATCATATAGTCTTGTCCAAACTTATATATGCTTTGAGATAGTCAAAATCATAGATATAAACATGGGTAATTCAAAATAATACTTTCATCATAGACATTTCATCATACTTGAAAACATAGATCATAATCTCAACCTTTCATGAGCTTTCATAATTGGGCATCATAATTGTAAGACTTTGAAATCATAAATTTGTAATAAAAATCATTATAAAACATGCCCTTGAACCATAAGACAATATTAGAAACATGAATAGAATTTACCCATGATAGATACTTAGAGAATTTCACAAATTAGGTTAAAACCCCATAAATTCATCAATCTTGAATTACATGAGTTTAGAAGAGGATTTGGGCATGGAAGTGAAGGAATACTCCCATTCATAACCCCACATACCTGGATAGATCTGATTTCACACCCTTCCTTGATTGCCCAAGAGATCTGGGGAAGAACCTAGGGACTTCTCAAACTTGATCTCCAATGGTTCACTCTAATCTTGCATGCATGGAATGAAAAGACTTATGATAGGTTAAGTACTCTTAAAACCCTTCTGACCGAGCTTAAAACGACGTAGTTTAGGACCTAGGAGCGTAGGAATTACGAAAACACTTTTACTAAAATGCAAAAAAAATTCATACTGTCGGTCACCACGAGGGACACCACGACTCGTGGTGAACCTGACGACTCGTGGTGACCAACCCGTGAAGTCTATTGGCCAACCTCTATTTTTGATTCTACTCTAAACCACGACTAACTCCATAAGTCGTGGAGTCACTTCATGACTCGTGGCTTCCTCCCGTGGTCACACCTTGCCTATGAATCTTTTCCATCCTCCTCTCACTTCACGAGTCACCTAACGACTCGTGAAGTCTCCCTATAGGTCACTGGACGACTCATTCTGTGGCCTAGGCAACATTTTTCTGCTTTCGTCGCTTGAACCCTTGGGTCTGATCTTAGATACTTTCTAGGTATTACATTATAAAAATGAGAAGTCACGAAATAAAAAGTAGATGACTAAAATACCCATCAAATATTAAATGATATTTTTACCTATCAATTGAATATTATTTCAAAATATTTCAGTAGAAAAATATAGATATAAATTTAAATAAATAAAAAAATATTAAATGAAAGAAGTACTATGGCTTTGAGTTTTTTATATTTAGATGAAGATGACGATAAATAATTATAAGTAAATTTAAATAAAGTAAAATGTATGAGTCAACTTTTAATGAAACTTTTGATTTTCTAGAATAAAATCATATAAATATTGTAATATTCTTATAATCAATTTAATTTCTATAAGCATTTATGTACCGGTGAGTTATTTCAATTAAAAAAAATACAAATATGAAGACTCCTTTTGGAGTTAACATAAAGATAAAAATATATACACTGTATTAGAATTTAGGGTGAACTCAAAATTTAATAATATTTCAATTATGTTGTGTAAACTTTTATATATTAATTTATTTTTTATTATATTTTAATTAATATTTATTTTATTTTTTCTTATTGAAGACATGTTTCCATAATTTTATGTGATTGTTTTAAATGATATACAAAATTACTCATGCAACACATGCATCGAGAGACTAATAATCATAATAAATGATGTAATTGACACTATAGGACAACAATAAAAATTCAACTTAAAATATATAGATTTCGTGTTGTATTGATACGAAAAATTCATTTTCACACTTAATAGGCGTTTGGACATGTGATTTTATCTCGTAACTTAAAATTATGAGATGAAATCAGTGCTTGGACATGCGATTTCATGATCTCATGAGATGAAATCCCAAATTCTCGAGAAAAAAAAATTTTGATTTGAAATTTCAAATCATGAGATGGACTTTTTCAAATATAAAATTTGACCCATTGACCCACAAGTTTATATTTTATAAAAAAGAAAAACTATCATTTTATATTTAGCAATCATTTATTTCAGATGTAAATAAAATTTGCTATTGATATTATTAAGCTTACCAACCTTTGCTAACCATTTATATCGGATATAAGTTTGCCAACTATGTTGGAGGATTCTATTAGAGTAGTACACTACAACTCATGTTTAATTTTATTTTTTATTGAATAAAAAGTTCAATCAATAACATATTGTATTTTTTTAGAATAGCTTGTTGGGACAACGGAATAACAACAATAAACACACACACAAATTAACTGCGAGAAAATAGAGAAAAACGGAACACAAACGACATACAAGAATTTATGTGGTTCGGTCTCACGACCTAATCCACAACTGCAACTAGGAGGAATTTTATTACTCTCTCTCTTGTGGTGTATAGATTACAAGTACAAGCTATCTATTTATAGAAATAGATTAGGGTTATTAGGGTTTCTAACGGGCCTAATTAATCAGGCCTCCACAAGCCCAACAATCTCCCACTTGGAGGCATGATAATCTTCAACTGCCATCCACTGTGAGCACTTGTACGTCTAGTAATCTCCTCCTCATCTTCCTGGTTGCAGCGGCCTTTTCATCAGTTAACCTGAAGGCCCGTTGAAGCTTCCCCAAGCTCCAACATCAGTCACAGCTAAAACTGCCCCTGACTCGTCCTCTGTCCCTACAGACTCCCACTTGCACGAACTGCCGAATCCTGGGATACTCTGAGAACAAACAACACTCTCCATAGTTAGCAGGTAATCATCCGGAGAGACTTTGACAGCTGGAACACTGGTTCTCTTAACCCACTGTCTGGTAACTCTGGCTGAAGTTTTAACTGGTTGACTGCCGATGCTCCCACTGCCACGAGAACCCCTGACTGGTTTACCTGAACCTTTCCAAGCACGTTCAACCTGAATCTGACCTGTGGCTCTGGGTTTATCTCCTGCAAAACGAACCTTCTTATGCCCACGAGACTCTGTGAATCGGATTTTGTTTCTCTTCTGATCTGGGACAGTCACTCGCTCAGATGGTAAATAGACCATATACATCGAACTCCGTTTCTTTCCTCGAGCTATGACCAAGTTCCCCTTCATCACCTTCCACTTCCCGTTTCCGAACTTAACATCGTGTCCCTCATCATCCAACTGCCCAACAGAAATCAACCATTTTTTCAAGCTTGTAATCACTCGGACATCCTTTAAAGTCCACGAACCGACTGAAGTTTTCAGAATCATGTCACCCATGCCCGTTACATCAAGAATTTTATTGTTTGCTAGTCTTACCTTTCCAAAATCCCCTTCTTTTAGATTCTGCAATGCTTCACTGCTGTGGGTAGCATGAAATGAAGCACCAGAATCCATGACCCAGGAATCCACACTGCTCTCCACGCTACATATCAAGAGATCATTATGAGCATAGTCTCCTGCAATGTTAACTTGTTTATTATTCGGGCATTCCTGAAATGCCCCACCTCCTTGCACGTCCAACACGTTACATTTGAGCGATCCTGAGTCTTCGACTGACTCCTTCTTCTGTTCCTGCTCCCACTACCTCTGCTATTTCTCCTTCCTCTGCTGACATTTAGCAATTCATTCGATGATTCCCCAGAACTCCTTCTTCTGACATCCTCGCCTAGAATAAGATCACGAATTTTCTCAAAAGTGAATCTATCGGGTCCTGCTGAACTGGTAACTGTTGTAGCCGTTCCGGACCAACTGTCAGGTAATGACGATAACAGTAGTAAGGCTTGAACTTCATCATCGAACTTAATGCCCACTGACGTAAGTCTGGCTAAGATTGAATTCATTGTATTTATGTGCTCGGTAACTAAACTGCCTTCCTTCATTTTTGTGTTCACCAATTCTCTAATCAGAAAGACCTTGTTTGCTGCAGATGGCTTCTCGTACATGTTAGACAGCGCTTCCATGACACCTTTCGCTGTCTTCTCCTTCAGAATGTTAAATGCAACATTCTTGGTCAACGAGAGTCGGATAACCGCCATGGCTTTCCGATCCAAACCTGCCCACTCTGCATCAGACATCTTTTCTGGCTTGTCACCCAATACCATGTCTAACTCCTTCTGAACCAGCAAATCCTCAATTTGCATTTTCCACCAACTGAAATCTGCACCATCAAACTTTTCAACTCAATACTTCCCATCTTCTGCCATCTCAAACGACTAGATGAGGTACCCGGTACAACTGATCTCAGATCTTGGTAACTTCGTCAGAAATTCAATGACAAAACCAATACGCACCAACAAAGCAACTCAGACCAACAACCAAAAAAAACCAATTGAAAAACTTTCTGCCGGTGAACAGTACCTACCGGCGACTGCGAGTTTCTCTTTCTCCGGTGCTGCGCGCTCGAGGCTGTTCAGATCTGCTGCTCGTGACGGCGATGGTGCGACTGAACGGCTAAACGGAGACCTGCACGACTGGTTTCTTTTTTTTTCTTGCTCGATCTGAAAAAAAATTGGTTTTTTTTTCTTTCGGTCGGACTGGTTCGCAACTGGCAGCAGCGACGGCTGCTTGATCTGGGTTGCGCTGCTGCTGCTCTCTCCCTTTCTCCAAAAAAAATTTTTTTTTTTTGGGTCTTCTCGCTAATTTTTTTTCGTGTGTATAACCTCGCTCTGATACCAATTGTTGGGACAACGGAATAACAACAATAAACACACACACACAAATTAACTGCGAGAAAATAGAGAAAAACGAAACACAAACGACACGCAAGAATTTACGTGGTTCGGTCTCACGACCTAATCCACAACTGCAACTAGGAGGAATTTTATTACTCTCTCTCTTGTGGTGTATAGATTACAAGTACAAGCTATCTATTTATAGAAATAGATTAGGGTTATTAGGGTTTCTAACGGGCCTAATTAATCAGGCCTCCACAAGCCCAACATAGCTTTGCCATGGTGTATTATACTTTGTTATGAACTTTTACTTATTTGGTTAGATTGTATAAGAATTGAAAATTTTTGATAATTTTCACAACTTATTGAGTTTTTATGTTCATGAGAAAAAATACAACTTAAAAATTTCTAATTGCATGTCCAAATAAAATTTTAACTTCATTTCATATCATAATTTCATCTCGCATGGTCAAACAAACTCTTAAATTAATTGGGCAATCTTATACACACCTCAATTTATGTTGGAAGTCTTGTATCTCTTGATAAGGAGATATTACGTCGCCCGAAGAATTTAAATATTCAAATAACTTTTTTGGATAATTACTATGTACCTTTTCTTATTTAAATTATACAAAGTTGTAAGAGTTACAAACTCATAAATAGGGGTGTATAAAGAAAATTAATAAATTATATCAAATTGATAATTTAAATAGGCATTTAGACATGCGATTTCATTACGTAATTTAGATTTATGAGATGAAATTCTAAGTTCTCAAAAAACATGGTTTGAAATTTTAAATCATGAAATGAACTTTTTCAAATACAAAATTTGACCCACAAGTTTATATTTTGTAAAAAGAAATTATTTACCAACCATTTATTTCAGATGTAAATAAAAATTGTTGTTGGTATTACATTACTCTTATCAGCCTTTGTCAATTATGTGGGGCAATATATTAAAGAGTAGTACACTACAACTCATATTTAATTTTACTTTTTATTGAACTAAAGTTTGATCAATAATATCGTATTTTTTTTAGAATAGCTTTGTGATAGTGTATTATACTTTTTTATGAACTTTTACTTATTTGGCAAGATTGTATTATAATTGAGGAAATTTTAATAGTTTTCACAACTTATGAGATTTTTGTGTTCATGAGAAAAAGAATACAACTTGAGAATTTCAAATGCGTGTCTAAACAAAACTTCAACTTCTTCTTATATGCTGCATATCATGATTTTATCTCGCATGGCAAACAGGCCCTAAATCAAATTGAGAAAAAAATACAAATAGCTATTTAGTGTTGGATAAAAGAAAATTCAACCATAATTGAATTTTATTTGGTTTTAACTAAAAAAAGTTAAATCGAATCAAATCAACATGATATTACTTGTATATGATTTTTATAAATGTCTTATGTAATTTATGAATACTTTTTAAATATTTTCATAATTTTTATTTTTTAACATATTATTTCAGGCTTAGACTGAGAATTTTGAATGATCCAATATATTTTATGGTTCATAGATGCATGGTATCAACTTAAATAAAACAAATCAAAATCAAATCAACACTAATGTTACCAAAAGAAATAACTTCAACACTAAAAGTAACAAAGAGAAAGCACATTATTTTTTAATGTTTAGATATGTAACTAATACTTATTAGATATTTTTTTCTTTAATTTTGCATAGGTTAATTTACACTGTGAAAGCACATTAATTTTTTTCTTTAGTGTTTAGTTATGTTACTAATACTTATTAGTCGTACTTAGCTTGACAGACTTAATACTTTTAGAGTATGATCATTTTTACTATGACTTATTAATTAGCAATATTTATTATGCAATTTCATTATCTTTTTTGTTAAATATTTTAGTACAATGTCAATACTCATCTCATATTTTGTGTTATTTCTTAATCAAGAAGCACCTTAAATAGCTATATATTACTAGGATTAGAAAAATATTTCAAGTACAAGTTATATATTTTATATTAAAACTTTATCGGAAAGAAAAAGAAAATCAAAAAATCACTACTTGAATAGAGATTTTGTCCACCGCAAATCAATGAGAAATTTCTGTAAACATAATTTTCTATCCATTTCCCACTGAACCAGTTCACTTGTAAACCTCATGGGTGAAAACAGATTCTCACTGAACTAGAGGAAAGCTTCATGATTTTTTTTCATGTGAAAGTAATATTATTTTTTCTTTTCCTACCGATTCAATCAAAATATCGGTTGGAGTAGTCACTTAACATTTTTCAATAGAAAATTTTAATGGAAAAAATAGTAATTTTTACTAGTGAACCCGACAAAATCAAAACACTCGAAAAAACCAAAGATTGAAAAATTCAATTAAAACAACTCAATTGAGCGAGTCATGCGGGTACCTACATCGACTCTAACTCAATAGGAGAACTCCTCTTTAATCCACATATAAAATAAATTCAACACTTAATAATTTGCATAAAATAAGATGTTTCTAAAATTTACAATAAATCCTTTTCCGAACCATGACCTCCCCAAGATCTAGTCTAAACAGGTACAAGAGCTCTATATAGAATACTAACAAATAAAAGACACAGCTTCGCCGGCGAATGAGATGCGGGAGCTGATGCTGAGTATCACCTCGTCAATCATGAAACTTCAAACCAGCCACAACCTACACACAAAAAGGTGTAGCAAGGTAGTATTAGTACACCACACATACTGGTAGGGATCATCGGCCGACTAGGTAGCGAACACATACCCAGTATAGCGGTCTCACGACAATGACAGTTTGTTCGCTGCAACGATGACCTCTGTTCGTCCCACCAATTGAATCTATGACCACACCCTATTCATTCCTACACCAATTACTATTAACTAAGTCTATTCCAGATATGCAAGACTTATTTATTGACTCAACACCATTGACTAACCCTTTACAATTCTTCTCTTACTCATTTAACCACTCCATTTATAGCTATATCCGTCATCTCATAGTTACTCATTACCATTGTTAAATCAGTCATGTTACGCTATATAACTCACACTTTACATTCCATAGGGGAACCATCCTATACTCACACTAACTTCTCACAATTATCTCAACTAATCTATTTTAGACTCTGCCCAATCGAACGTTCCCTCACAATGCACGGTGACCATATTAAACAAGAATTCAGCCACAACATCAAATAACAAGCTCAAGTACTCAACAAGGAAAAGATCAAAACATATAACTGGAGTTACGTTTGCCAAAAATCAGGGAACAAGTGTCGTGCCCCATTTTTCTCGCAAAAAGCGGAACCCGACATGTGACAACTCTTAAAGGATTATTTAAGTGAAGAGTCGCCACCTAAAGGATTAAGGTGCGTTAGGGCACCATTCTATACTAAACAGATAACTCTATCTATGCCACCAGAGTCGGGCAAGGGTTCACAATTACCTCAAAAGGAAGGTGTTAGGCACCTTTCGAGGTTCACAAATGTGGTTCCCGACCGGATTCATTACTATGTGGGAATTAACTAACTAAGCAAAATGGAGGATTAATTTTAACAAACTAAGTGATTAAAATAACAATAAAGTATTCAAATAGCCTTGTAATTAAAGTAAAAGAAAAACAGACAAGCAAGAAGAAAGGAGATTGAGGCAATATAAATGAAAAGAATATAATAGGTCTAGAACTTTATTCAAATAATGATTGACAAATAAAAAAAATAACAAATAAATAATACAATGGGAAGAAACACTAACAAAACAAATAAATAAAACTTTTAAGGAGTGGACCGAGCCTCGTAGAGACGCCTACGTATCCCAAAAGAGAATCAAGTCAAACGTAGTTCTGCATTTAAAGGGGGGCGGGGGGGGGGGGGGGGGGGGACGGAGGGGAGGGGTTATTTTAACCTAATGGGATCACCCCGTACAACTAAAATAACACTTCACAATCATTTAAGATTGCTCGTATTATTTAGCGAGCACAGACTATCACGTTCCAACTACCCGCCTAATTAATTAATTATTAAACCTAAAGCATTATAAACATAGGAAGATACTAACGTCCTAACATATGCCTACTCGTCCAATCTTAATGTCCAAGAGATAATGGACTACTAATTTGAATTTTTGGATCTAAAGTTCTTAGAGATGTTAATGATAAATGTCAAATAAGTAAATATAAACAAGAAGCACACAAGGTTTCATGTTGCCTCTATGCAAAATAAACCTATAACATAAATTCTAAACATGTGAATAAATCTTATGGACATGATTTCTAAAGGGGTGAATAGATCCTATATTCATCATTTCTAAACATATGGGCAGATCCTATGAACATGATTTCTATGAATAAATCTTATATACATGATTCCTAGTGGACCGAGCCTCGTAGAGACGCCTACGTATCCCAAAAGAGAATCAAGTCAAACGTAGTTCTGCATTTAAAGGGGGAGGGGGAGGGGGGGGGGGGAAGGGGCGAGGGTGGGGAGGGGTTATTTTAACCTTATGGGATCACCCCGTACAACTAAAATAACACTTCACAATCATTTAAGATTGCTCGTATTATTTAGCGAGCACAGACTATCACGTTCCAACTACCCGCCTAATTAATTAATTATTAAACCTAAAGCATTATAAACATAGGAAGATACTAACGTCCTAACATATGCCTACTCGTCCAATCTTAATGTCCAAGAGATAATGGACTACTAATTTAAATTTTTGGATCTAAAGTTCTTAGAGCTGTTAATGATAAATGTCAAATAAGTAAATATAAACAAGAAGCACACAAGGTTTCATGTTGCCTCTATGCAAAATAAACCTATAACATAAATTCTAAATATGTGAATAAATCTTATGGACATGATTTCTAAAGGGGTGAATAGATCCTATATTCATCATTTCTAAACATATGGGCAGATCCTATGAACATGATTTCTATGAATAAATCTTATATACATGATTCCTAGTGGACCGAGCCTCGTAGAGACGCCTACGTATCCCAAAAGAGAATCAAGTCAAACGTAGTTCTGCATTTAAAGGGGGAGGGGGGGGAAGGGGCGAGGGGGGGGAGGGGTTATTTTAACCTAATGGGATCACCCTGTACAACTAAAATAACACTTCACAATCATTTAAGATTGCTCGTATTATTTAGCGAGCACAGACTATCACGTTCCAACTACCCGCCTAATTAATTAATTATTAAACCTAAAGCATTATAAACATAGGAAGATACTAACGTCCTAACATATGCCTACTCGTCCAATCTTAATGTCCAAGAGATAATGGACTACTAATTTGAATTTTTGGATCTAAAGTTCTTAGAGCTGTTAATGATAAATGTCAAATAAGTAAATATAAACAAGAAGCACACAAGGTTTCATGTTGCCTCTATGCAAAATAAACCTATAACATAAATTCTAAACATGTGAATAAATCTTATGGACATGATTTCTAAAGGGGTTAATAGATCCTATATTCATCATTTCTAAACATATGAGCAGATCCTATGAACATGATTTCTATGAATAAATCTTATATACATGATTCCTAGTGCAAAAAACAAATTTAAGTGCACAACATTCTATAGAACCCTATAAGACAAAGTTTCTAACCGTGTAGACAGATCAATAAGGACGAGATTGCAAATGCCAGGACATCAGAAAAATGCAGCATATTAAATATATGAGTCGAGGAATATCTCCCTTAGGCAGGGATTTTATGATTCAAATATTGCATTAAGAAAAGTCTCTGTAGACAGGATTTTTGTGAGTTTCAAACAACAGTTATAACTTAAGAATTTAAACAAACAACCCTTAAGCTGTTTTAGTGTCCAGACAGGCAATGAAATGTTATAAACATACAATTTAATTAATGATGAGTGGTTGATAATGTAAATTCTATAGTCGTGATATCTAAATATTATCGCATCAATTAAATCATATTGGCATGGTTTCTAATATGCTTCAACTCAAGTCATTTAGCTTCTATGATATCTAATAGAAATGATTAAATCCGTCAATCCTATATGCATGGTTTCTAATCGGACGATCAAACGATAAAAGACATACAAACCTCGCCCCCCTCAAAATAATAGATCCCTTTTCTACTATTATTCACGTTTATTATAATATTACAATAATAAATAGAATATATAAGAATTCATAATATTAAAACCTAAAGCTAAACACATAACTGCATAATTTGTTTTTCAGACCCTAAACCCGAGGTGACTCTTCAGTGTTATAATAAGTTCCTCCGAAAGAAAACCTGTTACACGATAAAACAAAACACAACAAAACATATATGGACATATATGTACTCCGAACTTAAAGATCATATTTTTTTAAAAAAAAAACTAAAACAAAACACATAGAGAAATATACGTTAGAAATTAAGGGAGGTATGATGTGTGAGACAAACTTAAGCATGTTGTTGTAAGAGTATCATAAAAGTATACTAACCAGTTTATAATAAATACCCGCGAATAATCAATAATTTCAAAAGGCCCTTTTCAATAATTGAGACTCAAACCTCGACACATCAAGATCACGAGAATTTTATGGATTCCGAGCAGTGCTTGTGTTGAGGAGGGCAAGATGAGTTGAAGAATTGAAGGGTGAAGAACAAAGAAGTAAGAAACCAAGTAAATTTTCGAGTTTGATAGCCAATGTCCCAACGTTACATATATCAATTAAAATTTGGATTCAAAGCTTTGGACTAGCTAGAATCTATCATAAATGGTCACATAGAATAGTTAAAAGAATACCAAACCCAATAGATTTTCTAAACGTGTATATGTAAACTATTGAAAGAATATGAAAAGAACAAATGAATGGAGATTGGATCTATATTCCTGTACATGTAAACTGAAAGTTCTTGAAACTACTAAAATGACCCAAACATAATAGAGTCAAGGTAAAATCAAGATTCATAAAGATTTCACGTCAATTAGTTTAGAAGTAGCAAAGAAGGGATAATTGAAAATCGGTTAAACAAATTGTGGGAATTTCAACTCTAAAAATTACACAATATTGGTAATCATCAAACACCGATAATGATAGTTTGAGAGTGAGTTACTTTGGACAGATATAAACCTGTCCTCAAATCGGAGATGAAGGTGTTGTTTTGAAGAAGATGGAGGAGAGGAGGGGAGACGGGTGAAAGGAGAGAGTAGCGATGGTGGTGGTTTTGGGTGAAGCAGAGACGCGAGGAAGAGAGGAGATGGGGGGAGGCGACAGATCTGGGTGTAATGGAAGAGGAGAGAGTGAAGAGAGTGTGGCGCATCAGTCTGTTGGAGCAGCGGCGGTGTGGCTACGGTGATTCGTCGGTAGAGGAGCAGAGGAAGAGAGAAGATAGGGATGCGGCGCTCATGTTTTTGCCGGAAAAAGAAGGGCAACAGTGAAGGCTGCGAGGAACTGGTTGTTGGCCGGAGGGGCCGAAGAAGATGGTGAGGCGGTGTCTTGGAGAAAAGTTGAGAGGAAGAGAGGGGAAGTGCGAGTGATGTTAGAGAGGAGAATGAGGGTGTGTTGGGGTTTTGGGGGGTATTTGGGAATAAAATAGGAAATATAGTAGGATTTAATCTTATCCGTTGGATTAGATATGATGGAGGGCTGAGATTAGCTTTAGGCTAGGTGGGTAGGGTCTGGATATGTTCATGGGTCACTGAATGGGTAAATGGGTAGAAATTAAATGAATTTGAATTGAATTGGTTTATATGAGGCCAAATTTGATAAAATAGACTAAAATTTTCATGATTTAGGCAGAAAGCAGCTAGACTTTAAATAAATTAGCTGAAATTGAAATTAGCTGCTATTAAATTAATAAAAATATTACACTTGCAAATTATTTAATAAATAAGTAACATAATTGTATAATTTATGATAAATAATATAAATATTGTTATTATGAAGTTAAATATAAATAATTTATAAAACTAAGTAAATTTTATTTTGTAAATAAATCTTTGTTTAATTGAAAATATGTATGTATGTATATTATTATGCAATATATTATATATGACGTAATTATATATAATATTAAAAATTAAAAACTTTAAATTAATGTAATAAAATATTTTAGAAATATAATTTAAAATAATTATGCAAAATTCAAATATGTATGTTAATTAATGCTAGAATATTACGAATGCGAATTTAAATAATTTCGTTAAAAGGTAATTTTAAAAATATGCATATATATATATATATATTGATACACAGTTTAGACAGGGCATAGGGAGGTCAAAATTGAGTGTCAACAACAAGCATATACCTGCACCTCAATCATTCCACATTGTACCATGCGATACTAAAATTGCATTGTGCAATACAATACCTATATCATATTATCATGTATTGTTTCATCGTTGTGTCGCTCACATCCTGCCCGAATCGTATCGGTATATCATATATTACCTCTTTATATCTGATGTCTGACACTCATATGAATACCTGTTCTGATCTCTGTTTCACAGTCGTATATATATCATACAATACATATATAAATATTTGTCTCATAGTCACATCATCAGTGATATGTCGAGCACATGCCTCCGTCACATCACTGTACACACATGCCAGAGGGTCTTATTTCTGCCCTTCCGGTCCTGATCTGCAGAGGACTCTAGATATCCATGTAATATACATCCAGCTGTATAAACATCTCATCATACCTATCTGTGTACTCATATTCGCACTGCTCTCCCAAATGCTCACCTCGGATCCGAACTACTCATATCCAAGTACTCACACACATGCTCAATCATACTAATCTGCTCGTCCGGATGCTCCTCTTGGACACGAGCCTCTCATCTTAGCGTAAGGATATCTCATTCTTCAGTCTCAACATGTTTCCTCATTCTCTCAATCGGTTACCACGGACTCCCCTCATAGTTCAGGAACGGTAAATCACAGTTCAATTCACTTAACAGAAAGCATTCAATTATGAGAATTACTCGATACAAATTCTAACACAACCATTGTCCGAAGATCAGTTCATGAAAAGAAACAATTATTCATTGAGCCACTCTGTTCTCATACTTATTCAAAGGGCGATGTAACTAGCCTGCTCACTGGATTAGGCCTTGCTGCGGCAGGGTTACTGCTACGACGATGGTCTTGCTATAGCAGATATAGCTCCGCTACAGCGGTACTACATAGGCAGTACTCCGACCAAATTTTTCCCCTTAGATTCCCCCCCCCCCACTGGGGTCCTTCACAGTCTGCTCATCTACTAATTAGATGCATATTAACCAAACCTACTGTCAACTACCGTTCTTTCACATGGAGCAACAATCAACTCAACACGTATTGCACCAATTAGAAACACATAACCATTGTAAGTGAGCTATTAACTCATTAACCAATATGAACACATGAACCATCCCAACGCCTACACCCATGACCATATTCTAGTCCCTTATTCGGGACATACCTTGAAAGTAGCTTTTAAGACTTTCCGCCAAAGACAGAAATCCAACAGTCTAGCTTCAAGACTATCCGTAGCTATGTGATTGCCTAATAAAATAATTTCTATCTCTTTTTTATTATCTTTTTTCGGTTACTTCCCTCTCGTATTAATTACTAACTATAATCTGATAAGTTGTGATTAGCATGATAATCTTTGTTTTACTTATCAACAACACATCAATCATACAGATATATATGAATTGCTAATCAAAGTCTAACACAAAGGTAAGTCATAACCTACCTGGGCGCCAGGCTTCCATCAAGAAAATCTCGAGTTGCATGCTTGCCTCGAGTTCTGAGTTCTTTCTGAAAATTATCGTATCGGATGGTGAAGTCCTTGCCCCCTCTAGCCTCATTGCTTTCTTTCTTGTTGGAAATCCTAACTTTTATTTTTGGGTATTTTTATTTACTAAACTTTATGGAAATAGGTCTTTAATTTCTAACGTGTATAGAATTAATTACTGGATTCTGGTCTGTGTCGTCTGTTGCAGCGAGGAGTCTTCCGCTGCAACGGTATCATTAAGACGGAATCAATCCGTTGTGGCAGCCCTGCGCCTGGGTCCACCTGATTTTAACTTAGACCTTTCTAAATTTGTCAATCACATAATCTCTTAATCAAAGGACATAACCTAAACTTGCAAAAAAAATTAAATTTTTTTATGTTTTTATCGTCAAGGTGCTATAATAATCGGACGGGTCGTTATATCAAATTTAATTAATTAATTTAATTTATAAATTTAAAACCTCAATACAATTAATTTGATTTGGTATCTATAAAACCCAAATCACCCCTGAATAATGTACATCCCGCTTATAAGTCACAACAGGTAGGGGTGTTTATTGTTTGGTGAAAAACCAAATCAAATCTCAAATTGAACCAAATCGATTAGAATAACCGAAATTTGATTTGAATTGGTTTGGTTTTGGTTCTACTAAAAAATTAAAGCAATAACCAAATTGAATCGATAAATTTTATACATAAATTTTATAATTATTTAAATATATGTTATTAGTATTTTATAAATAATTATAAATATTTTATACCTTTTAATTATTAATTTGGTTTTAGTATACTTTATTTCACTTGCACTACAACACTTTTAAATTCTATTTCTTAAAAAATATGTTCAAACCCAACACTCTAAGTCTAATTGTCTATATATGGTGTGACATATTACTGATTTTTAATTTCTTTGCTAAGACATCCATCTACACTTCAATCATTTATCCCTTTAATTTTTGAAGGGTTGACCATTCTATTTAAAGTTGTATATTATATCTGTATTGATATTAGACATGTGAAGTGGAAGAACCTCTACAGTTATACAACTTAAACATCCTAAACTTTGGAATAGTGTTTTAAAAATAATAGAAGATTCAGATACTTTTATCTTGTGATAGTAGAGATAAATTTGTTAATTCCTATTGTCCATTTGAAATAGTTATCTCATGTCTCTATTATTTTATTATTATTAATTTATCAATAGCCAGTAATAAGCCAAAAAATTGAATCAGATTTAACCAAATCGATAAGAACCAAACCGATAATTTTTTATTTTATTTTATTTGATTTAATTTTAAAAATTTTAAAACAGATTAAATTAATTTAATTTTAATTTTAATCAAAAATCGATTCAAACTGAACCATGAACCATGAACCACTAAACAACAGAATTGAGTTATGCTTTCATTAAATTAGTGTCATGTTGTAATGTCTTATCTTCTTTGGTTGATATTAATTTATTCTTTAATTTTGATCCAATTAATGACTAAAAAAAAGAAGTTAAAAACTAAAATAGAAAAAGACCTAGTGCTTCTTTGATCTTGTGTTTTCTTTTTATATGATCTTATCAATTGTTTTATTTCATTAAACATGCTTGTTTTTTTTTATTTCTTTAAATATTACACTAAATATCTTCTCGTATTGCTCTTTGCCATATCCTTATATGTATATAAATACTAGTTATGAACTAAGTGTGTTGCATGTGAGTTCTAAGAAAGCAGTATATATGTATGTTACGATTCATATTAAAGTGAATTATAATGAGTATCACAAATTATTTTGTAGAACAATATATGTTTAAATAGATAAATAATCGATCTATTTGAATTACATTGTTTTTTTAAGCCCAATGCTTAGATATTTTCTGAGCCTACAAAAACAAACAATACATATAGTATGAGTATATTAAAAGCCCTTTGTAATAAGTATCTCAAAAAATTCAGTAGTAAAATATAAATTGAACAACATCTACCATTTTCGTACCTAGTACTTCCTTATAGATGATGTTCTTGGTGTACAAGCCCTTTTTTCGATTGATTTGTCATGATCAGGACTGTTGTTGTAGCCATTGATATCCCTCTTGAAAGTGCCACATACAATCGTCCATGGTAGAAAATATGTTGGGGCAAATATATACAATCCAACATTTGAAATTATTTGGCCTCGTGCTTTATTTATTGTCATTGCAAAGCAAAAGCGTATTGAAAATTGCTTCTGAATAAATTTAAAAGGATACCCTTCAATTTCAAGGGGTGATAGTTGTATTCTTGAAACAAACACATTCTTAGATACATAATGTCCGGTCATTATTGCAGAATGTATGACGTTGTTATTAAATCCTTTGCATATCATTCTTATGCCATTACATAAGTAATTTGAAGCATCCAGTTTCTTAGTAACATGATTGGTGCATTCTCCTTCAAACTAACCTGCCCAAAAAAATATATTTATTTTTCAGATTTTAAGTAATTCTACACATGCACGCCCAAATTATTCGTAGTGGATAATTAGGACCAATACCTGTGATGGTAGATCATTTGGGGTCAAAGTATTTAGATATTTCTCTTGGTAGTAGTTGTTTGTGTCATCTTATGCAGAGTCAAAACTAATAAATGGCTTACTTTCTCTTGAAAACTTTGTTATTATTCTCTCATTTAGTTGATCAACATACTCATTTCTGCTCTCTAGGATAGCTCGCTCGATTACATATTCTACATTCTCATATTTTTGCTCGAGCGACAGATATATTTTTTTATTAAGCATTCTTTAGCATTCTCAATATTACATCTTTAAGAATTGATACAATTAAATTGAACCATAACAGTAATAGATTGAAGGGAAAAGATTACTAAGAATAGTAATATCAAGGGAAATGCTTAAATTAAGAGATTATTAACTAAATAAATAATTACCTTATATTTGAAATAACTGAAGAAAATATTTCATGAGAACATACTTAATTTTTCAGTCTTTTGGTTGTGGCTAAATCTCCTCTGCATTGAGTGAAAAAAAATTCAAAGAATAAATTTTGCTTTTGTATTTATTTTTCTATATATGTAAATGAGATCACTTCACATGAAAGAAAAGATACATTACAAAAATTAAGGCAAGCCATTGATATTTATTGTTAAAGGAATATTGGAAAACAACAAGCCGAAATACTGCTGTATTCAGTGACGATGATAAGCAGTTGCATTTGCGTAAAAAAACACACTTGTTTACTATTTCAAAACCCCAGATCACCAAAAATTTCACAAGACAAATTGGATGGTGCATGAGTTTATACTTGATGAAAAGTTCTTTTCCTCAATATCATCACTACTAACAAAAATTATGGTGAAAAGAAAAAGCTAATTATATGATTCATAAGTAGGTACATTTCTGACTTCCTACCCAGTAGTTCAAACATCTACCTCACTTAATTTAAAGTCATTTCCTTAACCAAGCTTTCTTTTTTAAAAAACTTCCTTGAACAATTTAATCAAACAAGACAAAGAATAGAGCACTTTCCAGAAAAAGGGTGTGTGCAAAGAAAGATAAAAATTTACCGGATTTTAAGCAGAGTAAATAAGAAAATGACTTGTCACGGTACTGAGAAATGAAATTCTTAAAACTCCTACTTGTTGTACTTTCAGAGCACCAATAGTCAATATTGAAACTATATAAATTTGAGTTTAAATATCTATGGTAAGCTATTTGATTTCTTCTAATATAGAGAATCTTTTAGTATATAAAAAAAATCTAAATCAAAATAAGTATTAAAGCCTAAATGTGGCAAGAAAATCAAAAACAAAATATGCATACAAGAAAGGAACAAAAGTAGTCAAAAATAAAAGTAACGACAGTGACATATATGGAACAAGTGTATTTAAAAGTTATGAACACGTGCGTTGCGCATAAGTCCTAAGAAAGAAGTATGTATGTTATAATTCATCTGAAAGTGAATTGTAATGAGTATCACAAATTGCTTTGTAGAATAATATATGTTTAAATAGATAAATAATCAATCTATGAATTATATTTCTATTGAAAGTCCAATGCTTAGATATTTTTCGAGCCTACAAAAACAAACAATACATATAGTATGAGTATATTAAAAGCGCTTTGTAATAAATATCACGAATATACTCATTAGTAAAATATAAATTGAACAACATCTACCATTTTCATACCTAGTACTTTCTTATAGACGATGTTTTTAGTGTACGTGCCTTTTTTCTTTTTCGGTTGATCTATCATGACCAGGACTATTGTTGTGGTCATTGATATTCCTCTTGAAAGTGTCACGTACAATTGTCCCTGGGTAGAAAATATATCGGGGCAAATATATACAAATTGTTTGGCCTTGTGCTTTATTTATTGTCATTGCAAAGCAAAGGCGTATTGAAAATTATTTCTGAAAAAATTTAAAAGGATATTCTTCATTCTCAAGGAATGATAATTGTATTCTTGGAATAAACACATTATTGGATGCACAATGTTCGGTCATTATTACAACAAGTATGACGTTGTTATTAAATCCTTTACATATCATTTTTGTTCCATTACATAAGCCATTTGAAACATCCAAATTCTTTAGAACATGATTGGTCCATTCTCCTTCAAAGTAACCTTCCCAAGAAAAGAAAATATTTATTTTTCATATTTTAAGTAATTCTACATATGCACGCCTAAGTTATTCATAGTGGATAATTGGATTAATACCTGTGTGTGGTAGACCATTTGATGTTAAAGTATTTAGATATTCCTCTTGGTAGTAGTTGTTTGTGTCATCTTCTGCGTAGTCAAAACTAATAAATGTCTTCTTTTCACCCGGAAATGTTGTTATTATTCTCTCATTTAGTTGATCAACATACTCATTTCTACTCGCTAGGATAGCCCGCTTGATTACATATTATGCATTTCCATATTTTTGCTCGAGCGATGAATTTTTTTTATTAAGCAATCTTTAGCATTCTCAATACTACATCTTTAAAAATCGATGCAATTATATTGAACCATAACAGTAATAGACTAAAGGAAAAAATTATTAACATTAAGGAAATGATAAAGTTAAGATATTATTAGTTAAATAAATAATTACCCTATATCTGAGAGAATTGAAGGAAATATTTCATGAGAACCTATTTAATTTTGCAGTTAGTTTGTAATGGCTAAATCTCCTTATCAACTGCATTGAGTGAAAAGAAAATTCAAAAAGAACAAATTTTGCTTTTTATATTTATTTTGCTATATATGTAAATGAGATTAATTCACATGAAAGAGAAGATATATTGCAAGAATTAAGACATGCCAGTGATATTGATTGTTAAGAGAATATTGAAAAATAACAAGCCGAAGCACTGTTGTATTCAGTGATGATAATAAGTAGTTGCACTAGGGTAAAAAAAATATACTTATTTACTATCACCAAAAACTTCACAAGATAAATTGGATAGTGCCCGAATTTATATTTGATGAGAAGTTCTTTCCCTCAACATCATCACTACTAAGGAAGATTGTTGGAAAAAAAGCTAATTATTTGATTCATAAGTAGGTCCACTTCTGACTTCCTACCCAATAGTTCAAACATCCGCATCACTTAATTAAAAGTCATTTCCTTAACCAAACTTTTTTTTTAAAAAAAAATTCCTTGAACGATTTAATCAAACAAGACAAAATACATAACACTTTTCAGAAAAGGGTGTGTGCAGAGAAAAGTGAAAATTTACCGAATTTTAAGCAAAGTAAACAGGAAAATGACTTGTCATGGTACCCAGAAATGAAATTCTTAAAACTCCTGCTTGCAGAGCACCAATAGTCAAGATTGAAACTATATAAATTTGAGTTTAAATTTTTATTGTAAGCTATTTGATTTCTTCTAATACAGAGGATCTTTTAATAAACATAAAGAATCTAAACCAAAATAAGTGTTAAAGTCTAAAGGTGGCAAGAAAATTAAAAACAAAATATGCATACAAGAAAGGAACAAAAGTAGCCAAAACATAAAAGTAACGACAGTGACATACATACTTGGAACAAGTGTATTTGAGGCAGAAAGAACTTGATTGCAAATGAATTCTGCAACGCCGTGAGAAAGTTGCAAGTGTGCTCTAACATATCTCCATATAGGAGAGATAAAGCATACTTAAATGTGTTAAAACTGTTGGAATTTGAAAGAAAAAATATTTCAAAAGTTGTGATGTAGTACAATATGATACAGAATGAAGGAGGAAGGTTGAAGTAACTATTGCGGAGAAGTCAAGCAATTAAAAAGATTCTATTCAGAGAGTAAAGAGAGTTCATTGTCTTTGATTTTTTCTTTTTTCTTTTTTAAGAAAAAACCTTTAACTGTTTTTGTATTAAAGTAAATAAAATTGAATAAATATTCTTAAGAAAACGGGGGAAAAATGAATATGCAGATGGACACAATGAAATATAGAATTATTAGATTTTAATAAGGAAAAATTTTAAATTATTTTTGATAACTAAACACATTTTAAACATTAGAAATGTTTGATTTTATTGTGTCAAAGGTTAGTACTGAGAGGACGAGTAAAGATGTAAGTTAGTTATAAAGTTAGTTATAATCTCACTAAGTTAGTTAAGTTAGTTAGAGATGAGCCTTGTTAGTTGTAATTAGATAAGATCAATTTATGGATCTTACCCTCTTGTAAAGTATAAATAGACATGTATACGCATGCCAGAGGTATCATATTTTTTACATAAGAATGATTGATCAAATACTACAGCTATCAAGCTGATTCTTTCCTCCTCACTATCTTCATATTTTCTCTATTCAGTTTTTCTTCTTGTGATTCATTTCTTTCTTGTGAATCTTACATCTTGAATAAGTGATTATCATCACTATCTTCATGGTATAATATCAGCTTTTAATAAGACAATATTTTTTAATTTTTTGGTAACGTCAAAATATTAAGGACTATTGATATTCTTGTATTAAAGGCAATAGTACCACCTTTTAATAAGGAAATCTTGTATACTTTTTTTTGGTAAATAAATCATATTATTATACTAGTCCTGGACACATGCATTGCACATGTGTCTCATGTAAGCTTGTGCAGATTCGTTAGATGATATATGTAGAACGATATATTGTTGCTGACAAATCATAAATATAATTTATAATCAAATAAAATTGATAGAAATTTAAGGTATTACTTTATGATATGCATCCAAACAAATTATATTAGTTGCTTATATAATTATCATTTATCTGAAAATATTTTATCAAATGGTCATTAATATAAATTTCTTATAGAAATGAGAAAAATAATATTCTCTTTAACTCTTGTTGAAACTATATAATAATATTTTATCACTCATTGAATCAAAACCAAATTAAATATCTAACAAAATGATAATTTTTATCATTCATTAAATCAAAACTAAATTAAATATCTATTAATATAATAATACTTAAATTATATCATATCATATTTAAATATTTAATTAAATAATAATATTTTATTATTTATTGAATCAAAACTAAATTAAATATCTAATTAAATAATAATATTTGAATCATATCATATCATATTATACTAAAAGTGGGAAGTCCTACATATCAATCAATCAAATATTGAACAATTATTTTGCCATACATTTAAACAATACTCTTATAATATTTTTTGTATCAAACAGTAAAAAAATCTCATCATATATATATATAGATATATAAAGATATTTGACTAAATAATGAGTTATAATATTCATATTTCAATACAGTTATTAAATTATAAAAAGTAAAAAGTTATGAAATAAAAAATAAATGACTTAAATACCCATCAAATATTAAATGATATTTTTACCTTTCAACCAAATAGTATTTCAAAATATTTTAGTAGAAAACATAGATATAAATATTTAAAAAAATAACAAAAAAAATATTAAATGAAAGAAATAACCATGATACTATGGCTTTGAGTTTTTTTACATTCTGATAAAGATGACGATAAATAATTATACTTAAATTTGAATAAAGTGAAATAACGTAAAATAAATGAGAACATTAATTCTCTATTATGGCAATTATAGATTTCTTATTTAATTTAATAGTCTAATAATATTTATTGTAATGTATATTTACTTTTTAGTACATAAAATATTATTGAAACTTTTAGATTGAAGGAAAAAATGGTAATCCAACTTCTAACTTGAGGACTTCCCACTTATATAATAATATGATAAGCGGGAAGCCAAAAAGTGAAAAGTTAGATTACCATTTTGCCTCTCCACTAAATTAAAACTTTTAAATACATAATTAAACATTAATATTTTATCATATCATGTCATATTTATATATTTATCATACTTATTTTAAAAGTGGAAAGTCACAAAGTTAAAAGTTAAAAGACTAATTTGCCCATCAAATATTGAACGATCATTTTGCCCTTCAATCTAAGACAATTTCATATTGTGTAAAGTATAATTTACATTGCAATAAATATTATTAAACTTTTAAATTAAATAAAAAATCTATAATTATCATAATAGAGAATTAATGTTTTTGTTTAATTTATGTTACAAGTTCAAAAGTCATAATCCTTTAAAAATATCTAATGGAAAAGAAGATCAAAAGTTTAAACAACCGTTATTTTCTAATGAGAACCCCCATTATTCTTTCATAAATAAGAGCATTCTTTATCTTTCATATGCATTTAGTTATTATCGTGTAAGTGAAGTCAATATCTTAGAAGCAAAAAAGTTTTTCATATTTGTCTTAAATATTCATTCATATTTTCAGGCTATGAATTGAGATCAAATTAATATTTTAGAGTGGATTGTATCTTCAATATCTTGTTCTTTACCCAAGTTTGATATGGTGAAAAACTTTGAAATATATAGTTAGTTTACAAAAATTTCAATACATGTCAGAGGATTAGCCATATTTTTTCATTCATCATTTTTTCTTTCTTTTTCATTAAATTTTATAGATGTCGATTTTAGTACGTGGACAAATTATTATGCCAACTTAATTTTACAGAAACTATTTTAATTATTTTTTTTTACAGGTTATATGCAGCTCAACTAGTGATGTGATAGACAATTTTTTCTCTTTTAATTTGAATCGCGCGGTAATTGCTATTTTATTTTAGGATTATCAATCTTTTTTTTCTATATTTTTTTGGATGAAAACATTTAAGTGGCATATTTATGAACTAAAAATTTTTTTTTCCTTGTTTGTGTTTTAGTTTTCTCATTTTTTATTTATCGATTTCTTTAATTTCAGAAATCTCTAAATATAATTACTAATAAATATTATTTGCAATTAGAAATATTATCTTTAAAATAATAAAATAATGACAAATATTTCATGATTCATATGTTATTAAATTTGTAATTAGTTGAACTGTATACATATAATTGTGTTATGAAATATAATACAATTATCTATGAGATATTTTAGTACTTCATGAAAAATATAACACTATATTATATTCAAGTAATTTAAACAAGGAAAAAATAATTTTTATAAAATGTCAAAAAAAGAATATCAATATTTTTTTTTGTCTTAAATAGTAACTAATATCATCTGTTATGCAATTCAATATAAATATGAACAAAATATGCATCAATTAATTATTTTGGGAAAAAGAGATATCCAGACATAATCAAGAATAACAAAGTTATCCATTTTTACAGATGTATAAATGAATGTGAAAAGACTGTGCAATAATATTATTATTAATGTGGAAGATGAAAGAAATAAAGATTAAACATAATCATAAAAATTACTATTAATAGGGAACGATGAAAGAAACAAAGATTAAAGAAAGAAATAATTATGAATAATAACTAAATAAATTTATATCTGCAATAACTATAGGTAAATAGTAGAATTCTCCACATTCAAGCTTAATATATTTAAAAATAAATATTTAATTAAAATCTATTTTTTTAAGAATAACATGATCAATCAACTTTTTATGATGATTAATTGTAAAATAAAATTATCGATAAATATTATAATTTAGAATAATTAATATTATTCTTGAATAACGTTTAAATAGAAAGGGGCACTAGACTACATATGTTAAAATTTTCTTTATAAAATGGTTGTTAACTTATTTTTTCCCGTTTATAGAGTTGTTAAAGGAGAATTTTCTTTTTTATAAGTCTACAAGTAAGTATGATGATATGCCTTAACATTTAAATTTCAATTTGTATTAAGTATTATTATTATTATGTAGTTTGAACTAAAGTACTTCATCATCTCATATTATCACATATTTTTATTGATTTATTGTTATTAGAGAATCATTTTTTGAATTAAATATAGAGAGTCATTAGTTTGATATATTTTTATAAAGAAAAGTCAAATAATTATGATCAAGCAGTCTGATTATTGGTTGAATTAATTATAATATTAAAATATTCATTACACTAGTTAATTTTTTCGCACATCGCGCAGTAATTAAAAGAAAATTAAAATATATAAATAATTATTATTAAAGATTTTATTTTAATCTGTCAATATTTACTAATCAAAAGAGCGGCTAAAAAGAGAGATATAATTAGCAAACTCGTGATATTGAGATAGTTTATTATTGATTTTTTAAGGACACTTAGTAATTAAAATATAATTATGATACCTTGATATTCTCATAATTTTTTTTAATAAATAATATTAAATTTATTTAAGTAGTAAAATAAGTTTCATCAAACTATTCTATATCTCAAAAACAATCAATGAATTATAAGAGAAGTAGTACTCTTTGATCAATTTTATCTTTTGAATAGTGATACTATTAATTAATTAATTTCATATATATATATAATCTTATATTTAAAATTCACTAAATTAATTAATTTGAAATCATTTCGAATAGGGAAAAGGGTTCAAAACACACTCCAAATATGCCCGAATTTGTTGTTATACACCCCAACTTTGCAGGGGTCCTATGACCCCCCTAGACTATTTTTAAGTGTATTATTAAGGGTATTTACGGATGACCTGGATAACTAGTTAACTACACGTACACCAAGCGCGTAAGAATGAACTTAAAAGTACATGGACCCGTCTCTATTTGCCACGTAACAATCCACATAATTTTCTTTTTTATTTTTTCATTAAATACTCCAAATACCATATTTGTTCTTATTCTCCATTGAAGACATTTGAGCTCCTTCACATCCTCAATCTGCCTGTCGTTGCTTTGAAGAGGTACGCTTTGATTTTACAAATTTCTTCTCTTGATTTAGGCTTTGATTTTACAAATTTCTTCTCTTGATTTATTTGTATTTTACAATTTAAAACTTATGGTTTATAATTTCTTCTCCAAATTTTCTGTAGGAAAATTAGGGTTAGCTATGGAAGAGGTAAGATTAGATTTGAATAAGCTTTGTATGGACTATGAAGATTCAATGTTGAATGCTGAGGTGCGATGCAGTCATGGTCTCTTGCTTCCTTTGAAGACTTCTTGGTCCGACAATAATTCCAAAAGAAGGTTTTGGTCTTGCCCCTACTATGGTGCAAAGAAGTATAAATTTTTTCGCTGGAGGGTGATTTGGTTGATGAAAGATCGAAGTTTTTTATATCAAAATTGGTGAAGAAAATGAAGGAGATGAATGAAGAATTAGTTTCGAAGGTGAAGAAAATAAAGGAGATGGAAAGAATGGTTGCTTATAATGATAGTGAAATTATCGACATGATGGAGAATTCAACAGTGATAGAGATGGAAGAGGAATCTGCATTCACTGTGAAGGAGTTGGAAGAACAATCTGCCTTTACTATGAAAAAAAATGAAGGATATGAAAGCTGAGCCAATAGGGAATTCAAAAGAAAAGGAGATAAAAGTGAAGAACAAGGGGACCAACTACTTTAACTTTAATAAGATTTGCATTGTGTGTATCTTGATGTGTGTTGCTATTTGGATGAATATGTTAATACAAGTTGAAAACTTGAAGACTTTTCATGACAAATTGCCATAATAGTTCTTGTATGTTTCGTGTTCTAGTCTTTTGTAGGAAGTGGTTGTAGTTCAAAGTTGTCTATTGTAATTTGTTTAATGTAAGTTAAAAGTTAAGAATCTGCTTTTGTTTAATGAAAATCTTGTTCTTGTGGTTCCAAATTAAACCATATGTTATTGAAAAGAAAGAAACACAAATTGATAGTAACATTATTTAATATAAACAAGTGCAAAAACATAAGTTTTCATACAAAAGTAGTGCATCAGGTGCAACAACTACATAAACTCACAAAAATAAGTGCACCAGCATAAGTTCAGAAAAACAACCATCCAAATACCAGGTACATTAGTTTGTTTGTCAAAAAGTACTAACTTCTTGAATCTACCAACATTCCTATCATCACTTCCATGGTTCCCTGGACTGTGCAGAAGACAATTTTTTTCTCTTGTTCAACCTCATCTCTTCAAGCTGACCTGTTGTAATTGCTGCTTTGCCCTTCCACCTCACTCCAGTCCTTGGTTTGAAACCAAGGTCCCCAGTAACTTCAGCAGACCTTATAGGTTGTCTTGCACCAGAATGTAATATCCTACTGCTTGGAAGGCCATGCTGTAGACAAAGAAAAATAAATATAGTTAGTAAACTATATTTCAAACTTAAAACTTTACACCAATCTTCAGCACTTACATTGTATGTTGTAAATCCATCTTCAGCAACAAATACTCCCATTCCAACTGTATTAGGCCTTTTATAAGGGGGTGTTCTTTCCCTCTCCATGTATGATTGATCAACATGTGCAGTAGATGAAATTGGTGGTCCTCCCCTAACTACATTAGATTGAGCAGCAACAGCAGGTGCAATAGGTGCACTATAACTTATTGGATTTTCAAACCATTCAGAAGTAATATGTCCTTCTTGGCCTTCCCCTACCTCTACTAGATGCTTTAGCTACTTCAGTAGCTCTAGAATCCTTTTGTTGCCTTCCTCTGCCTCTATCAGGTACTTCAGCTGCTTCATAAGTACTAAAATCCTGTGGCCCCCTTCCTCTGCCTCTAGTAGGTGCTTCAAATTCTTCAGAAGTACTTTTTGATTGTCTTGGTCTTCCCATTACCTCTAGCAGGTGCTTCACCTTCTTTAGAAGTACTTGTTGCTTGTCTTGGCCTTCCCCTACCTCTAACAGGTGTTTCAGCTGCTTTAGAAGTACTTGAATCATTTCTTGGCCTTCCTCTACCTCTAGTAGATTCTTCAGAAGCACTTGTTGCTTTTCTTAGCCTTCCCCTGCCTCTTGAAGGTGCAACAACAGTAGCAGCAGTTCCAACAATATCATTTGGTCCAACAGGATTGCTTGTTCCAGCAGCAACATCATTTGATCCAACATCATTCCTTGTTCCAGTAGAATTCTACAAAATTAAAAAAATATAGTTACATATCTATTTCTCGACTTCTGAAATGTGATAAAAGGTAATGTAAAAGTACATACCTTTGAAGGACAACCTCTTTTGTTATGGTTTTTACCATGACAATTGGTACAAGTCATGTAAACTCTTTTTCTTGACAACTTACCACATTTTTTTGTTTCAGTTGCCTCTCTCCTCCTAACCTTCTTTGGCCTGCCTGGCATAGATTTAATAACTGGTGGTGCAACATGAGGGTTATTGGAATCAGGCCACATCTTCATATTGGTGATTGGTTGAAGGAAATGGCAGTAAGTACTCAAATAAGTCTCCTTACTGTAGCAACTATCAACAAAGTCAATCGGTTCCAACTTTCTGTAAAATATGGCAGCAATGGCATGTGGACAAGGTATTCCCTTAAGCATCCAAGCCCTACAACTATATGTGTTATTTCTCAAATCAACAGTATGTTGATATGGTCCATCATTAATCTCAAATTCTCTCTCTCCATTAAACACAATATTACATGTCATTGACTTCTCTATGTTATTTTTAGCACTCTCAATGCCATTGGAGATATATTTGTTAATCATGTATTTGCAAACTGGCTCAGTTGACCTATTCTAGTCATTACCTTCACCCTTATCTCTTCAAGCATGGATATAATGATTTTATGCCTTGCTGCTAAAATCCATGCATTAAAGCTCTCACACATATTATTGTCAATACTATCACACTTGATATCTATTCTAAAGTACATTTTACACCAAGGTTCTACCTTGAAGTAGAGTAAATTTTCAACAATGTTCTCACCAAGCAGCCTCATTTGTGACAGATTTGTCTTCATTTCTCCCTCAAAAGTACTTCTTGCACATTTCCAGAATTGGTTCCTTCTTTGAAGACCTCTCCATGTTTTTGACCAATGAGCTAGGATGGACACATCCTATGCTCCACCTCTGGTAATAACTCTTTTAATGCTGCAAGAAGCCCCTGCAAATGATAAAATATAGTTACACATAATATTCAATAGGAAAAAGAAACAAATGAAGTTCAGTAAAGGGAAAAATTATACCTTTTGCATGTCTGATATCATTGTGTAATCTCTGCCATCTCCTAATCCCAAATCCTCAATCAACAATTTCAAAAACCATGTCCATGTGTTCTTATTCTCATATTCTACTACAACCCAAGCAATAAGCAACATTTGGTTATTTCTATCTTTAGCCACAACAATCAATAATTGTCTTTTAGTTACTCCCTTCAAGAAACAACAATCTAAACCAATACACCTCCTACAGCCAGCCAAAAAAGATTTTTTCAGAGCATCAAAGCAAATATAAAAACTTTAAAACATCAGCCTACCACTTCCATCAAAGTCATCAACCTTAACAACACAAGTGGTCCCAGGATTGGTCCTCAATATTTCATCCCTATAGTCAAGTATTCTTCCAAACTCTAACACATGATCACCCATAATTTCTTGAAGTACTTTACCTCTAGCTCTTCTGGCAGTGATTTTTTCAACATGTATTTGTAACTCTTTTCTAATCAACTGCTGAAATTTGAATATTCTAATGTTTGGTTGTTCAATAATTCTATTCCTGTAATGATTAGCCAAGAACTTATTGCACATGTAATTTCTAGTGGTCTTGACATACTTGTGTTTAAGATTGTAGGTTTTAATCATAAAATCATTACTAGGTTTGTCAAGACTAGCATTTAACAACCAGGGGAAGCCATCCCTACACCTCGCCCTAACTTTTTTGGGCTCATTAACATACTTCTCTAACTGTACATCCTTTTGAAGTGAATATTTGGTAACAACTTCCTCGAACTCCTTCACTTCCTCAAAAACCATCCCCAACTGCCATACTACTTTTTTAGCATATTTATCAAAAATGACTCTCCTACTACTCCTTCTTGACCCTAACTCATCATCTGTATCTGATTCAATACTAAACTCCTTAGAACTACAGTACACTGGCTCATCACCAGCAACTTTATTTTTTAAACTTTTATCAGCAGCACAGTTTCATGATCTGGACCAACTTCACCAATAGGAATTTCTTCAGGGTCATTTGGTGCTCTTTCTCTTCTTTTCCTTCACTGGTATAACCTCCTTTCAGCCATTAAGTTTATGTACTCTTCATGGACATCACTTTCATATTCAGCCTCATCTTCATTAAATAGATCTAGATGGTCTGATTTAGAACTATTCTCAGTGGAGTGATCAGATTCAACTTCAGGAAAATCATTGTTTGATTGTTCAGTTGCTGCTGCTTGAGTAGCTGCAATAATTTCAGCAGTTACTGGTTCAGTAGTTGGACCAGATTCAGGTTCATCACAATGAACATCCACATCCTCTTCTTGAACACCATCATCCCCTTCTTTATTAAAAGCAGTAAAAGATTCCTTATTGGAACTAGTGTATTCCAACAAAGCAATGGGACCATCTACTTCATCAACCATATGATGAACATAAATTTCAATAATATCTCCATTTTCAAAAGATTGAGAAAGTTCAAAAATATCCCTGTCAGTTTGAATATCTACAATAATGTCACTATTAGGTGGCCTAACACAAAATGAGCAACTTGTAGTATACCTTAGTTCTTTAATATAGTCCCTTAGTTCAAGAAAGGACATCGTATCCACATCAACATCCAAATATTCAGTGATACTTCCACCCACATATGTCAGTTCTCCACTACTAACATCCAAAACCCCACCATGATACCATCTCAATGTTACCAATATAAACCCACTACTCATACCTGAAAAGTAAAAGACAAATTCAGAATCACACAACAAAAAGTTTGAATCGGTGAAAGTATTATAGAAACTCAAATATTTCGAGAAAAATGAACTACACAAATTATGTGAAACAATAATAATATAAAGCATAATCAGCCTCACATATAACCTCCAATTTAAACTAAAAAAAATTCTAATTTAGCCATAAACCATGGACAAGATCAATAATGAATCTAAGAAATCAAATGTGCTGAAAAACTTAATTTTTCTTTCAAATTAGTGACAAAAAAAAATGACTAACCTGATAATTTTAAGAACACCAACAATTTTGAGACACCCACGAGTCAAAAAGCTTGAAATCTGAATTAATTTCTCCACAAAGTTGCAAGCCACAACTTAAGAACTGATGATCCTAAGTGAAAATCATAGGAAAATGAAAAGAATTGCGTGAATTTGGTAGAAATTGTGAGAAGAGGTGCAAGATTTTTTGTAATCTTTGCACTACCTTTTCTAGCAAATAAAGAGTCTTCTGACGCCTCTCAAGTTTTTTTTCTTTTTTAATAGTGCATGCAAACAATCGTTTGCCTTTGAGTGATTTAGTTGTCTAGGTCATCTGCAAATACCCTTAATAATACACTTACAAATAGTCCAGGGGGGTCATAGGACCCCTGAAAAGTTGGGGTATGTAACAACAAATTCTGAAATAGTTGAAGTGTGTTTTGAAGTCTTTTCCCGTTCGAATAGATCCACTAAGGGGTAAAGCCCTTCATACTAATTAGCAAGAAATTTTTCATTGCAAGCAAAAATGCAACAACTTTTGGATGTACTGAATTACAAATAAAAATTCAACACAATTTATAGTTCTCTATTAATATGTAATATAATAGTTTTATATTTTATAATATTATGTTAATGTAAAAAATATTAAATATGAAAAGAAATTCACTAACATGCTTCTGCTTGCCAGTTAAAAGAAAAGCTACAAATAAATTCACATTAAGAATATAATTGATCACTGATATATCTTAAAGACACAATAAAAATAAAATATAAAGAAAGACATATAATTACCCTCCAAAATAAAAGTAAGAAGTTAAATTGTATCTCTATCAAATATTAAAATAAACTGTAAAATGATTGTTCTTTTTTTAATGAAGATGTTTGGTTTCTAAAAATTAATTGAATTTCGAAAGGGGAAAAATTAAAATTATAGGAGAAAACTGCTTAAAAGAGAGCTAGGGGAAAATTTATGACCAAAAAAAATGTGAATGATGATCTTAAATAGTTGCCATAACATTATTGATAAATTTGTCAAATAAAAAAAGATTAGGAGTCAAGTAACACTAATAAATCTGGATAACAAAATTCTAAACAATTGTTAGTAAGTAAAAAAATATATTAAATTTAAATTATTCCCGTCAAATAAATATATACATCACCTAAAGAATCTTACACCACGAAATTGCATAATTATGTTATATATATAACATGCATAATTACTTGGAATTCATATCCCATAAGCTAATATCTGCACGAAGAAGAAAAAATATTAAGATCTGAAAGTTCAAGATGTAAGTCCAATAAATCTTTGATTATTTTATAAATTCATAAAATAAATTATAAGTAAAAACTGTGAATAATATGTTTAAAATTATATAATACAATAAAGTTTACTAAATTAAACTCTAAATAGAGTTGACTATTACTGTTAAAACAGAGTTAATATTAGACTAAGAATTTATGAAAGATAATAATAAAGGACTTACATTGAAAATTATTAAATATTTAACAGGTAGAACCAATTATGGAACTGAAAACAACAAAATGATGAAAAAGATACTTTGATAAAATAGAAAAAAGGCACTCAATCTTCTATCTCCAGGTATTTGATTTTCATATTCTGTTGAAAAAATAAACCATGATAGTAAAATTCTTATTTTTTCTTCAAGTTTCAACACTAATTTGTTTGAAACCTTTTGAGTATGCACCTCTCGAATGGATGCAAAGTGTGTATTGATAAATATTTAAAAGAAAGTAATCCTATAGATATACTCTTCCTGTAAGTCCAATAAGTCTTTAATCATTTAATAAATTCATAAAATAAATTATAAGTAAAAAAAATATAAATAATATGTTTAAAATTATAAAATACAATAAATTTTACTAAATTAAACTCTAAATAAAGAGGACCAGTACTATTAAAACGGAATTGATATTAGACTAAGAATTTATAAAGGATGAAAAAGATATTTTGATAAAATAGGAAAAGACACTCAATCTTCGATCTCCCGATATTAGATTTTCATGTGCTGTTGAAAAAAATAAATCATGATGGTAAAATGCTTCTGTTTTCTTCAAGTTTCATCACTATAAAGTTTGAAACTTTTTGAGTATGCGCCTCGCGGATGGATAAAAGTGTGCATTGACGAATATTTAAAAGAAAATAAACCCGTGAGATATACTCTTCCAAAACCGCCTAAGTGCTATTTTCCTTTGCGTCACCGAAAAATGCGGCCCATAGATTGGAGTTCTTTAATATCAATCGATAGCACAAAATAATTATTTTTTGGTGAAGATATTTTTTAATGTTGGACTTTATGGAAAAAATTTGAATACCAAAAAAATAAGAGTTGTAAAAAGGATTGTTGAAACCATTGATGTTAATTATGATTTAGGAAAATAAATCGTTAATGTCAACGGTTGAAGTTGCAACTATTGAAGTTTAAAGTAAAAATCATAACTCTTGAGGAGAGCCGAAAAGGTGTGGAGTGTGGGATAGTTTTTTTTTTTTAAAAAAATAAATTAAATGATAAAATTACATTAAAAAAGTCAAAAAAATAAGGAAAAATAATAAGTTAGAATTCTGAAATAAGAGAGTGCCACATCACCGGCCTAAGGATCAATAAATTCATAAAATAAATTACAAGTAAAAAATGTGAATATGTTTAAAATTATATAATACAATAAAGTTTACTAAATTAAACTCCAAATAGAGATGATCAGTACTTTTAAAACAGAGTAAATATTAGACTAAGAATTTATAAAGGATGATAATAAAGGACTTACTTTGAAAATTATTTAAAATTTAAAAAGTAGAACCAATTATGGAACTGAAAATAATAAAATGATGAAAAAGATACTTTGATAAAACAGAAAAAGACACTCAATCTTCTATCTCCTGTTATTTGATTTTCATGTTCTGTTGAAAAAATAAACCATGATGGTAAAATTCTTCTTTTTTCTTAAAATTTTATCACTAATTTATTTGAAACCTTCTGAGTATGCGCCTCATAGATGGATGCAAAGTGTGCATAGTCAAATATTTAAAAGAAAGTAAACCCATGAGATATACTAAATTTAATCATTTTACAAATTTATAAAATAAATTATAAGTAAGAAAATGTAAATAATATGTTTAAAATTATAAAATAAAAATAAGTTTTGCTAAACTAAACTCTAAAGAAAGATGACCAGTACTATTAAAATAAAGTTAATATTAGACTAAGAATTTATAAAGGATGATAATGAAGGACTTACTTTGAAAATTATTTAAAATTTAAAAGATAGAACTAATTATGGAACTGGAACCAACAAAATGATGAAAAATATACTTTGATAAAATAGAAAAAAGACACTCAATCTTCGATCACCCGATATTTGATTTTCATGTTCTGTTGAAAAAAAACTATGATGATAAAATTATTCTGTTTTCTTCAAGTTTAATCACTATAAAGTTTGAAACCTTCTGAATATGCGTCTCGCGGATGGATAAAAAGTGTGTATTGATGAATATTTGAAAGAAAGAAAATCCATGAGATATACTCTTTCCGAAACCGTCTAAGTGCTATTTTTCTTTGCGTCGCCAAAAAATGCGGCCCTTGGATTGGAGTTCTTTTATATCAATTGATAGCACAAAATAATTATTTTTTGGTGAAAATAATTTTTTATGTTGGGTTTTGTGAAAGAATTTTGAATACAAAAAAAAATAAGAGCCATAAAAAGGATTGTTGAACCATTGATGTTAATTATGATTTATGAAAATAAAATGTTAATGTCTACGGGTGAAATTATTGAAGTTTAAAGTAAAAGTCATAACTCTTGGGGAAAGCCTAAAAGGCGTGGAGTGTGGGATAGATTTTTTTTTAAAACAAATAAATTAAATGATAAAATTACAAGAAAAAGTCAAAAAAAATAAGAAAAAAGATAAGTAAGAATTCTGAAATAACATAGTGCCACATCACCGGCCTAAGGATCAATAAATTCATAAAATAAATTACAAGTAAAAAGTGTGAATAATATGTTTAAAGTTATATAACACAATAAAGTTTACTAAATTAAACTCTAAATAGAGATGAATAGTATAGTTAAAACAGAGTTAATATTAGACTAAGAATTTATAAAGGAAGATAATAAAAGAATTACTTTGAAAATGTATTTAAAATTTAAATGTAGAACCAATTATGGAATTGAAAACAAAAAAAGGATGAAAAAATACTCTGATAAAACAGAAAAAAGATACTCAATCTTCTATCTCCCGGTATTTCATTTTCATGTTCTGTTGAAAATATAAATGATGATGGTAAAATTCTTCTTTTTTCTTCAAGTTTCATCACTAATTTGTTTGAAACCTTCTGACTATGTGCCTCGTGGATGGATGCAAACTGTGCATTGATAAATATTTAAAAGAAAGTAAACCCAAGAAATATATTCTTCCTATAAGTCCAATAAATTTTTAATTATTTTATAAATTCATAAAATAAATTATAAGTAAAAAATATAAATAATATGTTTAAAGTTATATAACACAATAAAGTTTACTAAATTAAACTCTAAATAGAGATGAATAGTACTGTTAAAACAGAGTTAATATTAGACTAAGAATTTATAAAGGAAGATAATAAAAGAATTACTTTGAAAATTTATTTAAAATTTAAATGTAGAACCAATTATGGAATTGAAAACAAAAAAAGGATGAAAAAATACTCTGATAAAACAGAAAAAAGACACTCAATCTTCTATCTCCCGGTATTTCATTTTCATGTTCTGTTGAAAATATAAATGATGATGGTAAAATTCTTCTGTTTTCTTCAAGTTTCATCACTATAAAGTTTGAAACCTTCTGAGTATGCGCCTCACGGATGGATGCAAAGTGTGCATTGACGAACATTTGAATGAAAGTAAACCCATGAGATATATTTTTCCCACAACCGCCTAAGTGTTGTTTTCTTTTGCGTCACCCAAAGCGGCCCTTGGATTGGAGTTATTTTGTATCAATTGATAGCACAAAATAATTATTTTTTAATGAAAATATTTTTTATGTTGGGCTTTGTGAAAGAAATTTGTATACAAAAATAAGAGTCATAGGAAAGATTGTTGAAACCATTGATATTAATTATGATTTAGGAAAATAAAACTTTAATGCCTACGGGTGAAATTGCAACTATTGATGTTTAAAGTAAAAGTCATAACTTTTGGGGAGAGTCGAAAAGGTGTGGAGTGTGGGATAGTCTTTTTCTAAAAAAAAAATTAAATGATATAATTACATGAAAAAGTCAAAAAAAAAAGATAAGTAAGAATTCTGAAATAAGAGAGTGCCAAATCACCGGCCTAAGGATCCATAAATTCATAAAATAAATTACATGTAAAAAATGTAAATAACATGTTAAAAATTATATAATACAATAAAGTTTACTAAATTAAACTCTAAATAGAGACGACCAGTAAAATTCTTCTATTTTCTTTGAGTTTCATCACTAATTTGTTTGAAACCTTTTGCGTATGCGCCTCGCGGATGGATGCAAAGTGTTTGATGAATATTTGAAAGAAAGTAAACTCATGAGATGTACTCTTTCCGCAACTGCCTAAGTGTTATTTTTCTTTGCGTCGTCCAAAAATGCAGCCCTAGGATTGGAGTTCTTTTTTATCAATTGATAGCACAAAATAATTAGTTTTTAGTGAAAATATTTTTTTTATGTTGTGCTTTGTGAAAGAAATTTGAATACCAAAAAAATAAGAGTCGTAAAAAGGATTGTTGAAACCATTGATGTTAATTATGATTTCGAAAAATAAAAATTTAATGTCTATGGGTGAAGTTGCAACTATTGAAGTTTAAAGTAAAAGTCATAACTCTTGGGGAGAGCCGAAAAGGTGTGGAGTGTGGGATAGTTTTTTCTTAAAAAAATAAATTAAATAATAAAATTACAGGAAAAAATCAAAAAAACAAAGATAAGTAAGAAATTTCATATTAGCTTTTTATTTATTTTTATACGTGTCATATTAAATTTGTAAAGATATGACACCTGGGTCTAACTCAACCTCAAAAGCTAGCTCAAGAGGGGAGGATTGCCCAAGTTCATATAAACAAACTACCAGTCCATTCTCCAACCAATGTGGGACTTTAACCCACTCTAACACTCCCCTTCACACCCAAGCCCGACTGGAGTGTGGACTAGGAGCCCAAACGGAATGGACCTGGCTCTGATATCATGTAAAGATATGACACTCGGGCCTAACTCAACCTCAAAAGCTAGCTCAAGAGGGGAGGATTGCCCAAGTCCATATAAACAAACTACCAGTCCATTCTCCAATCAATGTGGGACTTTAACCCACTCTAACAAAATTAATATGAAGTTATTATCAAATGGTCAATTTTATGGGGGAGTCTCGTATAAGCTTTTTATTTTATTTTTTACTTTTATTTCTTCCCAAGTAGTTTTTTGTTTGTGGTTCTTACTTCTTCTTCTTCTTGTTATGTTTTTTTTTTCTTGACAACAATATTTTTCAAATTTAAAACTTTTTTATATGATAACCCCTCATGTTCTTTTGATATTAATGTTAGGAGATATTGTTTTCTAATGTAATTTATTTGTATATGATTTATTTTCAATGTAATTTACTTATATGAAGATATGACCCTGCTATAAAAAATAAATTACAATATTATTATTTGATCTTTTTTTCTTCTAGAAGCAAATCGATTGTGTAGACTTTTAAAGATATTACTTTTGCCACTATACGATTCTGGTTTACTAACAAGTTGTTATATATTTTTTATTCTAATTCGAAGATATTATTTTTAATATACTATTCCGGTTGTTTGTGAAGATTATTTCAGAGCTTTTGTGATTGAACCTATCTTTTCTTCATTTTTTTTGTAGCCTAATTAAGTTGCTAGAAGTTCTCAACCTTGATGAACATAATTTTGCAAAAAAGTGTAAAATTTATTTTTATCTCTTCTATTTTTTATTCTCTTAAGTTAAATCTAATAACAAACTTTTTGAGTGTAGTTGAAGCTGTAAAAGTACGATGACTATTTTTTATTGAATTTCAAATTTGGTAAATAGAGAGGTCTAGTATCTTATATAGCTTCAACAAGATTTAAAGATAGTATTATTTTTCTCATTTCTGTAATAAATTTATATCAGTGACTATTTGATAAAATATTTTTAGACAAATGACAATTGTATAAGCAACTAATATGGTTTGTTTGAGTGCATGTTAGAAAGTAATATCTTAAATTTTTGACAATTTTGCTTGATTTTAAATTACATTTATCATTTGTCGACAACAATATATCGTTCTACATATACCATCTAATAATTCTGAACAAATTTACATGGGATACACGTGCAATGCACGTGTCCAGGACTAGTACATTATAAATGGTAAAAAAAATTATATTCTTATTTATTTATTATTTAAAGGATATATTAGTCTTTTAATGATTTGAAGGGTAGTTTAGTATTTTAACTTTTACTTCTTAACTTTACACTTATATAAGAATTAGTTTTTGGACACGTGCTTCGCACATGTATATCCACATTAAAATAATTACACATAGAACTGCGATAAGTATAAATTCAAAATGATTAAACTTGCCTTTTGGTTACCTTAGTTTACAAATCATGTTTTGATGACGATTTAGTATAAAACATGACAAGATCACTAAATAAAATGAAAAACTAATTTTTTTTAACATTTATGCAGAAAAAGTGCAAGAATTACATAAAATATAAGTTATCATGATTTGGCATAAACATAGGTCACGCGCCAAGAGTAAATTTAATCTGCAGGTTTGAGGTTGTTTCTATCAAGTTTATGAAAATTTAACAACAACAAAACAAGAAGGTAAATCAGAAAATATTTGAAAAACTATCAAAAAGAAGAAGAAAGAATGCAACAACTTCATATTATCTATTAAAAAGTGTAAAGTATGATCATGACACAAAGACATATATTTTTCATATTGAGTCTGCTTAATGGTACAATCTTCATTAAAGGATTGTGTATAAATACTATTGTAACTGGTAGAAGCTTGAAGATGAAAATGTAATATATGAAATAATAATTAAAAAAGTATAAAAGTGTAACTACAATAATTACTGGCAGGTGAAACAATCTTCTTCATTAACTCGGTTCAATGAATAACTTTATTCATTTCTTTATATATATATGTGTGTGTGTGTGTGTGTATATATATATATTAGATATTTGATGGTAAAATATTACTATTTAATTAAATATTTATTATATTTTAATTTACTACGGGGGCAAAATGGTAATTCAATTTTTAAGATAAGGGCGTTCCATTTTTAGTATAATAATAATAATAATAATAATAATAATAATAATAATAATTATTATTATTATTATTATTATTATTATTATTTATTTATTTATTTATTAGCATTATTATTATTTATTATTTATTTTAATTTTTTACTTTTTGGCTTACCACTTATATAGTAACAAATATATAAATATAATATGATATGATAAAATATTAATATTTAATTATGTATTAATTAAATTTTAATTTAATAAAGGGGTAAAATGATAATCTAACTCTCAACTTAAGGACTTTCCACTTATATAATAATATAATATGATATGATATCTTACACTTAGAAATTTATATAATGTGAAAAGAAGTAGAAAATGGGAAAAAAAAAGCTTAATTAAATAAAATAGTTTGATTAAAGTTTATTAGTTAGTAGAAAAAACATGATCAAGACCCACCAGATTTTTATTTTCTTTCTATTATTTTAATTCTTTATCATTATGTAATTAGGAAAAAAATAAAAGAAACAAATAATCTTAGTCACTGAAGATACATATGAACACATGGAACAAATCTAAAATAGCAAAAATTTCTATTTTTGATCCGCCCTCCTTTTTAAAAAAAAATATATATATATAATTTTTTTAAACAAGTTTGATACTAAAAAAATACGGTAAACAACTTTTAACAGTTATATATATTTTTTTTGATTTGCTTTTATTTAGTTTTTAGAATTTCAAAATAATGTTGGTTTTTTGGAGTTAGAAATATATGCTTTGTCTTATCACGTTTTTTTTCGTTATCAAATATATGCCGTGTATGTATTTGAAAGCTTTTAAATTTTATCAAATAATAAAATTATCCTTTTCCTCTGTGCAGTGCCGTAAAAGTGTATAGATTTTAGATTTTAGTTTGAAAGATTTAAATTTTCAAAGCCTGAATTGCGCTTAATTTATTTATTTATTTTTTAAAAAAAATATTTGAATTTGCACCTTAACATGAAAGTTTAAACTCACACTGCCTCACAAACATTGTACCCTGTCCTGCCTCGCACCTCTCCACATTGCAAGTTTGCAATCCCTAAACGTATGTTTTCATCAAGAAGTTAGAGGTGCGTGGGTAGAAATCGTGAAGTTCGAGGGCCAGTAAATGCAATTATCCATGTTTATTTGGCTATAATTTATATTTTTTTAGTTTCAAAATAAATGGTGTTTTAATTTTTTTAATTTTATTTTAAAATAAGTGCTGCTTTACATAATCAAGAAGAAATTAATGATGTTCTTCTAATTTTATCCTTATATAAATGGAGAGAATCTTACATAGTCTAAAAAAATATTAAAGAGTTATATCTATTTCAAGATATTTATTAGGGGTAAGTGGGTAAAAATACATTTTTCTTTGAAAAGGGTCAAAAATAATCCTCTACTTTTATTTATTAGCTAAATTTCCTCTTACATATACTACAGGGTCAAATATGTCCCTGCCGTTACGAAACTTAACATATATGCCCCTTGATGGGATGAATTTTTCAAATTACCCAATTTCACTTAAATAATCCGTTATCTCTTTAAATTCGGCCCAAATCCGTCTAATTATGCCTGCTCGAACCAAACTACTCCAACTTCAAGTCCTGATGTCTTCATAAAATCGGCACGAATGAAAATTCCGCCGCTGAACAAAAAGAGTAGACGGAAAATAAGACTCCCGCCAAGACGAGGAGAAGTTAAAGCCGCGATTTTCAAGAAAATGTTGAAATCGGTAGCTTCGGTTGTCATAATGATCGGCAATTTTGGGAAAAAAATTCGGAAGAGATGGAAATTGCCTTGCTCCGAAACTCATTAGCCAGCTTTAAGCTCTAGCCTAAATGTTGATTCTTCTAGTAATAAACAGAGCTTACTATGGAAACTCTTTTTCTTATCACACGGATTTAGTTTACTGTATTTTATTTTTATTAAATAGTTCTTTTTTTTTTACTATGCAGTGTATATCATAAATTCATAATGTTGTACCTTTTTTAAAAAAAGTTTTTAGAACAGTGATATTTGGGTCTGGAATTTATTTTGTATGGGTTAAAATAATTAGGTGGATTTGGATCGAATTTAAAGAGATAATGGGTTATTTAAGTGAAATTGAGAAATTTTATTCAATTTGGGGGAATCCATCCAATTGAGTGGCATATATGTTAAGTTTCATAATGGCGGGGGGCATATTTGACCCTATAGTATAACTAGGGGCAAATTTAGCTAATAAACGAAAGTACAGGGTATTTTTGACTCTTCTCCTTCTTTTTTTTTCTAGAAATGACTAATTTTTTTAAGGGGTGTATCCAATCTAAAAACACCACTAATTTCAAAAACGAAGGAAGTATTATAATACGTCAAAATCTCATTTTTGGTAATTTTGTTTTATCAAGTCAGAAGTAAAATTGAAATCATTAAACTGTAACTCAATGTTGAGTTTGTACTTAATTTGATTTATGTCAATGTTTAGGGTCACAAGAAGTCAAGAAGAGTATCGATGAAAGTGGAAAAAAGCGAAAACTATAGGATCAAACTTTATTATGAAACTAATTTGTTATAATAATATTTTATTATAATATTATATTTTAAAATTAATTTTTTATATTATATTTTTATAATATCATTCTATTTAAAATTAATGTTGTGCAAATTAACGATTAAATCAATAATCGAATTGATAATTGAGTTATTGAATTAACGATTCGGGTTATTGTTTTAACGGTTTGATTATTGATTTACTGTCCTAAGATTGGTTATTGGTTTGATTTTTTTAACGAGTGATGAACCGATAACCTGATAATAATTTTAGCTTTCAATATATAAAATATCCTAGCAAGAAGATGAATAGGGTGTCGATGAAAAGTGAAGGAAATGTTATTCAATCTACATTAAAATTAATTGTTTTAGCTTGGCGAGTTCTATATGCTCTTTCTCTTTTCACCCACTTCTTTTCTAGCTAAACATACTTTTGACTATAAGATTTTTCATGTGAGTTCTTAACGGTTAACCTGATAACCAACCGATTAATCAATATCTTAACGATTTTTTAATAATTTAACATGTCTACAAATCGATAACCGATAAGTAGAAGCAATAACTTTCAAAACCAAACTGACCGGATCAATACGCAACCCTACTATAATAACAGTGTCGTTCATTATAATGGTATATTATTAATAAAATTTAACCCTCTATAATAGACATATTTAAATATTGTGTAATAATATCTTACAAAATATATATTATGTATAAAAATAAAATTTGTGGTAATCATCCTTAATGTCTACACATGGTAAATTTTAAGTACGAATATCTAAAAGGAAAAAAAAATTATATTTAAATGGTGTCCATCAGTTATGGTTATAACTTCACGAGCATAAAGGCTACTAGCGCTTACCTTTTTCCACATTGTGCTTACCCGTTTTTACGTTCATACTCTTTATATTTATTTTTTGATTAAATTAATTAATAATACATTCCTTTTTGTTGATATATAAAATCATTAAACTAATTTTTTATGTACTTTTAATTTATAATAGTTAAATAAAATTTAAACATCAAATATCAATATACATATTGAACAACACCTCACTATAACATTTATAAAATTTTCTGGCAAACATTATCACTTGTCATTATACTAGAGATTTGACGGTATATATTCGCTATTTATAGAATGCGAAAAGAAAATCTAAATATGAGATACTGCAAGATTTCGAAATAAAAGCAGATTTGATAGTAATTAATAAGAGAGCTACATGTGTGTGTGTGTGTGTTGAATATAATTTTTCTATTCAAAAGTCCTTAATAGTTTTAATTTTATTCTTCTTATTGCTATTTTTTTCCCCTCAAAATGGATTCACCACCAAGACGAGCATGCTGCCTCTGGCCGCCATTGAAGAAGAAAAAGAGTGATGAACCAAGAAGTCCCAACAAGAATAATTCAGCCTACTATGGAGATTGGGGAATGGATGAAAATATTTGTGCTGTGAATGATTCCATTTTTCCAAAGAAAGAACAAACAACCTTGAGAAAGGAGAAAGAGAAAAAAATTAGAGAAAGCAAAAAGTAGTGAAGCCTGGTCATACAATTTAAGGGCAAATTGTTAGTCTTAAATTATATTTTTATTCTACAAAGTTTAAAGATGCCTTTGTTTTGTCTTTCATTTTGAAATTACATATGGTCTATGGGTAATATTAATTGATATTTGTTAATGTTACTGATTCAACAATTTAATTATTGATTCAGTATTATTATTGTTATTGTTGTTGCGATAATCGATATTTTGATATATTATCGCGTTATTTTCATGAACGCTCTCAACTTAAATCACACAATTAAATAAGTAGTCAAGTAATTCGAAGGAAGAACATTAAAAACTAATAGATCTATTTTTGATCAAAATTCAAACAGAGTGAGAGAAGAAAAATAAAGAGGAGGAAGAGGCCACTTTCTAACTCAAGGAAACCGGGTTCAAGTCATTTCAAATTCATGTTTCTACAAATAAAATGTCGAATAAATTACTACTAATTGTAATCTTTTATAAAGTATTTCATATTTTAATGTATGACTATGTAAAATAAAATGAGTTTAATTTTAGCTAACATTCTATGAATTTTGATTAAAAACTATGATGTTGCAATAAAATCATGCTAGTTCGCTTGTTGAATATGAGATTCAATCTCGCGTTAAATATGACAAATTTAAATTACTTTTTTAATAAGTTGTTTAACTCATTTAAATTTAAATAAAATGAATTATGACATGTTGCTTAACTTGATTCATCAGGTTAAATTCAAAATAACTCATCATGGGTCAAAATGGTACAGGGTGTAATTCAATGAGTCAAAATGCAAAACAATACAACAGTAAATTTGGAGTTAAGATCATTTAAATGTGGTAGTATTTAAGCTAAGTACTAATTTAAGAAAAAACATTACCTTTCATTTTCTTTCACAAATTTAAATAAAAAGGAATATGAGTTTTATGATCCATGTCGACTCAGTCAATTTTGATCTGAGTAAATCTTGAGCAATTTAAATTATAACATATTTATTGATTTGAATTATTTTGATCCATCAAAATAATCGACGCTAACTTATTTCTTATCTCTATTTTACCTGTCAGACATTTTATAAATCATGAGTGACTCTATTATTTTAACAAATTAGTGCGTGTAACTTCATCCACAAACTTTAAATTAGCACTTATAACTTTACCCACAAACTTAAGTACCAATTGGTAAATTATATCATAGGGATGATATTTTCCCTCTTTATGACAACACATTCGAGGTCTTTTTTTTTTTTTAAGTAGAAGTTCATCTACCCGATGGAGGAGTTAGGAATGACTCCAACCTGTATATTTACCAAAAATCAGAATTACATGGAGGAGGGCATAGACCTTGACCACCATAACAAAGTGGTTGTTAATTCCACCTAATCTATGAGAAGAATGTACACAAAAGTATCCAGTTTGCTCATAGATATATTGGTAGAGTTCTACTAATTGAATAACCCCAAGAATAGAGGCTAAGTACAAAGTGGAAGTAGTTAGTAGGAGATTGTCCACATGGCTTGATAACATACTTGTTCTTCTTTATCCTAAATCTGAAATTTGGTAATCCTTGAGCTTCTAACTTCATCGTGGCTCTGGCATTCGAAGGAATTGAAACAACTTCATTGAAGATAGTTGAAGTTTTAGAATCTTCTCCTAAATTAGCAAAAATACCAGCAGTTGTATTTCCTTCTCTCAATGTGTGGGAAAATCTGAAGTTACCATTCTTGATCAATCTCATAATATGCTCAATAATATGATTAAGCTGCCATGGAGGTTTTTTCACTCTCTTGATCAGATTTAGTATAACTATAGAGTCTGATTCCACCATGACTTTGATAAATCCCCTGTTAAGACACAAAAGGATACCCTTGAGCATAGCTATAACTTTTGCTTTTGCTAAATTATTGCTGCCATCACCATAGAATTCCGCAAAAGCACAAACCATATCACCATTATGATCTCGAATAATACCACCACCACCCGATGGTCTAGGGTTTCCTTCACTACAACCATCCACATTGAGTTTAATCCAGCCCAACTCAGGTTTGTTCCAGTAAACAACCTTAGAGATGATTACTGGTTCCAAGTGGTCAATAATATTGCAAAATTCTTGCCAAGATGAGGTTAACTGTAACTCTGGATATTGCAAGTTAATGATCAATTTGATGAACTTGATCACTTGCTGAATGATAAACCAGGATGTCATTCTATGGTTGTCAAATCTTGTTGAATATCTGCTTTTCCAGATATGCCAACAAATAATTGTTGGCATACATTGAAGTATGGTCCTATGGACATCATTCTTAGGTCTGCTGAGCCACCACTTTTATAGCCCTTTGTCTGACATGTCCATTAGTGTTACTAATACCACAAGTGTTACTGAAAAATTTCCAAATCTTGTTAGCCATATTACTCTCATTGAACAGGTGAAAGGTATTTTCCTCCTTGTGAGTATTGCAACAGTTACATCTAGAGGACAGATTCACACCAAATTTCTTTACCGTTGTATCAGTAAGCCACCCTATCAAGGATCACTCTCATCATAAAAAATGAGATTTTAAAGGGTATCATTTTGTTCCAAATGTTGGTACTAGACAAGGTTGTAGCCTTTTTCCTTCTCACCATATTCCAGGCAGATTTGCAGTTGAATTTTCCTGATTGGTCGGCATCCATATAACACTATCATCCTTATTGATGTCAAATGGAGTATTGAGGATGACATTGATTACATTTTGAGGGAGGGTCCTTGGCAGTTTAGCATGCTTCCAGTCATTGTTCAATAAGTAATCCTTCACAAGAGTCCTTTTTGGGGTTCTCCTATTATGGACTGTTAAGGCTAGTGGACCTAAATTGGTCCAAGAGTCCCACCAGAAGGAAATATTTTCTTTTCCAAGATTCCAGAAGATATGAGGCTCCACAATATTTTTGATGTCCATCATCCTTCTCCATACATGCGATTGCCTAGGAGCTATTTTTTTTTTGCAACTGCGAACCCTTTTGCAATATTTAGCCTCTAAGAAGTCTTTCAACATAGAGGGCTGAGTTCTGAATTTCCACCATAGCTTGATAGAGAAGGCATTATAGATGTCTGTGTGGGATCTAAAACCAACACCTCCCTCTTTAATTGGCAAACATAGATCATCACAAGCTATCCAGTATCTCTTATTTATATTCCCATCCACACCCCAGAAGAAGTTGGCAATGATCATCTCTATTTGTTTTATAGCAGTCTCTGGAGGCTGAACAACCGCTAGACTATGTAAAGGAAGGGCATGCAGAACTGACTTGATAAGGGCAACCTTTCCTCCATATTATAGTAGTTTTCCTTGCCATCCTTGAATTCTCTTTGCTACTTTAGAAACCATACTATTGAAGTAAACAATCTTCTTTACCCCTTCATAATTGGGCATCCAAGATACTACATAGGAAATTGACCTTGGGAGAAGCCAGTGATTTGTTTGATGATATTAATTCCGGGGTCATCCTCCTTGAAGGTAACATAGAAGTCAGATTTGTTTTTGTTGATCTTTTGTCCTGAGATTCTTTCATATTTGTCCAACATATTCATCATGAGCTTCAGAGATGTTGTATCATCTGAGGAAAATAAAATTGTATCATCAGTTTAACAAAGATGAGAAACAACAGGACCATTCTTATCAATAGAGTAAGGGATGAAATTAGATAATATAAGAGAATCCATCAATCGAGACAAAATTTCAGGCTCATTGAGGAATAAAGAGGGAGATAGAGGGTCTCCCTGTTTTATCCTTCTAGTTGAGTGAAAAATCCATGCCTACTACCATTAATATTCACATAACACCAAACATTAGAAATTAATCTCCAGATGTTATCAATCCAAATTTCATTGAATCCAAACTGTCTAAGAACTTTACAGAGGTATTCCCACGAAATTCTGTCATAAGCCTTAGTCATATCTAGTTTCAAAACCACATTGCCAAAATGAGAGTCATTAGAAATATTATGGACTATTTCTCGAGTTAACAAGATATTCTCAGTAATAGATCTTCCCTTAATAAATCCAGTCTGATTAGGGGTATCATTTTATGCATAATTTTACTGAGCCTTTAATTAATTAAACTAAAAATAATTTTGCATGAAAAGTTGCTTAGACTGATAGGTCTTAGATCACTGAAAGCTTGTGGATGATCCACTTTAGGAATCAGAATTAGGCATGAGTGTGTGATGGCATTTGGGATTTGATTTCCTGCAAAAAAATCACATATCATTAGAAGTAAATCATCCTTGATAATATCCCAGCATGAGTGACAAATCTCCCAGAAAGGCCATCAGGCCCAGGGCACTGTTAGCACTCATGGAGAAAATCACTTCTTTAAGTTCATCCACAGAAGGAATGGCATCAAGGAAATCATTATCAGCATTATTAACAACTTTAGGGATAAGATTAAGAATATAGAAGTCATTATCAATTGATTCTCTAGAAAATTGATTCTGGAAAAAGGATACAACTTCCATAGCAATGTTATCATCTCCTTCAATCCAGCTGCCATTCTCCTTTCGAATTTTCTTGAGAGAAAGTCTCTTTTTCCTACCACTAACAATAGACTGGAAAAATTTTGAATTAATATCACCCTCCATAAACCATTTGATGTCAGCTTTCTATTTCCAAAAGGCCTCCTCCTTCTTGTAAGCTAAGGTGAGGATACAATTAACATGACTCAGTTTAGATCAGTTGGTTTCAGTTTTATCTTCCAGAGATTTTCTATCCAAATCTGCAACATTCTTCTCAAGCTCCTTAACCTTGTCAAAAATATTTCCAATTGAATTTTTAGACCATTGAGAGAGATTTCTGCATGTATCTTTTAGTTTAAGATGAAATCTCCACATGGGGGATCCATAAACTTCAGACTCCAAAGCTTGCCTCACCACCTCTTTGAAGTCATTTTCCTCTATCCAGAAGTCCAAAAATTTAAAGTATATGTTAGGCTTATGATGGGTAGACTTAGCAATGGTAAGGAGAGGGGAGTGATCAGAACCAGTTCTAACGAGGTGGTTGACACTAGTTGAGTCAAAAAGATTCATCCATTCTTGATTGACCAAAACCCTATCAAGTCTTTTCCACACTCTTTTATCCGGGGCCCAACCATTTCACCAAGTAAATTTTGACCCTAAGTAACCTGGATCAATAAGGTCATAGTCCATGATGAGTTGGAGAAAAGGTATGCTTTTGGACATTCTATGAAGATTACCTCTGTGCTTTTCATATGGTTGATAACGCTCAAACCACACCTCTTACTGAAGTGAGAAGCGGATGTTGTCAATAAAAAACCCAATTAGAAATTGGGGTCGATCCCATAGAGAATAGGGAGACTGAATTATAGCAGGTAACTGAACGTGTAAGGTAGTTACTTCAAAATAGGGGGATTCTAAAGAAAATTAATAATAAAAGCAAATATCAAAATTCTGATGTTAAGACAATATCAAAGGATAACTAGGGTTTGTGTTCCCCATGGGTTCATAACTGCTTCGGGTATGCACTCGTGATTATCACCAATACTTACTTATAGAACTGATAACTTAGGTTCATTCAAACGATCGACCAGTCCCTATTGAATGACTATACTCAATCACTCCGACCAAGTCTCATAAGCGGTTTCAAAGTATCCGTTATCACTAAGTTCCAGATTTAACTATCCTGCCACCACAGCTCAAATTAATACAATAATTATCAAGATCAGGACTCCGTTGTAATTCTCTTTTCTTAATCTCTACCTCTTCGACCAAAGCAAGTAAAGAATTCGGGCATGTCCTAACATTGCGCATGATTAGAAAATATTTAACCATGAAGAGAATACAATATAAGTGTTTGTATTGGTTTTAGAATCACTTTGTGCAACCCTAGCTTGTTAATTCACCATGGTTCCCACAACCCTAGCTATGGAGGTTTTAGCCTCTCATAGTTGCAAGGTTGTGATTTGCATTCATGATTAAGAATAAAAATCAATACTTACAATAATGATTGAGAAAAACACTTCCTTCAATTACTCCATGAAAATCTTGAAAAACAAGTAGCAAGACCAAGATGAATTCAAGAATAGGTTGATCACAAATTAAGACCAACTCAATTCTCGCTCTCTCAAGGTTTCTACTCTCTAAAACTATCAAACTGACGTCCTCCTATAAAAATAAAACCTAAAATATATTTATACAGATAAAAGAATCCTTTTCCTAAGCCAACAAAGTGAATTTCCATATCTGTCGCCGCCAGTGCCACGACTCGACCTACGATCTGTAGCATGCTCCTACGTCCCATAGCTTTCTCTCGTACAATCTTAGCTGGCTAAATTTTGGCTAAGTGTTGGATCTGGGTACAACTCATACCATCAACTCACGACTCGTACTGAGCTCCCATACTTTAAATTAGAGATTTTGAAGTTTTTCTGCAGTTCATGACGACCAGAATGGTACGACCCATACCTTCGTCTTACGGGTCGTACTTTCTTCTCGTAATAGGAGTCAGACTCAGATGAAATTCTTTTGGATTTCATCACGACTTCCTCATTACGACTAGTACAGCCCTACTACGAATCGTACTGGGACTTGTGGGTCACATTTTCTCAACCTTAACTTTCGGCAACTTCTCACGGCCATCAGTACGACTTGTAGGTCCTTCCTATGATCTGTACTGTGGTTTGCACTTTTTGCCCATTTTGCACTTTTTAAGCTATATTTTGCAATTTTCAGTTCCAATACCTGTTTATCCTGTAACAAAAGGAAAAGTACCTCATATCCATATAAACACACCTAAGTCCATGCTATTTTCTTAGTTTTGAGCGTCGAATGTGTTGTAAACCCACAACACATCAACACTCTCAACTTAAGACTTTTGAATTTCCTCAAGCAAAGAAAAGAAAAGCTAAAACACGACGTTCAACTAGAAAATAGACTTAAGATACTACAACCAATACTCAAACAAACCTGCACTTTCTATACAAACTCTATTGATCCTTTCTCATGGAACCATATCAGTTAATGCATTACAAGCGACCTCAAAACATCATAAACAGGGATCAAAACATATCATCTAGCTATCAACAGGCAGTCAAGTCATCACTAATATGTTTCACACAGACCAACAGTAAAAGCAAATATAATTCATGTACTCTCACACAAATGAAGTCCTCACTCAGATGTAAAATGTCAAACATGATATGGGACTAAGCAAGTAAGGCGCTCACTCTCTCAAAGAAGTTACGAGTATTATGTGTTAGATACCATAGGCTTGCCTTATTTTCTCTGCTTTGGTTTTTCAGATGGTCAAGTTAAGATCACTATAGGACTTGGTATGACTTGTAATGTCAGCTCAGGGCTGGACATGCTAAAGATGGAAGATTTTATAAGTGACTATTCCTTCCTTGGCACTACATACATTGGCTACAAAATTCACCTAATTCACCCTTTTATTCTTTCATTCCCCTTTTCCCCTTTTTCTCCTTTTTCTTTATATTTGCATGGGTGTGGTGAGCTCTCATTTTTTTCAGCTTTTTCAAAATTTCTTTGAGCTTTATTTTTCAACATTTACAGCAATTTTTTATCCTTTTCTTTTCATCTCACCACACCTCACATTCCACCATTTCTTTCTTTTCTTTTCTTTTCCTTTCTTCCATTCCCACCTTTTATGCACTCCTACTCTAGCCACCCTCAACTTAAGCATTTTGCTTATGTTGAGGTTCACAATATCCAAGGAAGGACCAGGGCCAAATTAGGTTCAGTATAAAAAATGGGTACGGTTAATCGGTAAATCAAAGAAACATGGTCTATTAAGGCTCAAACTTGGGATCAGGGGATTCATACAACTTTTGGTAGGGAAATATAGGCTAAAAGTGAGCTAAACAAACAATGGCCTATAATCATATCCTAACCAACCATCTTTAGCCTATGCAGAGACCAACCAAACAAGTTTTAGATCTACAATACAATACCGAACTGACTAATATACCTCACTCACATATGGTACATGAACTATTTTCACCTCACATGTCTGGTTTATACATGGCTTAACAAAATTACTCATGCTGACAAAATAAATGACATCCGAAGATCCACAACAATCATGCATGTTGTCACAAATACATAGCTAATATATCAAAAAAAATTTAAAACGGGTCAAATTTTTACAAAAACCAAAACTAGTGTAATTTTCTTGGCTGAGTACTCCTAAGCTACTTTCTAATTAAACAAAAATCACAAAAATAAAAATCCTGCACATGCCGGTTCTACTAGATAGAGTGTCTGAAGGAAAAGAAACACAGTAAGAAAAACCCTCAGATGGAACAAAGATCCCAAAAATCACAAGTACACCCCCTTCCCTTTTGAAAAGTTAACTTCGTCCCCGAAGCATCATCTAGAAGATCATATGGGAGAGAACACACCTGGGCTACTCAGACTTCACCTTCCATGGGTTGCCTCCCATGCAACGCCTGATTTAACGTCATGGCACGACGTGACTTTTGTGACTCCTCAAGCATCATTAATATCGCGCCCCACCTCGGGGGGTATGACTGGCACCTGATGCCCTACTAGGACCTGGACTGCTAGACTGCTGAGCCTAAGCACCTCTGGTGCCTGACTGGCTGTAACTTTGATTCATGAAATCAACGGGCTATATAACGGCTGTAATTACAGCCCCCGGACGGCTAAGCCTATAGCCATCTGTACAACCACAACAGCTAACCAGAACCATATCAACATAAGGTAACCTATGTGGGCCGACAAGGCCACCATGCTATCTAGTTACTTATGAATCAAGAAAACAGGAGCTAAACTGCTGCGTGACCGACAAGGTCACCACTACCAACTGAATAAGGCCCCACATGACCATCATAAACAGGCTAAGACATACACACGGCTTCACACGATCGGTATAACTAACCACAGGGAATACACAATCTGCAAGCCTCTAAGAATACTGATAAGATGGTCGGGCCAAGGCCCCGGCCTACCCATACTGTACAACAAAAGAAAAGAAATAAACCTCTAGCTGTCTAGCTCCGGATGCCAGGAGCTGATGACTCTATGTGCTGGCTAGAATCACGAGGGATCGGCTCCTCGTCTATGAGTACCTGCAGGCAAGTAATGCAGAGCCCCAAACGAGCGTCAGTACCACTGGTACCGAGTATGCAAAGCAAAAACTGAACATAACTGAAGATAAGCAATAATACTGATAGTTCTGAATAGCAAAAAATAGCTAAGACTGTCGGGGATGGCAAAATCTGAAATGAGCTTATCTGTACTGAAAAGCAAGTGAAAGTCATACCTGTTGCTGTGACGTCCTTCTATTTATCAATCTAATAAATAACATACATATATATATATATATATATAGCATACAAGGACCTATACCAGCCCCCATAAGTCGGAAGGTGCCAACCAACACGCAATCTATATACCCCTACCAGGGGTCAAACCATCCAAAAATAAAGTCACTCCACTTGCCTAATAACTACGAGCACCTTTACCGGCCCCCTGGGTATGCAGCTTGGGCTCTATGGGCCCCTAACTATAACTGTATCTGAGTCCGGAGGACTCCTATAACTGTATCTGTAATCTGTATCTGTATCTGTAATCTGTTCCTTGGGCGCAAGCGCTCGACAGGGTATACTGTAATGCTGATCAGCCTGCTATGAGGAATGCTGCATCCCATCTTCGTCCTACTACGGACGGCATGCCACTCCTTGGACTGACGTATCCTCACCCTCTAGCGGGATAGTCGACACAACTATTAACCCTGGGGAGGCAAGGAAGCTCTAAGGGTGCCCACATACAACAATCAAGACTCTACAAACAACAATAGTCACAAATAACATGTAAACTGAAGCTGAGAATGATAACAACATACTTCAACATTCTGCACTAAAATTCATACGAAAATATACTGATCCTGATAATACTAATATTTATACTCTGGTTCTCTGCTCTGAATCATTTATTGATAAGTACTAAATTTGATACTGGGCTATACTGGGTCTAGAATAACATCTCTCCATTTGGCACTGATTTACTGACTTTTATTCTGAACATGGCATAACAACACAAACAGACTTACTAAATTCATACTTAGCTCAATACTCGACTCCTGGAATTCTCTTCTGGAATTTACTCTATTTTACTAAGCTAGAATTACTAACTTGCCGAAGAAACTGACTTTACATACCTCAGTTTCTGATTTCCCGGCTAACTGGCGTAATTCGGTCAATACTCCGCTATTTCTTCCAACTGCATTCATTTTTATAACAATTAGGACTAAATTCAACAATATCTTGGAAGAAAACATCACTTTTAATATATATATATATATATATATATATATAGCCCAAACTTTGACTTATCAAAAAATGGCCGAAAACTCGCTATTTCTCGGAAGTCCAAAAGGGAGAAATACTCACTTTAGGGCTAGGAGTATATTGACACTAATTTAGACCAATTGCACTTATCTTAGCTCGGTGGGACGATGGTTCACCGATCGAATTTTACGAAACTAACTCCGTAGGAATGCTCTCTTCAGCTTTATACTTCGGTATCTGGAGTTAATTTGAGTTTGGACTGCGTTTGACGGCTTAATCGGTTGAATTTTTATATTAAAGCTTCGTTCCTCTTTTTTATTCTTTGGAAATTTATGAGAATTTTCTAAAAACACGAAGTGGAGGGGTTTATATACTTGAGCCTGGACAGGGCCTCCGTGACACGCCGCCATCTCGGAGGCCCTCCCTCCGTGGCATGCTGCCATCGGGGAGGGGTTCTTCCCCAGCTTCTCCCGCGGTGGTTCAATGCAAGGTTCGTCCGGTCTTCTCCCGGGCCTTTTTCCTAGCATGTATGACACTCTAAAACTCTTAACCAACATGTGAATAGGCCATCTACATGTTATGAATTTACGAGGTGTAACAATCAAGGTATACTTCCACTATTCTTTTTAATTCTTCCTCATCTCCCAGATATATTTTTATTATTTTCCCATTTACTTTAAATCTTTTTCCTTCTCTATTCTCAAGTTCCACCGCACCATAAGGAGATACTTGCACTACTTTGTAAGGTCCCATCCATCTAGATTTCAACTTCCCAGGGTGCAATCGCAGTCTTGAATTAAAAAGCAGGACCAAATCACCTGGGCTGAACTCCCTTCTTGCAATCTTTTTGTCATGGTAGATCTTCATTCTCTCTTTATAGATGGTTGCACTCTCATAAGCCTTGAGCCGGAATTCATCCAACTCATTAAGTTGGTTAAGTCTTAACTTGGCAGCTTCATTCCAGTTAATGTTCAGCCTCTTTAAAGCCCATAATGCCTTATGCTCTAGTTCAACTAGTAATTGGCATGCTTTGCCATAGACCAGTTGGTACGGATATGAACCAATGGGAGTCTTATAAGCTATTCTGTAAGCCCACAGTGCGTCATCGAGCTTCCTTGACCAATCCTTCCAGGTAGTATTTACTGTCTTGGCCAGGATGGTCTTGATTTTCCTGTTCGAAACTTTCAAAGTCGGCAAACCAAGGAATCAAATCCTGCGATGCAGTTAGTACCTGTTCGTCCGGGGCGGCATCATTGATATCAAACTCCATCCTCCCCTTCAGACTCAAGCCTATATAGATGATCTGCCACGTAATTTTCTGTTCCCTTTCGGTCTTTCACCTCAAACTCAAATTATTGGAGCAAGAGCACCCACTGAATCAATATGGGTTCGGCATCCTTCTTGGACATCATATATCTCAATGCAACATGATATGTATGAATAATCACCCTGGTTCCAAGCAAATATGCTCGGAATATTTCAAATGCAAAGACCAATGCCAATAGTTCCTGTTCTGTGACTGTATAATTCTTCTGGGCTGTGTTGAGTATTCTGCTTACATAATAGATTGGATGAAACATCTTCGCTTTCCTTTGTCCTAATACATCACCAAGAGCGACATCGCTGGCGTCACACATCACCTCGAAGGGAAGAGACCAATCTGGAGCAATGATGATAGGAGCAGTGTGAGCTTTTCTTTTAGGAATTCAAAGGCCTTCAGACATGCCTCATCGAACATGAACTTTACCTCTTTCTCCAGCAACTTGCACAATGGCTGTGCAATTTTTGAAAATTCCTTAATAAAGCGCGTGTAGAATCTTGCATGCCCTAGAAAGCTTCTGACTCTTTTTACGAAAATCGAGGGTGGTCCTGCTATAACCTCGATCTTTTTCTTGTCCACCTCGATCCCTTTTCATGAGATTCTGTGGCCCAACACTATCCCCTCTTTAACCATAAAATGACATTTTTTCTAGTTTAGGACCAGATTTGTTTCTTCACATCTTTTCAGTACTCTGCCCAGATGATTAAGGCATGATTCAAATGAATCGCCGACAACAGAAAAATCATCCATAAATACTTCAATCGTGTGCTCCACCATGTCTGAGAAGATAGAAAATCATTCAGCGCTGGAAAGTGGCTGGTGCATTACACAATCCAAATGGCATTCGTCTAAAGGCAAAGGTCCAGTATGGATACAGGTGAAAGTTGTCTTCTCCTGATCTTCTGGTGCGATAGTGATCTGATTATACCCTGAATATCCATCAAGGAAATAGTACCATCCTCTTCCTACGAGTCTATCCAACATCTGATCCAAAAATGGCATCAAAAAATGGTCCTTTTGGGTATAGCGGTTGAGTATCCTATAATCCATGCAACACGCCATCCTGTGACTGGTCGTGTCGGTATCAGCTCATTCTTTTCATTGGGCACCACTGTAATTCCTCCCTTCTTTGGAACGCACTGGACAGGACTTACCCACTGACTGTCTGCTATAGGATATATCACCCAAGCATCCAACTACTTGATAATGTTCTTTTTGACAACTTCTTACATTGGAGGGTTCAAGCGGCGTTGGTGCTCTATACTTGACTTACAATCTGGTTCAAGCTGGATCTTAATGGTGTATATGCCTGGTGGGATTCCAATAATGTCAGCTATGGTCCAGCCAATTGCCTTCTTGTATCTCTTCAAAATTCTACCAAGGCTTCCACCTGTTCATCTAACAGGTTCGCTGCAATGGTGACCGGCAAAGTGTTGTCCTCCCCAAGGAATGCATACTTGAGATGAAGAGGTAACGCTTTTAGTCCAAGGATTGGTGGCACCTCCACAGATGGTTTGGCCGGCGGTGTTGAACGGTTCTTTAAGTTCAGGTCTAACTTCTTTAGGCTGAAGTTATATATCCCATTTAAGGCATTAACCGTATTTGTGTATTCCAGGTTTCCATCCTCTTCATAATTCATTATCACGGTTGCCAATGTATCATCAATCATAATTTCTCCCACAGGTGTTGGCAGTTTACTATGGTCCATTAGGATGTTTGAGTGAAAGCTCATTCCTTTGATGTAGCTTGAGAGTCACTAAAGAAAAACAAAGAAAAACAAAGAAAAAAACGTAAAAAGCGACGTAACCACCAACAAGTCAATTACAAGCTAATATCCTAGTTTCAATTGTATTCCCCGACAACAATGCCACTTTTTAATAACGCTCAAACCACACCTCTCACTGAAGTGAGAAGCGGACGCTGTTAATAAAGAACCCAACTAGAGGTCAGGGTCGATCCCAAAGGGAATAGGGAGACTGAATTATAGCCGGCAACTGAACTTGTAAGATAGTTACTTCAAAATAGGGGGATTCTAAAGAAAATCAATAATAAAAGCAAATATCAAAATTCTGATGTTAAGACAATATCAAAGGATAAGTAGTGTTTGTGTTCCCCATGGGTTCATAACTGATTCGGGTATACACTCGTGATTATCACCAATACTTACTTATAAAACTGATAACTTAGGTTCATTCAAACGACTGACTAGTCCCTATTGAATGACTATACTCAATCACTCGACCAAGTCTCATGAGCGCTTTCAAAGTATCCGTTATCACTAAGTTTTAGATTTAACTATCCTGCGACCACAACTCAAGTTAATACGATGATCATCAAGATCAAGGCTTCGTTGTAATTCTCTTTTCCTAATCTCTACCTCTTCGACCAAAGCAAGTAAAGAATTTGGGCATGTCCTAACATTGCGCACCGTTAGAAAATGTTTAAGCATGAAGAGAATACAATACAAGTGTTTGTATTGGTTTTAGAATCACTTTGTACAACCCTAGCTTGTTAATTTACCATGGTTCCCACAATCCTAGCTATGGAGGTTTTAGCCTCTCATAGTTGCAAGGTTGTGATTTTCTTTCATGATTAAGAATAAAAATCAATCCTTACAATAATGATTAAGAAAAACACTTCATTCAATTACTTCATGAAAATCTTGAAAAACAAGTAGCAAGATCAAGATGAATTCAAGAACAGGTTGATCACAAATTAAGACAGACTCAATTCTCGCTCTCTCAAGGTTTCTACTCTCTAAAACTATCAAACTAACGTTCTCCTATAAAAATAAAACCTAAAACATATTTATACAGACACAAGAATTCTTTTCCTAAACCAACATGGTGAATTTCCATATCTATCTCCGCCAGTACCACGACTCGACCTACGATCTGTAGCATGCTCCTAGGTCCCGTAGCTTCCTCTCGTACAATCTCAATTGGCTAAATTCTGGCTAAGTGTTGGATCTAGGTATGACTTGTACCATCAACTCACGACTCGTACTGAGCTCCCGTACCTTGAATTAGAGATTTTGATGTTTTTCTGCAGTTCATCACGACCAGAATGGTACGACTCGTACCTTTGTCTTACGAGTCGTACTTTCTTCTCGTAGAAGGAGTCAAACTCAAATACAATTCTTCTGGATTTCATCACGACTCATACAGGCCTATTACGAATCGTACTGGGACTCGTGGGTCACATCTACTCAACCTTAATTTTCAGCAACTTCTCACGGCCATTAGTACGACTCGTAGGTCCTTCCTACGATCCGTACTATGGTTTGCACTTTTTAAGTTATCTTTTACAATTTTCAGTTCCAACACCTGTTTATCTTGTAATAAAAGGAAAAGTACCTAATATCCACATAAATACACCTAAATTCATACTATTTTTTTTAGTTTTCAGCGTCGAATGTGCTGTAAACCCACAATACATCAAGGGTCAATAATGCAGTTGAAGTCACCGGCTATAAACCAAGGTAGGCAGAATTTTTTGGGAAATATCCCTAAGGTTATCCCACAGTTCTTCTCTTAGTCTGTCATCACATTTAGCATAAACTGAGGACACTATGATATTTGTACCCATCCAATCAATAGAACATTTAACATGTTGATCATATTCCTCCACCACCCTGCAGTCAAGAAGTGCATCCCAGAAAATCCATATTTGACTATTACAGTTGGAATATGCATTAGCATATCCCAGAATCTTCCTGAATTTGTCCAATTGATCTACTTTATGAAAGGGTTCACTGATAGCTATAAAGGGGAAGTTTTGACTTCTGATGAGCTGGTTCAATCTCTCTAGAGCACCACTGGAATTGATGCTCCTTATATTCTAGAATAGAGATTTAAACATCATAACTTAATTGGAAAAATTAAGTTCCTGTGAAATAAACACAGGTGTTTGATTGGTGGATCTTCCCTTTCTTCCTCTTGGGTTGAATCTTCCTCCTCTTGTGTTGTTTCTACCTCTTCCTCTGCTTCTAGGGGATAAGTGAGTCTGTTCAATCACCCTATCCATTACAGAGCTGATATTAACATCCACCAGGCCCTGGGGACTGAAAGATTCAGTTACTACCTCCTCATGCTTATCTGTAGTAATTTAATCATTGGGACCTTGATCTTCATTATCAAAATCTTCACTATCAACACTATCAAATTCCTCAAATTCTTCTATGGTCATCTCATCCTCATAGTCCCCATCTTCTGAGCTACCATCATCCTCATAACAATGATCTTCCTCAAGACTGGTGCCACTAATGAGCTTCAAATAGTTGGTGTGGGCGTGGCATTTAAACTGTCACTTTTGCTATTCATGTCATCTTCAGTTTCCTTGCAAGGCTGTAATTGTTGATTAATCACGTCCACCTCTTTTGGAGCGTCGATATTGTTAGATTGATCACTGTTTTGGACCCTGTTAATATGTTCTTCCCAAGAAAAAACATCGTGATTGATCCATTTATTTTTCTAATTACTGATTTTTTTAAAAATTATAGAGAAATTCAACTTTAACATCAGATATTATTTTATAAAAAATTTAATCAAATCATGTCCAAATTGATTACTTTTGCAAACACAACCATCAAATGGATACTCGTTGAACTATGTTTGCACAAATAGTTGGAATAGATTATATTTAGAACTGATTTTTTATATGTCACTTAATTAATTATTATTATTTTAGAAAATTATTTTTTATTAAAAAATTAATATAATTTTTTAAATAATAACTATTAATTAAGTGATCATACGAGTAATAATGAGGATTGCTTACACAAGTAGACAACCATTTGTCCTTCAGATCAGAGTTGCAGAAATGACCAACATAGCCAGATCTATAACAAACATCTTTGAAAAGAAAATTTTCTTTTAGTTTTATATAAAACAATATTTTGAATATATATGTATATATATCGCACTTTAGTATGTTCTTCTACATAAAGCTGTCAGTATGAATTGGTTTAGTTTATCCGGACTTTAAAATTTGACGAGGCAGGCCTGATTGACTCATTATTTTAATGGGGTCATTCACATAAATATTCTTATTTTCGAGTGGTCTTTAATTTTTGCCCCTTAAATTTATGGTCTTTAATTTTTGCCCTTCATCGCTTTAAGTGAATAAAAAGTGATCCAAATACCCTTAACAACTAAAATAAAAAATCGCAAGGCATGAGTTTTGCCTAAGTTATGTCTAAGGCATAAATTCTGCTACTTAAATTGTGTCTATGTTTAAGATCTTCTGCCTTTTCTATGCATAATTAACTGTATCTTTAACTTATGTCTTATAACATGTCTTGTGCCTTTGGGGCATAATTTTTTTTTTCCATCTAATAAACTTTTTACACTTATGTCTTATGTCATGACTTGTGTCTTTGAGGTATAATTTTTTTTTATCTAATAAATTTTTTGCACTTTTGCCTTATGCCATAACTTGTGCCTTTGGAACATGATTTTAATTTTTTTTCATCTAATACACTTGTTACACTTATGTCTTATTCCATGACTTATGTCTTTGGGGCATGATTTTTTTCCCATCTAATAAACTTTTTGCACTTATGCCTTATTCTCCTGTCGTTTACAAAATAAATTTTGTATCTGATTACAGACGTTTCTTTCCTTCTCACATGGCTAGAAGTAGATAAACAGGAATTAATTCTATCTATTTGTCTCCTAAACTAAATTCTTGGAGAAAAAGAATTTTCTGCTTAATCCCGCTTACTAGATTTTCCGTTTGTTAATTTCCTGTCTTGGTGGGAGAGCATAAACCTAAAAAGATGAAACAGACCCATTCGGGAACAAAAAAATACTATCGCGGTTTAGATTAAATCTCGATGAAAGAATACATCACCTTCATTGATAATAGCCAAAAATCTCGGGCATATGTTATTCTTGCAACTTTCCGAATGGTCTGAAGATCTTTGAGATTTCATTCAATCTATCAGTAAGCCCTTTTAGGTACTTGAATATTGCCTAATTGTTTGGGTTCATTTATGGTTATTGCTTCTGTGAACTTAGTAGCTAAAAAAGATAGGGAAATGGCTCCATGTGCTTTGATTCATTATTTGGGAGCATTACCAAAGTATTTCAAAGGTGAGATTATCTTGACGTAGACATTCCAGCTAACATTTCGATTTTAAACATAACATTGTTAAAAAAGCAATATGTATTCTCATAGAATATATATGGTCTGGGACGGAAGGATTCGAACCTCCAAATAGCAAGTATTCAGCTTCTAAGGAATGATTAAAAGGATTTTTCTTTCGAAATTTCGAAAGTTCCCTCCATGACTAGTGCCTTTGGGGCATGATTTTACCTTTTTTCCATCTAATAAACTTTATTTTCCAACTAATAAACTTTTTACACTTATGTCTTATGCCAGGACTTGTGTCTTTGGGGCATGATTTTACCTTTTTTTCCCCATCTAATAAACTTTTTGCACTTATGTCTTATGCCATGACTTGTGCTTTTAGGGCATAATTTTATTTTTTTTCATCTAATAAAATTTTTACACTTATATCTTATGTCATGATTTGTGCTTTTGGGGCATAATTTCATTTTTTTTCATCTAATAAATTTTTTACACTTTATGTCTTATGCCATGACTTGTGTCATTGGGGCATAATTTTTTTTTTCATCTAATAAACTTTTTGCACTTATGTCTTATGCCATGACTTGTGCATTTGGGGCATGATTTTATTTTTTTCCATCTAATAAACTTTTGCACTTATGCCTTATGTCGTGACTTATATTTTTGGGGCATGATTTTATTTTTTTTCTATCTAATAAATTTTTTACACTCATACTTTATGCCATGACTTGTGTCTTTGGGGCATAATTTTATTTTTTTCCATCTAATATACTTTTATATCACTAGAGTTGATATCACAACTCCAGTGATCATGTGCTTCAAATCAATGTTCAAACTTGAACAACTGATCTCCATCCTGTAAATAAAAAAATAAATAAAAAATTAAGAACTTATGTAAGTAAATAATATTAAAATTTAAAAATACTAAGATAATGATAAAATATCTACCATGATAGAAAAATAGTTAGACAAGAAATAACCTGCATCATAAAAATGGAAAATATAAGCTTAGTGTTGAAAAGAAGCCCCCTATTCACACTCAGAACAGGAGTTGAGATTCAAAAAGACTGAGGAAGAAAAGGATTAATCTAGAAGAAGGATCTGGATTGGATTGATCAAGACTGGGCCTATGAACTATTTTGCTCATTTTGCTCTTCCCAGCATTATTTGGGCCTCTGTGTACACACCGGCACACTTAAAGATAAGATCTAGAATTGTTTGATTGGTAGCTTCTAGAATAGATGAGCTGAAATAGTTAGTTTACAGTTTGTTAGAATTCCTTTTTGTAATTATTTTTCAGTACTTGAATATTTGCATAGTAGGTCTTGATAGTTTTGTATAAAGATATGAAATTATAATACAGAAAATACAAGAGAGAAAATTTTCTAAAACATCAATAATTTCTTTTACAATTTCAACATGGTATCATAGCAATAGCTCGATCCAATATCAAATCTCTCTTACAAAATCCAGGAAGATCAATTATAAATCTAAGAAAGAATGGATCAAGGTGAAAATTCCACCATCGGAAACACTGCAAGCACTGTAACCATCGATAATAGTCACCCCTATTATCTCAACTCCTCATATTCACCTGGGATGAATCTTGTCAATTCGATCTTTGATGGAAGAAGATTCCCAGGTTGGAGGAGATCAATCCTCATATCATTGTCTGCGAAGAAAAAGCTCAGATTCATTGATGGAGGCTGCAAAGCTCCAGATCCAACAGCTAAGGATTTTGAATAGTGGAGCTGCTGCAATGACACGGTGATATCTTGGATACTAAATTCACTGTCAAAGGATATAGCAGATAGTGTAATCTATTCTAAGACAGCAAAGGAACTCTGGGACAGTTTAGAGAATAGATTTGGAAGATCCAATGGAGCCAAGCTATTTCATCTGCAAAAGGAGTTATCAAGGTTAGTTCAAGCTAACAATGATGTCTCAGGATATTTCACAAAATTGAAGCGTTTGTGGGATGAGCTGGATTCACTTAATTTGACATCATGCTGCAGCTGTGTATGTCTGTGTGAAGGAAAGGCAAAATTGACTAAGTCTCTGGAGGACCAAAGATTAATTTAATTTCTAATGGACTTAAATGATGTCTATGCTCAAGCAAGAAGAACCATCTTAACGATGAATCCTCTGCCAACTATTGATCAAACTTATTCACTGCTATTGCAGGATGAAAATCAAAGGGAAGAATATGTTAATGCTTTCACACCACTTGATTCTGCATCTTTTATGGCAACAGGACAGTTGAGAAGCAACTACAAGTCTGGGATTCAAGCAAACAGAGGAGGACAAGCACAACTGAAGTCAGGAAACCTACCTCAAAGGGGTGGCAAAACATTTCATAAGACAAAACCAAGAAAAACAAAGTATAATCCAAATGTAAGTTGCACTCATTGTGGTAAAACTGGGCATGTGCAGGATGATTGCTACAGAATCATAAGATTTCCTGAGGATTTTGAGTTTACAAAATCAAGAAACTATCAATCCGCGGTCAAGGGAAACACAGTGCTAGCAGGAGAAGAGAATGAAGGAACAAACAATATGCATGAGGATCTAGTTCAAACAAATTTGGCCAAATTCTCAACAAAGACTAGTACAGTGACTTACTGCAGCAAGTTATCAAGGATGTCAAATTGAATCAAGCAGGGACATCAGGATCAACATACAATGTGAATGCCATTGCCGGTACAATTTTAAAATATTCAGGATCATGTTTCCAACTCTAGCACCTGGATCATAGATTCAGGTGCTTCAGAGCACATTTGTTTCAGTTCTAAGTCTTTTTTGTTTCTAACTCCTCTTTTTATGCCTTTAAATATCAATCTACCTAATTCTTTTAGGATCACTACTCATACAGGGAGTGTTTCTGTATTGCCTAATCTTATACTTCATAATGTGCTTCATGTCCCTGATTTCAAATACAACTTGTTATCTGTTCATAAGTTGTGCATTCAAATTAAGTGTCATGTCTTATTTACTGATGTGGGGTGTGTCTTACAGGACCTTTCAATTAGGAAGGGACAAGTTTTTGGTGAAGTAGGAGATGGTCTATATCTGTTCAAGCCTACTAAAATAGAGTCAGAGTTACTTAAGGATGATTTTTCAATTCCAAAAGGAAGAAATTCCAATGTTGTTTCTAGACCTGTAGTTTCCAATTCAGATTGTAGTTCTATTTCATTTCAACCTTCTACTAATGTCATACCTAATGTAGATCTGTGACATGTCAGATTGGGGAATTTGCCCTTTCTAGTAATGAAGAATCTTGATTTCATTCATTTTTCTTCTACTTCTAAATATACTTGTCATGTTTGTCGTCAAGCTAGACATAATAGGTTGCCTTTTATTGTAAGCACCATTAAAACTCAAAGAATTTTTGCATTAATTCACATTGATACATGGGGACCCTTCAAAGCATCAACCTATGATGGTTATAATTATTTCTTGACCATTGTAGATGATTTCAACAGGATACATGGACTTTTCTTTTAAAAACAAAGAGTATTGCTTTTCTAGTGCTGAAAGACTTTCTAGTAATGGTAGAAAGACAGTTCATCTTGAAGGTACAGAGGATAAGGTCAGATAATGCCTTAGAACTTGGAAAGGGTTCACAGGAGGACAAGTTACTGAACCTAAGATAATGAAAATAGCTAGACAAGTAGAATTGAGAGATCAAATAACTTGCATCATAAAAATGGAAAATATAAGCTTAGTGTTGAAGAGAAGCCCCCTATTCACACTAAGAACAGGAGTTCAGATTCGAGAAGACTGAGGAAGAAAAGGATTGATCTAGAAAAAGGATTTGGACCGGGTTGATCAAGACTGGGGCTATAAACTATTTTGCTCATTTTGCTCTTCCCAGTATTATTTGGGCCTCTGTGTACACACTGGCCTACTTAAAGATAAGATTCAAAATTGTTTGATTGGTAGATTCTAGAATAGATTAGCTGTAAATAGTTAGTTACAATTTGTTAGAATTCCTTTTTGTAATTATTTTTCAGTACTTGAATATTTGCATAGTAGGTCTTGATAGTTTTGTATAAAGATATGTAATTATCAATACAGAAAATACAAGAGAGAAAATTTTCCAAAACATCAATCGTTTCTTTTACAATTTCAATACTTAGTAAAAAAACGTCAGCATCATACATAAAAAAAGAAGAGGAAAAAAAATGCACAATCATTATAATAGAAAAATAAATTGCCAAATTCAGATAAGTTTTATCCAACTTATGATGAAATCGGTATATTTTGAGAATAAAACACAGTTTGACAAGTCTATATATCAAACGCTTACGACTGAAGTGGCAGGAATTGAATATAAGACACAATTTCGTAATATTAAAATGTATATCTAAATTATGCCTTACACGACATGATTTAAATATACAACAAAGTTTCAATATTATAAAGAGTGCAAAGTCACGTCTGAAAAGACATAAATTGAATATAAGACACAATTTTAAAAAATTAAAATACTTTTAAAATTTATGTCTTACTCGGAAAAATTACATATATATGACAAAGTTTCAATATTATTAAGTTGAAAAGTTACTCTTGGAAAGGCAGAAATTGAATATAAGGCGCAATTACAGAAATTAAAATATTTATCTAATTTATGGCTTACCTGGCATAATTTAAATATACGACAATTTTTCAATATTATAAAGATTGAAAATTTACGCCTGGAAAGACATAAATTGAATATAAGGAACATATTCAAAAAATTAAAATATTTATCCAATTTATGCTTTGCCCGATAAAATTTTTATATACGACAAAGTTTCAATATTATTAATGTTGAAAAGTTGCACCTGAAAAAATAAAAGTTGAATATAAAACACAATTTCAAAAAATTAAAATATTTTATCCAATTTATGTCTTACATTGGTAAAATTTGAATATACGGTAAAGTTTTAATATTATTAAGGTTGCAAAAATTACGCCTGAAAAGACAAAAATTGACTATAACACACAATTTTAAAAAATTAAAATAATTTATCTAATTTATGCTTATCCCGGCATTTTGAATATACGACAAAGTTTCAATATTATTAATGTTGAAAAGTTACGTTTGGAAAGACATAAATTGAATATAAGGTACAATTTTTAAAAATTTAAATATTTATTCAACTTATGCCTTGCCCGGCAAAATTGTACTCCAGCATAAAAGAACTTATGCCTACCACAAGACAAAAAAAGTTTTTTCCATAACGCACAAAATATGCCTTATAAGGCATAAGTTTGATTTTTAGAATGTTATGCATTAAGAAGTTTTTAACAGATAAATTATACCTTAAAGTAAATAAAATTATACCCCAAAATGTAAATTAATGACACAAGTTAATTTTTACCTCTTATATATGTTGTCTTTAATTTTTATTAGGGATATATGTTGTCAAACATGCTTCCCAATACTCTCAGAAATTCCAATGTCAGTTAAATAGTATTTTATCTATCTTAATTTATGTAATATTATTTAATTTAATATATATATTTTAAATTTATAATTTTAAAAAAATTTCTATATGATTATAAATTATTTTATTAAGTTTAAATTAAATTAATTTTAATTATAAAAAATACTTTTTTTAGACAAACTAAAAAAAGTACGTCATGTAATAGATCATACCAGAGGGAGTAGTTGCAGTGCTCATCCATTGCTTGTAATAAGAGAGTTTGAATCCTTAATGCATTGATATATTATACTCGACAATAGCATCTAAGGTTAGGGATATTTTTTTCTGTTTTTATTACTTAAAATATTAAATGGCAAAAATTAAGGACTATCAATTTGAGGGGCAAAAATTAAAAAATCATTCCAAAATATGAGAAATTCACACAAAAATTTGATTTTAACGGGCATTAAAATAAATCACTATGTGGGTTGCGGGTCACGCCGCACCAGCTTTGTTCTTCTCTAGGACTCGGGGTGTTTAAAACCAAATTATAATTGATAATTAAATTGAAAAAATATAAAAAAATTATTAATATTAGGTTATTAGATTAACAATTTGAAAATGGTTTAGAATTTTATTAAGGGGCTTTTATAAAAATATATAGTCCAATATAAAATACTACATTCATTTAATTCATGTTTTTATATTACAGCCACATATCCTTATTTTTTTTGTGCAAAATGCTTGTACACTATATACAATATTATATACTTACTATCCACAATGCATAAATCTTGTATAAAAGTGTACAATAGTGTATAAGAGATGCTTATACACACTTTTATACTGTTATACAAAATTATACAACTTACACAAAAAATTATATTTGATCTCCTATGAACTTCAACTAGGAAACTCCGTTGAAATGGGTCCATTTTTTTTCAACTAGCTTAAAATTTTAACCACACAACTTCAGAATGACACCATCAATGAACCACAATCACAAATTTGTTAAAGTTTTCAACAAATTTAAAATCCATTTGTGAGTCTTCAAACTTTTACGAACTCCAACAATGGAGTTTTAAATTTTTCAATTTAATTCACCCAACAATATTAAAATTTATAATGATAAATATGAGTGTCACCTCAATCAGTTTCTAAGCATCAAAATATAAAATTCGTAATCACATTAAATACATTAGATATCAACAATGAAATATCAATGCTATGTAAATACATTTTTATAATGACATATTTATAAAATTCTATATATATCCTTAAAAAAATTCAAATTCACACATAATATCTATAAATTTTAAATATAAAAATTATGAAAAAAGAAGAAAAAAAAAAGCACCAGAAGAAGAAAAAGAAAAAAAGAAGAAGATCGAAGAAGCAATAGATAAGAAGAAACAAGAAGCAGAAGAAGCAGCAGTAAATATCGTAGCTAAACAAACTAGTGAAAAAGAAGTTTAAAATGGCCAAAGAGGTAATAAATTGAAATATAGGTTAAAGTGGATAATTATTTCATCTTAACTATTATATAATGCAATTTTTCTTTTTATAAATAATAGGTTATAACTCCCTCCCCCCTCCCCCCCCCTCCTCCTCTCCCCGCTTCCTCAATGCCGATATATTATTGCATTCTAAATTCTTTTATTTCAAAATATCTGTCTCCATTCGCCGTAACTATCATAATCACTATCTACCAAACATATTTTTCATCGACAACCGCAATGACGTCTGATGGGTTCAGACAATTGGACGAGAAGTCATTAGAGGAATATGTAAAAGCTACTACTTCTTTGATTTCAATCTTTATATTGAATAAATCGATTAACCGATAATTGACGGATAATCATTAAGCCAAATTGATTCAACCAATATCTTATTGATTCAATAGAGATTTAGATGGTTAAATACAAAACCTGAACTGAACCACGTCAATAGGCACCCTACTTGGACTCGCCTCGTCCTCATCCAAAGTGGATTATTTAGTCGTAAAACATTTTCTTTTACTACTAAGTACTAAATTAAACCTAGCTCTTACTTTATTTAAATTGTTTTGATTAACATGTAGAGATTATATTGTTATCAACCTTTTCTATTCAAAATTCTTACTAAATCACTAACGCATCCACCATCCTCGCATCCATCGTTAGTAAAAGTTGTCTGCCTAAATACATAATCAAATACTAAAACAATTCTCAAATATCTATATAGAAAATATTTTATTTCACAATATATAAATTAAACTAAACACTCCTCAATAAAACTTATGCATCATGCAATAACCAACAATAATAAGAGTTTAAGTTTTTTGCATATTCTACACCTTTAGAATATTTGTCATCCATGTTAATTTAATTGACCTCAAAGTATGTATACGGGCAAAATATCCTACCAACTTTGGTCATACTGTAGGTGCTGACTCCAAGCAAGATCCAAAATTGGTGATGCTATACCTATGGACCAGAAATTCTCATATCTTTTTAATTTTGGTATATTATACGAATGTTGAATAACGTGACATATATATTTGGAATTAAAAAGTATAGCATCCAAAATATGGTTGTTGTAGTGGAGCAGGAAAACAAGTTTCTAACTTAACTAACGTCACTCACCACCTCATTCTTTTAACTACTCCTAGATATTTCATTTATATGTGATAAATTTGGAGATACATACTTTGATCTCAAATATATCTTTCTCGGTTTGTCTAAAAGTATCTGTGATTTATCTATTATAGAGATGCACAGAAAAAGCAAATGAACTTTACATATCTCTATTTTATTCAATTCAAAAATAAAATTCGAAGTTATCTCAATTTGTTTGTCTTATGAATTTCTTATGAATTATATTTATTTGAAATGTAATAAGAAAAATACACACAAAAGAAGAAGAACATATTCTAGGAGTTATAAAGTAGTACTTAGGACATGAGTACATTAAACAAAAACACAAAATCTTGATAAGCGTTTTCTCTCTGTATTTTTTAAATTAATTTTCAGGTAAATTGTTTAAGATGCTTGAAACTCTATAGCGTATATAATTGTTATTTCCTTAAAAATGAAATAATAATACTAATAGTAGTCATCTCAGGTTATATTGTTAGAATGTCTAAGCTTCAATCTGTGATGAGAGTAAATCCTCCATTAATGAAAGAACAAGGATGAATAAGGAGCATATTTTCTTCTATGTATTAGAAAGAGAAAACTAAACTACCTCACGAGTGTACTATACAAGTATAACTGACTAGACTCTACTATACAATTACTGAAAAGCCCTTTCCTATTTAACTAAATTGACTACTAAACTAACCAACTGATCTACACAGCTAACCAACTGATTGCTTTACTTAGATACATTTGTCAACCAACTAATTGATACTAATCAATTTCAACACCCCCCTCCTCTCAAGTTGGAGGATAAGAATACAAAGCCAACTTGCCAAGGATATGAGCATGCTTGAATCCTGTCAAGGCTTTGGTGAAGACACCTGCTAGCTGTTTAGTGATTAAAATGTGATGGAGAGTAATAAGGCCCTCTTGCAACTTGTCTCGAACAAAGTGGCAATCCATTTCTCTGTGTTTGATGCAGTCATGAAATACAGGATTTTTTGCTATGTGAACCGTTGCTTGACTATCGCAGGAAACGAGAGTAGGAGCACTACAAGGAACATTGAATTCTCCTAATAAACTTCTGAGCCAAATCACTTCCACAACTACTTTTCTAATGGATCTGTACTTTGCTTCAACAGAGGATAAAGAAACAGTGGCCTACTTTTTGGATTTTCAGCTGACGGGGCTATTACTAAGCAGCACTATCTAGCCACCCATTGATCTCCTAAAGTCTGGGCAAGAGGCCTAATCTGAGCCATAGTAGGCTTATAGAGTGTAATTAGAGTTCATGGACATAAAAATTCCCAAAGTAGGATCGACCTTCAAGTACCTGAGCACATGTATTGCTGCTTTGAGATGAAGTTCCCTAGGTGCTTGCATAAACTGGCTAAGGTGTTGGAAAATATATGTTATGTCCAACCTAGTGTTAGTTAAGAAATTTAGTTTACCAACCAACTGTTTGTAGTAAGTGGGGCCTTTAAGTAGAGTGCCTTTACCTGCTTTCAACTTAATTGTGCAATCAAGAGGGGCAGACACGGATGTGTAAGTCATGCAGTCAAATTCTTTCAACAGATCTGTAGTAAACTTTCTCTCGGAAATAATTGCACCATCATCCTTGTAAGACAGTTCAAAACCCAAGAAGTAGTGTAGTTGCCTAAGGTCTTTGATTTTGACTCTTCATGCAAGAAAACCTTCGAGTAAGTGATTTCACTCAGATCTATCCCTGTGAGTACTATATCATCTACATAAACTATTACAAAACCGAGGAAGGGCTAGACTTTTTGTAAAAGAGAGATTAGTCTTCAACTGAGTGTACAAACTCCCTTGAGTATAGTGCGTCAGTCAACTTGTCATACCACTGCCTAATAGCATGTTTCAGCCCATATAGAGATTTTTTGATTTTGCACACAAGGATTAGAAACTCCACCCTTAAGCCCTATGGGACATCCATGTAAACCTCCTCCTGTAGGTCTCCATGTAGAAATGAATTATTGACATCCAACTGATAAAGTTTCCACCCTTATTTCACAGCCACACTAATCAAAGCCCTTATAGTGGTCATTTTCACAACAGGGGAAAAAGTCTCAGTGTAGTCTATTCCAACCTGTTCTGTGTACCCTTTGACTACCAACCTAGTCTTGAACCTCTCCATAATCCCATCAGCCTTATGTTTGAACTTATAAACCTATTTGCAGCCTATGATTTTCTTACATGCAGCAGGCAGTGCAACTAAATCCCATGTATGGTTAGCATATAAAGCCTCAAATTCTTGTGTTATAGCCACTTGCCATGAAAGATACATGGCTGCTTCCTCATATGAAGGGGGTTACTATCATGATAAATGTTTCTCATAACCTGCTGACTACTAAAATCTAGTGAAATGAGGGAAGTGTGTCTTGTAGAAGATGGGAGAGAGCAAAGGTAGTCCTGTAGGTATGATGGAGCATTGTGTGTTCTGGAGGATCTTCTAGGTGTAGGTAAAGTAGTTCTACTGACTGAAGAAGGGTTGGTTAATTGATTAGGATCATGTGGTGAGGACAAGGATTAGTTATCTGGCAAAGTTGCATAAATGTCGAGATCTAGGGTAGGCCTACTAGATGATGTGTGAGAAATGGTGGATGAACTATTATTTTGTTCTACTGGTAGAACAACAGGATCAAAAGAGGGCAAGGAAGTATTTGAGATAGAGAAGGGAAAGGTCTCAACTTGCAACTGACATTCATTTAAAGTATTACCTGTAGGAACCATATGAGGAGACCTTAAACTAACATGTTTCAACAAAAAAGGGAAAGAAGAACCATCAGGTGATAGAGTGAAAGGAAAGACATTCTCATGTAAATGAACATCCCTAGAGACATATATCTTCTTGGTGGCCAGGTCAAGTACTTTGTAACCTTTGGTGTCAAAAGGGTATCCTATGAAGATATGGGGGCTATATCTAGGTTCAAACTTGTCCTTAAGAGTTTTGCATATGGTGAGATAACACAAACACCCAAAACTTCTCAAGTGTGAATAATTGGGTCATCTTTTATAAAGGAGTTCAAACGGACATTTATTGCCCAGGATTACAGACGGAAGTCTATTGATTAGATATGTAGCAATCAAGATACACTCCCCATAGTATCTTAGAGGCAACTTATATTGGTAAAGTAATGCTCTTGCTATTTCCAGTAAGTATTTATATTTTGTCTCTACAACACCATTTTATTGAGGTGTGTAGGGGCAAGTCTTTTGGTTTATGATTCCCTTGGACTAATAGAAGGTTAGGTTCTTCATGTCTAGAAAATTCCAAACCATTATCAGACTTGATAGATTTGATATGTGTTTTGAATTGAGTCTCTATTATATGGACAAAGGCTTTCAGAACTTGGAGGATATTGCTTTTACAGCTTATCAACTGTGTCTAGGTTGACCTGTTGTGGTCATCCACCATGGTTAAAAAATATTTTTAATTATCATATATAGAAGCATGGTAAGGACCCCAAAGGTCTACATGTAGACAATCAAATAGTTGAGTTGAGGATGTGGATTTATGAGAAAAGGGTAATCTTGATTGTATTGCTATGGGGCAGATTTGGCACAAGAAAGACTGTTTAGGTGAAAACTGGGATGGTATAGAGGACATCCCTCTCATTTTTACAAATGAAACATGACCCAACCTGTTATGCCACAAATAGTCAGCACATTCTCCATGAGATGAACAATCAGCAGACGAAAAACTAGAGTAAGAATTAGAATGAGAACAAACTCTTTTATTACTAGAATGTTGTTGGAATCTTACAATTGGGGGAACAGGGGATGAGGGACGAATCTGTATCGTATTGTTATCATATGAAGTAATAGAGTTCAGGGCATTAAGACTAGAAATTGGAACAGAATAGGGGATATGGAGTAACTCATTAAACTGACACTTGGTGCAAAGAAAATATAGTCCATATCTTGCTCTACCAATCTCCAGAGGCCTATTCATTGAAGGGCCTTGCAAAGTACATGAAAAGGTAGAGAAGTTAACATTAGACTCAAGGAGTTGTGATATGAGAGAGTGTACTGAAATGAGGTTAAAATTGAAGCTAGGAATAAATAATACTTTGCGTAATGTCAGCCTTGAGCCAAGGATAACATTCCCTACTTCTATTACCTTTACCCTGTATCCATTAGGTAGTGTGACTAAGAAAGGGTATGGTAAGGTTATTGGTAAGTGAATTTCTATTGTAAGACATGTGATTCGATGCTCCTGAATCTAGGATCCAAAAATCAGCAGGTGAATGACAACATCTATATGAAAGCTCATCTATAATTTCCTTGTGAGAAAAATAAGCTAATATAGCTGCAAAGTTCACAGCTCCACTAGTGATATTATTTGAGGCTTCAACTGCAGCACCTCCTTGCAAACTCCCCAGTAGGTTCATGAGTTGGTCATGTTGTTCGTTAGTTAAATTCTGAAGATAATTGTCCTCGTGATTCCTTCCTTTAGTATTACTTGTCTCACACTTACCAGCAAATATTTCATCAGATCCTCCATGAACATTAGCAACTGAGGCTACATTTTTTCATTTAGTGAATATAAAGTCTTTTAAAAAGTCATGTAGTCTGTAGCACTTGTCCTTAGTGTGGCCTGATATTTTGCAATAGTCATAAAATAATCGCGATCCAAATTGACCAGGTTTATGCTAGTTGCCAATCCTGTTTCCCGTGTTACTATTATATTGGTTACTGTAGTTAGCCTTGAAGTGATTTGGTCCACTCACATTGGAGCCGCTAGATTGATGATTGTAATTAGTGTTGAAACAATATGGTCCTTTAACATTCAGTGAAATGCCTTCCATAGTAAAATGATTGTTACATGGTCTTACTTCCTTTTATTTTTCCTCTTGGATCAAGATAGAGAAACCTTGTGCAATGGTAGGAAAAGGGTTCATCATTAATATACTACCCCTTATTACAATATACACTTCATTCAACCCGATTAAGAATTATCTGGGCCTTCTATCCTGTTCAACTTTGTGCATGATCATTTTTTCTTACAAATACACACACAATTGCATTAATTAGTAGTGTTCAGAGTTCAAAGTTCCTCTCAAAGTCGTTTCATTCTTATGTAATAAGTAGTGATATCCATAGTTCCTTGAGTTAGGTCGTTGATTTCTTTTTGGAGTTGGTATAGTTTAGCATTATTAGTTTGGTCGTATCTATCTTCCAGCTCTTACCAGAGCTCTGTAGCATTATTAACATATTGCAGACAATCAGCTATGTCCCTCGTAAGTGAGTTTAGAATCCATGAGGTAACCATGTCATCACATCTTTCCCATTGATTTAGTGCAGGATCATCCAGATCTAGCTTTTTGCACTTTCCATTGATGAATCCCATTTTATTCTTTACGGATAGGGCTCGCAACACTCCTCTTCTCTAGGATTTATACCCGGTACCATCGAAAACTATGGGTATTACACCAGATCAGGCACTCTCAGAGGGGTGCATGTTCATCGAATTGGTCGGATCTAGTGTATCTTTCTCTCTAGCCATTATCGAAGAATTTGAAAGCAGATATTACGAACAACGTGTTTGAAATTAATGTGCTAACAACAAAATCAAAGTCAAAATCAACTGCACGAAACTGCAATTGAGGAAATGGAAAGGAAAATCGAGAAGAGTAGAACTCCTAATAAAAAGCAATTGATCAATTTGTCAGAAAAATGAACTCTGTTAATTTAGAAGTGTGAAGAACTAAAGAAAACGTGAGGCAGGACGGAAACGGAGTCGTGGCTCTGATACCATGTTAGAATGTGTAAGCTTCAATCTGTGATGAGAGTAAATCCCCCATTGATGAAAGAACAAGGATGAATAAGGAGCGCATTTTCTTCTATGTATTAGAAAGAGAGAAAACTAAACTACCTCACAGTGTACCATATATATACAAGTGTAACCGACTAAACTCTACTATATAATTACTGAAAAGCCCTTTCCTATTTAATTAAACTGATTACTAAACTAACCAACTGACCTGCACAACTAACCGACTGACCTGCACAACTAACCAACTTTACCTAAATACATTTGTCAACCAACTAACTAATGCTAATCAATCTCAACGTATATAATCTTTTTTTTGTTTATTGAACCATCCAATACTCGAATTCATTCGGATGTTTAATTCAGATTCACGTCATGTAGCTCATTAGAGAGAGGAAACACCTTTTATTAGAAAAAAATTATTCATTTTCATAGCTCAAATCTGTACCTCTAATCTACAAGAGGTAATTTAACTTAACACCGGTATTACATTATAAATTTGAAAAAAAAACTGGTTTAATGTCTATCATAAAAGAAGTGTGTGATATGCATGTATGCAAGTTACAACTTTATTATAAAGACATATCCCGGGATTCCCTTGATAGAAAAGATCAGATATTCCATGGAGTAAGTAAAAAATATGATGCAATAATTTTCTCAACTTTCCAACATGAGAATGTTGAATTAAAGTAGCACCAGCGCCTTCAAAATTATCTGTTATATAATATATTAAAATATAGTTAGCATAATAATTATTCATATCATGGATGTGTATAAATTCCTGCACCTTACAATAAAGGACAAAAGGCAAGTTACATTTTTGATCGATCAATTAAAAATAACTGTATTTGCTAGTTAATTATCCAAAAAATTATATATTATTATATATTAAAAATATATATTTCATGGCTATTATTTAGATAACGATTATTTATATTGTTGTTTTTATAACACAGTGCATCTTACAGTGTATTGCATACGTTTCATTTCTTTTTCCAATTCAACAATTTAGTTTTCTTAATTTTTCCAAACCACCAATTAGATTTTGCAAATATTTTCACACCTGAAAGTACGTACACAAGTAACTTCAATTTAATTCAACCAATTAAAGTCAAGTTATATAGATGAGGTGACATTTGTTCAATAATTCTTTTATTTTAAAAAAAAAATTAACGCCTTTTTTGCATGAAGACAAGTACGTAGTTGACAAATCAAGCAACAAAAACAATCCATGAAAAAAAATATTAGTACAAAAATACCCTATTTAGTAGAGTGGTTGGAGCAGTTACAGAAAGAATGTCCTTTACCTCATTGTGGATAATAATCAAGATGAAATTAATTTTTTTTTAAAAAAAAACCTCAATTATTTTACGTTAATTACCTTTATCTAATCCAACATATTCCTTGTTATATTTCTCATCAACTTCTCCATATTTTTTGCACAAACCAAATCATGACGAAGGACTCCTCAAAATCTTGGAGACCTTTTACAGCAAACTGCTGTTCAGCTGACGACCAAACAATATTTGGGAATTTTAGTAGGTGCAAGACGTCGAAATCAGAATTCTCGAAGAACATAGGTCCGTTGCCATCGTTTCGTAGGTTGTCATTCTCGGATTTGAGCAGATCATCGTCGACAAGGATTAACGAGGATCTAGCGCAAACATTTGGACCGGACTTGTTTGATTTCCAGCTGAGTGAACTACGCGCGATAACGCTGAATTTCTCGACGACTTACTTGCTTGGAGAAGGTGGATTTGGGACAGTACATAAGGGGTATGTTGATGAGAGTTTGAGGAGTGGTTTGAAATCTCAAGCTGTTGCTGTTAAGCTTCTTAATATTGAAGGCCTTCAAGGACACAGGGAATGGCTGGTAATTAACATCTATCTATCTATTTCCTATATTTCTTTTTCTTTTCTTCTAATTAGGTTACTGGGGGTGAAAAAATTGTCCCATAAATATCTAATATATTTAAGTTTGAATGAGTCACTGACCTGCTAAATTCAACTCGTCTGAAAATTAAACTGATATATAACCCATATTGACCCACTAGAAACTTTTATCAAACTAATTCGAAAAGACATATTTTTTTTTGTTTGATATGATATATATATTATCACAATATTAACTATTCAAAAAATAATAAATGAATAAATAAAGAAATTAAAAGTTGATAAAAATTAAGTAGATTGAATGTTTCGTTTTTTTGACCATTTCTGTCTAATAACTTTTGGGTGAAAAAATTTTAGTAGGAAGAATATATTATTTAATAAATTTGATGCGACATAAATTTAAATTATTTAATTCAACTGTTACCAAATACCATATGATTATATAGGAAAAAGAAACTTCATGAATATATTGTCAAGGAAAACACTGTTTTACCGATGTCAATTATGTTTTTGAGCTATGAAGGGACAGGACTTGCATAGCGTAAGCTTGGACTTCACAGTATTGGGCCCCACATGTTTCTTTTAAATTTGGTGTTTTGTGTTTTTTTTTTTGGTTTTGTTTAAATATTTTTGTCTTCGCGAAGGTCCTCATAATTGTGGGTCCCAAAGACAAGCCCAATGTAGAATCTTTTGTTTTTTTCTTCTTCTTTTGTTAGTATAATTAATATTGTACTGTAACTTTTTTCAAGTATTTAAAAGTTAAAAGTGTATTTGTTTTGTTGATAGGCAGAAGTAATATTTCTAGGGCAGCTAAGGCACAAAAACTTGGTAAGATTGATTGGCTACTGTTGCGAGGATGAAGAGCGCCTTCTTGTTTATGAATTCATGCCCAAAGGCAGCCTTGAGAATCATCTCTTTAAAAGTAAGGCTCTTTTTTTTGTCATATTAAAATGAATTTAACTCTGTGTAAATTGTTCAGAAAATACAAATAACCGGAAGGTCAAATTTCGACCAATTACCAAAGAAAAATAAAATTCACACCTTTTAATTAGTGACTGAGTTTGAATAAATGACTTGCAGGGTTATCAATGTCATTGCCATGGGGTACAAGATTGAAGATAGCAATAGGAGCAGCCAAAGGGCTTGCTTTCTTGCATGGTGCTGAAAAACCTGTTATTTACCGTGACTTCAAAACCTCCAACATTTTGCTGGATTCTGTACGTATTCTTATTATGTATTATTTAGCATTCTCACTTCTTCTTCTTCTTCTTCTTTTTTTTTTTTTTTTTTGACTAATACAAAGTTCTTAATATTTGTTCCCCTTTTATGCTTCATTTTCAGGACTTTACTGCTAAATTGTCAGATTTTGGGCTTGCACATATGGGCCCAGAAGGATCAAACACCCATGTTACCACTAGAGTAATGGGCACTTATGGATATGCAGCCCCTGAATACGTTAGCACAGGTACTACTATGATCCACAAAAATACAAAATGGATGTAACCTAAATGATTTTGCATGCATGACTTGGAGGTCTAAATTTATAAAGAAATGGATCTTAGTTTAACTCAACCTCATAAGCTAGCTCACAAGAGAAGGATTGTCCAAAATCATATAAGGAGATCCTCAATCCCTTTTTCATCCAATGTAAAACTCTTCAACAAACTTTATTTAATTCTATGTAATTCGTGCGTGTGTACATGAAAGTAAAACACTTGTCTGTCACTCAATATTTACACCAAATCAGAAAAAATTATCCATATCTAAGAGTTGCTACACAAGTTAAAGAGAGATTGCATAGTTCTTATTCTCGACCATGATTAAGTGACAAAAGTCTATATAGAAGACTTATAGAGCATTCATTTGCTTCATGCAGACATCAAACGTGGACAATGTTTTCCTTACATCAGAAAAAAAAAAAGAAGGAAAGATCCAACTTTTATTCAAATATGCTAAGGTGTAATTTTTTCATGGTCCGATTGTGATGTAGGGCACCTTACAACAAGAAGCGACATATATAGCTTTGGAGTGGTTTTGCTAGAACTACTAACAGGAAGAAGAGCAATGGACAAAATAAGGCCCAAGAATGAGCAAAACCTAGTGGACTGGACCAGGCCTTACTTGTCAAGCAGTCGAAGATTGCGTTGCATAATGGACCCAAGACTTGGTGGACAATATTCAGTGAAGGGTGCAAAAGAAATGGCCCATCTAGCTTCACTATGCACTAGCTTGAACCCAAAGGACAGGCCCAAAATGCCAGCCATCATCGACACATTAGAAGCTCTTGTACCACTAAGGGACATGGCTGTGGCTTGTGGACAATGGCCACCTTCTCCAAAATCCAGCAGTAAGTATCATGTTGTTTATGCACCGAAAGGCAACAAGGACAACAAAATAGTGGTTATCAAGAATCCTCGTGTGGCTGTGAGTAACAAGAGCAAGTAAATGCAATGTATGTATGAAAGATTGTGCTTGATAATAATTATTAAGTACCTATATATGAATGTTGTGTCTAACTTGTTTGTAAATAAATGAAAGTATTATATCTATATATAAGGTGTTTAATAATCTACAATAGCTTCTTCTTTATAGAAAAGTGGTAGTGTTGGAGGCATTTTAATTTGGCGAACTCATTTCTATTTTGACATGAATCTATCCCTTTTTTTTTTTTTTTGGCATAGATATTAAGATCGTAATTAAGTGGTTTAGCTATATTTAAAAAAACACATTATGTATTCGCAGGTAACACGGAGACCAAAATCGTTATTCAATTGAGTTATACTAAAAAAGAATTTACTTCCCATCAGCATATGTAGACCATTTTGGGTTTAAAGCCCATGTGGACCGCACCAATAAAGACACATGTCAACATCGCCCAATTCTCATCTAAGAAAGGAAATGTGTTCCATTTCCTTGCTTTCTTTTTAACTTTTCATTTCTGGTTAAAAAGTGAAATTTCCAATATAAAAAACTTTCAATATATATTAAATATTTATATTATAAAAAGTTTAGCTTATAAAAATATAATTTGTCTTAAATTAATTGGGCTTGATATAGGGTCATTCGTACAAATGCCCTTATTTTAGAGTGGTCTTTAATTTTCGCCTCTTAAATTTGTGGTCTTTAATTTTTGCTCTTTGACACTTTAAGTGATAAAAAGATAGTTAAAAATATCCTTAACAGAAAAAATAAAAATAAAAAAATTCGCAAGGCAAGAACAAAATTTGCAAAATATAAGTTTTTGCCCAATTAAGGCATAAATCCACACAAATTATGTCTCAAGACATAAATTAAGTAGCATGAACTTGTGCTTTGGCCTAAGCTTCTGCCTATAGGTACAAATTCAATAACATGAATTTATGCCTTGAGGCGCATGTTCAGCAGGCAGAAGTTTATGCTATTGAACATCTGACTACTTTATGCCTTAAGGCACAAGTTCGGTAGGTAGAAGTTCATGCTACTGAACTTCTGCCTACTAAACGTGTGTCGTGGGGCAGAAATTCAGTAGAAAACTTGTGCTTAGGGATAGGAGTTCAATAGCATGAACTTCTGACTTCTAGGACTAACCTATGTCTTCCGAATTTTTTTGCCTTGCAAATTTTATTTGTCTTTTGATATTTAAAAAAAATATTAGGAGTAATTTTTGTCCTATTTTTATTACTTAAAACACTCAAGAGCAAAAATTAAAGATCACTCCAAAATAGGGGCAATCCGTGCAAAAATTTTCTTGATATATGTATTTATTGGCGGATCATTATGATTAGATGTATCAAATAGATGAGTTGCACTAAATTTTGGCGGGTTAAAATGGATCGAGTTAGTAAATAACCCATACAAAAATTACTTAGGCGGAAATGAGCTAAAATGTGGGTCATAACCCAACTCATTCAATTCTTACTAAGTTTTAATTGCTTTATTTGTTCTCTTATAATTTTAGTACGTAATAAAATTATATTTTTCCTTTATTATGGCTATATATAACATATCAAATAATAAAACGCTTTTTAAGAATATATTTTGATAAAATTTCTCATAGGTCAATTTGGGCTACCTATTAACCTAATCTTTTATGGACTAATATTGGTTGAACTGAAATAGACTAAGCTAATAAATGTGTAAATTATGGTTAGTTGGGCGGATTATTTTTTCATGGGCTAATTTTATCATATCTAATTATGACCATAATTTAAATTAGATCATCTAAAAGAAGTTTTTGCACAAACTGCCCCTATTTCGGGTTGATTTTTAATTTTTTCCGTCAGGTATGATGGTCTTAACTTTTACCCTTGTTGCTTATTTAATGAAATTTTGTGGACTATAGTACCATTATTTATCTCAACCTTATTCGCTCGGCATAAGTTTAGAGAGTTTTTGCCTCGCTAATCATGAGTTATGTAGGAATAAAGTTATGTAGTATTTTTCAAAACTTGTTGTAGTGTTCAAAAACTGGAGTTATGCCTTTTGGAGCATATGTACTTTATCATTTTTAGAGAATGTGGGATGGTAAAGTATATGTGTGAGTGTGTCTGTTGTGTGGTTTCTGTTTTTGAAAATACATTTTGCCTTCCGGCATACGATATAACTTGTTATGCCTCTAATGACATAATTTATGAGATATTTCTATTTCAGTATACGGCATAACTTGTGGGATATGGTCATCCCAGCATATGACATAACTTGTGGATTAAACTATGATACAGACATATAAACTTATGCCCCCAAAAAATTATTGGTTATTTTAGTGTCAGGGGCATAATTTATGAATTAAATTATGATATGAACATATAAACTTATATCATAAAAAAATTATTCTTATTTCGTTGTTAGGGGTGGGGGTGATGATCCAAATTTCTTAAATACCAAACCAAGTCAATTATATCGAATTTTTAAATCTATAAACCAAATCAAACTAATAAAAGTCGAATTTTCTTAAAAAAATTTCGGGTCTCTCAATTTTTTTGAGTTTTTTCATATTTTTTCGATAGTCTCCATACATAACATATAACTTATACTTGAAATATTTCTCTAATTCTAGTAATATAGAACTATCTAAGGTGTTTCAATTTTTAAGAAATAACACAAAAATATGAGACGAGTGATAACATTGTACTAAAATATTCAACAAATAAGATAATGAAATTGCGAAACAAAGTACAACTAATGAGTATTAATTACATAACTTAACATAAAAAAATTAAGTTATGTATTTTCAACATGTAAATTGTCACGCCCAGCCTTGGGGGGTATGACTGGCACCTGGTGTCCTAGAAGGACCTGGACTACTAATTGGTGGGCCGAGGCACATCTGGTGTCTGGCTAGCTCTATCTCAGGTTCCTAAAAACAAAGGGCTATATAACGGCTGTAAACACAGCCTCCGGCCACCTGGGCCTATAGCCACCTGTACCTGTATAACAGCTGACCAGAACATACTCATAAACAGGAACCTATGCGGGCCGACAAGGCCACCATGCTGTCTAGTCATCTAAAACTTAAACAAGGAAATACTGGAAAGCTACGTGACTGGCAAGGTCACCACTACTATCAAGCTATGGCCCCACACGGCCAACATAAAAGAAACAGAAGTATTAAACAGCTATACAACTGCACGGCCTCACACGACTGGCTCAACTGACCACGGGAAGATAATATACAATCTGCAAGCCTCTAAGAGTAACAATAGAAATGATCGGGACAGGGCCCCGACCTACCCGTACTGTACATAAAAGGAAAAGAGCTACACCTCTGAAAATCAGACTCCGGATGACAGGAGCTGAATACTCAGTAGCTGGCTGGAATCACGAGGGATCGCCTCCTCGTCTATGAGTACCTGCAGGCAAGTAATACAGCGCCCCACTGGGCGTCAGTACCGCTGGTACTGAGTATGCAAAGCAACTGAAATAATATAGCTGAAACAACTGAATATAAATAACATATCTAGCAAATTCGTATGGCAGGAGATAACTGAATACGAAGGAACTGGTAAAAACTGAATCATGCTTTTTGTACTCATAAGGCGGAGGCGTACCTGCAAACGCAACGGCCTGCTATCTAGTAACTAATATACAACACATAAATAGATATACAAGTAGCAAGCAAGAGCCAATACCAACCCCCATAAGCCGGATGGCGCCAAGCAAGCAAACAATCTATATACCCCTACCCGGGTCAAAACCAGCCAAAAATAAGTCACTCCACTCATCTTCTCACTTCGGAGCTCCTCTGCCGGCCCCTTGGGTCTCCGACTCGGGCCATAGCCTCCGATATAAGCAACTGTGTCTGGGTCCGGAGGACTCCTGTGTAGACAGTAACAGATAGGGTCTGGATCCCTGGACACAAAACTCAACAGGGCTATCTGAAACCGGAGCTGCACCTATAATGCTGATCAGACTGCTATGGGGAAAGCTTCATCCCATCTTCGTCCAAGCTGGGGACGGCATGCCACTCCTCGGAGTGACGTATAACCCACCCGCTCAGTAGGCGACACGATTACCAACCCAGGGGAGGCGAGGACGCTCAATAAGGTGCCCTCACGCCACATCAAGTCTCAACAAACAAATAGCACACACACACACACACACACACACATATATATATAGCAAGCATGTATAACTGAAAAAGACTATCTGAAATCTGATTTCTTATTCTAACCTCTTTTTGTATTATACTGATTCTTTACTGATTATACTGATTTTGAAATCTTTATTAACTGCTTGGCTAATCTGTAGCCGGGATACCTTCTGTCTGAGTGGCTAATCTGTAGCCACAAAACTGTCTGTCTATCTGATTTTGCTTTACTAACTTTGTTCTGAAAATCTGTATCTTTTTATTCTACAACATGCTTGCTAATCATACAATAGGCAAAACTGAAACTGGAATGCTAACTCGCCCTTTGGCGCATGCTTTGCTATCTTTCGGACTGAATACGATACAGTAACGCAAATTAGATTTTTTTTCTAAACTTACCCAATACTCAGCGTTCAACTCCGAGAATTCAATTACGGAGTTTACTATGATTTATACGACTAAAACCTCTAACTTGCCGAGGAAACTACTTTACATACCTTAACCTCGAGTTATCCGACTGTCGGACAAGGCTCGGTCAGTATTCCAGCTAAATCTCCCAACTGCATTCATAAACACGTCAATTAGTACTAAATACAATACTATTCTGAAGGACGGCGTCACTTTCGATATAATTATAGCCTAAGCTTAGGCTTATCGAAAGACGGTCGAAAACTTGCTATTTTTCAGAAGTCCAGAAGGGAGAAGTATTCACTTTACAGCTAGGAGCACATAGACACTAGTTTGGAGCAATTCTACTGACCTTAGTCCGGTAGCTTGTCGATTCGCCGGCCGTATTTCGCGAAACAAAAACCGTAGGAATGCTCCCTGCTGCTAAATACCTCGGTACCTGAGGTTAATTTGAGTTTAGACTTCGTTTGGCAGCGTAATCGAGCGATTATTTTCAACTTTCTTCGTCTTCTCCCTCTCTCTGTGTTTTCCTTGAATTCTAATGGAGATTATCTTCAAATGGTAGGAAATTATCATTATTTAAAGGGGATTATCATTAATTAAAGGGAGTTATTATTAATTAAAGGAAATTATTATTAATTAAAGGAGATTATTATTAATTAAAGGAAATTACATCACAAACTGAGCTTTATATACTTGGACACTATAAATTGCATTTTACCTTGCGACGCGCCGACTTGGCGCTTGTCCGATCTTTTCCCGGGCCTTTTTCTAGCATGTATGGCTTTCAAATGTTCTTAACCAACACGCGAATAGGCCATCTATGTGCCGGGAATTTACGGGGTATAACATAAATTAACCTGCAAAATTAAAAAATAAATACCTTATATGTAGCATTGTCATTTTTAGTATTGAAATCATTTCTTTTGTTAGTACTAATATTGATTTGGTCTTTCATTGAGTGTTATTTGAGTTACTAAATGAATCTATGAGCTATAAAACTTATTGGATCATTCAAAATTCTAAGTCCAAACTTGTAATAATATATGTTAAAAGATAAGACTATAGAAATATAATTACGTAAAATATTTATAAAAATTATATACATATAATGTCGGGTTGATTTGGTCTGGTTTGACTTTCTTTTTGTTAAAATCAAATCAAATCGATTATGTCGGACTTTTTTTCAACACCAAACTAATCGAACCAAACCACTAGTCGAATTTTTTTCTCGATTTGACTTGAATTATCGAGTTGGTGTGGTCAGAGGCGGATCCAGAATTTGAAGATTATGGGAGCCATACCATTTTAAATATAACCTTATTGATTAAATGGATCAAATATTTAATCCATGGGATAACCTCGGATAATCCCAGGTATGTAAGGTCATCAATGGGTGAATTCTTCCACACCGATGCTCCTACTCTATGATTTTACTTAAAATTTATCAAAAACTCATGGGATTTTGTATTTGATTTATATAAATCTAATGATTTAATTATGAGTTTTGTGATTTTTAAAATGTTATCATAATTTATGGATTTTGATCATCTTTTGAGATTTAAATTGATTATAATATTGTTAATTTTAATTTTTTAAGCAATTAAAATTAATTATGCATGCCCCATGATGAATCAATTTATGATCTATTATCCCATCGATGTTCTTTACGAGCCCAAAATGAATTATGTTTTAAATTATGAATTTATTATGTTACCCATTATGATTTTATAAAATTCAAGCTATATGCATGATTTATAAGTATGTATGAATTTTATTAATCATGAATTATGTTTTTGACCGACTCACAGGCCTCATGTCATGGCTAGTTCACATATGTTCAAGCATGATTACGATTATCATGATTTAACTAGCCCATGAACTCATGTATGTATTATTATGAGCACTATATATGTTTTGGGAGGAGTATTGAACACCGAGTAGGTTCGGGGCTCAGATTAAGTCTCGGATCTCATGAATTATGTGCCATCGTAGGTATGTCGGGACCCCTTTCATGTTAGTCCCTGGCCCAAATGGCCCTCTTCATAGTGATATCACACTTTCATGGTCCTACCTTTGGCAAGGTACGTATACCCTCCCGACTAGGGTTACAAGACGGGTTTCATGTGTGCTCATATGGGGTATGTCGGTTAAGAGAATCTCCCATTGTTCCTCATGATTCATGCATGTTATGATTATGTATGTTGGCTCAAGTCATGTTAAGGAAATCTCTTCTATTATGATATGGTTATCTTATGTCACGAATGTTTTGAAAAACCTTGAGTCGTATGATATGTTATTATAGTTTACGATACGAGCATGATGTCCTACTTTTATGATCATTTATGAACTTTATATGTGTTTCAAATATCTGTTTTACTTACCTTTCATACTCAGTACATTCCACATACTGACCGCATACCTTCTATACTGTATCTTTTCATGATGTAGGTCCCAGTTCTCAGGCTCAGCCTCACCCGTAGATAGTTTCAGATTTGCTCTCAGCACTCTTGGTGAGTCCTCATGTTTCGAGGGTTGTATGTTCATACTTTATGTTGTTCTTTCAGTTTCTGGATGTTGGATTAGTTGGGGAGTTGTCCCATCAAACCGTCCTTCATGTTTAGAGGCTTATCAAACTGCAAGTTGTATTCAGCCGTATTGTATAAGTCTTGTACTGATTTTTCCTTTTTCTATGTTATGATTACGTTCTTTTATGTTAAGTCTTCCGCTCATATGACTGAACTAGATGTATGCTCATGTCATGGGTCGATTTGGGATCTCTCGGGGCTCCTTGTCCCGTGTCTACCAGGTGTACGTCTGGGTCGTGACAAAAGAAAAGTGCATCATATAAATTTAGACGAAGAAAGTAATATTTTATGCTAAAAATAAGAAGGGAGAAAAAGAAAATTAGCAAAAATTAAAATTAAAAACTGTATCAAAAATCAAGTTATGAATTTTTACAATTTAGATATCAGAAGGATTAATATTTAATATAATATACTGATGTAAGGTAAGAGTATATGGTGTCATGGCCTAACGGATAAGGTGTTAATTTTTATTCTATTGATCGTGGGTTTGAATCTGGCACTGAACTTTTTTTAGGCAAAATAAAACGAAAATTGAAGCATAAAAATCATGGCTACAAGTCATGCCATCAGGATTCAAAATCGCGACCGAGGGATGGAATACTTAACCATTAACCACTGGCACCGGGCACTAACTTATCAATGTGGGTGGCAAGTTTAATATTTATAATATATATTACGGATATATACATATATATATAAAATTTCAACCAAAACGTCTAGGTGTCGTGGCAACTCCACTCTTACACGTAGATCCGCTCCTGGATGCAGTTTGTCGGTTTTTTATGTACACCCCTAGTTAGGGGCATAACTTGTTATGCTTTTTATGCATAACTTGTGGGATATTATGACATAAAAATATAAACTTATGTCCCGCAAAAAGTTGTTCGTTATTTTGATGTCAAAAATACTTCCGATCACTTTTTTTTACTCAAAATGCTAAAGATTAAAATTTAAAGAAAAAAATTAAAGACCACCTTAAAATAAAAATATTTATAAGTGTGAATAACCCTAAAAGCTTGCGCTAATTTAAGCCGCTAATATATGTACTCAAATTGAACTATACAAAAACTTATTAAAACTTTTATTAGTTTCTTTGGTAATTATATAAAGTGAAAAATAAAAAATAATAATAATAATAATTCTGAGTTGAGCCAATTAATAGTCTGTTTGGCCAAACTATTGAAAGGCTAAAAATATTTTTTTTTTATTTAAAAAGAAGTGCTTATTTTTTTTTTATTTTAAAAAGAGGTGTTTGACCAAGCTTTTGAGAGAAAATAAGTGGTTTTAGGAAGTAGCAGAAGTTGTTTTTCAAAAGCTAAAAAAAGTAGTTTCTCTCCAAAAATATTTTTGAGAAAAATATAGTTAAAACATTTTTTAAATGTTTGGCCAAACACTAATTGCTGCCAAATTTTTTTAAAAAAAATTATTGATCAAACACAAACTACTTCTCACCAAAAATATTTTTTTGATAAATATTTCTCAAAATAAGTTAATTCTAAAAATTTGACCAAACAAATTAAAAATCATGATCCATTTTTAGGCCAAATTAATGTGCCCCATTCTAATTCAAGCTAATATTATGCGGGTTATAAAAATCAGCTTATTGATTTAATGTATTTTAGCATGCTCAAATGTTATTCTATTTCCACCTATATGACAATCCTATCCCCCTAAAGTTTATTAGGGAAAATAAAGAAAGAAAGATTGGGGAATAAAAAAATAAGATCGGAGGAAAGATTAGTATTTTGAATTATTGATCAAAGGGATGAAAAATAAATTTTAGTTTATACAGATCATTAATAAATTAGATAAAAAATAAAAATAAAAATTAAATTTAATAACATTATTACCTTACCTGATATATCATATAATTTTTTTCCTATTTATTATCCCTCTAATATGAGCTTCTACTCCAGTCTCCGTACATTTCGTCCAATAAAAGAAAACTGTTTTTACGACCACGGAAATTAAATATAATTACTGAACATTTAAGAAGGTAAAGCCTGCTTATAAAAGTAGCAAAGGCAACTCTAGTGCTTAATTAGAGGTCAAGAAATAAAAACACCAACTATTAAACTTCAAAGGAGAAAAAGTCAATAAATATTCAATTTCCAAATGCTTCTACTTTGGTTAACTTGAATGGTTGACTTTTATTAATTAAAAAAACTTATACCTTAGATCTTTCCATAAAGTAAAGCAATAATCGTCCTTTTTTCTTTTTTTTTTCCCCTTCTCATAAAGCAATATCCTTCTATGCATGCGTGCCTTTGGTAAGTTATTGACATTTATATGTTTTCAATTTTTTAAAAATATTGTTATATTCATATGGAATTTTTTAAAATTATATTATATTTAAAAAATTCAATATATATCTATTAATATTTGATAATTATTAAGTAATGACTTCCCATTTATTGCCAGAAATGAAGCCGATATTTTCGGATTTTTTCTTAAGACTTTAATTTCATGCTACATATTTTTTCTTATCATAATTAAAATAAATTCCAAAATCTTTTATCGAACAGTTGTGCCTATATTTAAAAAGAACTTTAAAATCCCCTTCTATTAAGTAACAAAAGTATAAATTAAATGGAGTGAGTGAGTACGAATATGAAAGTTAAGTATTGCTTAAGTAAAAACGTTTACGAGAAAGAATCTCGCAGCTCACATGTGCCAACAAGGCAACAACATTGTCACTCTGGTCATTTTACGTGCTTAATTATGCAAAATACTTTTGGTGTACATATTTTGAATGTGTACATTAAATATTATATAAAAAAAATTTAACTATAAATTTTATTGTTTCTCCAACGCTAAGAAAAAAATTTTAATAATCAATATTTTAAGAAATTAAATCTTTTTTATAAAGTTTTATTAGTCGAAATGACGTAAAATTTTGGACATACAAAAACCAACAAAGAAAAAATAATGCAGAACGCTTGAAGAAGAATGAAGGAAATATAGTAAGAATTGATAGCAACCCTAAAAGTGTAATATTACATTATTGATTTGACTTTTTTTTTTAAAAAAATTAAAAAAGAACTTTAATGTATCTTAGATACTGATAAAAATATAATGTAGAACTTATTAAAAAATAAAATTTGGTTGATAGTTTAGTAGGATTCGTGCAAACACAACCCCCCTCCCCCTTAACACTATCAAATATATGTTGCTTCTTGAAGTGAATATATAGGCATCCGGCTTTTAGTTTTTTTTTTATTTTGTGTCAGTTGATGAGGATCACTTAAAATATTATAAAGATAATTAAATAAAACTTTAAAAAAAAACAGTAAATAATAATTTTGTCTATTATAGAGTCACTTAATAAATGACAAAATGTTCAATCAATATTTCTAAGGGCCTTCTGAGATTAAATAAAAAAAAAGTGTATTCTATTAATAGCTTAACTTTTAGATGACATGATCACACACTTTAACATGGTATCATAGCAGATAGAGGGTCCTGAGTTCGAGTCTTACGATAATAGAATCAAAGTTTAATTTGATCTTTACCTTTTGGCATTTTTGCATGATTAAGTTAGAGAAAAATACAGAAATGGCTACATTTAGGTCGAAAATAGGTTGAAATACCAATATTTTCGTTATTTACATAAAATGATAATATTTTATGTGTCATGTGTTGTATTTCTATTATGTAAAACACGTCAAATACATATACAAAGATATAGTTAATTGAGTGATTTTAGGAATTGTGTTTCTTTTAAATGTCAGTTACCATTATTCACGCTATTAATTATAATTAATACATCCCATAATTATTAGGACTCTAAAAATAGATAAATAAATGGAATTCAAATTTTACATTACCACATTGTATAGAAAATCTAAAAATTATGATATATTTTCCTTTCAAAATGTGTAGTTAGTTGAATAATTTTTGGGTTGTGTTTTAATTTTGAATTACCATGATTCACTCCTTCATTAATTACATATTTATTAGGACTCTAAATATATATGAAATTATAATATAGATGGAATTCAAATTTTACTTCATTATAATAAATAGATTCCATTTTTATTAGGACTCTAAATATAAATGGAATTCAAATATTACTCTAAATATATATGACAGTTTAAAATAAACATACAAATACAATATATAATAAGATATATAAGTCATACAATTTCATGTACTTTTTCTTTATGCGAGTGTTCAATATATATGCAGTGTTCAAATAAAACTAAATACATATATGTGTACTAAATTAAAAAAATACAAAAAAGATTATGTATCTAAGTGTATCAAAAATGACTGATATACCTCTAATAAAGAAAGATTGAGGATTAATTTTAAAAAAAATACAAAATACATATTTTGTATGTATATACACATTTGTATAATATATTATCATGTTTAGTATATTTATATGTTTATATTGTATCACAAATACAACTAAATACAAATATCTAGTTATTTTATGAAAAATAAATGTGTAGTTGAAATACATGTGAAAAAGTTTTGAGAATATATGTGAAGAAGCTTTGACAATTACAAACAGAAGCCCTAAAATTGAAATACATCCGGATGAAGATTTTTGACGATAAAATACATATCTAAAAAGATATACTAATGGGAATTTCAAAAAAAATATAATAAAACATATCTCTATTAAAGGGATTTTCTCACTCTAGAATCTCTTTGAAACCCCAAAAAATTTCGTCTAAATACAAAGAATACATATCTTAAATGGATATCAAATTCAAATTATAAATGTAACTTACCTATATTAAAGGAATTCTATAAGCTAATTGAACTGCAAAAATCGTGCAAAAATGGATTGAAATAATTTTCGAAAAATCTGGAATAATGGGGGAACGTTGGGAGAGAGTTAAGGTGGAAGATGGGTTGATCAGTTATAAGAGAAAATTACGGCGTGTATGAGGAGAGAGAGTAATAAGAAATCAAATACACCGTAAAAAGTAAATAGATGACACATTAAATGAAATAAAGTCATATTATGTAATATTCTGAAACTGTGACCATTATACATAAATACTTTCATAATTATATTATGTTATGTAAGTTTTCCATTAAGTTAATGTTGAAATGTATAATTGTCTTACTTAAAAATTTAAGTTATTGGGAAGGGCATACTTTTATTTATTTAATCTCAATATACCACTTCACGTGTAATTTGATTCTCTTTTGTGAACCAAGTATATGAAAAACCTTTTTGATTAGGAAGGTGACGGCCAATCTAAAATTCATTCTGAAGTAAGAATAATTTTAGGCCCTTTCACATGAAACTTCACTTACTATACATAATGTCCTTAACTTTTTAATTTTCCTGCAGTATGCGTGAGGAACGCACTAAAAAGCAGGCAAAATGCCAACCCAACAGTCCAATGTGCACTTGCTTAAGTGCGTGCATATGTGCCAAACTTTCCCACCACCACTACTTTTCTTAGCATCTCAACTTTGAATAAACCCTTCATTATACAAATTAATTAAAAGTCATATCTATATTTCTACACCTCCATTTTTCAAATCTCAAAAACAAGAATGGCCTTTAACAAGCCTAAAAAGCCCCTTTTTTCTCTAAATTCCAGCCTTTGCACCACCCTCTTTTTCATTGTTCTTTTCACCATTCCAGCTCTTCTCCTCCTCCATACCCCTACTTACTCCACTTGCACCACCACTTCTTCCAAAATCAAGTCTTGGTCCGGTGACCTACGCGATGCTGAGTTTTCATGGAACCGTTTGAAGTTCAACGACAAAAATCCCCCGTTGAAAACTCTAAAAATCGCGGTCTTTTCTAGGAAATGGCCTACGGGTGCTACCCCTGGTGGCATGGAGCGCCATGCCTATACGTTGCACATGGCCATGGCACGTCGCGGACACAAAGTACATGTCTTTACTTCACCTCCTCTGGAGCATGTTACTCCGACTACATCACATTTGATCGATGATTCTGGACAGAGTCCAAATCTTTCACCAATTATTCATTGGCACGAGGGCGAGGCAGGGAAATGGCGTTACAATAAGGCATGGGAGCAATATGAAGAGGAAAATCAGAGAGAACAATTCGATGTAATTCACTCAGAAAGCGTGGCATTGCCTCATCATGTAGCTCTTAGCCTTTCGAATCTCGTGGTATCATGGCATGGAATAGCTCTAGAGAGTGTACAATCAACCATCTTCCAAGATTTAGCCAGAAATCCTAACGAGCCTATGTCCTCTTCTTTTAATCAAGGCCTACAAGGAATGATACCGAAGGTGCTAAATGAAATTAGATTTTTTCAAAACTATGCACACCATGTAGCCATAAGTGATAGTTGTGGAGAAATGCTTAGAGATGTGTACCAAATCCCAAGAAGAAGAGTCCATGTGATTGTCAATGGAGTTGATGAAGAAGAATTTTGTGAAGATTCAAGACTAGGCCATGATTTTGGATCCAAAATAGGTGTGCCACAAAATGCAAGCATAGTTCTTGGTGTAGCTGGAAGATTGGTAAAAGATAAAGGGCACCCTTTGCTTTATGAAGCATTTTCACTACTCAAAGAAAAACACCCTAATGTTTATTTAATAGTAGCTGGCTCTGGACCTTGGTTACAAAGGTACAAAGATTTAGGACCTCAAGTTATAGTCTTAGGTTCAATGAATCCATCTGAGTTAAAAGCATTCTATAACTCAATAGACATTTTTGTGAACCCAACACTTAGACCACAAGGGCTTGATCTTACATTAATGGAGGCAATGATGAGTGGGAAACCAGTTATGGCTTCAAGGTTTCCTAGTATAAAGGGCACAATTGTTGTGGATGATGAATATGGATTTATGTTTACACCAAATGTGGAGTCATTGGTAGAAGCACTTGAAAGGGTAGTTGAAGAAGGAAGAGAGAAATTAGCAACAAGAGGAAAGGCTTGTAGGGAATATGCAACTTCTATGTTCACTGCAAAGAAGATGGCTTTGGCTTATGAAAGATTGTTCCTTTGCATTAAGAATGAAACATTTTGTACCTACCAATGATATAATTTTTTTTCTGGGAAATATTTGATGTTATTTGTTACTTCGGGGAGATTAAATTTCTTGAGAGGTATATACGAAAAGAGTTTAAGTTATATGCACTAATATTATAAAAAGAACGTACACAATCATGCCACTTATTATTGGTAAATCTTTTAATTATAAGTTTGGTAAAAATACTAACTACTATCATAAGTTAAAATTCATTGATGTTCGAAACTTAATTATACTATCAAATGTATATAAATTCTCTCTGTCTTTTGTTCCGGTAATTCATGAATTCTTAATTGTGTTTGGTTTTATTTTTCAAATAAAATATAATTGCGTCCAAGCCAAAAAGTACCTCCGGCATTCAATAAAAAAAATGACTCGATATTCTGTTATTTATATCTTAACAAATGAACCAACCCGACATGCATTATGATCCGGAAAGGAAAAACAAAATTAGAGTTTTTCAACTTAAAATCTTTAATTAATCCTTTTAATTTACTTGATGGGAAATTGAAATTCTAGCCAACAAAATAATCATCAGCTATGTTTCATCATTAATAATACTGGAGTTTTAAAAAGCACTTGTAATATCACGAAATATATTGTTCCTATTGATGTTAGTCATTTGAGGAAAGGCCTACATAATTATTTTTGTTAACTCAGCTCAATTGAGACTCTTGATAAATGATAGTAACTCTGAAAAGTTCATTTTTATAAAATATTGAAAAGGATATTAAAATACATCACTTGACATCAAAACCAATTATGTTAATTAATCAACTTTAGTAATCTTCACAATGATGCTAAATGACACAACATTATAAACATCATCGCTATTTATGTCCTGAGCTCACTAAATACGAACAAAAGAACCTCTCAACATTTACGCATCATCCCACCCACAGGAATGACAACGGGCCCCGGGAAACTGCTGGCAATAATTGAAAGAAAGGAGTCCCTGTAGTTGTTATGTCCTCCCCATCTTAGTTGGCTGCTCATCTGATGATTAGTTCAGCTATCACTGCTAGAATTTCAGCAATTGTTCGACTGTGAACTCCTCATTTGTCTATCTCACATTGGTGCAGGTTTATATATGCGGGGCAAAGTGGGTCTAGATATATGGGTTGCGGAGCAGGGCAGGCCGGTACTGTTTGAAACAAGGAAAAAGTTCTTTTGTTGCGGGTGTGGGTTTAATTTTTTTACTTGCTAGTTTCTGCCCTCACCTCTTGGTTCTTCACTTCTCACCAGCGACTCTCCATCTCTCTTACAATATCACAATATCAGTTGAATTAATCCGAGTTCGAAGTGAATATTTGTGTTTGGTTATGGACTTAGAGTTGGGTTTTCAAGAATTTGGTTTTGTTTGCTCTCTGACAAATATTGCGATCGTTTGGTTCTGCCACTGTTATTGGTATGGATTTTCACGAATTTGATACTGCCACTGTTATTCCTTGTTTTCCAACTCTTTTAATTTGGTACCACTAGACTTCATTATCTATTAAATTAATACTACTTAGCATGAAAATGAAAAATAATTTTATGAATTTGATTTTCATTATCAAATTCAGTTAATGTGCAGAGGGGTCTATGCGGGGTAGAGCAAAACCGATTAGAAATAAAAAAATTTGCCCCATAATTTAAGAGTGAACATTCGATTCTTCAGTTTGATTTTATCAAAGTTCGGTTCGAGTCTTCGATTTTCGATTTTGAAAAAATATGCACCATACATCGAATCAAACTAATTCAATTCAATTCGATTTTTCAATTCTTCCATATTTATGTCCATCTCTATCGTAACTGTACCGTTTCACGCCTTTTTCCATTCCTACAGGCCCATAGCCCACAGCCCACAGCCCATAGATCTCTAAAATTCCCAAGAGAGGGAATTTTGGCGTAATGATAAAATTTTCTGTCTGTTCTATTTGGTCATTGGCTTGAATTGTAAAATTAGTTACCGGCGCTTGTGTTAGGATTAGACTGCTTGCACTATACTTTTCTAAGATGCGGCTCTTTTTCAGATTTTTTCATAACTCGAAATCCTTTGAACACTGAACAACCCTAAAGCAAATTGAACCTTATATTAGGTTTACTGATGTATTAAACTGTATATTAAATTGAGTCTTCTACTTATCAAATGGTGAATAAATTGTGATGGGCCTGTAAATGTGAACAGCATGCAGCATTAAAAGAGGATAGAGTAGAGTCCATGTTCCAATTATGCAACTAGCCCTTCAAAATAATTTATACACATGTCCATAAAACCAAGAAACTACCTCAAGACCTTGGAAATGAATAATTTTTAACTTTTGATCCTTGCTTGCCGATAAGCAAAATTTCAACATCAAAAGTCAAAATTGCTGCTCATGGGCAAAATTTGTCAAATTTAGAATTTTACTCATAAAACAAGCAGGGTCAAAAGTTCAAGATCACTCAGTTCCAAGATCATTCTCGTAAATCATCCCCAGAAAGTATTTGTAAGCTAACCTCCGTGATCAGTCCAACAAATTTGATGTACGATTTTGCTCAAATCGCTCATAAGCAGGCCGAGTTCTTAAGAACAACAACACACTCGAAACGAGTCCTAAAAGGGAAAGACAACCCCACCAGAGAAAAGTTGAAAAGTAACATTTCCTCCCCATACAAACCACTGAATCAGTCATCATCTGTACTGAAAAAGTGGCTTTACCAGCAGCATTATTATCATATATGAGAGCAGCAAGGAAACCATAGACAAGTGATCCAACAGGGATGTTTGTGATGAGAATGTTGTGGTTGACTCCAACACTGTTTGGTCCAAAGAGCTCTGATGTTATTGACACTGCTGCAGCAAATATGAATCCTGAACTCAATCCAATCAGAGCTGTTCCTGCTTGAAGTGCTGCCTCATTTCCGCTTGCTGCTACCAAGAAGAATGCTATTGGTGTTGGAACTAACGCAATCGCTAGCCAACCCGTCCTTGCAAAATACAACTTCCTGCAAAATTCATTCAACTTCAACCTCAACTCAAATCATAATCTAGGGTCAGTTGGTTCAGAACATATCTGATCTTATTAAAATGTTTTTTGTGTGGGTGTTTGCATATGTATATATAATTCAAGTCCAAAGCAAAGCATTCTTTTGAACAGCAGATTCTTCCTACATCCACCTTAGTGCCTAATGCAACTATACACGGTATCATGATCCATTCCCTTCCTCCCTACCCCTTCATACAATCAAAAGAAAACAAGAAAAAAGAGGAAAAGGGAGCTTTAACTTACAATCTGATGAAATCTGGAGCTGCAGAGAGCAAGCGGCCAAAGAAGGAGAAGGATGAGTAAAGTGTAATGAGAGTAGAAGTCATTGAACTATGTCCAAGTGACTCTGCTATTTGGCCAAGATTGTTACTATACACAAGCCCAATTGTTCCTCCACAAAAGTATGCAAGATAATATAGCCAAAAATCCAATCTTTTAACTAGCAATCCTGCCTTGTGTTCTTCTCCAAGCATGAACAATTGATCTATCCCAATTATTTTTCGGCAACATCCTTGATCACTAGCTCCACCAGTGCCAATAATCCTCGTTAGGCTTGGAGTAAGAGTTGGTCTATCGCAATTGACACCATAGGACATTACATTAATCTGGCTATTCTCGCGACTAAGAAACTCTTTATGAAATTCAAGATCGTCAGCATCAACGAGTAGGAAGCCGGAACCTTGAAGGGTAAAACTAGAGAAAATCTTATGTTGAAACCAATCCCGTGCATAAATAATGCCTGGAATTCCCAACGGAAGGACGAGTAGTAAAATGGCACCAGCAAAAATTACACGAGCCGTTGATGAATCGGTTGAATGGACAAAGAGAAGATAGAGGCCAGTGATTAGAGCTAGGAAATTTAGTACAGCGAATATGAGCTGTTCGTGTTTGATGGCATCAGAGGGCAGGGGATTGATAGGGGGTTGTCGAAGAATTGGAACAAGTGCTGCAATTGAAGTGATTAAAGGAATGAAGGCATTAAGAAGAAGGTAAATTTGAGTGGAAGAAGGGTTTATAGAAACTGCAGCAAGGTTGTACAAGGCTGCACTAACTCCATTGAAACTCACAGTGAGTGCAAGTGCTAATGGCCTGTTAGAAGGGAAGTTCTTTATGCACAGAACAAAACAAACAGTATTGAACCAAGTGATGCTGCATCCAGCTAACAAGCAAAGGAAAAATACCTGCAACAATTAGTCAACGAGTGAGCATAGATGAATTCAGAATGTCAAGCCAGAAAGTTCATAATGTGTATATTCTCCTTATATGTATACATTTTGTGGGCATATGTATACATAATTCAAATTTTTTTGCATATATATAAAATTCGAGCCAAATGATAGGTTTAGTTTCACTCACAAAAGACAAAACTTGAGCTACTTCTGTCTGTAGGAGTGAGCGGCCTATTTACCTTGCCAATTAGTAAAAGGAGGTGACAGATTTACAAGCGGTGAACTAATACAGGATGAGACCAAGAATATATATTTCTTTTTTCCATCATATTAGAAATAATTTGTTTTTCTTTATTTTTTTAGAAAAAATGGTTTTAGTTGTTAGGATTTATAAATACTAACGGTTTGAAATGGACATATACTAGCGACAGGTAGCTTTAACAAAAGAATAATCCAAATGATAAAAGGACAAGCGTCTCTTTTCTCCCGTTACAAACAAAATGTTTTACATTTCTTCACCTTTCCACTTTTTAGTACAACATTAATTTGGACCACTCTGATTAATGAATTTCTAGTTCTGTTGTATGTATAACAAAGATGTTCAAAGTCACTACGCCACAAATCTTCATGTGGTCTTCAATATCTGTAAATTTATGCTTTATAACAGTCAGTTTTTACTTTTTGAGGAAGTAAATTCCGATTCTTGAACTAGGCAAAACATGTATTTCAAATATAAAATGAATGAACTACAATTTTATTTGGAAGCAATGATGTGATTAATAGCTTGTTTGTTCATGTTTCTTCAAAGCTAAAAGTGTTTCTTTATTTTTAAATTAAAAAAATTTATACATTCTATAAAATTGAAAAGTTTGACCAATTTTTTTTTTAGAAAAAAATAAATATTTTTGAATAATCTGAAAAAAACTTTTCTTCATGGGCATTTTAAGGATCTTGACCTAGCATAGATTGCATTATTTCTTTGCAAGAAAACTTTTTTAAAAACACTTCTAACAAAAAAACACTCTTTAAACTGAACATACTTTTTAAATTTAGCCAAATATATTGTAAGACAGCTTAAAGTGAATTCAACAGATCAGAGATCAGCTTACTAGTAACCTTTGAGTCATGATAATAAAAGGGAAAAAGTAATAGATAATTCATGCTTTTGATACACTAGCATGTTCTATAAACTTCTGTTATTAAAAAAAAGGTTTGGCTATTCATTGACGTTATGACCTTTTCGGATTATAATATAATATCAAATTGCTGAAGTAGACACCACATGAACTATTCAAATCATAAAATCAACAGGACCAATTCATTTGAAAATAATTAACATAAGTACAGATTATATTATGAATTTTAGAAGCAAAATGTGATTAGACAGTTAAAAATAGCATTACCATTACAAATTTTAAAAAAAAAATACTACTATTAGAAAAAAGAAAGAAAAGCAGAACATGAAATTTAACTGCAAGATTCCTGTCAAGCTTGTCCTATCGTCTTATAGATGCAAGATTCATTTTCACTCTGCGCACTTTAATTTCATTCCCTTTCTTCTATCCCATGCACAGACCCCCTCCATAAAATGAAAAATGGAAAAAAACTTTGACACAAGTAATATTTAATTCAAATTCTGATAGAAGTTAACTTATACTGCGCGCACATTAATACTATATTTAACATGTTATTTAACTAACCTGTATTTTTTAATTATTGATTCCATTTCTTTTAAATAATTACTTACAGTTTAATTTTTCTGTATCAATTTGTTTGTCAAATTTTGACTTGATAACTAGTTTAATAAAAAAAACTTATATTTTATTATCTTAAATTAAAAATATATAAAAAAAATATATTAAAATATCATTTAATCTTATAATTAAAGAGTTGTCCGCAAGAGAAAGAAATATGCTTTTTACAAACAAACTTATTTAAAAAAAAATTAAGATAAACAAATTAAAATACAAAAAACAAAAAACTCTTTTTAAGTGAGTGTAGAAATTCTTCTCACTATAGAGAAGTTAATTAAAACTCACAAATTAATTCTAATAGTGATAAGAGTAAAAAAGGAAAATAAGATAAAGAGAAAAAATAAAAAATTATAATAATACTAACCACGAAATAAGGCAAGGAAAGGAGGTGAAGAATGAGAAGCCACTGAATTCCATAACCAAACAATCCCATGAAAGCAGCGACAAACATGACGGACCACAAGGGCATATACATGAGAGCCAATCCAGACGACCATCCCAGCGCTTTTCCGATATCAGACGCCGTCGCGAGGTAGTTCAACTGCACCTGTGAAATTCCCAAAACGACCTTCAACTCCGACGAGTAAGCAGAGAAGTCGAAGTTGGTTCCGGTGAAGGCTTGAATCCATATGGTGGCGACCAATATCATCCATTTTCTACATTCCTGTCCTGACATTCTTTCCTTGTATATGAATAAGAATAAGAATTGCGTGCAGTAGTTACTCGATTGGGTCTAAGAATTATTTTTGCGTTGCGTTCCTGGTTTACGTGGCCTATTTATATGCGTTCGTTATTTTCTAAATACTACACATCTACTCCCAAGTCCGAATGGGTTTTTTTGATTGTGACAGAAAGTGAACATACCATATCTTAGCTGTTTCTATTTCCTTTATTTAATGCCATTCTGGAAAACGCTGCCGTCATAATTTTCAATTAACTTATTTGATAATATAATTAAAAAAATGTTCTTTTAATTTTACTCTTATTTAAATGAAGAGAGTTTTACCTAATTAAAAAATATTAAAAAATTACATCTTTCTTAAGATATTTATTAGGGGTAAATAAATAAAAATATACTTTTCTTTTTAAAAATAAATAATTTTTTAAAGAAGTATGTCCAAAAAAGCACACCTTTTTTTTGAGATAATATAAAATTAAAAGAAAAAAGACTCAATTTTGAGGGCGCAATGCCCTCTTAAGAAATGCGTGCCACAGAGAAGGATTATTATTTTGGAATTCAAACTTGTACTATTTCTCAAGATCTTCTTAATTATTTTTCATTAGTACACCTTTCATTTCCATTTCTTTTTAGTTATTAAATATATTAAAAAGAAATTTTAAAAAGATTAATTAATGAAGCATATATCCTAAAGAAATTTAAAAAGATTAATTAAAAAACATATATTAATATTGATTTTAATGAATCATATATTTTAAATTTAAAAAGAAATTTTACATTTAGAATAAGATAAGGGATAAATTTAAATGATCATAAGGGTAAAAATATCTAAAACAAACTACTTCAAGTGTGAACAGGGAATTATGGTCATTTATATTTATTCTATTTAAAATAGTTATTTCAAAATAATTATTAATTTTAAAATTTAAGAAATAATTAATTATTTTTTTAACTCTATTCTTAATATTTAAGTTATTTTAAAATATAAAAAAATATTATTATATATTTTTAAAAAATATCTATTAATTAATAAATTTATAAGTATTATTAATTAAATTACAGCTCTTATTAACTTTTTTTCAAAAGAATATTTAAATTTTATGGTAGCATGTTTTAAAATTTGTGACCATTAGTCTTTCGTCATGTCAGACGCAGTTTCTTAATACTCAATATGAAAAATTTTGCTAGCCGACAATGACGGCTTGGGAGTGAGTCTATCGAAGAAACTGTTTGAATTCCCATAGTATTAAGTCAACAAAATACCATGGGAATTACTATTTGAATACTCCAAATGGCTTATTGAAATGTGACACAAACTCTTTGAATTCTAAAATAGTACTCCATTCTAAAATAATAAATTTAGTATTTTAAAAATACATTAAAAATAAAGTTAATAATAAAAATAATTAGGGATGAATTGATAAATTATTTTTTAATTTTTTTAATTAGTAAATAAAGTTAACATCTATTTTTATTATAGTGGCTATAAAAGTGGACGGAGAGAGTATTAAGGGTGTATTTGGTATGGAGGAAAATACTTTTTAATTGCTGATCACAATATTTTAAATTTTATTTTCTTGAGAAAAATAAGTTGATTAAAAATAAAAAAATGACTTTCCTAAAAAATAAAAGTAGAAAAAATAAATTCTATAAATGACATTTCAAATATATTATCTCCTCCTCATCTATCAACCCAAACCCCCACCCCTTAAGCATCCCACCATGCCACCCTCGAACCCCCACCCCTTAACTATCTCACCACACTTCATCCTCAAACTCCCGCTCTTTATTTATTACATTTTCATAACATTTTACTAAATTACGCCTATGTTATGAAATGATAAAGAAAGAACAAGAATATTGTAGAGAAAGAGAGCAGGAGAAAAAATTTCTTATTTCTCTTGATGAGATCAAATACTATGAAAGAAAACTCCTCTATTAATAAGGATAATTCCTCCTGACTTTTCTCCAAAAGATAGACTTTCACTATAATATAAACACATGTATCCACTACAATACAAATACCTTTATAGACATTCATTATAATATAAATATATTTATAACACTCCCCGTTGAATGTCTATTTGATCGATAATGTGCCTTGTTAAAACCTTACTAGAAAAAACCCAGTGAAAAAAAATCTAGTGAAGGAAAAAGAGTACACATATATAATAATACGCATTTTGGATGCCTCATTAAAAACCTTACAAGGAAAATCCAGTGGGACAAAAACCTCATAAGGAAAAAAGAGTACATCGCGTATTAACTCCCCCTAATTAGAACATCCTTGAATCTTTGCATTCCGATCTTGTGCACCATCTTCTTGAAAGTTGCAGTTGGTAGAGACTTAGTGAATAAATCAACCACATTGTCACTTGAACGAATCTGTTGCACGTTGATATCACCATTCTTTTGGAGCTCATGTGTGTAGAAAAACTTTGGCGAGATATATTTTGTTCTATCTCCTTTTATGAATCTTCCCTTTAGTTGTGCTATGCATGCTATATTATCTTCATATAAAATTGTAGGTACTTTGTCACATTTCAAACCACATTTTTCTCTAATGAGATGTATCATGGACCTCAACCACACACATTCTCGGTTTGCTTCATGAATAGCTATTATCTCAACATGATTTGATGAAGTAGTCACAATAGGCTGTTTTGTAGATCACCAAGATATGACAGTACCCCCCACATATGAATACATAGCCAGTTTGAGATCGAACTTTATGTGAGTCAGATAAATATCTTGCACCAGCGTAACCAACAAGATCGTTTTGCTAATGAATTAACCAAATGTCATGCCTTATAGTATTAGCAAGATATATTAGTGCATCAATCACACTAAGATATGGTACTTCAGGACCAAAGATCTCCTCATTCTTTTTTTGAGATCAAACAAATTATCATTCACATCAAGTGATTGAACAACCATCGAAGTATTTAATGAATGTGATTCATCCATATAAAATTATTTCGCAACCTTCTTAGTATAGGCAGATTGTTATATAAAGATATCGTCTGCTAAATGTTCAATTTGCAGACCAAGACAAAATTGTCTTTCCCAGATCTTTCATCTCAAATTCTTTCTTTATATAATCAATTGCCTTTTGAAGCTCTGCTAGAGTTACAACGAGGTTTACGTCATTAGCATAAATAGCAAGTACAATAAACTCCGATGTTGTTTTCTTATTTGATTTTCCTCATATAAGAATTATGAATAAGTTTAAAGAAACTTGTAAATACTTTAGGCAACTTGAATCCTTCATGATTTTCATATAAATTTTATCAAATGATAACATTCATTAGTATTTAAATGCGTGACATCTTGTGGTGTCTGGACTACAGGTCCAATAAGTTTTACGCTTATCAATACGCATCATTTCCCTTAATAATTATTTCTACATCAACATGCTTTAATAGACGTAGAATTCAAATCCTCACAATCTTTTACAATGTTGCGCGCTATATTGTATTAAAAATATTGTCGACGATATATAATTCATATCGATTTGCAATTGGACATAACTCATTGAGATCTCATCACTTTCAATGTTTTCTTAGGTACCTAAACCTCTCATGAGCTTTCATGAAGTGTTATGTCGTAAGCTCTTGAAAAGCACATGGCCTCATCATTATGACCATCTTAATAATTTGCTCCTCTCCTTCTTCAAGGAGTTCTAAATTTGGAACCGTTTGATCTATCATGCTTCAGGCGTCTCATAGATCCTGTCCTTCAAGGATCTTTCATTGGAGAATTTGCAACTGAATTATAAAATAGGGTCAGCATATACATCTGGCAATTGATTTGCAATATTTTGCAAGTGAATTATCTCTTGAACTTTAAGTTCACATTTTTTTCCCCGAGGATCTAGATAATTCATCCCACACTCAATTTTCAGTTGCTAATCACTTCTCCCCTAATGTTAGGAAAACTAATATTTACCCCTCAAACTCATTTGGGGACCCATTATTGTGCGTTATGGCAGAGCAATTGAATCATATACTGCACATTCAAGTTTTTAGATGGAATTATTTGGTTCCTGACCCTGAACCAATTGTGATGGGGGAACCTTGTTGGCTTGATGCATTCAAGTGTTACTATATGTTAAATAAACATATCTCATTCCAAATTTTATTTGCGATTTTTGTTCTCATAACCAATAGTTTAGCTATAATTGGAGGCATTTAATTTTTTCTAAACCAAATTAGATATGAACCAGTATTATCAACATGATTTTATAATTTGGAACTATGCTCTTAATTAACAATTCGAGCAACAACTTGCAAGTTGATATCAAAACACATGTGACCATACCATAGATGCATCTACGGTTCACATGGTAGGTGAACGGACCCATATTCACCTTTTTATAGGTTTTAAAAAATCAGGGAATATAATTTCACTCTTAGCTGATATAGTGATTATTTTATCATTCGAACAAGCAACACAAGAGAATTTTTGAAGAATCTTTTATTTCTTCAATATATAACCACGTGAATTCTCAATTAATTTTGCTTCACATTTGAACCGGGATGACTAACCGGCTATGCCAATTTATTTTTATTTCAGTAAACTTCTAGTTTACTTTCGTATGTGATTTTGTCATCATACTCATATTTATGTAATATAAACAAAAGAAAAAGATGGGTAATCTTTTACATAAATATTTATAAACCGATTCAATTGTAGTAGTATGAAGATATTAGATCTTTCCATAATTTATAATCTCAATCATTTTTCGATGTCTTTGAAACTTATAAGTTTTCTTTTAAGACTTGCTAGTAGCACATTAGCTCTTTCAGAGCTCTCAATTAATTTTGTGTACTACCACATATTCCATCATATCAATATCATTATTAGTTTCTCCATATAGTTTCAACTTAAAAACAATTTTAAACGTTGAAGAGTTGTACTCATGAACAGACTTATTATCTTGATGGATCTAATCATATCGTGCCTTTGGGTGGATGACCATCTTCAGGTGGTCATACCTTTCTTTTAGGCTATTCCACAAAACAAGTGGATCCTAAACTGTGAGATATTTAATTTTAAGAATTTCGTCAAGATGATGCGCAAGAATATCATAGTCTTAGCAAGATCTTGGTTTGATGCTTTATTTTCACTTTTAATAGTATCTTCAAGACTCTTGCATCCATATGGATTTCAGCATCCAACACCCATGAAAGGTAGTTATCGCCCCAACTTTGAAGGACAATGAAATCAAGTTTCGTTAGGTTAGCCATATTAAAAGAAAGAGAAGAACAATACCTTAGCCTTCAAATTTTGAGACGGTAGAGTCGTAGAGCAACAATATCACCAAAGGAATATCATTTTTGTGGTTAAATAATACATCTTTTGAAAAAGAAATTTTAATTTTTCTTACCTCAGATCGTTCAAAGTGAATGCTCAAGGTAGAGATTTGTGCCGATAACGTATTATGAAATAATAAAGAAAGAACAAGAATATTGTAGAGAAAGAGAGAAGGAGAGAAGTTTTTATTTTTCTTGATAGGATCAAATACAATGAAGGAAAACCCCTCTATTTATAGGGATAAATCCTCCTAACTTTTCGCCAAAAGATAGTCTTTCACTATAATATAAATACATGTATCAACTATAATACAAATATCTTTATAAACATTCATTATAATATAAATATGTTTATAATAGCATAAATATTTTTGAAATAATATTCGTTTGGACACTGAACAATAAATATATTGTGGAGCCGTGATAAAATGTACCCTTATCTCGGTAATTAAAAAAAGCAAGTAAAGGGAGATAACATTTGACCTCTAAGCCCTACTTTATTAGTACTCATTTTCTTTCAAAATAAGTGGTGTTTTGACCTTTTAATTTTATTTTAAAATAAGTAATATTTTATATAATTAAGAAGACATTAATAATGTTCTTCAATTTTATCCTTATTTAAGTGGAGAGAGTTTTATATAATCAAGAAAATATTAAAGAGTTAAATCTTTTTCAACATATTTATTAAGAGTAAGTGGGTAAAATTATATTTTTCCTATTTAGAAATGAGTATTTTTCATAAGGAGTGTGCTCAAACTAAAAGCATCACTTATTTTAAAATAATGAAAATAGTTTATAACAGTTTTTGGAAATCTTAAGATTGAAAAATAGTCTTGTTTATTTTTAAAATAAATAAAAATTACAGTTGGTTTTCGGAACCAAAGCAAACAGACTTCTTTAAATATAATGAAAAACTATATAACCTACCCTTGGTTTATTAAAAACTAGCATTGCAGAATCAGCATGTTTTATTCACGTTTAGTCTGAGATTAAAAACTAGCATTGCAGAATCAGCATGTTTTATTCACGTTCAGTCTGAGATTTTTAGAAAATTAACTCAGCCCAACTGTTTTAAATTAAATATAATCGATATATATATATATATATATATATATATATATATATATATGTTAAATAGAAAATAGTAAATTCAGCTGAATATTTATGTAAAGATCCTAATTTTCTATTTATTTTCCATAAAATTTATCATACTTTAGAAATTATAACTATTTATTTATTGTATATGTTCGCATCGAACTACACTGTTACACCCCGTAAATTCTTGACATTTAGATGACTTATTCGCATGTTGGTTAAGAGTTTTAGAATGCCACACATGCTAGAAAAAGGCCCGGGAAAAGACCAGACAAGCGTCACGTCGAACCATCCCAAGAGGAGGCTAGGCAGACCCCCTCCGCGATGGCCAACGTGTCACGGAGGGCTCACCTCCGTGATGGCCAACGTGCCACGGAGGTGAGGTTCAGCCTCAAGTATATAAACCCCTCCACTTCGGTTTTGTCTCATTTTAATTCATAATTTCCAAAGAGTAAACAGAAAACAGAGAGCACAAGGAATTTTGACAAAATTCCGTCCGTTTACGCAATTAAACGAGGTCCAAACTCGAATTAATCTTGGGTAGTGAAGTATTAAGCTGCCGGGAGCATTCCTGCGGAGTTAGTTTCGTGAAATTCGGCCGGCGAGTCGTCGTCCTACCGAGCTAAGGTAAGTGAAATTGCTCCAAATTAGTGTCGGTATGCTCCTAGCCCTAAAGTGAGTATTTCTCCCTTCTGGACTTCTGAGAAATAATGGGTTTTTGACTGTTTTTCGATAAGTCAAAGTTTGGGCTCTATATATATTCAAAGTAGTATTTTCTTCCAGAATATCGATGAATTTAGTTCTAATTGCTATGAATATGAATGCAGTTGGAAGAAATAGCTAAATATTGGTCGAGTTACACCAGTTAGCCTGAAAGCCGACAATTGAGGTATGTAAAGCTAGTTTCTTCGGCAAGTTAGTAATTCTAGTATAGTAAAATAGAATAAATTCCAGAAGGAAGTTCCACAACCGAGTATTAAGTATGTTTGTATTATTATGTCATATCTAGAATAAAAGTCAGTAAATCAGCATCATACCACAAGATCTTATCCCAGACTCAATTTAACTCAGTATTAGATTCAATTTAATTCAGCAAGAGGTTCAAAATAGAATATCAGAACATGAATAGTATTTTCAGATTTAATATACACGTTATATGTGATTACTGTTGTTTGTTGAGACCTGATTGTGTTATGTGGGCACCCTTAGAGCTTCCTTGCTGCCCCAGGGTTAATAGCTGTGTCGACTCGCCCGCCAGAGGGTGAGGATACGTCATTCCAAGGAGTGACATGCCGTCCGCAGTAGGACGAAGATGGGATGCAGCATTCCCCATAGCAGGTTGATCAACATTACAGTATACCATGTCGAGCGCTTGCGCCCAGGGCACAGATTATAGATTACAGAATACAGATACAGATCTCAGATTACAGTTACAGGAGTCCTCCGGACTCAGATACAGTTATAGTCAGGGGACCAGAGAGCCCAAGCTGCATACCCAGGGGGTCGGCGGGATGCTCGTAGTTATTAGGTGAGTGGACTGAATTTATTTTTGGATGGTTTGACCCGGGTAGGGGTATATAGACTGCGTGTTAATTGGCACCTTCCGGCTTATGGGGGTTGGTATAGGTTCTTGTATGCTATATATATATATATATATATGTATATATGTCACTTATTAAGTTGATATTTAGCAGGACGCCGCATCGACAAGTATGATTCTTGTCTTCTTTCCAGTACAGTTAAGCTCGGTACAGATTCTGCTATTCCAGACAGTTTTAGTTATCCTCTGTCAATTTAGTAACTACCAGTTTACTGTTTATCTTCAGTTATGTTCAGTTTGCTTTGCATACTCGGTACCAGTGGTACTGATGCCCGTTTGGGGGCGCTGCATTACTTGCTTGCGGGTACTCATAGACGAGGAGCCGATCCCTCATAATTCCAGCCAGCACACAGAGTCATCAGCTCCTATCATCCGGAGCTAGACAGCTAGAGGTTTATTTCTTTTCTTTTGTTGTATAGTATGGGTAGGCGGGGGCCCTGTCCTGACCATCTTATTAGGATTCTTAGAGGCTTACAGATTGTATATTCCCTGTGGTTAGTTGTACCGGTTGTGTGAGGCCGTGTCTATGTTTTAGCTTGTTTATGATGGTCGTGTGGGGCCTTATTTAGTTAATAATTGGTGACCATGCCGGTCATAGAGTAGTTTAGCATTTGATCCAGCGTTTCAGTGAAACTAGTTAGCATGGTGGCCTTATCAGCCCGCATAGGTTCCTTTATATTACTGTTGTTCTAGTTAGCTATTATTGTCTTACAGGTGGCTATAGGCCTAGTCGGCCGGAGGCTGTATTTACAGCCGTTATATAGCTCGTTGGTTCTATAAACCCAGAGTTAGAGCCAGCCTGGCACCAGAAGTGCTTAGGCTCAATAGTCCAGCAGTCCAGGTCTTAGTAGGGCACCAGGTGTCAGTCATGCTTCCCAAGGCGGGGCGTGATAAACTTGGTATCAGAGCAGGTCGTGTACTAGGGAGTCTGCAAGCCGTGCTAAGTAGAGTCTTTTCTATGGATGTGTTGTGCACCACATACCATAGGCAGGAGGTTGCAAGGCATAATAGGGTGATTATTCTTTCTTCCTATTCATTCGTGCCATAGAGCAGTACAGTATAGGGTTGAGTTCTTAAAACTTATCATAGTCTTTGTTTACAGATTAAAATGGCAGACCAACGACACCCTGCCACAGGTATAAGACTGGATACCACAGCAGGAGAAGGCACCAGCAGGATGCATCAGCCTCACCTAGAATCAGCCCAACCTGAGGGCGATACAGAGGCATCATCACGACCTTCTCAGCAGTCCCCACCTCACCATGAACCACTCGGAACGACGCCACCTCTGACAGTTCTTATACCCACACCATCCGACCAGGAAATTCAAAGTGCAGTAGTTATGTTGGCACAAATGATGGCTACTCAGCGCCAGTCAGTGCTACCTGTAACAGCAGAGTCATCAGGTGGGTCTGGCAGTTCGAGGGTCTGAGAATTCTTGGCACTAGGTCCCTCGCAGTTCACAGGGTCGGATCAGACAGAGGACCTCCAGGATTTCCTGGACCAGATGCAAAGAATCTTCCGGGTCATGCATGCGACGCCTACAGAATCAGTTGAGTTAGTTGTATTCCGGCTGCCGGATATTGCTGTGTTGTGGTATGAAAGTTGGGAAAGGTCCAGAGGGAGAGATGTTTCCCCTCCGACTTGGTCCAGCTTTTCAGAGGCCTTCCTGGACCTTTATCTGCCACGGGAAATCCGATAGGCCTGTATGGATCAGTTTTTACATTTGAAGTAGGGGGCGAGGAGTGTACGGGAATACGCCCTACAGTTTGATTCCTTGGCCCGCTATGCTCCAGCTTTTTTGGACACCATGCCATCTAGAGTCCACCGGTTTATTATGGGTCTGAACCCAGAATACATAAAGGCGTGCATGATAGCCACACTATGGGAAGATATGGACATTGCTCGGGTGCAGGCCTTTGCCCAGACTATTGAGGGCCTTAGACAGCGGCAATAGGATAGTAGACGAATAAATCAGGAGCAGCGCCGCAGGGATAGATCAAATGAAGTACAGAGGGAGATTCAGAGAGGACCTAGGCCCCGGTTGTCAGACAGGCCACCTAGACCCCCACCTCCATCACAACAGCAGAGGGGTAGATTCAGTCGCAGAGGATAGTCAGAGTCCGGCGGCAGTTCTCGAACGGTAGATTCACCTCAGCAGAGGAGGGTAGAGCAGAGCAGGTACACACCCCCACCTTGCTCTATTTGCAGTCGACCCCATACTGGAGCTTGCAGATATGGCTACACACGGTGTTATATATACGGGCAGGAGGTTCATGTGATGAGAGACTGTCTAGCCAGAGGTCAGGGTAGCCGAGATGATCAGGACAGGGCGTCAGCAGGGACGCGAGCTCCAGCAGCCTCGGCAAGGCGTAGGCCCTCAGGTCCAGCAGGTAGAGGCCGAGGTAGATCAGGGGCCTCTAGTTCAGGTACGGGCCCAAGCCGTACCTATGCATTACCAGGGAGGCAGGACTCAAAGGCATCTCCAAATGTGGTAACAGGTATGATGACTATTTGCTCACACCCTGCTTATGTATTGATTGATCCAGGATCTACTTTGTCCTACATTATCCTATTTGTGGCTCAAAAGTTTAGTGTTGTACCAGAGTTGCTTTAGCAATCCTTTTCAGTATCTACACCCGTCGGTGACTCCATTATAGCCACAAGGGTTTATCGAGGGTGTACAGTAGAGGTTGCTGATCGTCAGACTACAGTAGATCTGGTAGAATTAGAGATGATTGATTTCAATGCCATTATGGGTATGGATTGGTTAGTTTCGTGCTATGCCAATGTAGAATGCTGGACCAAGACCGTCCGATTCCGCTTTCCAAGGGAGGAAGTATGAGAGTGGAAGGGCAGTACAGTTACGCCAAAAGGTAGGTTTATTTCCTACCTTGAGGCGAGGAAGTTGATAGTTAAGGGATGCATTTACCACCTAGTCAGAGTCCAGGATGTTCGAGTAGAGCCTCCGACTCTCCAGTTTGTTCCAGTGGTTAATGAATTCCCTAACATATTTCCAGACGAACTACCTGGTATTCCCCCAGAAAGAGAAATAGATTCTGCAATTGATTTGCTACCAGGCACTCAGCCCATATCAATTCCTCCGTATCGTATGACTCCTGCTGAACTCAGAGAATTAAAGGAGCAGCTAAAAGATTTGTTAGATAAGGGCTTTATCAGGCCGAGTACTTTACCTTGGGGTGCGCCAGTTCTATTTGTGAGAAAGAAGGATGGCTTACTCCGCATGTGTATAGACTACCGGCAGCTGAACAAGGTTACATTCAAGAATAAGTATCCGCTTCCCAGAATAGATGATTTGTTTGATCGGTTACAGGGGCCAGATATTTCTCCATGATTGACCTATGGTACGGATATCATCAAGTTTGAGTTCGTGAAAGGGACATTCCGAAGACTGTCTTCAGGACTAGACATGGCCATTTTGAATTCCTAGTCATGTCCTTTGGGCTGACAAATGCTCCCGCAGTATTCATGGACCTGATGAACAACATCTTTAGACTATACCTGGACCTGTTCGTGATAGTGTTCATTGACGATATTCTGGTGTATTCTCGCTCAGAGGCAGACCACCAGGATCATTTGCGGACAGTGCTCCAGATTCTCAGGAACCGTCAGCTGTATGCCAAGTTCTCTAAATGTGAATTTTGGCTGAACTCAGTAGCTTTCTTGGGGAATATTGTGTCGGATGCTGGTATACAGGTAGACATGCAGAAAATAGAAGCAGTAAAAACATGGCCTAGACCTACCACTCCGACCGAAGTCCGCAGTTTTTTGGGATTATCAGGGTACTATAGAAGATTTGTTGAGGGATTCTCCACCATAGCGGCACCTCTGACTAAGCTGACACAAAAAGCAGTAAAGTTTTAGTGGACGGAGGCATATGAGCAGAGTTTCTAAGAATTGAAAGACAGGTTGACCTCCGCCCCAGTGTTAGCATTGCCAGAAGATACAGAGGGTTATGCAGTTTATTGTGACGCTTCGGGTATTGGGTTAGGATGTGTGCTGATGCAGCATGGTAAAGTAATTACTTATGCTTCCAGACAGCTGAGGAAACACGAAAAGAATTACCCTACCCATGACCTGGAACTAGTCGCAGTGATCCATGCTCTAAAAATATGGAGACATTACTTGTACGGCGTCCATATGGATATTTTCACCGATCATAAGAGCCTACAATATATCTTCATTCAGAGAGAGTTGAATTTGCGGCAGCGCCGCTGGTTGGAATTGCTGAAAGATTATGATGTAAATATTCTGTATCACCTAGGGAGAGCCAATGTAGTAGCAGATGCCCTCAGCCGCAAATCTATGGAGAGTTTGGCATACTTGCAGCCTGAGCAGCGGGAGTTGGCCAGAGAAATACACCGGTTAGCCAGTTTAGCCATTCGTGTAGCAGAAACAGAAGACAACAGAGCGGTAATTCAGAACACCGCAGTGTCATCATTAGTTGTGGAGGTAAGGGAACGACAGTATGAGGATCCTGACCTGGTTCAGCTTAAAGATAGAGTTCAGCAAGGAAAAGCGCCAGATTTCTAGGTAATTGAGGATGAAGTGTTGAGATGTAAAGGCCGCCTTTGTGTTCCAGATATTTCAGGACTTCGCCAGCATATTATGAGCGAGGTAGATCACGCCCGCTATTCTCTCCACCCAGGCGTGATGAAAATGTACCACGATATTAAAGAAATCTACTGGTGGCCAGGTACGAAGAGGGAAATAGCAGAATTCGTAGCCCAGTGTCCTAACTGTCAGCAAGTAAAAGCGGAACACCAGAAACCAGGTGGATTGACTCAAGACATAACTGTGCCTCTTTGGAAGTGGGAAGCAGTAAATATGGATTTTGTAGCAGGATTACCTCGTACCATACATAGAAATGACTCAATTTGGGTAATTGTTGACAGACTGACAAAATTAGCCCATTTTCTGCCAGTAAGGGCTACTTTCTCTGCCGAAGATTATGCTGAGTTGTATATCAGAGAAATAGTCAGACTGCATGATGTTCCATTGTCCATTATCTCTGACAGAGGGGCGCAATTTATAGCTAAATTTTGGAAATCATTTCAGAGAGGCCTGGGAACACAGATTAATCTGAGCACAACATTCCATCCTCAGACAGATGGGCAGGCGGAACGCACTATTCAGACGCTCGAGGATACGTTACGAGCGTGTGTATTGGACTTTGTAGGTAGTTGGGATGAGCACTTACCACTTATTGAGTTTGCTTATAATAATAGTTACCACTCAGCTATCCAAATGGCGCCCTATGAGGCTTTGTATGGGCAAAAGTGCAGATCACTGGTTGGCTGGTTTGAAGTAGGAGAGTCAGCGCTAATTGGGCCGGATATTATTCATCAGTTAGAGGAGAAGGTAAATCTTATTAGAGAACGCCTACTGACTACTTAGAGCCACCAGAAATCGTATACTGATGTGCGTCGCAGAAACCTAGAATTTAATATGAATGACTGGTGTTTTTGAAAGTTCCTCCAATGAAAGGGGTGATGAGATTCGGCAAGAAAGGTAAACTCAGCCCGATATTTGTTGGGCCCTATCAGATTCGCCGAAGAATAGACCAAGTAGCATATGAGTTGAACTTACCTCCAGAATTAGAGTCTGTTCATCCAGTTTTCCACGTGTCTATACTGAGGAAGTATATAGGAGACCCCTCTAGAGTTGTTCCAGTTCAGGATGTCCAGGTTACGGAAGAGCTGGCTTATGAGGAGGTTCTAGTAGCCATACTAGACAGGCAAATTCACAGGTTGAGAACTAAAGATATTGCTTTTGTTAAAGTATTATGGCGTAACAGGAACCGAGAGGAGATGAATTGGGAAGTAGAGGAAGATATGAAAGTCAGATATCCTCAACTGTTCTAGACTTAATCAGCTAAAGGTACGTTAGTATTGTTGTTTTATGAATTGCCTTTTATTATGTGAATAAATGAAATAGTTGGCTTTTGTGATGAATATTAGTATTGTGTGGAGTACCTGTATTGGGCTTTTCTGCGTTTCAGAATTTTTAAGATAGTCCATATTACAGGGGAAACTCTACCTAAAATATTCTAGAATAAGTCAAGTAAGTTGAAATTCTTGTAAGTAGAAGTTTACATTCGAGGACGAAAGTTCTTAAGGGGGGGAGGATGTTACACCCCGTAAATTCTTAACATTTAGATGGCCTATTCGCATGTTGGTTAAGAGTTTTAGAATGTCACACATGCTAGAAAAAGGCTCGGGGAAAGACTGGACAAGCGCCACATCGAACCATCGCAAGAGGAGGCTAGGCAGACCCCCTCCGCTATGGCCAACGTGTCACAGAGGGCTCACCTCCGCGATGACCAACGTGCCACGGAGGTGAGGTTCAACCTCAAGTATATAAACCCCTCCACTTCGGTTTTGTCTCATTTTAATTCATAATTTCCAGAGAGTAAACAGAAAACAGAGAGCACAAGGGATTTTGACAAAATTCCGTCTGTTTACGCTATTAAACGCTGTCCAAACTCAAATTAATCTTGGGTAGTGAAGTATTAAGCTGTCGGGAGCATTCCTGCGGAGTTAGTTTCGTGAAATTCGGCCGGCGAATCGTCGTCCTACCGAGCTAAGGTAAGTGGAATTGCTCCAAATTAGTGTCAGTATGCTCCTAGCCCTAAGGTGAGTATTTCTCCCTTCTGGACTTCCGAGAAATAATGGGTTTTTGACTGTTTTTCGATAAGTCAAAGTTTGGGCTATATATATATTAAAAGTAGTATTTTCTTCCAGAATATCGATGAATTTAGTTCTAATTGCTATGAATATGAATGCAGTAGGAAGAAATAGCTGAATATTGGTCGAGCTACGCCAGTTAGCCAGAAAGCCGACAACTGAGGTATGTAAAGCTAGTTTCTTCGGCAAGTTAGTAATTCTAGTATAGTAAAATAGAATAAATTCCAGAAGGAAGTTCCACAATCGAGTATTAAGTATGTTTGTATTATTATGTCATATCTAGAATAAAAGTCAGTAAATCAGCATCAGACCACAAGATCTTATCCCAGACTCAGTTTAACTCAGTATTAGATTCAATTTAATTCAGCAAGAGATTCAGAATAGAATATCAGAACACGAATAGTATTTTTAGATTTAATATACACGTTATATGTGATTACTGTTGTTTGTTGATACCTGATTGTGTTATGTGGGCACCCTTAGAGCTTCCTTGCTGCCCCAGGGTTAATAGCTGTGTCGACTCGCCCGCCAGAGGGTGAGGATACGTCATTCCAAGGAGTGACATGCCATCCGCAGTAGGACGAAGATGGGGTGCAGCATTCCCCATAACAGGCTGATCAACATTACAGTATACCCTGTCGAGCGCTTGCGCCCAGGGCACAGATTACAGATTACAGATACAGATCTCTCAGATTACAGTTACAGGAGTCCTCCAGACTCAGATACAGTTATAGTCAGGGGCCCAAAGAGCCAAGTTGCATACCCAGGGGGCCGACGGGATGCTCGTAGTTATTAGGTGAGTGGAGTGAATTTATTTTTGGATGGTTTGACCTGGGTAGGGGTATATAGATTGCGTGTTAATTGGCACCTTCAGGCTTATAGGGGTTGGTATAGGTTCCTGTATGCTATATATATATATATATATATATATATGTATGTATGTATGTATATATGTTACTTATTAAGTTGATAAATAGCAGGACGCCGCATCGACATGTATGATTCTTGTCTTCTTTCCAGTACAGTTAAGCTCGGTTCAGATTCTGCTATTTCAGACAGTTCAAGCTATCCTCTGTCAATTTAGTAACTATCAGTTTACTGTTTATCTTCAGTTATGTTCAGTTTGCTTTGCATACTCGGTACCAGTGGTACCGACGCCCGTTTGGGGGCGCTACATTACTTGCCTGCAGGTACTCATAGACGAGGAGCTGATCCCTCGTAATTCCAGCTAGAACACAAAGTCATCAGCTCCTGTCGTCCGGAGCTGGACAACTAGAGGTTTATTTCTTTTTTTTTGTTGTACAGTTTGGGTAGGCGGGGGCCCTGTCCCGACCATCTTATCAGTATTCTTAGAGGCTTGCAGATTATATATTCACTGTGGTTAGTTGTACTGGTCATGTGAGGTCGTGTCTATGTTTTAGCTTGTTTATGATGGCCGTGTGGGGCCTTATTCAGTTAATAGATGGTGACCTTGCCGGTCACAGAGTAGTTTAGCATTTGATCCAGCGTTTCAGTGAAACTAGTCAGCATGGTGGCCTTATCGGCCCGCATAGGTTCCTTTATACTACTATTGTTCTAGTTAGCTGTTGGTGTCTTACAGGTGGCTATAGGCCTAGTCGGTCGGAAGCTGTATTTACAGCTGTTATATAGCCCGTTGGTTCCATGACCCAGAGTTAGACCCAGCCTGGCACCAGAAGTGCTTAGGCTTAATAGTCCAGCAGTCCCGGTCTTAGTAGGGCACCAAGTGCCAGTCATGCCTCCCAATTTTTCTATGAACTTATACCTTTATATAAATTAAAGATTACTTGTAACCCATTATATATAAAATCTTTGTTGTCATTCTGTACTTTCTTACGTAGTGACATTGAAATGAAAACACATAGAAAGAAACTCAAAACATTCAAAATATGAAAGTTTAGCTTTTAAGTTTTTAACTAAGTTTATAAATTTTCTAGTTAATTAAGGAATTCTAGAATGTAATAGCATTACAAATTTGTGTCCATTATTTATTAGATTAAGAATTTTTGACTTTTCATAGTGTTCAATTCAATATAGAATTCTTTGATATTTAATTATGAAAACACATAGAAAGAAACTCAAAACATTCAAAATATGAAAGTTTAGCTTTTAATTAAGTTTGTAAATTTTCTAGTTAATTAAGGAATTCTAGAATGAAATAGCATTACAAATTTGTGTCTATTATTTATTAGATTAAGAAATTTTGACTTTTCATAGTGTTCAACTCAATATAGAATTCTTTGATATTTAATTATGAAAACACATAAAAAGAAACTCAAAACATTCAAAATATGAAAGTTTAGCTTTTTAACTAAGTTTGTAAATTTTCTAGTTAATTAAGGAATTCTAGAATGAAATAGCATTACAAATTTGTGTCTATTATTTATTAGATTAAGAAATTTTGACTTTTCATAGTGTTCAATTCAATATAGAATTCTTTGATATTTAATTATGATGAAAACGTTCGTATGATAAAAAGGTGCCACATAAATCTAAAGGTAAATTTTATAAAGTGGTGGTTAGATTAATTTTATTGTATGGAGCGGAATATTGACCAGTCAAGAATCTCAAGTTCAGAAGATGAAGTTGCAAAAATGAGGATGTTATGATGGATGCGTGAGTATACTAGGAGAGATCGGATTAGAAATGAGAATATCCGGAATAAGATAGGAGTGACTTCGATATAGGATAAGATGTAGTTAGCAAGACCGAAGTGGTTCAGTTATGTGAAAGGAGATGCACGGATGCCCCATTGTAAAGGTGTGAGAGATTGGCTATGGATAGTTTTAGGAGAGGATGAGGTAGATCGAAGAAGTATTGGAAAGAGGTGATTAGACAGGATATGACATAATTTCAACTTACCAAGGATATAACCTTAGATTGGAGGGTGTGGAGGACACGAAGTTGTGTGTTGTCTTGCTATGTGTTTATATTAGTAGTCATAGTATTGCTCCTGTAGTATTTTATCCTTCAATTTTTATTACTATATGTTATTCCTTGTACCTCAGTTATCGTATTGTTTTATTGTAATTTTTGTTCTATTACTATCTGTTGTTTCTGTTAATTTTTGTTGTTTCTTATACTTTCATTACTTTTTTGGGGGCTGCTTTGGATTATATTTCCTTAAGTCGAGAGTCTATCGGAAACAATCTTTCTACCTCTGAAATAGGAATAAGGTCTACATACACTCTACCTCCCAAACTCCACTTTATTGGACTATAATGAATATTTTATTATTGTTGTGTTGAAAATATCTAAACAGAGATAACATAAGTTTCTTAATTTTATTTTTCGAGAATCCTGTTTATTTACTTTTATATTTATCTTAATAAATTTTTTAATATTTTTTTTATGACGAGATATCCGAGTCAGTTTACACGAAACAAAATTATATTTTGCATGTGAAGTGAAAATTTTCTATTAAAAATGCTATATTTATTTATTTTGCTAATAAAATATAAGTAATTACTTCTTGAAGTTGTTTTTAGTATTTGTTTGCTGACCAAATATGACCAAAAATGTATGTTTGTATGTATAGTCTAAATCATTAACTTTAAACATTGTTCTACATTTTTGTAAAACAAAATCGACACTCATTCTCTTTTGTTTGGTATTTCTTTTTTATTTTCTATGCCTATTTTATTTATTTATTTTTTCTGTTCTTCTTTTTTACTTTCCTTTTCATTCCTTTGATTTTTCCCCCTTATTGTTGTTCTCTATTTTTTTGATAGTGACATTGAAATGAAAATACGCAGAAGAAAACTCAAAACATCCAAATTTTGAAAGTCTAACTTTTAAGTTTTTATCTAAATTTGTAAATTTTCTAGTTCATTAACTAATTTTAGAATGAAATCAAACTAAAAATCTGTGTCTATTATTTATTAGATTAAGAAATTTTGACTCGTCATAGTGTTAAATTCAATTTAGAATTCTTTGGCATTTCATTATGATGAAAATATTCGTATATAAATAGCATCATAAGTTTATTAATGTTATGACTATTATATTAAATATTAAAAAATAATATTGGATTTTTTTCATAAGCATAAATTTAGGGATTTAATAACTGTATACATAAAAATTTTATCTGTAATTTTTTTTTTGAAAAAAATGAATAGTTGCCTACAAATTGCATAAGCAGTTTTTTTTTTTAAAATTCTCCCCCGCAAAACAGATCCCAACATTAATGTTTCATTAGAAAACTTTTAGATACATTCACAAATTTTAATTAATCAGATTTATATGTTTATATATTTTAAACAAATAAAAAATATTGAGTAACTAATATATTATAATATTTATCTTTACATCTGTTTAATGTATACATTTATAAATTTTATATTCTAACAAATATTGAATGTATATATATATTCTGAAATTATTTCAAAAAATTAATCAGATTTGTATTCATAAAACCTTTTTAAAATTTATCTTGAACATTGCGTGTTTATTTTGTTATCGGCATGTACTTTTACGTACAATAATCGATGTATATATGTATACGTCATTATAGTATACATTGACTATAATCAGATTTGTATTCAAAAATTTATTTAGATTTGTATTCATGGAATTCTTTTCTTTAACTATCTTGAAGTATTGCGTGTTTTTTCTTTCTCACTATGTACTTTTATGTATAAAATTTGATGTATATATGTATACATTATTATAGTATAAATCGATTGTATTCATAATTGTATATCCAAAAATTTATTCGTATTTGTATTCATGAAATTTTTTCTTTCTCGCCATATAACTTTTGCGTATAATAATCGATGTATATATGCATACGTTGTTATAGTATACATCGACTATAATCATATTTGTATTCAAAAATTTATTCAGATTTGTATTCATGAAACTTTTTAAAAAAAATATTATCTTGAATACTACGTGTTTATTCCTTTCCCATCATGTACTTTTACGTATAAAATTACTCTCAATTTCAATATAAACAAAAAAACTTTAGAATTTTTTAAAAGTAACTACCCCAATTCTTTTTCAACTTTTAGGGACATTAAAAATGAATAATTTTAACCAATAATTATAAAAAAACTTATTATATGCCAACTAATTAAAAGTGAATTATTTTATATCAATTTAAGAAGAAAGTTGACATACAATGGTAATTTTCCAATTAAATTAATTTACATAGACAGTTTACTCAATCCGAATTTTTAATCTTATTTTATCACTCACGAGAATAATAAATATTTGTACAAGTAACATTTTAAAATTAGGATAGGATACTAATTATGTAATAATTTTCCCAATTGACATTATTGTTTCAATTTGAATAAACTTATATTTGCTAGAAGGGTGTGATTCCTCTAATAAAAATGTTGATTTAACTTGTATTTATTAATAAGTAGTAAAGTAAAGATATGTATTTTCAAAAACAATTTACCAATACTCTAATTAAAATAAATCCGAGTACGTATCATCTTAAGTTCCAAAAACACATGTTTACTTTCAAATAAACAAAATTGAATGTAATAGTGATAGAAACAGGAACTGTATCGGAGTATTCAAGAAAAAGTTAGGGACCCTGTTGTACTCCCTCCTGTCCAATATTTTAGTTATTCTACTTATTAAAAATACCCGATTCAAAATCATTATTATTATTTTAATAAATTAAATATAATTAATTATTAATTTATATCTTTAATTTATTGAATAAATATAGAGAAATTATAATGTGATAAAAAAAAATAGTAATATTAAATTAAAATAAATAAAAATAATTTAATTAAGAAAATGTGGCCAATAAAATGAATTGGAGAAAATATTATTTTTAGGTCACAATATATATAATATTAACATTTAAGAAGACAGGTTAGTGAAATTCTTTTTGTGTGTGATAAAAGAGTAAATACATAAAATTCTTCCAAACTTGTCCACAAAATTCACTTTAATTATTTAACTTTACGGGAATTTAAATACCCCCCTTAATAATTTTAAATTAAATTTTAATCAATCCTCCCTTGCCCACAACAAGTCACGTGTTGTAATAACATCACTGGGCACGTTATATCTTTATTTTCATAATTAAATATTAAAAAAAATAAATTTTATAACTAATAAAAGGGTAATATCCGACTCTATATGTTCTTCAATGAAGAACCCTAAAATTTTCCTCCCCTTCTTATCCTAAATTTCCTCTTCTCCCCTTCTTCAATTAACACCACATCTGATTTAGCTATGGAATTTCTTCTTCTCCCTCATCTTCAATAGTCTCATTCATCCCCTCTAATTTTAGTTCTTAAACCTGAATGTTGAATATTTGAAGGATACGTTTGCTACAATTTGTTCGAAAAAGGGTAAAGATTGAGTCATCTTATTCTCCTTCTCTTTTATTTTGATTCTGTTTTTGTCCTTTTTCTTCGTTGCTCATGTTGTTGGAAGTATATGGAACTGCTTGGAGTGAAATTTCTTCTAAACTTGGATAAGCTCGTGTTTTTGTCTTTTTTCTTCGTAGGACACAATGCGATCAATAAACTTGATTAAGCTTTGCATGGAAGAGGATGATCCTGCTTTGAAGGAAGAAGTTCGTTGCAATCATGAATTTGTGGTACGCCTGAAAACATCTTGGACTTCGACAAATCCCGGTAGAAGATATTGGTCATGTCCTTATTATGGGGTAATTAAAAGATTCATTAAGCAATTTTTTTTATATTTTAATTGTAACTGAACACTAATTCCTTCATTATTTTTCATCATTGAAGGGTCCAAGATCTTGTAATTTTTGGTATTGGAGGGATAAAGAAAACACTGACCCTAGGTCCAAATTTGTGATTCCAAAACTAATAGAGAAAATGGGAGAGCTTGAGAATCTATTGAAATGTTCGCAATATCTTGAGAAGCATATAACAACGAATGATGATGAGAAATTGGTTGAGATTGAGGAAGCTTCTGAAGAAGTGGACAATCCTACAGAATCCAAACAAGATGATAACTGTGTAAAAATGAAATTGGAGAAGTACGAAGGAGAGATTGAAAAGATGAAAAAAAAGGGGAGAAGAAGTGGAGGAGCAACATGGTTAAACAAAGGACTGGAGAGAATGCACTCTTCTTTGTTGTGTTTTATTGTATTATAGCAGTAGCTTTAAGCTATTGGTTTGGAGTCATCTACATGAAGAAAGGTTCAATGAAGTTACCTTGGACTCTTGATGTTATTTGATGATATGTAGGTGTGTAAGATCCTTTGTATCGAAATCAATTAGTTGTAGCCTCTTTTGTAATCAAGCTTGACTTAGTGTATAAAATAGTCTTTTAATCTAATGTAGTTTGTTTGTGTATTCTGTTTTGTTATGATTGGTTATATATTGTTTATAAATTTACTTGATAAGTTGATTACAATATAAGAAACAAAAATAGACACCAAACAAATGTAGTCTTTGCTGCATAATATTGAAGAAAATCATAGTTCACAATAACTCCAATCAAAACTAGAGTTATACAGGACACAAAATTGCGGTGGCAACTGCAGAGTAATGTAAAAACAAAACATCAAATTAATACAGTCACAACTGCATAATTGTTTCATATAAAAAATCATCAACTTAGTGCAGTCACAACTGTATATCAAGCACTATTGGACAACTGATGAACTAGTTTGACTCAAATTATTTTCAGCAGCCTTGAACCTTGTCCTCATTTTTTTTTCTTCTCTCATCTCTTGAAGTCTCTGTTGGGTCACAACAGCCTTTCCTCTCCATTTCACCCTGTTCTTGGCTTGTGATGCCCAAGGTTTCCAGTCACTATTGATGAGTTCATTGGCATTCCAGGCTGCATTTACAAAAATAAGTGGACTTAGGATTGTAAAAGTTTGGTTTAAACTTGAAAAATGTTTGTAAAAATCATACAACTTACATTATGGATTGTAAAATTACTTTGTGTATGTAGAATATCCATTCCAACCATTTTTGGTCTTTTAAAAGGTGTACCTCCTCCTCTTTTAGTGGCAGCAGCAACAGTACTCTATAACATATTTAAGTAGTCTATAACATATTTCAGAAGTATAAAGAGAATTGGTTAAACAGTAAATTAACAAAGGTTACCTATTTTGTAGAACCTCTTGGTCTTCCTCTTCCTCTGCGTGTGCTTTGTTGAGTTTCAGTTGGTGCTACAGAAGAACCAACACTAGACCTTGCTGAACTTGTCCTTTTTTCCCTTCCAATGCCTATAGTAGTTTGTGCATCCAAATGACAACCCTTCTTATTGTGACCCTTTGCGTGACAAATGTTGCAGGTCATTTCAACACCTTTTTTAGACAACTTTCCTGTTTTATTTTTAGTCTGCTCCTTTCTCCTACACTTTTTGGGCCTGCCTGGCAGTTTTTTTTATTTCAGGTGGTTTAATAGAAGGGTTGGTTGATTCTGGCACATTTGCATATTAGTAACAGGCTGAATGAAGTAACTATAGGTCTTGAGGTAAGTTTCCTTATTATACCAATGTGCAACATAGTTAATAGACTCCAATTTTCTAAAATGAAGTGCAGCTATAGCATGACAACAAGGTATACCTTTTAGCATCCAGGATCTACAAGTACAAGTTTGATCATTCAACTTCACTATAAATGTGTTACCCAAGCTATCCTTAATCTCAAAGCTATATTCACCATTCCATTCAAGGCTACACCTCATTGACTTTGATGTATTCTCTTGCAATACTTTTAGGGTCATTGGAGAAACGTCAGTTATCCAAGCATTGGGAAACTCCCTCATTTGTCCTATTCTTGTCATTACTTTGACTCTTATTTCCTCAAGCATTGTAATGATAGTCTTGTGTCTTGGCCCCAATATCCATGAATTGAAGCTTTCAGTCATGTTGTTGTCAATACTATCACAACAGCTAAAGGTCTTGAAGTAAACCTTAGACCACCTTTCTATATTGTACCACAACAAGTCATCATATATTTTATCCCCTAACTTCTCCATATGATCCAAATTTCTTCTCAATTCTTGGAAGAATGTAGACTTAGTGTCGCGCTTCATTTTTCCTCGCGGCAAAGCGGGATACAACATGTGACAACTCTTTAGGGTTAAAAAGAGAAGAGTCGCCACCTAACGGATTAAGGTGCGTTAGGGCACCGTTCTAAGCTAAGTTTTGTTACCTAGGTTACCAGAGTCGGGCAAGGACTTAATTACCTCGAAAGGAAGGTGTTAGGAACCTTTCGAGGTCCACAAATGTGATTCCCGGCCGAATTCATTAAAAGTGAGGGAATTATCTAAGTGAACAAATAAAATTGATTTTAACTAATATTATAATAATTAAACTAAATATTTAAAGACAAGAAAGGAGAAAGAAGTTTAGGCAAAATAAAATCTAAAAGCAGTTTATCTTATTTATTTATTTATTTATTTATTTTGTTTAACAATAAATACAAAATTATGGCAAACAAAGCTAGTAAATAAAAAGACAAACAATAAAATGGGACAGATTATTAAAATACACATAACATAACAACCAAATAAATAATTATTTTAATTATGGGGCCGAACCTCATAGAGGCGCCTACGTATCCCTTAAGGGAATCAGGCCGAACGTAGTTCTTTCACAGAAAGAGGGGTTTTTAACCTAATGGGATCACCCCGTGCGTCTTAAATAATATTTCGCAACCCATTTAGGTTGCTCATATTATTCAGCGGGCACAGTCTATCATTTTCACTACCCACCTAATTATTTTAATTGTTATTAAGCCCAAGCGATCTAAGTGGAAAAGACTAACGCCCTAACAAGTGCCTACCCGTCCCAATACTAATGTCCAAGAGGCGATGGACTACTAAATTGGAGTTTGGGTTCTAAAATTCTTAGGCTGTCATTAAAGTCACGTAAATGTCAAACAAACAAATAATAATCAATTAGCAGATAAAAGTTTCAAATAGGCCTCCATCCGATTAACATGATTTCTGGGTATGGGAATAAATCCTACATACATGATTTCTAGTGAAAAGGGGACGAGATTTATGTATGCAGCACATAATAAAACTAGTTAGACATAATAAATAATTTGAATAAATCAATATGAGCTGTAGGCGCGGAATTTACACTACCAGATAAACACATTTCATGTCCAAAGGGTTAACATTTATGCTTAATATTTTATTTACATGATCAGACCAGTTTATGACAAATAAATTAAGATTATAATAGAAAAGCGACTTGGTGGTAGGTTTATTGATGCGGATAACATGATACTTATGGATATGATTAATGGTTAATTATCAACAGTGCTTGATTCATGGGGTGAGTTTTAACACGCATCACAAGTAGTCCCTATAGCCAGATTCGCTAAGATTAAACATAAGCCATGCTTTGAATCACAATATTTTACTTCCTATAAATATGATTTCTAGTAGTGATAATTAATCTCATATTAACCATATGACATGATATCTACATTACAGATATTATTTAATTTCTACAGGCATGACTTCTATAAAAATATTTGTACTTGTATTATTTTTTAGGGCAAGGTTACTAAAATATTAAACATAAACACCTACTTAAAATTGAATTATTTAAGACCTATAGGCATGATTTCTATGTGCTTGTTAATCCTATAGACATGCTTTTTATTGACAGTCAAGAAATAAATAAATAAATATAAGATCCTCACCCCTCATAAGCCCCTTTCCACTATTATGAGCGTTTATTACACTTATTACAATTAGATGAAAAATAAATAAATAAATAATACAATGAGAACACACATAATACTAAATCAATTAAAACTTCCATAGGCTCTCCCGTCCCGGCAAACTCTTCGGTGGATCAGGAATAAATTCGAAAGATGTCTGCTTAAAGGTTAAATAACATAACAGACAAACAATAATAATAATCTTATGCACATGATCATAACCCATTTATTTCAGGCGCACTTGTCAAAGAACATATTAAACACATAATCATGATGCAATAGCAATTAAAAAGTTAAATAACAAAGTTTATCATGTAACTAATCGCTATTTCTTTCAAAGTTAGATATACTAACCAGTCAATGATTTAATTTAATGGGAAAACAGCGAACCGATGACGCCACCTGGACCTCAACACATCAAGATCACAAGAATCTCATGGATTCCGAGCAATGCTTGTGTTGAGGAGGTGTAAGAGATTAAAGAATTATAGAAGAGAGAAGAGCATGTAGAAAAGTGTTGGTCATAATATCAGTGTATCAATGGGGCAAAACCATTATTAAGGATACTATTTAATGAAATCCTATTCAAAGTTTTCCTCTGTGTTCGACCCACAAATAAAGAAGAGGAAAGGCCCTTTAAATAGTAGAAAGTGAGGGATTAAAAGGAAAGGGAAATATTTAGCACAATCAAATAAAGGAAATTATTCCTTAACAATGGACAAGGTTAATTAATTCACGATTTACCAAAAATACACAAGCAATGCAACTGCTGTAAAATCAGTATAAGGAAAATGGTGGTAAATAAATATGCATTTCCATTCAAGGTGTCAATCAAAAGAAAACAATTTCCCTTAAACGGATTGCATTAAAACATACCATAAATAATATAAGACCAAATTTTCACATAATTGAAAGGAACATATAAATTAACCATATACGTTATTCTAAATATCACAGCTTTCAAAATTCGTGAGTGATAAAAGAAACAAATCACAGTTTACCATAATTAGATAAATGTAAGAGCTGTCACATAATTTAAAGGATAGAAGATAAAGGAAACAAAATAATTTCAATATCGAAACTTCTTAAAATGTGGGTACTAAAGATCTCTATAATAAATTAAGAAAAGAAATGAGCATATAATTAGTCATAATTTACCAAATATAGCATAGCCGTTACATAATTAATGAATAAGTGCGTGAGATCAATTAGATCTGAATTTATCAAGAATATACAAGTAATACAGCTGTTGTTAGGAAAGGGGATGATATATAAACATGTAATTCCATTTAGGGCTGTCAATCAAAGGAAAATTTCTCTTATTCAAATTTATCGCGAATATTCCAATATTCAAGTTGTCACGTAATTTAAGGAATTGATTACAAGAAGTAATAAAATTGTACATATTGAATCATAGACAAGATTAACGGAAACATATAATGCTTTGCTTAGCCGAATAGATAGAGTCATTTAGGGAGAAATTGTATCAATTTAACCAAAATAAATGAAGAGCAAAGTTGTCATATTTAATAGAGTGCAACACGTCATAATGTAATACAAATAAGATTTAAAAAAATCTGAAATTAAACGTATATTACTGAACTCATACACAATCGGATAAACATGTATCAATTTAACAATATTAACATAGGGCAATAGTCATATGCTCGTTTAAACTTAAGTAGAGGGAAGTATGCATGCTGGAGTAACAATGGGTTTCCATAAAATATTCAATAAGAAACGCATGGCATAATCAAAACTTTGCAAGCATTTGGGGATTTCACATAGAGAAACAGGTATTTATCGAGAAATATTAAGCATAATTATTATAGAAATTCATCCTAAAGACGTGTGAACAATATAAAATAAGAATAATAAGTTAATTAAGAGGAGATTAAATTGATATACTCTTCCAGCATAATCATAATTGTACAGTTATAAACACAAATAATCTTGATCATGAAAAGAAGTTGAGGGTGGAGGTGGAAGCAAGAGGAGAGGCGGAGAGGATTTGGCGGCTGTAGTTTTCCGGTTGGAGAGGATGGAGGGTTTTGGTTTCCGGTGCTTGATGGAGAAGCTGTTGATGGTGGGTTCGGTGTGGCTCAGGTGAGGGGAAAAAGAAGGTGCGTCGGTGGTGGGTTACCGGTAGGGGTGGGCAAAAAAACCGAAAACCGAAAAATCGAACCGAACTGAATTAATTCGGTTTTTCGGTTTCGGTTTTTTCGATTTTTCGGTTCAGTTTCATTTTTTTTTTAATTTCGGTTTTTTGGTTCGGTTTTCGATTTTCATATTTCGGTTTTTCGGTTTTTTGGTTTAACCGAAATTTTACTTTTTTTTAAAAAAAAATTATAACTTAATTTCAAAAAAATAAAAATACTACACCCAACCCAAATCTCAAAGCACATTTACATTTAGAGAATTATTTATATAATTGATACAATTGCTTAAGTTTTTTTTTTACAAATAACAAGTTTTATAATAGTTTTAGCATGTTAAGAAAATTCTTACTATTATTAATATGCTTTGAAAGAAAAATAAAATATATAATATTTATTTAACAAGAAATTAGGGACCATAGATTATTAAAATCTTAAAAGACCCTTAACTTTTTATTGGTTTTGTTATAAGGATATTAAGCATATCAGAAAATTTATTATCAAAAATTCAAATGTTATGTATGTACTACTAAATGTAAATCAATTGATCCCACTATTTTCTTTATTTAAAAAGTCAAAATTAAGCTTAGTTGAATTAAACTGTAGAATTCAAACTTAAAATAATTTATTTTGAATTTAAAAAGATAAAACAACTCATTTTTAATTTAAAAAGTAGCTCATTTTGTAAGTTAAAAAATAGCCCATTAATTAGGCCCATAACCGAAAAAACCGAATTAGAAAAACCGAAAAAATCAAACCGAATTTGAAAAAAACCGAACCGAACCGAATTAGTTTGGTTCGGTCTTCGGTACACTACATGAAAAACTGAAAACCGAACCGAAATTTTTAAAAACCGAACCGAAAAAACGAATGTCCACCCCTAGTTACCGGCGCTGGCCGGAGGTGAGGGAGAGAAACGTGAGGAAGAAGAAGGGAGTGGAAGGTGAGTTGGAAGAGGGTGCGGCGATGGTTTCGCCGATGCAGTGGCAATGGTGACATGGGTTTCACTGGAGATTAGTGAGGGAGGTTCGGGCGACTGCTTTGTGGTGGTGGTGACGACGCGGTGAAAGAAAGAGAGGGAGAAGGAAGTGAAGATGGCTGCGGCGTAGGGCTGGTGGTTTCACGGTGAGGGAGAGCGAGGGAGATCCGGTGGTTGTGAGTTGGTTTTTTCGGCGAGAGAGGCGGTATGACCGAAAATGGTGGGTTTTGGTGGTGCTGTTGGGAGAGGAGCAGGTGGTCGATGGGAGGAGGGAGAGAGGAATAGGGAAGGCGGCGTGTTATTTGGTGGTGGCCGAAGAAACCGAGGGAGAGAAAAGGGAGGTTGGGCGGCGGCCAAGCTTAGGAGGGGTGAAATGAGGATGAAAAGTTTAGGTTTTGGGGTAGGTGAGATAAATAAGAAAGTATATTAGGGATTTAATCTCGTCCGTTGGATCAAATTAAATGAACGGCTAAGATCAAGATTTAGTTAATGGATCGTGTTGGATAGTATACGGGTTATCCGGATTGGAAAATTGGGCTGAATCAAATGGATGGCTGAAATTGAATTTAAATAGTAGACTGAATTGATCAAAAGTGGCAAAAATTTGCATAAATTGAATAAAAGTGGCTAAACTCTAAACAAATTGAATGAAATTGAATAGAAAATGGCTATAATTTAAATAAATTGGATGAAATTGAATTTGAACTGCTATTAAATTAATAAATATACTATACTTTATATAATTTAATAAATAGATAATAAAGTAATTTAATTATGAAAAAATCATATAAACATTATTATTAATATAAATAAATCCTAAATTTAAGTATACTCATGTAAATATCATGTAATTAAATTATTATATTTATAAATAATTTTAATGACTAGAAAATAAAATTAAGTTATCAAATATTATGAAAATCATATTATTAACATAAATAATTCGTAAATTCGAGTAATATTATTAGTCAAATAAATTTGTAAAATTTAGTAAAATTAGGTAAATATTTTATTAAGTAAAGAATATATTTCAAAATAAGGGCGCATATTAATACGAAATATATTATATGCGACACAATTATATATCAAAAATTTAAAAATTAATATGAGTCATATATATGTAACTTGAAATAATTTTCACAATATTATGATAATAAATTATTTTATAAATATAAAAGTAAGTCGAATATATATATATATATATAAGCAGCATATTAAGGCGTAGGGAGGTCAAAATTGAGTGTCAACACTTAGCACATCTCCAAAAATAGTTTCTCCTCTCAATGCCTCTCTAATTCTTAGACCAGTTGGCTAGGATGTGTTTGACACACATTCTTTGTTCTGCATTTGGCAGCAACTCCTGGATAGCTAAATCAAGACCCTATAATGTATATTAGAAATATTAGATTACAATAGTATAATGTAATAAAAAATTTTAAAATATAAATAATGAATAACAAAACATAAACCACCTTCTGCATATCTGTAATAGTAGTCAACTCTGTCCCATCTCCAAGCTCAAGATAATCCCTTAAAAGGCTTACAAACCATTTCCAAATAAATTTGTTTTCAACTTCAACTACTGCCCAAGCCAATGGTAGCATTTGATTATTTCCATCCTTACAAACAGCCACAAGTAATTGGCCTTTACAAACACCTTTCAAAAAGCATCCATCAAGCCCAATACATCTCCTACAACTAGCTTTGAATGCCTTCTTCAAAGCATCAAAACATATATAAAATGATTGAAACATTTTTCTTCCATCTTCAAAGGTTTCTTCACTAAGCCTCACCATACATGTGCTGCCTGGATTAGTCCTTAGGAGTTCATCCCTATAATCCAAAATTCTTCTAAACTCCTGGTCACCCATAATCTGTTGTAATATTATGTTTCTAGCTTTTCTTGCCACTGTCCTCCCAACATACACCTCCAACTCTTTTTTAACTAAATTTTGCAACTAAAATACTCTAATGCCAGGTTCAGAAATAATTCTGTCCTTGTATCTTTCTGCCAAGTACTTTGAATTCACCAGTTTGTTTATAGTTGTGTCATTGCACTTATGCACTGGATTATAAGTTTTTACCACAAAGCCTTTTGTTCTAGAATCATAACTTCCAAATAACAGCCATGGACAACCTACTGTACACCTTACTCTCACCCTAGTTGATTCATTAACATACTTATCTAACTCAACATGTTCTTGAACTGCATACCTAGTGATTGCTTCTCTAAACTGTTTTACACTTTCAAAGGCAAGGCCAGTCTCCCAAACTATTACTTGACAAGAAGGATCAAAAATAACCCATGTCTATTTCTTTTTGCTCTTCTTGCTCTTTTTTCTCTTCTTGCAGGTTTTTGAAATCTCAGTTGCATCATCAGCTTCTTCAACATCTTCATCTGTATCTGTTTCAAAGCTAACAGCTTCGTCTGAATCAAAATATGGCTCATCACCAACTATTTTCCCCTCTAGAATACTCTTTTTCTTTGATGCATACTCATCATATCCCAAATCTACACTTTTTTTTTACCTAAATCAACTCCTTCAGCTCTATGACCTTTCTCTTTCCTCTTTTTTGTTTTGGCATCCCTTTTTTCTTCCCTAAGAATTCTAACCTCTTCATGAACATCACTACCATATTCTTCTTCACCTTCATCAAACTCTAAATTTTCTGAATCTTCAGGAACTTCAGTTTCACTTTCCCAATCAGACTCAACTTAGGGAATATCAGCTTCAGCAGCAATGGTTGAAGTCCCACCAAATTCCTCCCAAACAGGCTCTTGGGGTTGTGCAGCCCCTTCAAACCCTAAATTCTCACTACCCTCAAAAGTAGCAATAGATTCCCCACCTACATGATTTACATATTCAAGGGCAGGGGGGACCACAATAGGTTCTTCAATCAAGTGGGATACATAGAGTTCAACAATATCCCCATTTTTTAATTGAGGTACAATACCAATAATGTCCCTATCACTTTTAATTTCTACTAAATAACCACATTTAGGTGGCCTGATATAAACAATGCAAGACGAACAATTATATCCAATTTTTTTAACATAATCAACAAACTCAAAGTAGGAGAATTTATCAACATTTACGTCAAAACAATCTGTAACCGAACCTCCTTCATACTTAATGCTAGGTTTTTGTTGTAATATCCCTCCATGGTGAAACCTCAAGGTTACGAACACAAAATTCATTCTCTAACTGAAAATACAAATTGGAGATCGAAGAACACTTTTTTTCAAGAAAAAACCCTAAACACAGATTCTACACTAACCCTAAAGAAAAAATACCAACCTGAGTAATTTGTGTTTGTCGATGGCCACCTCGACCCTAACACTAATGGAAAAACACAAAACGCGATCACTTCAGAGTTCGAGTGTTGAGAATTGGGGATGTTTATTTGGGTAACTAACTGAGTGAGATTGTTTAGGAATTAGAGGTTTTATTTGAGACAGGTCGGGTCTTTCTTTGAGAAGTGGGTGGGTCACATTTTTTTAATATTAATAATTTTCAATAACTAATAATTTATATTTAAAAAATTACTCATAAATACGTGTCTTCCTAAGAACGCCCGTGACTCAACAACACCCTGCCTTGACTTGGTGTGGGCAAGGCAGGGTTGATTAAAATTCAATTTAAAGTTGTTAAAGGGATATTTAAATTTTCTAAAGTTAAATAGTTAAAGTAAATTTTGTGTACAAGTTTGGGGGGAATTTTTACACATGATTATAACCTGAAATGGACAAATGTGCCCCTTCACAATTACAAACGTCCAAAGAATTTATGTAAGCAAATGACACTTCGGAAAGTTACGAATCTTCACTTCGTTTTTTTTAAGATGGAATGATTTGAAAGATTTTTATATTTATTTTGAATTATTATTTTCGATGAGTATATTATAGAATTTTATTTAGATTTTTAAATTAATTTAAAATAAATATTTTATCGTGCATCATCTCATTCTTCAAAATTTAAAAAGCGTATCTAAATATGAAGTATGGAAATTTAATTGTGATATGAAAATGTTATATGTTCACTGTGATGATCCCAAACACTTCGATTCTATGCCATGCCCACTAGTAAGGTAACTTCGCATGTGTATTAGTATTTGGTTATGAGAATAACCTTATTTTTGTAATTTCATCAGATAATATATGCAACTCAATGAAATGGGTCAAAAACTTTATTGCACATGATATGTATAATGTATTAATTAATTAAAATGTGTGATAGACTGAGATAGATCACATGCTAATGAACTTTGAAGAAAAATTAACGAAAGACTAAAAGTCAATAAAAAGAGAGCTGCCAAATAACAGGAGTTTGAATATTGCAAGCACCTCATGCATAGTCAACTAAAGAAATAGTAATTGGAATCTAAATAACAAAGTTTTAACTTTTCATTCACTGAATAAGTTGTAGTGATCCCGCTCCCCGCACTCATAACAGTTATGCTTCTTGCTCTAGACTTGATCTAACGTTAGACTTTTTTCTACAAAATTCTTTCTGTTGTGTTCTTCTCCAACTCACAAGACCCTCACCCTTAATTCTGCTCTCTGAAAAGTTTTTTTTTCAACCCTTTAGATTTTAATGCATTACTAACATCATCCAATGAAATATTGTCTTTTCCATATAGTGATGTATCAATAAAAGTATCATAAGACGGTGATAAAGAATATAACACAATCAAGGCTTGATCCTCACTCTCAATTTTAATATCTACCAACTGCAACTTTCAAGAAGATGATGCACAAGATTGGGATACAATAATCCAAGGATATTCTCATTAGGGAGAGTTAATACGCGTTGTACTCTTTTTCCCTTACGAGGTTTTGTCCCACTGGGTTTTCCTTGTAAGGGTTTTAATGAGGCAGCCAAAATGCATATTATTAGATATGTGTACTCTTTTTCCTTCACTAGATTTTTCCCACTAGGTTTTTTCTAGTAAGGTTTTAGCGAGGCACATTATCTATCAAATAGACATTCAAGGGGGAGTGTTATAAATATATTTGTATTATAGTGAATGTCTATAAAAGTATTTGTATTATAGTGGATACATGTGTTTATATTATAGTGAAAGTCTATATTTTGGAGAAAAGTTAGGAGGAATTGTCCCTATAAATAGAAAGGTTCTCCTTCATTGTATTTCATCCCATCAAGAGAAATAAGAACTTCTCTCCTTCTCTCTTTCTCTATAATATTATTGTTCTTTCTTTATTATTTTATAACAATTATTAGATTTTTTTTTTCCAAAAATGATCGAATCTTGGCACATCAATCCGGCCCGGCTAACCCGCCAAACACCCTAAACCGAGTAGGAGGCTAGGCCAATAAGCTTGGTGCATATTAGGACTAGGTGTGACGTACCCACATATTAATGGGCCAAATCGGTCCGGATGACATCCTTATTTTATAGAGAAAATTTCAAAAATAACAATAGTTGGAGGCCTAATTACCAAACATACTGATAGTTTGAATAGTGACCAAACTCTATATCAGTGATATAAAGATTCGTTTTGTAACTAATGCTAATGATGATAAGATAAGATAAGATAATAATGTTTAATTGCTATAACAAGTCCTAACTACCCCTGCACTTGGATATTAGCATAACACTCACAATATGATCTCATCTCAGGTTAGTGACATACAGGCACATCAATAAACCATACATACATAACATAAAAAGATCTTATCTTTAGCTTTTAAATACGAGCAAAAACCCAATTGAAGTTTAAGCAAAAAGATGGCAGAAACATCCGTTGATCAAATGAGAAGAAATTGATATTGTAATAAACTTACTTTTACTCCCTCATTACTTCCAATCCACCCTTAGCAAAATTTTAGAAAAAAAAAAAAGACTATTCATTCAAAACAAAGAGAACCATGTACGTATATTTAACTTGCTTATAACAACTGATCAAAAAGTAATATGGGCTATATTATTTGATATTCTCTAGAATGAAGTCAACCATATCACAGTCTCAACCACTTTGATTTAGTAATCTTTTTATCAGTAGGCTTTCGCTCTTGTATTAAAGCAGGTGGATTGGTTACTAAAGATTCATTTCTGGTGACTTCATCATGCTCTATCTTACTAGCTATAGATTTCAATCCTTGCAAAGTCATGACCTCTTTTTGAAGGTAGATGCCAATTGCAGCGACATCATTTCCTTAGAGTAAGACAGGTCGTGAGATTCACTCGATCGATTATTTAAGAATGGACAATAGATAAGAAAATTGGTAATGTGAAATCATAATCGTCAAAGTTATTAGCAGCAGATGAATTATAATAAAGTTAAATACTCAAAGAAAACTTTCTGCTACTTATAATGTATTGGTCTCTCTTCAATGGACAATCTAAATCAGACAAAAGGAACATTAAAATTTACTGGTTAAAAACTTGAATCTGAAAAGGTAAAAATAACCATGAAAACACCCATATTTTACTGGTACCATGAGAACAACCAGACCAAAATACTAGCCATGCAACATAATGAATCCGACTGCTTATGGCAAGAAAGAGAGAAAGATCCCATCAGAACACCTGCAATTTCTTTCACTCCAGACATCCAAAAAATACTATTGAAATCATTCTTCGGATCTTCTTGATAGCTTTATCAACTTTCCAAAAGAACCAACTAGAGGGATTAGAAATTATATCTTGGCAGGAAATATCCAAATGGAAGGGAAGCATTCTCTATAATCTTAAAATAGAATCTGAATGAAGTGTCTTTGGAGAGGGATAATGATGGTTATGCTTAGCATATAGCAACACTTGAATGCATCAAGACAACAAGGTTCCCCTATCACAATTGGTTCAGGGTCAGGAACTAAATAATTCCATCTAAAAATTTGAATGTGCGATACATGATTCAATTGCTCCACCACAACGCACAAAGATGGGTCCCCAAATGAGCTTGGGGGGTAAACGTTAGTTTTTCTAACATTAGGGGGAGAAGTGATTAGTAGCTGAAAATTGAGTGTGGGATGAATTATCTAGATCCTCGAAAAAAAAAGTGAACTTAAAGTTCAATAGATAATTCACTTGCAAAATATTGCAAATCAATTGCCAGATATATTTGCAAACTCTATTTTATAATTCAGTTGCAAATGCTCCAACGAAAGGTCCTTGAAGGACAGTGTCTATGAGATGCCTGAAGCGTGATAGACCAAACGGTTCCAAATATAAAACTTCTTGAAGAAGGAGAGGAGCAAGTGATTAAGATGGTCATAATGATGAGGCAAGTGCTTTAAGAAAGCACCACGACATAACACTTCATAAAACCTTGGCAAAGGTTCAGGTACCTGAAAATGATGAAAAATGAAGAGATCTCAATAAGTTATGTTGCATTGGAACTGATTGTCGATGATATTTTTGATACAATATAGTGCGCAATATTGTAAAAGATTGTGAGAATCCGAATTCTACGTCTATTAAAACATGTTGATGTAGAAATAATTATCAAGTGAAATGATGCGTATTGATTAGCATAAAGCTTATTGGACCTATAGTCCAGACACTAGAAGATGTCACGCATTTAAATACTAATTAATGTTATCACTTGACAAAATTTGTACGAAAATCATGAAGGATTCGAAATGCCTGAAACATTTACAAGTTTCTTTAAACTTGTTCATAATTCTTATATGAGGAAATCCTTGGTCCTGAAGTACCATATCTTAGTATAATTGATGCACTAATATATCTTGCTAATACTACAAGGCATAACATTCGGTTAATTTGTTAGCAAGTCCCAATCTTGTTGGTTATGCTGATGCTGGGTATTTATCTGACCCACACACAAAGCTAGATCTCAAACTGGCTACGTGTTCATATGTGGAGGTACTGCTATATCTTGGAGATATACAAAGCAGTCTCTCGTAGCTATTTCATCAAATCATGTTGAGATAATAGCTATTCATGAAGCAAGATGAGAATGTGTGTGGTTCAGGTCCATGATACATCTCATTAGAGAAAAATGTGGTTTGAAATGTGACAAAGTACCCAAAATTTTGTATGAAGATAATGCAACATGCATAGCACAACTAAAGGGAGGATTCATAAAAGGAGATAGAACGAAGCACATCTCGCCAAAGTTTTTCTACACACATGAGCTCCAAAAGAATGGTGATATTAATGTGCAACAGATTCATTCAAGTGACAGTGTGAGTGATTTATTCACCAAATCTCTACCAACTACAACTTTCAAGAAGATGGTGCACAAGATCGCGATGCAAAAATTCAAGGATGTTCTCATTAGGGGGAGTTAATACGCGCTGTACTCTTTTTCCCTTACGAGGTTTTGTCCCACTGGGTTTTCCTTGTAAGGTTTTTAACGAGGCAACCAAAATGCGTATTATTAGATATGTGTACTATTTTTCCTTCACTAGATTTTTTCCCACTGGGTTTTTTCTAGTAAGGTTTTAACGAGGCACATTATCTATCAAATAGACATTCAAGGGAGGGTGTTATAAACATATTTGTGTGTAGTGAATGTCTATAAAGGTATTTGTATTGTACTGGATACATGTGTTTATATCATTGTGAAAGTCTATCTTTTGGAGAGAAGTTAGGAGAAATTACCCCTATAAATAGAGGGGTTCTCCTTCATTGTATTTCATCCATCAAGAGAAATAAGAACTTCTCTCTTTCTCTATAATATTCTTGTTCTTTCTTTATTATTTCGTAACATTTTTAAAATTTATTTAAATATTTAAGTCCTAAAATTATAAAAATTTGATAGTGTGATACATCATGCAAGCTACATAAATAATTTAAAATAAAACTTCAAACTTAAACTGATAACACTATAAATTCAATACGTACATTGGATGTGTGTATATAGACATATCACAATAACTTTATTTGTATCTTATTTGTATATTTGTATATATCTTATATATATGTTTGTATATCTATGTATATCTTGTATATGTTAGAGTTATATTTGTTTATATCTTGTTGTAATGAAGATATCCAACTGCTATTTTTGCAAAAATTGCCACTGGGAAAACGTCCAAACCTCAAAATTATTTTTAAATATTTAAGTCCTAAATATTATTTTAAAAAAAATGATGGTGTGATACATCATATAAGGCTACATAAATAATTTAAAAGAAAACTTCAGATAACATTTCAATATATACAAATATAAACAACAAATACATTGCAAATCAAAACATATAACCTTAAACAGGTAACCCAATTCAAATTAAAATTAAAATATACAAATTGAACGACTAAATTGGCTAACATTGATGGAGAGATTTAAAGAAGAGATAAACTTTACACTTTAACATCGTGCCTTTTCACTAAGTACCTATGCAAAACACTGATATCATATCCTTATTTGGACTTATGCATATATATTGTACCACACTTGAAATTTAACATATTATTCATCTATTAGCTCAAAATTCATTCACGCTGTACTTGATCTTGATCTTCGAGGATGAGAAGGAGTATTATCCATGGAAGTTGAAATTTGAAAGTAGAATAGTTAAGTGAAAAATTTAGATAGAGAGAGAATTGTGTGAAAAATAAAGAAGATTGAAATGGTATTTATAGTTTGAAAATAGGACCAAAGTATAATTTAATAAACATAGAGATTAAAATAAAGTTGGCAATGAGCCAATGACTAATTTTGACTAATTTTTTATATTGACAAGAATAGTTTTCAAAATTTGGCAACAACTAGTTTTTTAAATATAGCAACCACATAATCTATTAAATGTAAATGTCAATTTTATTATTGTTAAAAATGTATTTGTATTATAGTGAATGTCTATAAAAGTATTTGTATTGTAGTGGATACATGTGTTTATATTCTAGTGAAAGTCTATCTTTTGGAGAAAAGTTAGGAGGAATTGTCCCTATAAATAGAGGGGTTCTCCTTCATCGTATTTCATCCCATCAAGAGAAATAAGAACTTCTTTCCTTCTCTCTTTCTCTACAATATTATTGTTCTTTCTTTACTATTTTATAACACGTTATCAGCATGAGTCTCTGCCTTGAGCACTCACTTTGAAAGATCTGAGGTAAGAAAAATTAAAATTTATTTTTCGAAAGATGTATTACTTAACCATAGGAGTGATATTCCTTTGGTGATATTGTTGTTCTACGACTCTACTGTCTCAAAATTTGAAGGCCAAGGTATTATTTTTCTCTTTCTTTTAATATGGCTAACCTTACAAAACTTGATTTCGTTGCCCTTCAAAGTTCGGGCAAGAACTACCTTTCATGGGTGTGGGATGTCGAAATTCATATGGATGCAATGGCTCTTGGAGACACCATTAAAAGTGAAAACAAAGCATCAAATCAAGATCATGCTAAGACTATGATCTTCTTGCGTTATCATCTTGATGAAATACTTAAAATTGAATATCTCACGATTAAGGATCCACTTGTTTTGTGGAATAGCCTAAAAGAAAGATATGACCACCTGAAGATGGTCATCCACCTAAAGGCACGATATGATTGGATCCATCAAGACTATAAGTCTGTTCATGAGTATAACTCATCAATATTTAAAATTATTTCTAAGTCGAAACTATGTGGAGAAACTATTAATGATGTTGATATGATTGAATATGTGGTAGTACACAAAATTAATTGAGAGCTCCGGAAGAGCTAATGTATTTTACTACCTGAAGGAATGAAATTATTGTAGTAAGTCTCAAAAGGAAACTTATAAGTTTCAAGGGCATTGAAAAAAGATTGATACTATAAATTATGGGAAGATCTAATATCTTCATGCTACTACAATTGAAGCGGGTTATAAATATTTATGTAAAAGATTACCCGCCGTTTTTTTATTTGTAGTACATAAATATGGGTATGATGATGAAATCACATACGAAAGTAAACTAGAAGTTTACTGAAATAAGTTGGCATAACTAGTTGGCCATCTCGGTTCAAATATGATGCAAAAATAATTGAGAATTCACGTGGCTATATGTTGAAGAAATAATAGATTCTTCAAGAATTCTCCTGTGTTGCTTGTTCTCGTGATGGAATGATCTTGATTAGTTAAGATTGGAATTATATTCCCTAAAATTTTAAAACTTATAAAAGGCTGAATATGGGCCCATTCACCTACCATGTGAACCGTTTGCTAATAGATGCATCTATGGTATGGTCACATGTGTTTTGATATCAATTTGCAATTGATTTTTGTAAGGTTGTTGCTCGAATTATTAAATTAAGAGAATAACTCCAAATTATAAAATCATGTTGATAATGTTGATTTATATCTATGTTGGTTTAGCAAAAATTATACGCCTCTAATTATAGCTAAATCATTGGTTATGTGAATAAAACTCCCAAATAAAATTTGGTATGAGATATGTTTATTTAGCATATAGCAACACTTGAATGCATCAAGACAACAAGGTTCCCCTATCACAATTGGTTCAGGGTCAGGAACTAAATAATTCCATCTAAAAATTTGAATATGTGATATATGATTCAATTGTTCCACCACACGCACAAAAATGGGTCCCCAAATGAGCTTGGGGGGTAAATGTTAGTTTTTCTAACATTAGGGGGAGAAGTGATTAGTCGCTGAAAATTGAGTGTCGGATGAATTATCTAGATCCTCGAAAAAAAAGTGAACTTAAAGTTCAATAGATAATTCACTTGTAAAATATTGCAAATCAATTGCCAGATATATTTGCTAACTCTATTTTATAATTCAGTTGCAAATGCTCCAATGAGAGGTCCTTGAAGGATAGGGTCTATGAGACGCCTGAAGAGTGATAGACCAAACGGTTTCAAATATAGAACTCCTTGAAGAAGGAGAGGAACAAATGATTAAGATGGTCATAATGATGAGGCAAGTGCTTTGAGAAAGCATCACGACATAACACTTCATAAAATCTTGGCAAAGGTTCAGGTACCTAAAAATGACGAAAAATATAGAGATCTCAATAAGTTATGTCACATTGGAACTGATATCAAAATGATCGTCGATGATATCTTTGATAAATACAATGCGCAATATTGTAAAAGATTGTGAGGATATAAATTCTACATCTATTAAAGTATGTTGATTTAGAAATAATTATAAAGTGAAATGATACGTATTGATAAGCGTAAAACTTATTGGCATGTAGTCCAGACACCACAAAATGTCACGCATTTAAATACTAATGAATGTTGTCACTTGATAAAATTTGTATGAAAATAATGAAGGATTCAAAATGCCTAAAGCATTTACAAGTTTCTTTAAACTTGTTCATAATTCTTATATTAGGAAAATCAACTAAGAAAACAACATCGAAGTTTGTTGTACTTGTTATTTATGTTAATGACATAAACCTCATTTCAACTCCAGCAGAGCTTCGAAAGGCAATTGATTATCTAAAGAAGGAATTTGAGATGAAAGATTTTGGAAAGACAAAATTATGTCTTGGTTTACAAATAAAGCATTTGACAAATGGTATCTTTGTTCATCAATTTGTCTATACAGAAAAGGTGTTGAAAAGATTTTATATGGATGGAGCACATCCATTAAGTACTCCGATGGTTGTTCGATCACTTGATGTGAATAAGGATCCATTTCGACCTCAAGAAAAGAATGAGGAAATTCTTGGTCCTAAAGTACCATATCTTAGTGCAATTGGTGCACTATTGTATCTTGCTAACACTACAAGACCTGTTTATAGCCTTTTCGGTTAATTTGTTAGCAAGATATAGTTCTACTCCTACTAGGAGACATTGGAACGGGATCAAACACATAATGCGGTATCTAAAAGGGACTACCGATATGAGCTTATTTTATTCTAGCAATTGCAGTACCGATCTTGCTGGTTATGCCGATGTAGGGCATTTACCTGAACCACATAAAACTCGATCTCAAATTCGTTACGTGTTCATATGTGGAGGTACTGTCATATCTTGGAGATCTACAAAGTAGTCTCTCATAGCTACTTCATCAAATCATGCTGAGATAATAGCTATTCATGAAGCAAGGCGAGAATGTGTGTGGTTCAGGTCCATGATACATCTTATTAGAGAAAAATGTAGTTTGAAATGTGATAAAATACCCATAATTTTATATAAATATAATGCAGCATGCATAACACAACTAAAAGGGAGGATTCATAAAAGGAGATATAACGAAGCATATCTCGCCAAAGTTTTTTTACATACATGAACTCCAAAATAATGGTGATATCAATGTGCAACAGATTCGTTCAAGTGATAATGTGGCTGATTTATTCACCAAATCTCTACCAACTACAACTTTCAAGAAGATGATGCACAAGATTGGGATACAATAATTCAAGGATATTCTCATTAGGGGGAGTTAATACGCGTTGTACTCTTTTTCCCTTACGAGGTTTTGTCCCACTGGGTTTTCCTTGTAAGGTTTTTAATGAGACAGCCAAAATGCATATTATTAGATATGTGTACTCTTTTTCCTTCACTAGATTTTTCCCACTAGGTTTTTTCTAGTAAGGTTTTAACGAGGCACATTATCTATCAAATAGATATTCAAGGGGGAGTGTTATAAATGTATTTGTATTATAGTGAATGTCTATAAAAGTATTTGTATTGTAGTGGATACATGTGTTTATATCATAGTGAAAGTCTATATTTTGGAGAAAAGTTAGGAGGAATTGTCCCTATAAATAGAAGGGTTCTCCTTCATTGTATTTCATCCCATCAAGAGAAATAAGAACTTCTCTCCTTCTCTCTTTCTCTATAATATTATTGCTCTTTCTTTAATATTTTATAACAATTATTAGATTTTTTTTTAAAAATGATCAAAACTTGGCACATCAATCCGGCCTGGCTAACCCGCCAAACACCCTAAACCGAGTAGGAGGCTAGGCCAGACACCCTTTTCCCTCCCTAAAACCCGACCTTTTAACATTAGCTTGGTGCATATTAGGACCAGGTGTGACGTACCCACATATTAATGGGCTGAGTTGGTCCGGATGACACCCTTATTTTATAGAGAAAATTTCGAAAATAACAATAGTTGGAGGCCTAATTACCAAACATAATGATAGTTTGAATAGTGACCAAACTCTGTATCAGTGATATAAAGATTCGTTTTGTATTACGATACATCAACAAATATAGAGTGAATTATTATATCACTGATACAAAGCGAATTTCAAAATATTGTATCACTAATACATATCGAAATTCAAAAATTGTTGCATTACTGATACATGGTGCAAATTCAGAAACTATTGCTATATTTGATAATTTTATTTGATAAATATAATATATAAGTTTGTCTGATTAGGTCATTATCCTTCTTTATGTGTGACATATCCTGATTGTTTTGTAATTAAAATGTTCAGTATTCTTTACGATTTTAATTTCATCAATTACTAAACTTTCTTATAGGAAAGCTATTATGAAATATTACAACATCAAACACAAATTCGAGATGGAATTGATTTTTTTACTGATAAGGTTGATAATGATGTTGATTTCCAAGGATAATTGATGATCCTCATCCTTCTGTCTCACATTCGTTAAGCTTTTTTTTGGTGTGGACATCTTTATTAGTGTTGCAGATATTTTAAACATAGCTATACATACAATTATTATGTGCATTATTCTATTTGTTTTGGACTTGTAAAATATTAATTATATTAACTTCAATTATTTTTAAGTGTATATAATAATTTTTAATGTAATATGCTTGAACAAGGTCTATTTAAAATATAACTTTTTTAATTTAAAAAAATGACGATTACTTTTCAAAGCAAAAATTAATATATAAAATAAAATATTGCGATGAATTTTCTTGGACATTATAAATTGTTTCACTATCAGTTGATCATGAGATATACAATAAGAGAATCATAATGTTAATTATATAAAGTTTTCGTATGCGTTACATTTATTTTTATCATAAGTAATAGTAGTATCATGGAAATGAGATTACAAAGTTATTTCCAAAGCTAAATAACAAATATGCAAAGTAATTTTACTATGGGAGAGAACATGATACATTATTTAAGGGTTCGGAATTAGAAATCTCAGGATGACTCTCATCATAAGCTATCTTCGAGTCACATTTAAATTCTGGTACTCCATCTCTATACCTGCTCTCTAAAATCTTTGAAGAAACGTCATATTGGCTTTCTGCTTCTATTAAATAATCAACACACTTTGAAAGACGAGATAATTCTATTGATGGAGGGTAATATTCTACAATTGACTAATGTCATAGACAATATAAATAAAATCATGCAAATCTGCTCCGATATCATTATCCTATTATAAGTCATTATTGTATTTATTTTTCCTGCGAAGAAAACCAATTACACAATAACGTTAAAAATGTTTCATAAGCACAACTTTGTGAATTTATTTAAAGTAGAAATATAATATCATCAGAAAGTGCACTCGCGTGTATTAGTTACTACTTCAATTGATTCACTAATACAATTTCTCTATTGCATCTAGTACACGAAAATGCAGCAATTTTTTAAACACTTATAGTAAGTGCTGCCATTACCAATTAGAAGATAATTGTGACCTACAATTTCAAGTATAAAGAATGGAGATTTCATATATATTAAGAAGCAAAGTGGCACACGATAATAAACAAACAAGCACAAAAAATACTTAATAAATAATTAAAAGGAGAATAAAAATATTTGTGCTTACCCTTTTTGTTTTTTTATAGGACAACAATGTTGTTTGATTTAAACTGAGGCCTTTTCCAGAAACAAGATTAAAGGTTATAAATAGTTTAGAGCAAGAACTCCATTCCAAAAACGTTCAAAATAAACAAGTTAAAAAGAATTAGAGGAGAAAAAAAGGTCATTTATACTTTTGTGATTTGAAAGACACGGATTAGTTGATCATCAAAAAAGAGCTATCCTTGAATGACTATACGCTGGCTAAACGTGCAGTTACTTATTAGAAGCTTGCAGTGATCCCAGGCACGTTGAGGATCGAGGTATGTAGGAACCAAGGTGTTATTAATCTGCAGGAAGAATTTTCTTTTAGATTTTATAGAAACTAAAAAAGGAGATAAGAGAATTTGGGATTTGTCTCCTTAACCTGCCAAGTATCATATTCTGAATTGATTATAAAAAGTGGAGTCTGAACATATGGAATAACATTTTGAGGGAAGAAGCACTGCACCATCATTAAGGAAAAACTAATGTTACAAGTAGAGAGCAATAATATGAATATAACCTGAGGAGAAAAACTTAAACTCTTATGTACCAGACTCGGTTCCTTAGCAGATGTGCACGATGGAGGCAATTTTTTAGCAGATCCCTGAAAAAAGGAGGTATGAGAAATGTTATAGTAGAGCAAATTTAGAATCTAACTAGCATCTACTGGTTAAGCATGTATACTAAAACAATGAAGATGATGGGACTCATATGTAGGTTAACAACTCTGTTATACATCTCTTGAGTATCAAGAGTACCAGAGATTGTCCTCCTGCATAAATCATGAAATGCTTGAGTTTCAGTGGCATACAAATAAACATAGCAAGAGGAGCTCACCCGTTGATGAAGAAGCCTGCATTTGCAAAGCACTTAACTCTGGCTTTCTCTGGCAGGAAGGTTTTGAACTTGTCGCAGTTCAAGATTGTAGACAATCCCCCTGCTGAAGTTCCAGATAGGATTGCCTGACACATTGCATAAGTAATGGTTTTTCAAGATTTAGCTAATTGGAAGGAAATAAATACCTGTAAAGTACAACTAGTATATAATATGATATGAGACTTTACATTTTCAGCATTGTGCATTCCTTTCTGGGATAAATCATCCATAATGGCTTTGAAGATTCTTGCCCCTCTATAATAAATTTTAGTATCCTAACATTTCAAATCAGAAAAATTATATTGAAGAACAAAATTTCCAATAATAAAGAAGAGATATATATATATGTACAACTCACAGGGTCAACATCTTCAACATCACCAGTGAAAGAGGATCCATCACAATATCTAACCATAACTCTATTCCAGTTGTAAAAATCTACCAACACCAATGTTTACAATAATTAGTAGCCACCCACTAAAATGTTACACATCAGTCACACGAAGAAAAATGTACATTATTAATTTGAAACAAGAGCAATGCACCTGGATTAGCTTTGGAATCGTTATGAAGAATGCCTCCAAATGAATACGTAGGTGGTGTCTGCAACAGCATCTTCGTGGAAGAACCTAACTTGTCATTTGAACGATCATAGCAACTGGAGTTACTGTCGCACCAGCCACCTCCCTGAAGATATGAATGTGTTAATTTCCAGAGTTAAACAAAGCGTATTATAAGAAAACTAAATAAAAATTAGAAGAAGAATTAAATAATGTAATTAACAAACGTCAATGGGGAGGATCCAGCTGCGAAATCCGGTACCATATCCCATATCCAGATGATATGCAGGTGGACTCCCGTCAAGGCACACTGCATGTTGAAATGTAATAATTAGTAAACAAGTTTGCCTGTTTTCTGTTAATAATGTATTTTGCAGTCTTAAGTGTTTTACCAGCGCCTTGAGCAGTGGCGCTGTGAAGTATGGTGATGTTAACTTCCGGTTCATTTACTGCCATAATACTTGTCAGCAATGCTGACAGTGCTAACAAAGCTAACCAAAAGTTTGTCATCCTGCAAAAAGTTTTCAAGTAAGCAATTGTTGGTTCTGTGCTTTAATTTGTTTATTTAGATTATATATGAAACCTCCATGCATAGGGCCAATAGTGACAAATAAAAATACAACACAAAAATGGAGAACACCCCTAGCAAGAAAACCAGAAACAGGGGAGAAGCAACACTAAATGACCAATATTACTTATGAAATAGTTAAAATCCATATTTGTGTAAGACATTGGCGTGTTTTAGTAAAAAAAAAAATGAACAAGAGATCACAATATAATTATAAACGAAGAAAAATTAAAAAAGATACACAAAATGGATTATTGAAAGAATACTTGTTGTTATCCTTCTTCTTCTTCTTCTTAAAAGCGAAAGAAATAAAGGAGAAAGAAAAAGCTGATGAATAGACTTAATTAGAAGTATAGATGAATGAGCTAGTTTAACTTCACCTCTATTTATAAGCAAACAGCCTGATGAGTAAACTGCTTATTTTAATTTATTTAAATTCCCAAAAACTATTTTATCATATTATGCTTAAAGGTGTGATACAAACCAACAGTGACAGATTTAATATGCTTGAAAAGTACTTCCAGAGTTACTCCTTTCCAAATTAATTGTCATGTTGCACCTTCAAATTCAATTTAATTAATATTCAAAATTAAATTAAATTAAATCAAATTAATATTTTATGATTAGAATTTAGATATTTAATAAAAAATACTATAAGTTTTAATTTCTTTTAATGTCAATTTAAAAAATACGTCATTTGGATTGGTAAGGTAGCTCCGGTCCCACTTACTTGTATTTATCCTTGTTAAGAATTATTTATTTATTTATTTATTACAAACAAATATTTCATAAATTTTAGAGGCTGATAACGCTCGTGAGTAATATTATTATCTAAATGACATTACAAAGATAATATTTTTCTCAAAGCAAATAACAAAAATGCGAAGTGATATTACTACGGGGGAGCACAAGACACATTATTAAAGGATTTGGAATTAGAGACCTCAGGATGATTTTCATCGTAAAACGATTTGGCGTCACAGTAAAATGGTGGTACTCCATCTCTACATTGTCTTTCTAATTCACGATGAGGAGTAATCTCGAAAGCTGTTGCCATTGTTAAATAATCAATGCACTCCATAACACAATCTTCTTCGACTGAGGGAGGATATGTTCTACAATTAATTAATGTCATAAATAATATGAAGAAAAACACACAAAACTGCTTCAGTGCCACCTTCTGATTACAAGTCATCCTTGTATTTATATTTCCTGAGGTGTGAGGAGAAACAATTATCAATTAGTAACATTTTATCAAAAACAATGCACTCTATCATGTGTATAGATTACCTCTTCAATGTTGATATTAGGCCAAACTTGTAAAATGTAAAGCATTAAGCATTTAAGGAAATCCTCTTAAAAATATATAATGGGTAATATTATCAAATAAACTTTTTGATTAAGTAATTAATTTAACTTTTTTAAAGACAAAAATTCACTTATTTTGAATAGGACAAAATATAAGACCTTTTCAACCAATAAATTTCAATTGTAGAAAATGGATATTGTTTTAAATATAGCACAAATATTAAGAAGCGAAGAGGCACACAACAAACAAACAATTAAACACAATTAAGGAGAACAAAAATGAATAGCTTACCCCTATCTTTTGAGTTTTGATAGCAGAAAAATGTTTTACCTTTTCTCAATACAAGGGGTTGTGAGGTATAAATAGAGAGAGCAATTAATGAATGGAATTGAATTTAAAAGCTCATAAGTTCAGATGCATGTATTAATCAATCTCTCTACATTTTCTTCGTTTCAATAGTACTGACATTAATTAATGAAGTCTCGTTAATTAATATTCACTTCGTCTATTTTAATTGGGCATTTAAACATAAAAATTGTGGCATTAAAAAAAATGAATATAAATTAAAATTATTTTTAAATTTTTGAAAGTGATTTAAAATAAAAATTATAAGAACAACTTTTTAGAATTTTTTGAATTCCAGAAAGTTGAATTTCAAAAAGTTATAACAATTTTATGTTTAAATAACTTTTTGAAAAAAAATCTAAGAAAAAATGAAAAATTTATTGCCAAACGGGCACCCTGTCGATTAAGGTTTGAGTATACTATTAAGAACACATTAAAATTAAGATGTAATTTATTAAATTTTTCTTATTTATTTGTTGTTTTTCTCTGACTATTACTAATTGTTATTATTGGAAAGTGGGTATAACTATCAATTTTGACCTTCTTAATAGCAAGCGTAAGATTAGAGAAATAATAATTAATTATGTCTTGATAAAACAATAATTATTATGAGAGATTTTCTTTTACTAAGAGAAACACTTAAAAATTAAAATTTGATGAAGGGAGAAGAAGAAAATATTTGTTGACAATTCATTATTAATTTTCTTGTCAAACCTTATACAACTTCTTGTTAATTGAGAAGAGGAGAAATCTTTCTGGGACTACGGTAAACAAAATCAATATTAACGTTAAATTAATTTGTTTATTCAATAAATTTTTTGTCTACCTACTTACTTTTTATTTCCTTTTAATAAAGTCAAAAAAGAAAGTTAGTTTTGTCAGCGAAAAAACTATAAAAGAAGTAAATTTTTCATTCAATGATTTGTATTGGATCAGTTCACAACTAGAATTTCATGAAGTTCACTAATTAAACTTGCAATCTCTAGCACAAGGGTATGAATTTATATATTAGAGCTCCACTCTCTCAAAGTACCAATCTGCAATAGCTTCACCAATTGTCTACAAAACATAAACGTTACAACAAAGTATGTTATGAACTAAATAAAGGTGCATGCATATATTCAAAATTTATATGGATTAAAAAAAAACATTAGTACCTTATTGCATAATCTTGGAGAGTTAGCACCAAACCAATATCTCCTCCATTGAATTTGGCCATGGGAATAACAAGAGGTTATGAAATAACCCCTCGTAAAAGAAGGGGTTAGTCCCAAGAATACCTTCAAAAATTCCATTCCATAACCTATATTTAAAATAAAACAAAAGGAATTAAAGGAGAAAGCCATTAATTATTTTCACTACTAAAAAGTTATTATTTTCCCACTGATTTCTCATTGAAAAATATCAAGTGACTATTTTCACGGATAATCGTGGGAAAAAAAATAATAGTGTTTTTATATGAAAAAATCATGGAATTTCCCGCTATTTCAGTGGAAAACTATTATATATCATGCATTTTCCCGGTGAACAAGCTAGATGAAAAATGAGTAGAAAAATCACATCTTATAATATAAATTTTTCATTAATTTGGGTGGAAAAGATCTTTATTTCTAGTAGTATCTTATGTGATCGGAAGTTATGTATTATAAGTTAATCAAACCTTTAATAATTATAAGCTGGCTAAGTGTGCAATTGCTTATTTGACTCCGACAGTCTTTCCAGGCATGTTGAGGATCGAGGTATTCAGGAACCAAAATGTTACTAATCTGAAGTTAGTGTTTCCAATCATCACAAGGAAAAATCAGATTTTAGATTAAAAAATAAAGAAGAAAAAGATTGTCGTATGTATTCTTGACCTACCAAGAGTCATAAGCTGAATTGATAAAAAAAAGTGGAGCCTGAATGTATGGAACAACATTCTGAGGAAAAAAGCACTGCACCATCATCAACGAAAACTAATGTTATTAGAAGGTAATATAATTATACCATAAAAAAATATTTTTTGTTTCAGAAACTTAAAAGTCTTACCAGACTTGGTTCCATTATATATGTGCAAGATGAAGGCAAATTCTTGGCCGATCCCTTAAATAAGAGAAAAAAGAATTAATAAAGCAAATGAGAATTTTAAGTTGCATCCAGCTACTGCTTAAATATATTTGGGACTTACATGTAAAGTAACAATTTTTTGATACTCATCTTGTATATCATAAGTACCAGAGATTGTCTTCCTACATAAATCATTAAAGATGGCAATTGAAGAGACTAAATTATATAATAGTGAAATTACCATAACATATTTTTTCTTGAGATAGATTAAATTAATGTGTAACATGAAGAGCTCACGGATTAACAAAGAAGCCCGCATCAGCAACACACTTTACTCTGGCATTTTCAGGTAGGAGGGATTTGAATTTGTCGCAATTCAATATTGTTGCCAATCCTCCTGTTGAAGTCTCGCTTAAGATTGCCTAAACATTTGGAAAAAAAAAATTGTAAAGTATTAACAGTATTGTGACTTGTGCTGTATATATATGGAGTAAATTTAGTTAATTTAATTACATTTTCAACATTGTACATTTTTTTCTGAGATAAATCATCCATAATGTCTTTGAAGATTCTTGCCCCTCTATAATAAACTTTGGTATCCTAACATTTCAAATTAGACAATTAATTATAATGCAAGTAATTTGATTTGCTTTGCTATTTTGGTAAGTGGGTATTGTGCTTTTGGGTTTTATTTATTTGGGCGATTTTTATTTTTCAATCTCGTGCTTCAATTATAGGGATTTCGATTAAATTTTGTAAAAAAAATTGGTTCTTGAGTTAATTGAAAGTTGTATTCAAGATCAAATCAAACAATTTTGAGTTTTTAAAATTGCAAATAGGAGATTGATTTGGTTAGCAGATTTGGAGTGCATGTGATGCTTTTTGGGTTTAATATCAATCTGGGTGTTTTTCTTTTCTAATTTCTTCTTCAATTTTTTGAGCAATTTTTTTTTTTTAATTTTCAAAATGAAGACGAAAGGTTTCAAAAAATGAAGAAGAAGATGATGGGTGTTAGGTCTTTAGAGGATCGGTATTGAAAATGGACGGGGATGAGGTTTCATAGGTAATAATAGGTTGGGTTAAAAATTTTGTGAATTTTAAATGGTCACGGATCGGGTAGATTTAGGTTAGATGGGTAGTTTAATATGTGAGTTTTTTAATTGATGGCTCATCACATGTCCAATCTGGTATTGTAAAAATCAGATATTGGGTAAGTTAAAAAATAATGGCATAGATGACCCATTTGCGTAACGGCAGTGGATAAATGAGCCAAACTTTTAATGGATGACATGAATAAGCCTTTTCCTAAAGTTGGATGGCATATCTGAACTTTTTCCCAAAAGAAATTATATCTTAAGATATAAATAAGAATAAAATAGTTTAAAACCCTTTTTAAGTATAATATTTTCTTAATAGACGTATAAATAAAAACATGATAAATATTTTGAGACGAAGAAAGTAGGATATAAATAAACAGAGAGTGCAACTAATAGATGGGATTAGACATGCTGCCCACTTTATTACAAACAAACATTTCATAAATTTTAGAGGCTGAGAACGCTCATAAGTAATATTATTATCGAAATGACATTACAAAGATAATATTTTTCTCAAAACAAATAAGAAAATGCGAAGTGATATTAATACGGGGGAACACAAGGCACATTATTAAAGGGTTTGGAATTAGAGACCTCGGGATGATTTATATCATAAAACAATTTGGCGTCACAGTAAAATTGTGGTACTCCATCTCTACATCGTCTTTCTAATTCACGATGAGGAGTAATCTCGAAAGCTGTTGTCATTTTTAAATAATCAATGCACTCCATAATACAATCTTCTTCGACTGAGGGAGGATATGTTCTACAATTAATTAATGGCATAAATAATATGAAGAACAACACACAAATCTTCTCCAATGCCACCTTCTGATTACAAGTCATCCTTGTGTTTATATTTCCTGAGGTGTGAGGAGAAACAATTATCAATTAGTAATATTTTATCAAAAACAATGCACTCTATCGTGTGTATAGGTTACCTCTTCAATGTTGAAATTAGGCCAAACTTGTAAAATGTAAAGCATTAAGCATTTAAGGAAATCCTCTTTAAAAATATATAATGGGTAATATTATCAAATAAACTTTTTGATTAAGTAATTAATTTAACTTTTTTAAAGATAAAAATTCACTTATTTTGAATAGGACAAAATATAAGACCTTTTCAACCAACAAATTTCAATTGTAGCTAAATATAGCACAAATATTAAGAAGCGAAGAGGCAGACAACAAACAAACAATTAAACACAATTAAGGAGAACAAAAAAGAATAGCTTACCCTATCTTTTGAGTTTTGATAGCAGAAAAATATTTTACCTTTTCTCAATACAAGGGGTTGCGAGGTATAAATAGAGAGAGCAATTAATGGAAGGAATTGAATTAAAAAGCTCATAAGTTCAGATACATGTATCAATCAATCTCTCTACACTTCCTTTGTTTCAATGGTACTGACATTAATTAATGAAGTCTCGTTAATTAATATTCACTTTGTCTATTTTAATTGAGCATTTAAACATAAAAATTGTGGCATTTTAAAAAAATAAATATGAACAAATTAAACAATTTTGACCTTCTTAATAGCTAGCGTAAGATTAGAGAAATAATAATTAATTATGTCTTGATAAAACAATAATTATTATGAGAGATTTTCTTTTACTAAGAGAAACACTTAAAAATTAAAATTTGATGAAGGGAGAAGAAGAAAATATTTGTTGACAATTCATTATTAATCTTCTAGTCAAACCTTATACAGTTTCCTGGGACTACGGTAAACAAAATTAAAATTAATTTATTTCTTCAATAAATTTTTAGTCTACCTATTTATTTTTTATTTCCTTTTAATAAAGTTATAAAAGAAAGTCAATTTTGTCAGCAAAAAGAACTATAAAAGAAGTTAACTTTTCATTCAATGATTTGTATTGGATCAGTTTACAACTATAATTTCATGAAGTTCACTAACTAAACTTGCAATCTCTAGCACAAGGGTATGGATCTATATATTGGAGCTCCGCTCTCTCAAAGTACCAATCTGCAACAGCTTCACCAATTGTCTACAAAATATAAACGTTACAACAAAGTATGTTATGAACTAAATAAAAATACATGCATGTATTCAAAATTTATATAAATTAAAAAAAAAAATATTAGTACCTTATTGCATAATCTTAGAGAGTTAGCACCAAACCAATAACTCGTCCGTTGAATTTGACCATGGGAATAACAAGAGGTTATGAAATAACCCCTCGTAAAAGAAGGGGTTAGTCCCAAGAATACCTTCAAAAATTCCATTCCATAACCTATATTTAAAATAAAACAAAAGGAATTAAAGGAGAAAAAGAGCCATTTCACTACTAAAAAGTTATTATTTTTCACTGATTTCTCACTGAAAAATATCAAGTTACTATTCCCACGGATAATCGTAGGAAAAGAAAAAAAATAGTGTTTTTACATGAAAAAAATCATGAAATTTCCCGCTATTTCTGTGAAAAATTATTTTCTATCATGCATTTTCCCAATGAACAAGCTATGTGGAAAATGAGTAGAAAAATCACATCTTATAACATAAATTTTTTCATTGATTTGCGGTGAAAAAAAATCATTTATTTCTAGTAGTACCTTATGTGATCAGAAGTTATGTATTATAAGTTAATCCAACCTTTAATAATTATAAGCTGGCTAAGTGTGCAATTGTTTATTTGACTCCGACAATCTTTCCAGGCATGTTGAGGATCGAGGTATTCGGGAACCAAAATGTTACTAACCTGAAGTTAGTGTTTCCAATCATCACAAGGAAAAGTGAGATTTTAGATTAAAAAAAAATAAAGAAGAAAAAGATTGTCGTATGTATTCTTGACCTGCCAAGAGTCATAAGCTGAATTGATAATAAAAAGTGGAGTCTGAATGTATGGAACAACATTCTGAGGGAAAAAGCACTGCACCATAATCAATGAAAACTAATGTTATTAGAAGGTAATATAATTATACCATAAAAAAATATTTTTTGTTTCAGAAACTTAAAAGTCTTACCAGACTTGGTTCCATTATATATGTGCAAGATGAAGGCAAATTCTTGGCCGATCCCTTAAATAACAGAAAAAAAAATTAATAAAGCAAATGAGAATTTTAAGTTGCATCCAGCTACTGCTTAAATATATTTGGGACTTACATGTAAAGTAACAATTTTTTGATACTCATCTTGTATATCATAAGTACCAGAGATTGTCATCCTACATAAATCATCAAAGATGGCAATGGAAGAGACTAATTATATAATAGTGAAATTACCAGAACATATTTTTTCTTGGGATTGATTAAATTAATGTGTAACATGAAGAGCTCACGCATTAATGAAGAAGCCCGCATCAGCAACACACTTTACTCTAGCATTTTCAGGCAGGAGGGATTTGAATTTGTCGCAATTCAATATTGTTGCCAATCCTCCCGCTGAAGTCCCGCTTAGGATTGCCTAAACATTTGAAAAAAAATATTGTAAAGTATTAACGGTATTGTGACTTGTACTCTATATATATGAAGTTAGTCAATTAGGAGTAAATTTAGTTAATTTAATTACATTTTCAGCACTGTGCATTCCTTTCTGCAATAAATCTTCCATAATAGCTTTGAAGATTCTTGCTCCTCTGTAATAAACTTTGGTATCCTAACATTTCAAATCAGACAATTAGTTATAAAGCATAACAAATTTTTCAAGAGAAGAGATTTATATGTACAACTTACAGGGTCGACATATTCAACATCACCGGTGAAAGAGGATCCATCACAATATCTAACCCTGACTCTATTCCAGTTGTAAAAATCTACCAACTCCAATAATGTTTACAATAAGTAGTAGCCGCTAAAAAGCTACGCATTTTAAAACAAAAGAAGGCAAGAAAATAGAGCTTCACCTGGGTTTATTGTAGGGTCGTTATGGAGAATGCCTGAAAATGTAGCTTGTGGCTGCAATTCCATTATCCTGGAAGAACCAAACTCTCCATTTGAACGATCATGGCAATTTTTGACGCTATAACACCAGCCACCTCCCTAAGATATGAATATTTTATAGAGTTAGCAGAGCATATTATAAGAAAATATATTTATCTTATAATAATAAGAAGAAGAATTAAAGGTGACAAACATCAATGGCGAGGATCCAGCTGCGAAGACCGGTACCATATCCCATATCCAGATGATATGCTGGTGGACTTCCATCAAGGCAAACTGCATGTTGAAATAAAATAGTTAGTAAACATGTCTGCCTTGTTTTCTGTTAATAATGTATTTTACCAGCGCCTTGAGCAGTCGCGCTGTGAATTATGGTGATGTTGACTTTCAGTTCTTTTACTGCCATAATACTTGTCAGCAATGCTGACAATGCTAACAAAGCTAACCAAAAGTTTGTCATCCTGCAAAATTTTCAAGTAATTAGCAATTATTCAACATAGGGCCAAGAGTGACAAATAAAAATGGTCAGCAAGAAAATGAGAAACAGGGGAGAAGCAAGAAAGAATCTGCAAAATCAAAATCAATAAAAACAATTTGTGTTTTAATTAAAACAGTGAATAAGAGATAATAATTGTGTACTATGAAGGAAATTAAACAAAAAGAAACAGATATATACAAAGGATCAATGAAAGAATACTTGTTGTTATCGGCAACAATATCTTCTTCTTCTCTTAAAGGCGAAAGCAAACAATGTTTATGAGTAGACTTTGCAAGTAAGAGATGACTGAGCTGATATTAGTTCAAGCTCTATTTATAAGCAAAACATCCTTCCCTGCTTTTCTTTTTCTTTTTTAAATTTTCTCAAAAATTCTTTTATATATTTATATTTTGCTCAAAGGTGATATACAAACTAATATTTACAATTGTATATTAACGGAAATTTTTTCAATTTATCAATAAAATCCATATATAGTAAGGAAGTAAATAATGATAAGAAAAGCTATAGTTGTTAGTTCAATTAATGTTTTAGGTACATATATCCTATAAAGGGGTCTGACTTATGTAATGCTACTGCATTAGCCATTCATTTTTTAAGCAAACAATTTATTACAAAAGGATCACCCTATGTAAAGTAAATTATCTTGACATTGACCAGCCTCTTCATATTGTTAATTCAAGAATTCACTTTTTAAGTAATAATAATTCACTATTTAGACATTTATTTTTTTGCACAACATGTGACTGTGCTCACTGCTCACCCACAGTCAATAAATAATTGTATTTATGGAAATGGAATTTTGTCAGCATCTCTCTTTGTTATCCGGCATTCCCAAATTGTCTCCTCTTTCATTAATGCTTTCTGTGTTTAATCTATTTAATTTACTTTATTTTTTAATCCGTTACAAAAAAAAAATATCAACAAGTAAACAGAAAGCGATAGAAAAGAATAAAGTATTGTGCCAATTCTTTTTTTTTATATAGGTGAAATTCTTTAATTTTAACTTTTAATACAATATATTTAAGATTATAATATTTAAATTTTTTTTTTATTTTTTAAACTTCGTACAAGTTAAAATCAAAAAAATAAGTTAAAGCTGGATGAGTAATTAAGTGATTGCCTTTCATTGTCACATAAATTACTGCTACACCACATTACATGTGCAGTTAAAATGTAAACGTCAAACACTATATATGTGCCATCATTAATTATGAATTAACGAATTACTGTCTCCTACTATGTGCTGCTCTACTTTAAAAGTAACTTTCATGCAATGATTTATTGTGAATCACCGTTCTAAAAATAATGATTTTACTGTGAATGAATTTGAAGAAGTTGCATACATAAAACAAGAAAAATTAGTGTAATATTATGGGCCGTCCATAAATTTTGAATTATAGGGACATCAGACATTTCTCCAAGTTTGATATTAAGGAAGTAATCTTAATCAACCAAGAAGGACGTTAATTATTAATCATAGGTTGATGTCTCTGTTATTTTGTTTTGCCACCTAATTACTTAGTTATTGTGATTAGACTTTATTAGAAGCGATGAATGAGCTAGTTTGAAGAAGGAATTAAACTGGAATGAGCTTTCATTAACAGCAAAGAGAATGATACAAGAGAAAAATGAATTAATTGAAGAATCTCCCTATGATATCGTTGTTATATACACTATCTAACCGACTTCAATTCAGTTAGTTGTTTCTAACTAACACTGCTAACATCACACTTAATCACTAACCGTAACTAACTTAACTAACTCCAATTAACTAACTGCCATTTAGTTGAGTTAAGCTAAGTAACTGCCCCTACTTCATCACTCCCCTCAAGCTGGCATGTGTAAATACATTCAAGATGCCCAACTTGGAAACTAAATACTCATGTTGTGGCCTGCATAACCCTTTTGTCATAATATCAGCTTGCTGCTCCTGTGTCTATATATATAATGGTCTAATCAGTCCTCCCGAATTTTTTCTCTGATGAAATAGCAATCTATTTCTATGTGCTTTGTTCTCTCATGGAACACTGAATTTGCTGCTATCTGCAAAGCTGCCTTGATGTCACAAAATAAATCTACTGGCATATCTAACTCCTACCCCAGTTCTTTGTATAAGGCAGTGATCCAAACCAATTCTGAAACAACAGAAGCCATACTCTTGTACTTTGATTCTGTTGAATTCCTTGTGACAATTGTCTGCCTCTTTGACTTCCATGATATTAAAGAATCTCCACGCTTGATCATAAAACCTGTAACAGATCTTCTTGTGTTAGGACATGAAACCCAATCTGCATCACAAAAGGCCACCAACTTGTTTTCCTGTCTGCTGCTCATTAGAACTCCCATACCAAGTTCTCTCTTCACATACCTCACTACTCTAAGTGTTGCCTCCATGTGTGATTTCTTAGGACTCTGCATAAACTGATTTGATGTTTGAACTGCAAAAGCAATGTCAGGTGTAGTTAATGTCAGGTACAACAATCTTCCAATCAGTCTTTGGTATGATCCGACATCTGTTAAGATAGGATCGTCTATATTGCCTATTACTTTATCCATTTCTGTTGTTGTCATCTTGAGATTACTATCCAGTGGTGTCCATGATGACTTAGCTGCAGTCAGCCCCATTTCTTCTATCAATTTCTAAGCATATTTTCGTTGATTCATTAATTTTCCTCTTGAAGATCTACTGAACTCAATCCCCAAGAAGTATCTAAGAATACCAAGATCCTTAATCTTGAACTTGGCATGTAGCTCCTATTTAGTCTGCTCAATCAATGCCAAATAATTGCCAGCTATTAACATATCATCCACATACATCAATATCACCACAATCTGCTTAGAGTGTCTTTTGATGAACAAGTAATGATCTAAACCACTTTGCATAAAACCATATTCAATCAATGCATCTGTAAATTTGATATTCCATTATCTACTAGCCTGCTTAAGTCCATAGATGGATTTGACTAGCCTACACACTAAACCTGTGGTTCTCCCCCTGGCTAGAAAAACCCTTAGGCAAAGACATATAAAATTCTTCATGTAAGTTACCTTGAAGAAAACATTATAGGCATCCATTTGATGAATGTGCCAACCAGAAACAACAACAATATATAATACACTTCTGACAGTCACAATCTTCACAACTGGGGAGAAAGTGTCTTGATAATCAAGACCAGCCCTCTGATTGTAGCCCTTGAAAACTAATCTTGCCTTGTACCTTTCAATTTCTCCATGGGCCTTGAATTTTATAAACTCACTTGCATTCAATAGGTACTTTTCCAGGTGGTAAGGACTCTAATCTCCATGTGTTATTAGCTTTAAGTGCCTGAATTTATTCCTTCATAGTGGTGATCCGTTTGGGGTTTGAACATGCCTCAGAATAAGATCTAGGCTCAACAATGCAAGAAAAGGCAGTAAGGAAAGACTGATAGTGGGAAGATATGTTGGCATAGACGAGAGATTGTGAAAGGGGATAAAGAGTAGAGGTTGAGGCATTCATGATGAAATCAGTCATCCAAGTAGGTCGTTTCCTAGTTCTAGTGGATTGTCTATTGTTACTTGGCATTGAGACTGGAGAATGAACAACAGAAGGAACAACTGATGGAACAGGAGCATCAGGAATGGGAAGAACTTGATGAGAGTCAGAATGTATATGAGGTGGTGGAGCAGCAGGATGGGCAGGAACATCAACGAAATCTGAGAATACATCTGGAAAAATAGGAGAGGCAGACTGATCTTGAAAAGGAAAAACATCCTCTTTAAAACTCACATCTCTGGAGATAAAAGAAATTTCTGAGCAACCAAATCATATAGGATATAGCCTTTGGTAACATCTGAGTAACCCATGTGTACAACAGGGATAGCCCTAGCCTTAAGTTTGTCGCCAACAGAAAAAAGTTTTGCATAGCACAAACAACCCATGATTCTGAAATGATCAATGGATCCCGAGCAACCATGGAAAACATCAAATGGAGTCTTCCCATTCAAAAACACAGTAGGCAGTCTATTCATCATATAAACAACGCCAAAAACACAGTGTCCCCAAAACTTTAAAGGAATGGAACCTTGAAATCTAATAGCTCTTGCTAATTCTAAAATATATATGTGTTTTCTTTCCACCACCCCATTTTGTTGCGGGGTGTAGATACAAGATCTTTGATGTACAATCCCATGTGAGGTGAATAAAGTCTCACAAGTGGAATTAACCAACTCTGTTCCACTATCTGATCTTAGAACCTTAATATGTTTCCCAAACTCTAGTGACATCAACTGTATGAAATTCCTAACATCAGATTTTAGTTTTAGCAAATAGACCCAAGTCATACGAGAATAGTCATCCATAATAATTAGAAACAGTTTATTACCATCAAAAGTTGGAATATAAAATAGACCCCATACATCCAAATGTAGTAAATAAAAAACAGAAGTGGATCTAGTTTCACTAGTACGAAAAGATAATCTAGTTTGCTTAGCCAGTGGAAAAATCTCACAACTATCTAGTGCTTGTTTACATTCATGATGATCAAGTCCTAATAGTTATTTCATTGCTCCAACAGATGCATGACCCATTCTCTTATGCCACAAAAGAATGTCTAGCTTATTCCTTGTTGCAATCGATTCCCTCGTGGACACATCATTATTCCCTGATCCTTTATGTTCAAGCAAATAAAGTCCCTCCTTTTCTTCACCAATATCCAACACCTTCCCATTTGAGAGGTCCTGGAATATGCAAAAGTTAGGGAAAAAATTTACTGAACACTGCAGTTCCTTAGTAATCCTGGATAGTAAAAATAAATTGTATATAAAATCTGAAATATACAAAACATTACTCACATATATTCAATCTATAATATCAGAACAACCAATATGTGAAACATCTACTGTCCTTCCATCAGGTAGATAAACATTTTTATTACTGACAACAACAGATTTCTTTGCATCATTTAGTATACTTCTATTAGAGATCATATGATTAGTTGCTCCAGTGTATGCTATCCATTCTTTTTTGCTATGATTCATAGAATTAGAGGTACTATCCATGGTTTGATCATTTGTCACATGTAAAGCATAGATATTACCTCCCATATTTGTTGACTCTAACTGCTGGATTACATTTGCTGACTTTTCTGGCTTGTTCTCTTTATCCATGATTCTTTTAAACTGGTTGTAATGTTGTGGATTATCCATGTGTTGCATCATCTGATTGTACTGATGCTATGAGTAATTAGAAGGTCCTGGTATGCACCAACCACTTGCATTACCTCTGTGTCCTCCATAACCATCACATCCTGTCCCATTGTAAGCTTCAACACATGCTGCTCTATTATGTATGTGGTCACATTGTGATCTTCCATATTCACCCCTTACATTATGAGCATACCCCTTATTCTCTCCTCCTCTAATGTTAGAACCATAATTATGTCCAGACTTCTTTCTAAATTTGAAGTCAGAAGGATATCCAATTAAACGATAGCAATCATCCTTAGTGTGTCCCATCATTTTGCAGTGATCACATTGTGCATTCCAATATGAGAGCAGTATTCTTTGTGCTTACTGCTGGTCCTGCAGAATTTTCCATCATTTGCTGACTTTTCCTCTCAATCATCATGGAATAAGCTTGGTTTATCGAAGGCAGTGGTATCAACATGAGTATTTGTCCTCAAGCTTGTTCATAGGACTCATTAAGACCCATTAAACTGCATAAGTTTCCGTCTCTTCACAAACTCCATAAAATCCCTTGTTTCTCACAATCATAACCAGGAAAAGACGCCAAACAATCAAATTCTACCCAAAGCAAACGCAATTTAGTAAAATACTCCACTATGCTACCGGCACCTTGAGTCATAGATGCGATCTCTCTGTGAAGCTGAAAAATCCTCGATCCATTTTCTTTATCGAATTGCTCCTTGAGATCTCTCCAAACTGAACATGCATCCGTGGAATAGACAATTTCACGCAGTAGCTCTTTAGATACATAATTCATGATCCATGACAGAACAATTGCATTACATCGTTCCCATAGATCCGTGAGATTTGTACAAAAATTCTCCTTCCTGCATCTTCCATCGATCGACCCTAACTTGTCTCTTCCAAGTATGGCAATTCTCATCGACCGGTTAGAGGATAATTGCGGAGGAATCTTAGTAACTTATGCCTGTTTGGCCGCGCTTTTGAGACGCCAACAGTGTTTAACTTTTCTAAAAAGTGTTTATGTTAAAAAAATGAGGTGTTTGGGCATGCTTTTGAGAGAAAATAAATACTTTTAGGGAGCAACATAAATTGTTTTTTAAAAGCTAAAAAAGCAGCTTCTACCAAAAAACACTTATTTAAAAAACACTTTGGACAAAAATACACTTAGAAGCACTTTTCAAATGTTTGGTCAAACATTAATTGCTGCTCAAAAATGTTTTTCAAATTTATTGGCCAAACACATATTGTTCTCACCAAAATTTCTTTTTTGATCACTTTTTTAAAAACACACACATCAAGATAAGCTGATTTTAGAAGATTGGCCAAACAGGTCTTGATTGGCTATATGAACTTTTACCTTATTGGTGAGAATTCGAATTCCCACCTTGTAATTCCCTCTCCATTTCTTCCTTTCCCTACCCCCAATTGTTTCTTTTAAAAAAAAAAAGAAAAGAAATAATTGTGACCTACAATTTCAAGTATAAAGAATAGAGATTCCATAAATAGTGAAGCACATATTTAAGAGGCAAAGAGGCACACAATAATAAACAAACAAACACAAAATATACTAAATAAATAAATATATAAAAGCAGAATAAAATATCTATGCTTACCCTTTTATTTTTGATAGTGTATAACAATATTTTGGTTTAAACTGAGGCCTTTTCCAAAGATAAGTTAAAGGTTATTAATAGATTAGAGCAATTAATAAAATTTAGAGATGTAACGCATCCAAACGTGACAATTGTCCTATGAAGACTCGTTTTCGCTACGGCTTCGGTGGGTTCTCTTTACCAAGATACTGCCTATAATCGCCAGGTCATTCTTCAACAGGCAAGCAGTCAGAGCCCTGACTCCTATTAAGGCTGAAAAGGTTCATGAATTCAGTACGTCCCAATTCACCCAACTGTTTCAGGAAATATATTAATGAAATTTCATTAATATAAAAAATTATTTGTTGATAGCTTAGTAATATCACACACTTTTGAAAACAAAATTAAAAATGATGGTAGCTAGGGGTGTTTACTATTTTGTGAAAAATTAAATTAAACTGTAAATCGAATTAACATCGATTTTAAAAAATCGACATATGATTTGGTTTTTTAATTTTAAAAATTGATAATATTTGATTTGGTTTTAGTTCTAATTAAAAAAAATAAAGAAATAACTAAATCAAACCGATAAATTTTATGATTATTTTAATATATTTTATATTAGTTTTTCATAAGTAACACTAAATATTTTATACGTTTTAATTATTAATTTGATTTTAGTATATATTATTGGGTGAAAATTGTTTTCACCCCTTAACTTTGTTCTAAAAATCAAACATCCCCCTCAACTTTGAACAATAGGCATTTTCCCCTTTTTATCCTAATTGACTTTTTAAAATATCTGTTTTACCCTTACATTATCAACTTTATCTTCTTCTTTTTACTTCTTTAAAATCATAATATTTTTTTGATCTATGTAACAATTTCTTTAATAAAAAAGATAAATATTAAATTTTGAAATATAATAAAATAAAAAATATTAATTGAATATATAAGTTAATGACGTTCTATAATGAAGTAAATTAGCAGAATAAAAAAGTAATTTTATTAATAATAATCAAAGCTCTAATATTTATTTATACAAGTGAAAATAAAAAGTAATAATAATTTTATAAATATATTTCAATGCATGAAGTATAAAAAATTAATAAAATAAAGACAAATTTAAAGATTATTTGTTTGTAATATAAATTAATTTTAGATTATAATTTATGAAATATTTTATTAATAACAATCAATTTATTTATTTATATAGACAATAGAGGATAAGAAAGAGGAGAAACATAAATACACACACATGCGTGCACATACGTATACTATACACATTTAACACATATAATATTTTAATAACAATAATAAAAAAAACAAATAGCATTAGATTTTATGACAAACTTATAGAAGTATTATTCTATATATAATGTTAGTGAATTTAAATAAGAAACTAAAAATCTAGGTTAAAAGATAAATATTATATGTAATGTAAAAATGTATTACATAAATGGACCATTAAAAATAACGAGGGTAAAACGGATATTTTAAAAAGTCAATTAGGATAAATGTAACATCCCAAAAGTCCCTAAGATCAGACCCTAGACTTGAAGCTGAAAACCAGCTGGAGTGAAATTTTTTTCCACAGAACGAGTCCTATGATGACCCGTTATGAGAGACTATAAGTCATGGTCAGACTCGTGGTGAGCAGTGTCGTCTTCTTTCTAAGTACCAATGACCATGACTCAAAATGAGTCATAGCGCATGATGACAACTCATTAAGAGGGTCGTCCTGAGCAGCTATCAGAAATTCTGAAACTTGTCAGATTTCCCCTAGAACCCACGAGTCAAACGACGAGTCATTGGAGGAAGTAACGACTCATCTTGAGGAGCCGTGGGATAAGGTTATCGGTTGGTTTAAAGGGCAATCCAGTGACCACGGAAGGATATAACGACCTGTGATAACAGATAACGACTCGTGCTGTCTGTCTGTTATGAGAAGATCAAAAAATGAGAAAAATGTGCCAATGGTAACGAATGGTCACCACCAGTCATGGAATGACCTGTGACGACTGTTCAATAGTTGTTAAGTACGAGTTCCTAGGGGTATTTTCGTAACTTCCTATGCTTTTAACTCCTAAATCAGGTCGTTTTGGATTTTCTAAGGGGGATATTAAGGATTTCACTTAGCCTAATATCTCATTCCCCTCTGCAAACACCGTAGATTCAAAATCAAAACTCTCAAAGCTCTCAAGAAAGCTAGCATTCATCTTCTCCAATTCTTTTGGGTCTCAAGCTTAAGTCAAGGAATCATCAAGCCCAGGTTTGTGAGATTATCAATAAGGGATTTCTTTCACCCTTATTTCCAAACCGCCAGCTTAAATTTATGATTTCAAATTCCTCCATGTTGCAATTGCGTATTTCATAAATTTCTAGGGTTAGAATCCTTTTATGCAAAAACTCTATATTCTTTTATGGATTGATTCTCTCATGAGTCTACATGTAATTTATGATTATGATTGGATTGATTTCTTTGTAAAACTCCTATGGTTCTCTATATTCAAGTTATCATGTTTTACTCAATTATGTATGAATCTCATGAATTTCACGGTTAAGTATCATGTCTAGTTTATGTATTTCAAGAAATTTATGACTCTACATGATTTTTAAACTAAATCATGCAAAACCTACCATATTTGAAGTATGATTATGACCACTATGTATATTTTGGGAATAGTATTTAATACCGAGTAGTCTGGGATTCCAGCGTACCCAGATCTTAGAACTACGTGCTACCGTAGGTAAGAAAGGCAGAGAGTATCTCCTTTGACCTAATGGGCTTAGAACTACATGCTTTTTTTTTTCTTTTTTAAATTTTCTCAAAAATTCTTTTATATATTTATATTTTGCTCAAAGGTGATATACAAACTAATATTTACAATTGTATATTAACGGAAATTTTTTCAATTTATCAATAAAATCCATATATAGTAAGGAAGTAAATAATGATAAGAAAAGCTATTGTTGTTAGTTCAATTAATGTTTTAGGTACATATATCCTATAAAAGGGTCTGACTTATGTAATGCTACTGCATTAGCCATTCATGTTTTAAGCAAACAATTTATTACAAAAGGATCACCCTATGTAAAGTAAATTATCTTGACATTGACCAGCCTCTTCATATTGTTAATTCAAGAATTCACTTTTTAAGTAATAATAATTGACGACCTTTCCGTAAACATATGATCAACACTCATAAATTAACTCTACATGACATGTGACATATACTATTTAGACATTTATTTTTTTGCACAACATGTGACTGTGCTCACTGCTCAGCCACAGTCAATAAATAATTGTATTTATGGGAATGGAATTTTGTCAGCATCTCTCTTTGTTATCCGGCATTCCCAAATTGTCTCCTCTTTCATTAATGCTTTCTCTGTTTAATCTATTTAATTTACTTTATTTTTTAATCCGTTACAACAAAAAAAAAATGTCAACATGTAAACAGAAAGCGATAGAAAAAAATAAAGTATTGTGCCAATTCTTTTTTTCATAGGTGAAGTTCTTTAATTTTAATTTTTAGTACGTTTACATGTTTAATATTATAATATTGAATTTTTTTTTTAAACTTCGTACAAGTTAAATTAAAAAAAAAATAAATTAAAGCTGGATGAGTAATTAAGTGATTGCCTTTCATCGTCACATAAATTACTGCTACACCACATCACATGTGCAGTAAAAATGTAAACGTCAAACACTATATATGTGCCATCATTAATTATGAATTAACGAATTACTGTCTCCTACTATGTGCTGCTATACTTTAAAAGTAACTTTGTTAATCTTTGAAGAAATAAGGCTGAAAAGCAGAGAAAACAAAGAGCAGAGAAGAAGAAGGAAAGATGAAGCAGAGTAGATGAAAAAGAGAATGATGAAGAAGATAGAGAAATTATATATTGTTTTGATCTAAAAAATAGAGAATTAGAATTGATACATTATATAGAGAAGTTAGTTATATTTATACTTAACTAACTTCTAACTAACTACCTTTCATTCTAATTTAACTAACTAATGTTAACTAACTACATAGCTAAAGACTAAACTACGCTTCATGTTATACTATCTTAACACTCCCCCTCAATCTATGAGGTGCAAATACATCAAGTATTCCTAGCTTGGAACACAAATGCTCATGTTGAAATCTGCCTAGGCCTTTTGTCAGCAGGTCTGCTTGTTGAAGTTTGGTAGAAACATATTCAGTCTTGATCATCCCATTTTGAATTTTTTCCCTTACAAAGTGACAATCAATTTCTATATGTTTTGCTCTTTCATGGAACACTGGATTTGCTGCTATTTGCTGATATTCACTTGAACTGGTAGGCTAATTTGGACTCCAACTTCTTTTATTAATCCTAGAATCCATGTTAGTTCAGCCACTATAGAAGCTAAGCTTCTGTACTCTGCTTCTGCAGAGCTTCTTGACATCACACTTTGCTTCTTAGACTTCCAAGATATCAAAGAGTCTCCCAGCTTGACAATGAAACCTGTTACATACTTTCTGGAGTTTGGATAAGCTGCCCAATCAGCATCACAGTATGTTGATACTTGCTCTTTGCTTTTGCTGGACATAAGTATTTCTTGTCCAGGGTGTTGTTTGATATATCGCAAAATTCTTATTGCAGCTTCTAAATATGACCTTTTTGGTTGCTGTAGAAATTGACTCAGTTTTTATACACTGTAGGCTATATTAGGTCTGGTTATAATTAGATACAGCAGCTTTCCAATAAGTTTTTGGTAGGAAATAACATCTGCTATGGGATCCACTGCTTCTCCTTTTCTTGATAACTTTGCAAAGTCATCAACTTCCTTTGAAGTTAGCTTTATATTCTACTCAATTGGTGTTGTTACTGGTTTTGCAGCACTTAGTCCCAATTCTGAAATCACTTCCAGTGCATATTTCCTCTGGTGCATCAGGATACCTGAGCTTGATCTAGCAAATTCGATCCCCAAGAAATATCTAAGTTCTCCTAAATCTTTCATCTTAAAAGCTTGACTCATTGCCTTCTTAGTATCCTTGATAAGTTGCAGACTACTGCCTGTGATTAACATGTCATCAACATATACTAGGATGTCTTCTAGATAATTTCCAGCTTGTCTTAAGAACAGTGAATGATCATACTTGCTTTGCTTGAATCCAAGATGCAACACTGCCTCCATCAACTTTGCATTCCACTTTCTTGGAGCCTGCTTTAGACCATACAAGGATTTAAGAAGCCTGCACACTGGTTTTGTCTCCCCCTGGCTTCTAAATCCTTGTGGCAGATCCATATAAATTTCATCATGCAAGTCTGTTTGAAGAAAAGCATTGTACACATCCATTTGATGGATATGCCAATGTCTAATAGTAGCAATAGCTAGTATTGATCTTACTGTGACCATTTTAACTACAGGTGAAAAGGTTTCTTGATAGTCAATCTTTCTTGTTGGTTGTAACCCTTGGCTACCAACCTGGCTTTATACCTTTCAACCTCACCTATATCCTTATACTTAATTTTGTATACCCACTTACAACCAATAGACTTTTTTCCAGCAGGTAGTGAACAGACAACCCAAGTTTTGTTGCTTTCAAGAGCATTGATTTCAGCTTGCATAGCTTCCACCCATTTTGGATTTAAGACTGCTTCTTTGTAGGAAGAAGGCTCAACTTCGGTAGAACTAGCTGCAATGAAGTCCTAATATGTATTGGACAGATGATCATACTTTATATGATTAGCAATACTATATAGTGTGGTTGAAGCCTTCTGATTTGTAATAAAATCTTTGAGCCAGATTTGTGTTGTTCTAGCTCTAGCAGATCTTCTTTGAAATGCCACTTCAGTTGTGCATGTTTGAAGGTTTTGTACACCTTCAGATTCAGTAGTTGTATCAGTGGTTGTTGGAGACTGAGACACAGTTTGAGTAACAACAGATCTGTTAGTAACCTGTCTCAACATTTGTGGATCAGTTGGCATGAGTGTGTCACAAAACACATTTATAAATGGAGCTGGTTGCTTATCTTTCAAGGTCTGAAAAGGAAAAACATTTTCTCTGAACTCCACATCTCTGTTAACAAAGAACAAATTATTAGAGAAATCATAAAGAATGTACCCTTTCTGTGAATGAGAGTATCCTAACAGAATTGCAGTTATAGCTCTAGGCTTAAGTTTATCAGTTTCATTCACAACTTTAGCATAACATAGACAACCTAAAACTCTAAGATGATTTAGAGAAGGCTTGGCACCAAACAGAACCTCATAGGGTGACTTGTTATTAAGGATAGCAGTGGGCATCCTATTGATCAAATAGGTTGCTGCTAGAACACAGTGACCCCAAAATTTAATAGGAATATGACCCTGAAATCTTATGGCTCTACACACTTCAAGTATATGTCTATGCTTCCTTTCTACTACACCATTTTGTTGAGGAGAATATGCACATGATGTCTGATGTAATATACCAAGATTTTTAAACATAGAATCACAGATTGAGTTGACAAACTCAGTACCATTATCTGTCCTAACACATTTTACTCTTTGATGAAACTATGTAGCTACATAGGCTAGAAATTGTTTCAATACAACACACACATCAGATTTCAACTTTAAAAGAAACAACCATGTCATTCTGGAGCAATCATCCATTATAGTCAAGAAGTATTTATTTCCATCATAAGAAGGAGTTTTATAAGGACCCGATACATTAAGATGTAACAAATCAAAACAAGTTGCACTCCTTACATTCTTACTAGGAAAGGGTAATCTAACTTGCTTAGCAAAAGGACACACATTACACTATTTAACTATGGATGTGCAACTATCTAAAGAAGCTAAAAATAGTTTATTTAAAGCCTTTGATGAAGGATGACCAAGTATTTTATGCCAAAGCAGTATCTCTTCTTTAGAACTATCAGTAACAGACAAAGAATGCTGAGAAACCAGAGAACGTGCTTCCAAACTTTTAACTGTGTCTATAGAGAATAAGGGCAACATATATAAACCATCTTCATGTCTACCAATCGCTTTCACCTTCCCATTGAAGAGATCCTAAAATAGACAGAAGTTAGGATAAAATGCAACTAAACACTTTAAAGTTCTAGTTACCTGAGACACAGACAAAAGATTAAACTTAAAACTTTGGAATATACAGAACATCATTGACTGTATTACCCTCTGTTAGAACACTATAACCCATATGAGTTACAAAAACTACATCTCCAGTAGGCAAAAACACCTTTCTAGACTTGTTAAAATCTAGTTTAACAACCTTTGTAAGCAGTTTTGGATCACCTACCATATGACTTGTGGCTCATGTGTCAATGATCCAACTATTTTTACTATCAACAGTAATAAATGCAGTGTTCATACCTGCAGTGTTAGCCAAATCTGTAGTAGAGTGAGTAGCAGACAATATTTGTACTGTCTGATCATATTGTTCTTTTGTAAAGAAGCAAGGTTCAACCAATTGATTATCTTGTTTTGAGCTGCTAACTAAAGAATTCTCAGTTTTAATATGATCATTCTTAGAGACATTGTGTTGCATTTCAACTGCAGCATTGGAAGCAGAAGCTCCTCCTTTTTTCTTGAATTTATCTGAGGGATAGCCTATGAGTTTGAAGCAATTTTCCTTTGTATGATTCTTCAGTTTGCAGAATTCACAGAACATATTACCTCATTTCTTGAATCTTGAAGTATTACCTACATAGTATCCATTTCTTGAAGTGTTGTAAAGGGTTGTAGATTCATAGTTTCCTGCACTTGTTGAAGGACCTGCCCCTAGCACACTTTTTGAAGCTGCCATCATTTTTTGGCTTTTCACTCATAAGCATAGAATATGCTTGATTTACAATAGGTAAAGGGGCGTCATGAGCAAGATCTGACTTCTTCCTTGAATATAAGCATCATTCAGCCCCATTAAAAATTGGTACAACTTTTGTCTTTGCATATGAACCAAGAAATCTCTTGATCTCTCACAGTCACAGCTAGGAAGAGGCACTACAGTTTCAATTTCATCCCACAAATCTTTAATCCTAGAGAAGTAACCAGAGATAATAGAAGTACCTTGAACACATTTTGAAACTTCCCTGTGTAGATTAAAAGATCTAGCTCCATCCACCTTGTCAAATCTTTCTTTAAGATCTTTCCAGACTGCATCAGCATTTGTAGCATATGCTACACTGTTAAGAAGGCTCTTTGACACTGAATTCATCAGCCAAGAGAGGATAATTGCATTACACCTCTCTCATTGCAGTTCACACTTCTCATGGAACCTCTCTTTTTTCCAAGAACCATCCACCAAACCAAACTTGTTTCGACCAAGAAGTGCAATCCTCATGGTTCTCTTCCACAAGGAGTAATTATCAGTGCCTGTAAGTTGAAAAGAAATCAGAGACACTCCACTGGTATCACCAGGAGCAAGATAGAGAGGGTGAGTTGGTTTGATTACAACTCCTTGCCAGTTTTCATCAGAAAATCCATTGATTTCACTGTTTGTTCCTTCATTTACTGCCATCTCTGAAGTTTCAAGAATTTGAACAAGAATGCTATAAGATCAATCAGAAATCACTGCCCAGAAAATTGACTATCAACAGCTTGATAGTTGCTCTGATACCATGTTAATATTTGAAGAAATAAGGCTGAAAAGCAGAGAAAACAAAGAGCAGAGAAGAAGAAGGAAAGATGAAGCAGAGAAGCAGAGTAGACGAAGAAGAGAATGATGAAGAAGATAGAGAAATTGTATATTGCTTTGATATGAAAAACAGAGAATTAGAATTGATATATTGTATAGAGAAGTTAGTTATATTTATACTTAACTAACTTCTAACTAACTACCTTTCATTCTAATTTAACTAACTAATGTTAACTAACTACATAGCTAAAGACTAAACTACCCTTCATGGTATACTATCTTCAACACACTTTCATGCAATGATTTATTGTGAATCACCGTTTTAAAAATAATGATTTTATTGTGAATGAATTTGAAGAAGTTGCATACATGAAACAAGAAAAATTGGTGTAATATTATGGGCCGTCCGTAAATCTTGAATTAGGGATAGAGCTTTCATTTTTCTTTTTCCTTTATTTCTTCCCTTAAATTTTATACTAAGGAAATGATCTTAATCAACCAAAGAGGACGTCACTTATCAATCATAGGTTGAATTTCTTTTTTATTTTATGTTGTCACCTAATTAGAAACAAAAATGAATGAGCTAGTTTGAGTTCAACCATATTTATAAGCAAACAGACTGATTAGTAAACTGCTTGTTTTTTTCTTTTCTCAATTTTTTTTTAAAAAAATTCTTATGATGCTCAACGGTGTGATCCAAACGAATAGGGACATGTTTGAAGTGCTTGAAAAGTACAAATGTACATTATTGATGTATGGGGTAAATCTCGAATTTAATGTCTGACTGAATCAAGATACGATGCGTGACAAGTAGATAGATCACTAGTGCCTCAACATAGTTGATATAGGATTTAGCACATACACATGATTGGATATGTTGGCTTTATTTGCTAAAAATCTTAGAGTCGAGACTTTTAGCATTTGGAGTTCCGGTAATGGTCCAAACTAGCTCCGAAGTGGTATGATTAAGCTAGTGACCGGTCAAAATATTCTTAGGATTACAACCATTTTCAAAGAATTCGAGATCTTGTCCGGTCATTACGCAGTTCAGCATGTAACAGAAGCAATGTTTGTAAATGAATCTTTATAAAGGCGAGATTCACGAATAGTGTTCCCTAGAACTTAAGTATAAACACATGATCTCTCCTACATCTGTACAATATTTGATTTCATTTATTCACTAGCAATTACACTTAAAGTGAAATTATCATGCTGGATTAATGGGAGAATAGTAGAAGACAATATCCCACACTATCAACTGTCGCGCCCCATTTTTTCCTCGCGGAAAAGCAGAATTCGACATGTGACAACTCTTAGGGGTGAAAATGAAGAGTCGCCACCTAACGAATTAAAGGTGCGTTAGGGCACCGTTCTAAGCTTATTTTGTTACCTAGGTAACCAGAGTTCGGGTAAGGGCTTTAATTACCTCGAAAGGAAGGTGTTAGGCACCTTTCGAGGTCCACAAAGGTGGTACCCGACCGTACTCATTAAATGGGAAATTTACTTAAGTGATCAAATAAACGGATTTTAATTTATATTGTTTATACTAAGTGATATAGTCAAAAATAACAACGTTTGGACAAACAAGAAAGAAAATTTACGCGGAATGAAAGTTAAAACAAATTTATGATATTCTAAATTCTTAAATAAATACAAAAGCTTTGGCAATCAATCCTTTATTGAAAGAAACAAATAAACCCTTTTTTAATTATAGGGCCGAGCCTCGGTAGGCGCCTACGTATCCCTTAAGGGAATCAGGCCAAACGTAGTTCTACAATTAGAAAAGTTTGACCTAATGGGATCACTTGTGCAACTTAAATAATACTTTGCAATCTTTTGAATTGCTCGTATTATTCAGCGAGCACAAATATCATTTCCCAACTACCCACCTAATTGATTAATTAACTTAATAACGCTCTAGGTGATGAAGTTAACGTCCTACAATTTGCCTACCCGCACCAAACTTAAAAGTCCAAGAGGCTTTGGACTAGTATATTTGGATTTTTTGGTCTAAAATTCCTAAGGCTTTAAGAGAAAAAAAAAACGTCAGATAAATAGCAATTAGCAAAACAAACATATGAAGGTTTTGAATAGGCCTCTTTATACAAACCTAAAAGCATGATTTATGGGTGCAAGTGAATATTATAAATGATCTCTAAACAAATATGTTGACTTCATATATGAAAACCAAAATAGTATAAACATAGCGCTAGTTTAAAATAGATGAAAACCGTAGATTAAAGAAAGCAACTTTAATGTGAAAATAAGGCTGGTTTGAAATGGACTCAGAAATGCAAATCAATTCGAGTGAATTTTAATGCAAACATACTTAACTAGGTGCAGGAATGCAGAACAACAGAATTTAAATGTAAGAGTAATAGCCAATTTGAAATGGGTGAATATAATGTAAAGACTAAACAAGTGTGATTTAAACAAATTAATATCTTAGCATGATTGCTATGTTAAATAAGATCTTATATGCATTGACAAATTTGTAGCAATTAGATTTGTGACTACAAACAGTATTTAAGAAGTTTTAATATAAACGTGTTCCAAATTAAGGACTTAAAGATAAATTCCTATTGAAATTATGGTAGCAGACAAGGAATCATATTAAAACAGTAATTCGGGCATGATTCTTTAATTGAGAGAATAAACAGAAGTGGATTGGTGATTCCGTGAACCAGTCTAAAAGATCAAGTTCTATAACATGTTACTAATAGTCTTTTATCACCTATTGATTAAAAAGAAACAACAGATATGCAATAATAAAATTTGTATGATCTTTTTATCTACTTGCACATACATGACTACAAAATCCTAAAACTTTTAGCAGTATTAAATCGGCACTCATATTATTGCTAATTCCTCTGAGTGTGATTTCTAACAACTACGTGTTATTCCTATAGGCATATTTCTTAGCAATATATAAATCAAACTGTTACGAGTATAATTTCTATTGCGCGTCGTTCCTATATGCGTTTTTCTAGCGATATCAAAACAGTAAAGAAGAATAAGATCCCCTCCCCCATTCCCCTTTCCACTATTTATCATTGTCTTTTACAATTTACAAAAGAAGAATAAGAATAAAATAAGATAACTAAATACAACCAATTAAGCAAGAATTAATAAATAAATCCTCGATCTTTTGCATCCCGACTCTTCAATACTTGTCTTCTTAAGAAATCTGTTACGTAATGAAATAGAACAAAACAGCATATATATGGACACCCTAGATCTAAGATAAAATCATATTTAAACCTGTATTTACGTAGGGAGAAAAATATCATAAAATTTAAAACTAAACTACTATGACAAAATTCAATGTAGCATATTTAAAGAATGTCGTTGCCAAATTGAAAGAACATATACTAACCGGTTGAAGGAAGCTTAAAGAAAATTCTTGAAGATGAACCTTTAATTTTCAGATATTGTTTTTGAGAGAAAAGTTTTCTTGTTTGAAGGAAGAATTAAGCTTATTCTTGTTAGCAGGAAAAAAAAATATTTTTTCAATGCCATCTAGGAGAGAACTCATGATTTGCTTTTATAGCCAGAGAGTAAGAAAAAAAATTAAAGGAAAGAAATAAAGTGAACAACTAAATTAAAGGAATCATTTCCTTTCAATCAGCCAAGCTAAAACAAATTTCTAAAATCCAAATGTATTTTCCTTTATTAACAAATAATGAATTAACGAAAAGGCAAGAAAGAAAATCTGTCAAATGGGTTTCCTTAAATATTATCAGTAGAATATATTAGTCATAAATGTCTTTCTATCAAAGAAATCTTTTCCTTAATTAACAAATCACATGGAATATTTATTGTAATTAAACAAATCACATATGGAAAATAAAATCAGTCATTACTCTAAATATTTTCTAAATTGATCAGGAATTAAACTACAAGAGATATTTACTATTAACCAATAATACCAGATGGGGAAAATTAAATCAGAAGATTTTCTAAATTAATTAAGTAGCATAGAATATATCTAAATAAGTCAAAAATATATATTTTTTAATTGACGAAAAATAAAAGATCCACTGATAAAGCTTCATTTACCCTAATTAATGAAAGAAATGAGAATCAGATTTTAGAATATCTGCTTAAAACTTAGCCAGATTTGAATGAAAATATAACAAATTGTCACTTAATAATCTAAGGAAAATCGATACTAAATTTTCATAATGCATATGCCAAAAGATAATTAGAAAAGAGCTTTTTAACTAGAGTGGTCAAAGATACGAAACATTTCAACAATACTAGAATCGAACAGTAACAATTTTATAATTTAATCATTACTAAATTGACATGCAAATTAATCTAACTACCGAAAAATTATTATCAACTAATATAAAATTTTTCCAGACATAGATTAAGTGACTAATAGACGCTTATTAAATAAATACACAAATGAAACAAAGAGCAAAACAGTACGTTACTTATATATATACATACAGATACATTATATGTATCTATTATATATAAATGAACAGCAAGGAACAATAGTATATGGCCATATATATATGTATATATATTATATATTCATACATCTATCATAGATACATATATTATATTATATATTTATATATTATATATATATTATATATTTATTATATATAAACAGACAGAAGAGAAAATAAAAAAAAACGGCAATAATTACACACACACACATACATATATATATACACGTCTATTACACATTACATATACTATATATATATATATATTTATTACATATAATGGACAGAGAAAAAGAAAGAAAAAAAATATAATAATAATAATAATAATAATAATAATAATAATAATAATGCTAATAATTATACATATACACCATATATATATTATATATTATATTATATCTATTATATATATATCATATACATTTATATACATATATTATACATATTATATATATATAAAAAAGAACGAACAGCATATCATATATATTAAATATATATTATTATATATTTATACTATCTACATATATATTATTCATATATATATATATTATTATATATTTATATATTTATTATATACATATATGCATAAATAAAAATAAAGAAAAAATAAAACAAACGACAATTATAAAAAATAAAATATATATTTCCGACGGTTGGATTGTTCACTGGAGTTCATGGAGGGAGAGAGGAGAGAGTGGTGCGGCTAGTTTTGTTGTTCTTTTCGGGTTGTTGGTCGGCCGGAGGTTGCCGGAGACGAGGGGGAAGGGGGAGAAGAATGTCTGCTGCGGCTGCATGTTTTTGTAGTGGTGGTGGCGACGCCGGAAAAAGATGGAGAAAAGGGAGAGGCGGCAGTTTCCGGCGGGGTAAGAGAAGAGAGGGAGATGGAAGAGAAGGGGAGAAGATGAGGCGACGCCGGCGTTAATGGTGGCCGGCGGTGAGGGAGAGAGGAGAGGGTAGGGGCGGCGGCTAGGGAGAAGAGGGAGTGAAGGAGAAGAGTTAGAGAGGGAATGGGAAAGATGAAAAATGTTCTAGGGTTTGGAGGGGAAGTGATTAAATAAGGAAAATGTTAGAATTAATTAGGACCGTAGGATTAAACTAGATGAACGGCTAGGATTAAAAGTTATAAGGATGGGTCGGGTCGCGGGTTTAAATGGGTAGTCCGGATGAGTGATTGGGTTATGATTTAATTTAGGCTGAATTGGAATTTAAATAGTAGCCACAATTGATCAAAAGTGGCTAAAATTGAAATAAATTGAATAGAAAGTGGCCAAAATTGAAATAAATTGAATGAATTGAATAGAAAGTGGCTAGAATTTAAATCAATTGATTGAAATTAAATTTAGCTGCTATTACATTAATAAACATACTACACTTTTAAATAATTTCATAAATAGATAATAAAAAATAGTTTAAATTATAATAAAATCATATAAATATTATTATTAATAAATAAATTCTAAATTTAAGTATACTTATGTAAATATCATGTAATTAAATTATTATATTTACGAAAATTTAATGACTAAAATATAAAATCGAGTTATCAAATATTATAAAAATCATATTATTAACATAAATAATTTATAAATTTGAGTAATAATATTAGTAAAATAATTTGTAAAAATTTAGAAAAATTATGTAAATAGTATATTAAGTAAAGAATATATTTCGAAATAAGGACGCATGTTAATACAAAATATATTATATACGACGTAATTATTTAATATCAAAATTTAAAATTAATATAAATCATAGATATATAACTTGAAATAATTTTCGCAATATTATGATAATAAATTACTTTATAAATACAAAAATAAGTCAAATTTTTGCGTAAAAATAAATAAACAAATATATACATATATAAGCAGCATATTAAGGCGCAGGTAGGTCAAAATTGGGTGTCAACATCAACAATGACAAGGAATGTGCTAAATGTTCCAATATCAATTGTGGCATCAACAAGTATATTTAGCAGAGGAAAGGCAGCACATCAGAATATACAAACTGACACTCATCGTGGAGCAACACTATGAATGTATTAGTTTGTTTCAGAGATTGAATTAGATTAGAGCGAAAAAATAACGAAAATCACAAAATTCACAAGAAGAGAAAGAACTTGAAGATATTATGTCACTTGGAGATCCATTACCACAATCAACTTCAATATATGAAGATGTCGATTATGAAAATACCGGGTCAATTCCTCCTAACGTTAATATAGAGAAATTGAAGAAACTGATTGAAAATACGTAGATCTAAAATTTGAAGACTTATAAATTGAATTTTCTATTTTTAATTTATGTTTATAAAATTAGAGAAATATTTGTAGTTTTATGAATTTGACTTTGCAATTTATTTATTGATAAAATTTAAAGGCTAATTGAGATTTTAAATTTCTTCGCAATAATATTTGTATATCGTGTTTGAATGAAATAATTGAAAATAATGTTAGCAAATATTACACAAACGTATATTGGCAAATCAAAATTTAATTTAATATAATAATTTAAAATAATATTAATAAATTTATTTAAACATATTTTGATATATAAAGTTCAATTTTATTTTCAAGTTCAAACTCCAAACAATACAATACTGAAAAACAATATTAGAAATCATACTTAAACATATATTGATGTATAAAAGTAAAACAAGTTTATTTGTATATCTTGTTTGAATAATTTTTCATAACATACAAACTTAACTTAACACAACAACAATGATGTCAGTCAAATTACACCATGAAAAGATATAAAGCGATTATTGTGTCATGAACTCAACGAGGTTGGGATCAAATCCCACAGAGAATAAGGTGAGAAATTTGTGATGCTAGTGTATATCCAACTCAAAATATGTGCTCCTAAGAGGGCGGGAGGATAATTGGTAATTTTGATCAAAACAAAAGATTTGGTATCAAATTAATTCTAATAAATAAGGTTTACTAGGGTTATGTTTCTAATGGGAAGTAATGTTATTGGGTCTATTTTATAGATTTTACTTCGTAGAAATGCATGATCATAACCAATGAGTTTTAGACTCGTCTAAAGCTTTTCAACCCAATTAGAGAAATATCATTCCAAGTCATTCTAGCACATAAATGTCGACTAACAAACTCTCATAGAATATTACGGGTTAGCTTTTTTCATGAGTGCTCAAGTCACTAAATGAGGGTTTAACCTCAAATCCCTGCTATTTATCATCTTTCTTATTCTAAGATTCTTTAGTGTCAAACAAGTAAAGAATAAAAACATACTTTGATATTTGCAACCACCAAAATCATTTAAAAGGGAGAAAATAAATAGTAATCATACAATAACTACTTGCAAAATGCTACATTAGAAGACCAATAACATAACTCTTACATTAGGTTCACAACCCTATATGTGATTTAGTCACTCATAATAAAAGTAATTAAATTAAAGAAGAGTAAAATAATAGGAGACAATAATTTAATGCTTAAGAGGTAGTTGTAGTCACAAGAATCTCTCAAAAGTTATTGGAATCTTACGATCAATACTTGTCAATGATGGATACACCTTTTCACGTTAACAAAACAAGACTCAATGTAAATAAGCCCTAGAAATTCTTTTTAAAGGCTACACAAATCGAAGTTAGAAATTATAAAATTGTCATTGAAATTCCACTCTACGGTGGCGGATGGGATCACAGAATCGGTCTGCGGGTCTGCATTATTGAATATGAGACTGCAGAGTGGGTCTTCCTGGAATGCGGTCCACGGAGTAAATCTTAGAATTTCTTTTCGCTTTTGGCTGCAGATTTGGAATGTGTTCTTCATCTTATGATTTTTTGTCACTTTCTGCGGTGAAATTTTCCTATTCGTGGATCCGCAGAATAGGCTAGTTCCCTTCAGTACTGTTTTAATTTGCTCTTCCTTGACTAACTTTTGCCACTTTTTTCTTCGATTTAACATCAAAATAACATAAAAATCTAAATGCATTGAGGACTTAAAATTTTTATACTTTTAATGCTAATTAAGCCATAATTTCACAGCTTATCGAGCTACATATCTAATATAATGTCACAAAATGAGGTCTATAGAGGGTAGAGAGTATGTTGATCTTAACTCCACCTCAGATGTAGAGAGGCAAACATACAAAGTTTGATTTATTTTTCAAAATTCAAACACTACAATAATTTAAAAATAATATTAGGAAATATTACTTAAAACATATATAAGCATATCAAAACAATTTATTTATATATCTTATTTATATATTTATATATATCTTGTATATTTGTTTATATTCCCTGATCTTGATCAGCTAAGATTGGAATTATATTCCCTGAAATTTTGAAACTTATAAAAGGCTGAATATGGGCTCATTCACCTACCATGTGAACCGTTTGCTAATAGATGCATCTATGGAATGGTCACATATGTTTTGATATCAACTTGCAATTGATTTTTGTAAGGTTGTTGCTCGAATTATTAAATTAAGAGCATAGTTCCAAATTATAAAATCATGTTGATAATGCTGATTCATATATATGTTGGTTTAGCAAAAATTGTATGCCTCCAATTATAGCTAAATCATTGGTTATGAGAATAAAACTCCCAAATAAAATTTGGTATGAGATATGTTTATTTAACATATAGCAACACTTGAATGCATCAAGACAACAAGGTTCCCCTATCACAATTGGTTCAGGGTCATGAACTAAATATGGGTCCCCAAATGAGCTTGGGGGGTAAACGTTAGTTTTTCTAACATTAGGGGGAGAAGTGATTAGTAGCTGAAAATTGAGTGTGGGATGAATTATCTAGATCCTCGAAAAAAAAAAGTGAACTTAAAGTTCAATAGATAATTCACTTGCAAAATATTGCAAATCAATTGCCAGATATATTTGCAAACTCTATTTTATAATTCAGTTGCAAATGCTCCAACGAAAGGTCCTTGAAGGACAGTGTCTATGAGATGCCTGAAGCGTGATAGACCAAACGGTTCCAAATATAAAACTTCTTGAAGAAGGAGAGGAGCAAGTGATTAAGATGGTCATAATGATGAGGCAAGTGCTTTGAGAAAGCATCACGACATAACACTTCATAAAATCTTGGCAAAGGTTCAGCTACCTAAAAATGACGAAAAATATAGAGATCTCAATAAGTTATGTCACATTGGAACTGATATCAAAATGATCGTCGATGATATCTTTGATAAATACAACGCGCAATATTGTAAAAGATTGTGAGGATATAAATTCTACATCTATTAAAGTATGTTGATTTAGAAATAATTATAAAGTGAAATGATACGTATTGATAAGCGTAAAACTTATTGGCCTGTAGTCCAGACACCACAAAATGTCACGCATTTAAATACTAATGAATGTTATCACTTGATAAAATTTATATGAAAATAATGAAGGATTCAAAATGCCTAAAGCATTTACAAGTTTCTTTAAACTTGTTCATAATTCTTATATTAGGAAAATCAAATAAGAAAACAACATCGGAGTTTGTTGTACTTGTTATTTATGTTAATGACATAAACCTCATTTCAACTCCAGCAGAGCTTCAAAAGACAATTGATTATCTAAAGAAGTAATTAGAGATGAAAGATTTTGGAAAGACAAAATTATGTCTTGGTTTACAAATAAAGCATTTGACAAACGGTATCTTTGTTCATCAATTTGTCTATACAGAAAAGGTGTTGAAAAGATTTTATATGGATGGAGCACATCCATTAAGTACTCCGATGGTTGTTCGATCACTTGATGTGAATAAGGATCCATTCCGACCTCAAGAAAAGAATGAGGAAATTCTTGGTCCTAAAGTACCATATCTTAGTGCAATTGGTGCACTATTGTATCTTGCTAACACTACAAGACCTGTTTATAGCCTTTTCGGTTAATTTGTTAGCAAGATATAGTTCTACTCCTACTAGGAGACATTGGAACGGGATCAAACACATAATGCGGTATCTAAAAGGGACTACCGATATGAGCTTATTTTATTCTAACAATTGCAGTACCGATCTTGCTGGTTATGCCGATGTAGGGTATTTACCTGAACCACATAAAACTCGATCTCAAATTGGTTACGTGTTCATATGTGGAGGTACTGTCATATCTTGGAGATCTACAAAGTAGTCTCTCGTAGCTACTTCATCAAATCATGCTGAGATAATAGCTATTCATGAAGCAAGGCGAGAATGTGTGTGGTTGAGGTCGATGATACATCTCATTAGAGAAAAATGTGGTTTGAAATGTTATAAAATACCCATAATTTTATATAAATATAATGCAGCATGCATAGCACAACTAAAAGGGAGGATTCATAAAAGGAGATATAACGAAGCACATCTCGCCAATGTTTTTTTACACACATGAACTCCAAAATAATGGTGATATCAATGTGCAACAGATTCGTTCAAGTGATAATGTGGCTGATTTATTCACCAAATCTCTACCAACTGCAACGTTCAAGAAGATGATGCACAAGATTGGGATACAATAATTCAAGGATATTCTCATTAGGGGGAGTTAATACGCGATGTACTCTTTTTTCCTTACGAGGTTTTGTCCCACTGGGTTTTCCTTGTAAGGTTTTTAATGAGGCAGCCAAAATGCATATTATTAGATATGTGTACTCTTTTTCCTTCACTAGATTTTTTCCACTAGGTTTTTTCTAGTAAGGTTTTAACGAGGCACATTATCTATCAAATAGACATTTAAGGGGGAGTGTTATAAATGTATTTGTATTATAGTGAATGTCTATAAAAGTATTTGTATTGTAGTGGATACATGTGTTTATATTATAGTGAAAGTCTATATTTTGGAGAAAAGTTAGGAGGAATTGTCCCTATAAATAGAAGGGTTCTCCTTCATTGTATTTCATCCCATCAAGAGAAATAAGAACTTCTCTCCTTCTCTCTTTCTCTATAATATTATTGCTCTTTCTTTATTATTTTATAACAATTATTAGATTTTTTAAAAAAATGATCGAAACTTGGCACATCAATCCGGCCTGGCTAACCCGCCAAACACCCTAAACCGAGTAGGAGGCTAGGCCAGACACCCTTTTCCCTCCCCAAAACCCGACCCTTTAACATTAGCTTGGTGCATATTAGGACCAGGTGTGACTTACCCACATATTAATGGGTTGAGTCGGTCCGGATGACACCCTTATTTTATAGAGAAAATTTCGAAAATAAAAATAGTTGGAGGTCTAATTACCAAACATAATGATAGTTTGAATAGTGACCAAACTCTGTATCAGTGATATAAAGATTCGTTTTGTATTATGATACATCAACAAATATAGAGTGAATTATTATATCACTGATACAAAGCGAATTTCAAAATATTGTATCACTAATACATATCGAAATTCAAAAATTGTTGCATTACTGATACACGGTGCAAATTCAGAAACTATTGCTGTATTTGATAATTTTATAACTCTCATTATATTTGATAAATATAATGTATAAGTTTGTCTGATTAGATCATTATCTTTCTTTATGTATGACATATCCTGATTGTTTTGTAATTAAAATGTTCAGTATTCTTTACGATTTTAATTTCATCAATTACAAAACTTTCTTATAGGAAAGCTATTATGAAATATTACAACATCAAACACAAATTCGAGATGGAATTGATTTTTTTACTGATAAGGTTGATAATGACGTTGATTTCTGAGGATAATTGATGATCCTCATCCTTCTGTCTCACATTCGTTAAGCTTTTTTTTGGTGTGGACATCTTTATTAGTGTTGCAGATATTTTAAACATAGCTATACATACAATTATTATGTGCATTATTCTATTTGTTTTGGACTTGTAAAATATTAATTATATTAACTTCAATTATTTTTAAGTGTATATAATAATTTTTAATGTAATATGCTTGAACAAGGTCTATTTAAAATATAATTTTTTTAATTTAAAAAAATGACGATTACTTTTCAAAGCAAAAATTAATATATAAAATAAAATATTGCGATGAATTTCTTGGACATTATAAATTGTTTCACTATCAGTTGATCATGAGATATACAATAAGAGAATCATAATGTTAATTATATAAAGTTTCCGTATGCGTTACATTTATTTTTATCATAAGTAATAGTAGTATCATGGAAATGAGATTACAAAGTTATTTCCAAAGCTAAATAACAAATATGCAAAGTAATTTTACTATGGGAGAGAACATGATACATTATTTAAGGGTTCGGAGTTAGAAATCTCAGGATGACTCTCATCATAAGCTATCTTCGAGTCACATTTAAATTCTGGTACTCCATCTCTATACCTGCTCTCTAAAATCTTTGAAGAAACGTCATATTGACTTTTTGCTTCTATTAAATAATCAACACACTTTGAAAGACAAGATAATTCTATTGATGGAGGGTAATACTCTACGATTGACTAATGCCATAGACAATATAAATAAAATCATGCAAATCTGCTCCGATATCATTATCCGATTACAAGTCATTATTGTATTTATTTTTCCTGCGAAGAAAACCAATTACACAATAACGTTAAAAATGTTTCATAAGCACAACTTTGTGAATTTATTTAAAGTAGAAATACAATATCATCAGAAAGTGCACTCGCGTGTATTAGTTACTACTTAAATTGATTCACTAATTTTGAACAATACTGGTAAGTAGATATTACATCTAATTTATGAAGCATTAAGTATTAAATAGATATTTAGAAATTAGAATAAATGTAACAATTTCTTTATTGCATCTAGTACACAAAAATGCAGCAATTTTTTAAACACTTATAGTAAGTGCTTCCATTACCAATTAGAAGATAATTGTGACCTACAATTTCAAGTATAAAGAATGGAGATTTCATATATATTAAGAAGCAAAGTGGCACACGATAATAAACAAACAAGCACAAAAAATACTTAATAAATAATTAAAAGGAGAATAAAAATATTTGTGCTTACCCTTTCTGTTTTTTTATAGGACAACAATGTTGTTTGATTTAAACTGAGGCCTTTTCCAGAAACAAGATTAAAGGTTATAAATAGATTAGAGCAATAAATAAAATTTAGAGATATAACGCATGCAAACTTAAAGGCTGAAAAAGGTTCATGAATTCAGGATGTGCCTATTCACCCAACTGTTTCAGTAAAGACATTAATGAAATTTAATTAATACAAAATATTATTTGTTGATAGATTAGTAGTATCACGCACTTTTTAAAACAAAATTAACGATGATTGTACATAGTTACAACTCTTTTTGATTAGGAGTTGTTCTGAATTTCTACCTTAGTTGAATTCTATATTATAATTGTGTTTTACTTTAAAAAGGATTTCTTTGACAGAAAATGATTTTTTGTGGAAAAGTACTCTAGCTATCTTTTTTCTTGGAGAAGAAGATTTATACTTCTAGATAATCTCTTCTTCTCATACACAACACAATAACATCCCCAATGTAGTCATTAGAGAGTTTTGTTTATGGGAGATTTATTCTCTCAATAGTTTTAGAATATTTTTTATATTAACAATTTTCATATGTAGGTCAATTGATCAAACACATAATATAAAGTCTTTTCTATAATTTTCTTTGTCATCTGATTTATTCCCAATAAAATTTTGTAATTATTAACTTCTGCATGACACTCTATTATTTCAATCCCAACACTTTTAACTAGATATATTAGATTTAGATTGTAACAGCTAAAAGGTCTAGCTAATCGTGTGACAACTCCAATATTCATTTTTCCTGTTATTCTGCCAGGATAATTGCGTAAAACTATAGCTCACAACACTATATTAAACTTATGTAATCAAGTTTTTAGTCGCATGACACATTATTTTCCCACAGCAGTGTTCAAAAATCCAGTATATAACATTATATAAAATTTCATTTTTTTTTATATCAATGTTTTAAAAATTCGACATACACTATTATTCATCCAACATACAAATATTATATAAAATTATAAGACGCGTTTATACACTATTATATAATATCGTACAACTTTATACAAAATTATAAAAGGTGTTTATATACCGATATATGTTATTTGACTTCGTCTTTTTCTTTGACTCCTTAGCATCAAATTTATCCAAAACACCTCAAAAATATACTAAAACATCCTAAATTTCAATGTTAGGCCTCTCAACGTACCCAATTTTTTATAATAATATCCACTCAAAATGAAGCTTATTTATGAAAATCCGATTTTCGAACCTTAAAACTCAAAAACTTCAACAATGAACGCCTATAGAATTTTTGCTTTCTGTTCACATTCTAAGCCTTAACACAGTGGATAACCACGTTTTTGAGCTTCAAACAGCATGCTCCAGCAAATTCTATTCAGCAAATTTGAACTCTTCAAACCAAAGCAACTATGTCTACTTTTTCCCCCATACATATATATATATATATTTGATCTTCAAATAAATTCATTGAAGTAAGCTACTCCCAAAACAGTGAAACACATATCCGAAAATTCTATATCGAAGCAACAACCAGATTTTTGTTCTCTTTTTTTCTTCTAAGCCAAAAGGGGTGTTTCGTATCAACATAGAAGTTCTTTTCAGTGACTATATCAATCTGGATCATAGCTTTATTGTTCACAATATTAGATTTTTCATATTGTTTAGCTTTAGAAACAAACTGTTGGACATGATTAATTGCTCACAACTTAAATATTATTATTTCAAAATGAAGATCCAACTTCGACCTTACAATTCTTTATCCTTAATGTACACAAAGAACACAAGCAAAGGGCAGCTATAAACACAATTGATAATTGTATTTGCATCATTATCCCAAATCCGATGTCATGCAACTGTACTTGCTTATCTACACATAAATGTCTATACTTTATGAGGTATCCAATTAAGCCCACTTAGCTTTAAACTTTATAAGTAGATCACTTAAATTAAGACCGACTTTATAATGATAGCCAGCCAACAACATACAATTGTTCTTGAAGCGGTACATGTGCAGGTCCATAAATTCTAACAATATTTTGTACAAAATAATTAATATTTAACAAACTATAAGTTCTAAGCAATTATGATTAAGTAGGTTCCTTGATTACACATTCTTATGGATTATTTAATTATAAAAGATCCATATATAGTTGAAGATGACAGGGAATAGCAATGTCGGAGTTCTCACCCAATTAGCTAGGTCCTTTAGTTGTTACAAGATAATTTTGCTTTTAGAAGTGCGTAGCTGATATTCGATTAAAAGTATATATTTATATTATATTATTGTTTTATATTTTGTGTATAATTGTGTTGTTATGTTGTTATTTTAGATGTTTTAAACTCATTATGAGTTTTATTTATGTAGAAAATGCGTTGGAGGAACACAATCAAAAAAACGATATCTCAGCTTGATTTGAAGCAAAAGATGGAAGATTAAAGGTTGGTCGGGCTAGTTTACAGTTCTTTCTTCACGAGACAGATAGACGAGCCAAGAAGCAAGATAAACTGTGGAGCTGGCCAGGCTTGTCCATAATCCTCGTGAAGCGAGAGCCTGTAGATGAGCCAAGCAAAAATTATCCAACGTATTTTATTTAGCTTTTGCAATTTCCTACACATACGAGATCGGATAAATATCCTAGAAAAAATATTGAGGAGGGACACACGACTCTTTGAGGAAAAAACTCACAAGGAACACATTATTTTAGAGGCAAAAACATAAAAGGAGCGGAAGAGACGAAATTCAATTTCGAGTTTCACTTTCTTTCGGCCTATTTTACTTGTTCGTTATGAAATCTATGCTATGTTCATAAACAATATTATGAGTAGATAAATTCCTTATCTAGGGTTTTGATGGAATCTTTTGTTGGATGAATTTTCGTTACGTTTTAATATAATTTAGGATTTTGAATTTCTCTACTTGTTCAATTACATATTTCTGTCAGTTGATTGAATGATCATTGATTGATTGTGTCTATTTACTATGTATTACTTGAGAAAAAATGAATGTTAGGTTATTGTTGAACAACGTCACTCCTTAGGTATATGAGAGATCAATACTATGGGTTTAAAAGCGAATTTAGAGATAACGAAGCTTTGACGTGATCATAGTGAGCAGTGAGCAATTGCTAACTAGAGTAGTTATATTCGAGAGAATACGTCTAATAAATTATCGTGATTGCTTGAGAAAGAATGGAGGTAAGTAGAGCGTTCATAATATGTAGAGAATACATTGACGAGATTATATATATATAATGTAGCAAGAAGGACTACGATACTTAGGAAAATCATAACTCTAAGTATACTTAATCTTATTTCTAATTTTATCCTCTTTAGTTGATAATTTTATTGCTTTAATATTTGTTAAATAATTAGCTAGAAATAAAATCACAACCTTTAAAAACTAAACAATTATTTGAACTTATTTCTTTAGTGATTTTATACAATTATAACTAACGTTAGTTCTCTGTGGATTCGACTCCTGACTTTTAGATCGAATTATATTTGTAGCGATCGCTTATCCTTTTTAGTACTAGTTTTGCATGTTGATCAGTGGTATTATTGAGCTATCGACAAATATATTTTTTATATTAATGAGACTCCAATAATCGATATCTATATATAGAATATAAAGTTAGGCATTCATTAGAGAAGTGATGTGGCACCTCTCTTTGGCCTCCTATTTATCTTTTTCCTTATTTTTTTGACAATCTCTCTTACATTTTTTATTTACTTATTATTGTACAAAAATAAATATGTCAATTACTACTCTCTTTATTCATTTCTATTTTCTATTGTAAAAAAATTAAATATCTTTACTACTACACTTATTCCTATTCTTTATTGTAATATTTAAAAACCTAAATATTTTGTTACACCCTGTAAGTTCTTGACACTTAGTTGGCCTATTCACATGTTGGTTAAGAGTTTTAGAATGCCATACGTGCGATAAAAGCGCCCGGGGAGAGAAAGGACAAGCGCCAAGTCGGAGCGTCGCAAGGCAAATGCGACTTATAAATCGCATTCGACAAATGCGACTTAAAGGGGGTTCAGGTCCAAGTATATAAAGCCCCACTTCGATATTTTTTTGGTCATTTTCATTCTTTATTTCCAGAGAACAAACAGAAACAGGGGAGGGATGAAGGTTCAACATAAATTTCCTTCTGTTTACGTCGTCAAACGTAGTCCAAACTCAAATTAACTTCGGGTAGCGAAGTATAAAGCTGCAGGGAGCATTCCTACGGAGTTAGTTTCGTGAAATTCGGCCGACGAACCGTCGTCTCACCGAGCCAAGGTAAGTGGAATTGCTCCAAACTAGTGTTAATATACTCCCAGCATTAAAGTGAGTATTTCTCCCTTCTAGACTTTCGAGAAATTACAAGTTTTCGGCCATTCTCCAATAAGTCGAAGAATAGGTAGTAGGTATATCCATAAGTATGGTTTCTTTTCAAAATAATAGTAGAATTAATTCTATTCTTTCGTGAATATGAATACAGTTGGGAAAAACAACTGAATACTAGCCGAGCTACGCCAGTTAATTAGAAAGTCGGCAGTTGAGGTATGTAAAACCAGTTTCTTTCGGCAAGCTAGTAGTTCTAGTATAGCAAAATAGTACAAATTCCAGTAGAATGTTTCAAAAACTGTATATTATATTCAGTATGAGTTCAGTAAGCATGTTAGAATTATTATACAGATATAGTGTTCAGTGTGAAACTCAGTAAAATAGTATAATTCCCAGCAGAATATTCCAGAAATATTATTTCAGACTCAGTATATCTCAATATCAGATTCAGTATATTTTAGTATCAGATTCAACATATTTCAGTATCAGATTTAGTATATTTCAGTATTAGATTCATAACAGAATACCAGAATATAAATATTATTATCAGATTCAGTATATATATAGATTACATGCGGTTATTGCTATCTGTAGAGACATGATTGTTCTATGTTGGGCACCCTTAGAGCTTCCTTGACCGCCCCAGGATTAATAGTGTGTCGACTCGCCCACTAGAGGGTGAGGATATGTTGCTCTACGGAGTCGCATGTCGTCCGCCAGCGGACAAAGATGGGATGCAGATTCCCCATAGCAGGCTGATCAGCACTATACCACACCCCATGTCGAGCGCTTGCGTCCGGGGTGCAGATTACAATTTTCAGATTTCAGATTTCAGATTTCAGGAGTCCTCCGGACTCATATACAGCTATAGTCAGGGGCTCAGCGAGCCCAAGTTGCATACCCAGGGGGTCGGCTGGATACTCATAATTACTAGGTGGATGGTATGACCTGGGTAGGGGTATATAGATTGTGTGCTGGTTGGTACCTTACGGCTTATGGGGGCTGGTAAGGTTCTTGTATGTTATGTTGTGTTAGTTATTAATGGATAGAAAGTAGACTGCCATGTTATCAGGTATGACTCTTACTCTCTTCAGTAAAGTTACGCTCTTTTCAGTCAGTCTCAGCCCGTCTCCTATTACTTCAATTCTATCAGTATTATTGTTTGCTTTCAGTTATTTTCACTTATTGCTTGCATACTCAGTACCAATGGTACTGACCCCCGTTTTAGGGCGCTGCATTACTTGCCTGCAGGTACTCATAGACGAGGAGCAGATCCCTCGTAGTTCCAGCCAGCGTACAGAGTCTTCACCTCCTGTCATCCGGAGCTTGACAGCTAAAGTTTTACTTCCCGTTTTGTTTGTACAGTATGGTAGGCCGTGGCCCTGTCTCGACCATCTTATTATTCTTAGAGGCTTACGGATTGTATATTCCCTGTGGTTAGTTGTAGCGGTCATGTGGGGTCGTATGTATGTTTCAGTTTGCATGTGATGGTCGTGTGGGGCCTTGTTCAGTTGTCAGTTGGTGACCTTGTCGGTCATAGATCAGTTCAGCACTTGATTATACTTTTCAGTGATAACTAGTCAGCATTGTGGCCTTGTCGGCCCGCATAGGTTCCTTTATGCTCAATTGTTCTGGTAAGGTGTTATATTCCTACCGGTGGCTATAGGCCTAGTCGCCGTAGGCTGTATTTACAACCGTTATATAGTCCGTTGTTTTCATAAATCCAGAATTAGAGCCAGTCTAACACCATAAGTGCTTAGGCTCAGTACTCCAGTAGTCCAGGTCCTAGTAGGGCACCAGGTGCTAGTCATGCCTCCCAAGGCGGGGCTTGACAAACTTGGTATCAGAGCAGGTCGTATCCCAGGGAGTCTGCAAGCCGTGCTAAGTAGAGTCTTGTCTATGGATGTGTTGTGCACCACATACCATAGGAAGGACGCTGCAAGGCATGATAGGGTGGTTACTCTTTCTTCATATTCAGTCGTGCCATAGAGAAGTACAGTATAGGGTTGAGTCCCTAAAGCTTATTATACTCTTTGTTTACAGATAAAATGTCAGATCAGTGACATCCTATCACAAGCAGAAGATTGGACATAGCAGCAGAAGAGGGCACCAGTAGGATGCCTCAACCTCGTTTAGAATCAGCCCGATCTGAGGGCGATATAGAGGCATCGTCCTGACCTTCTCAGCAGTTTCCACCCCATCAGGAGCCACTCGGGACGACACCACCTCCGCCAGTTCCTATACCTACACCATCTGACTTGGAGGTCAGGAGTGCAGTAGTTATGTTAGCGCAAATAATGGCTACTTAGCACCAGTCATTGCCACCTACAGTGGCAGAATCATTAGGTGGGCCTGGTGGTTCAAGGGTCCGAGAATTCCTGGCACTACGTCCCCCACAGTTTACCGGGACAGATCGAACAGAGGACCCCTAAGACTTCCTAGATCAGATACAGTGGATTTTTCAGGTAATGCATATTACATCTGCAGAGTCGGTCGAATTGGCGGTATTCCGACTGCGGGATATTGTTGTGTTGTGGTATGAGAGTTGGGAAAGGTCTCGAGGGAGAGATGTTGCCCCTAAGTCCTGGTCCAGCTTTTCAGAGGCCTTCCTGGACCGTTATCTACCACGAGAGATCCGACAGGCCCGGATGGACCAGTTTTTACACATGGAGCAGGGGGTGATGAGTGTTCGAGAATACGCCCTGCAGTTTGATTCTTTGGCCCGATATGCTCCTGCTTTTGTAGATACCATGCCATCCAGAGTCCACCGATTTATTATGGGGCTGAACCCAGAGTATATTGAGGCCTGTTTGACAGCTACTTTGCGGGAAGATATGGATATTGCTTGAGTACAGGCTTTTGCTCAGACTATTGAGGGCCTCAGACAACGGCAACAGGATAGCTGACGAACAAGTCAGGAACAGCGCCGCAAGGACAGGTCAGATGAGTTACAGGGGGAGATTCGGAGAGGCATAGGTCACGGTTGTCAAATAGGCCACCTAGACCCCCGCCTCCATCACAACAGCAGAGGGGTAGATTCAGTTGCCGAGGATAGTCAGAGTCCGGCGGAAGTTCTCGAACAGTAGAGTCACCCCAGCAGAGGAGGGCAGAACAGAGTAGGTATACACCACCACTTTGCCCTATTTGCAGCCGACGCCACTCTGGAGCTTGCAGATATGGCTCTACAGGGTGTTATATATGCGGACAGGAGGGTCATGTGATGAGAGATTGTCCAGCCAGGGGTCAGGGTGACTGGGATAGACAAGACAGGGCATCAGCAAGGTCGCGAGCTCCAGCAGCCCCGGCCGGGCGCAGACCCTCAGTTTCAGTAGGCAGAGGCCGAGGAAAATCAGGGGCCTCTAGTTCAGGTGCGGGCCCAAGCCGTACCTATGCATTACCAGGGAGACAGGATTTAGAGGCATCTCCAGATGTTGTGACAGGTATGATGACTATTTGCTCTCACCCTGCTTATGTATTAATAGATTTTGGATCTACCTTGCCCTATGTTACCCCATTAGTGGCTCGAAAGTTCAGTATTGTACCAGAATTACTTCGGCAACCCTTATAAGTATCTACACCTGTCGGTGACTCTATTATAGCCAGAAGGATTTATCGAGGGTGTACAGTAGAGGTTGCTAACCGTCAGAACACAACAGATTTGGTAAAGTTAGAAATGATTGATTTTGACGCCATTATAGGTATGGATTGGTTAGCTCCATGCTATGCCAATGTAGAATGCTGGACCAAGACGGTCCGATTCCACTTTCCAGGGGTGCATTTACCATATTGACAGAGTTCAGGATGTTCGGGTAGAGCCTCCGACTCTCCAGTCTGTTCCAGTGGTTAATGAATTCCCTGATGTATTCCCAGATGAGCTACCTGGTATTCCCCCAGAAAGAGAAATAGACTTTGCAATTGATTTATTACGAGGCACTCAGCCCATATCAATTTCCCCCTTATCGCATGGCTCCTGCTGAACTCAGAGAACTAAAGGAGCAGATGAAAGATTTTTTAGACAAGGGCTTTATCAGGCCGAGTACTTCACCTTGGGGTGCGCCAGTTCTGTTTGTAAGAAATAAGGAAGGTTCCCTCCGCATGTGTATAGACTATCACAACTGAATAAAGTACTGTCAAGAATAAGCATCCGCTTCCCAGGATAGATGATTTGTTTGATCGGTTACAGGGAGATACATATTTCTCCAAAATTGACTTAAGGTTCGGATATCATGAGGTTCGGATTCTTGAAAGGGACATTCCAAAGACTGCCTTCAGGACCAGATACGACCATTTTGAATTCTTAGTCATGTCTTTTGGGCTGACGAATGCTCCAGCCATGTTTATGGACCTGATGAACAGTATTTTCAGACCATACCTGGACTTGTTCGTGATAGTGTTTATTAACGATATTGTAGTGTATTCTCGCTCAGAGGCAGACCACCAGGATCATTTGCGGACAGTGCTCCAGATTCTCAGGGACCGTCAGCTATATTCCAAGTTCTCGAAATGTGAATTCTGGCTGAATTCAATAGCCTTTTTAGGTCATATCGTGTCGGATGTTGGTATACAGGTGGATACCCAGAAAATAGAAGTAGTAAAAGCATGGCCCAAACCTACCACTCCGACCGAGGTACGCAATTTCCTAGCGTTAGCAAGGTACTACAGGAGGTTTGTTGAAGGATTTTCCACCTTAGCAGCACCTCTGACTAAACTGACGCAGAAGACAGCAAAATTTCAGTGGACTGAGGCATGTGAGCAGAGCTTCCATGAATTGAAAGATAGGCTAACATCAACTCCAATGTTAGCATTGCTAGAAGGTACAGAAGGTTATGCAGTTTATTGTGACACTTTGGGTGTTGGGTTAGGATGTGTGTTGACGCAGCATGGTAAAGTAATTTCTTATGCTTCCAGACAAGTGAGGAAACATGAAAAGATCTATCCTACCCATGACCTGGAATTGGCCGTAGTGATTCACGCCTTGAAGATATGGATACATTACTTGTATGGCGTCCACGTGAATATTTTCACTGATCATAAGAGCCTACAATATAGCTTCAACCAGAAAGAACTGAACTTGCGGCAACGTCGCTGGTTAGAGCTGTTGAAAGACTATGATGTGAATATTTTGTATCACCTAGGAAGGGCCAATGTGGTGGCAGACGCCCTTAGCCGTAAGTCCATGGGGAGTTTGGCATACTTACAGCCTGTGCAGCGAGAATTAGCCCGGTAATTGCATCAGTTAGCCAGTTTAGCCATTCTTGTAGAAGAAACAGAGGATAACGGAGTGGTAATCCAGAACACCATAGTGTCGTCTTTAGTCGTGAAAGTAAATAAACAGCAGTGTGAAGATCCTAGCCTGGTTCAGCTTAGAAATAGAGTTAAGCAAGGAGAGGTGACAGATTTTTAGATAGACCGAGGATGGGATATTGCAATATAAAGATTGCCTTTGTGTTCCAGACGTTGCAGGGCTTCGCCATCAGATTATGGGCGAGGTACATTATGCCCGTTATTCTCTCCACCCAGGTTCGACGAAAATGTACCACGATATAAGAGAAATCTACTGGTGGCCAGGAATGAAGAAGGGGATAGCAGAATTCGTAGCTCAGTGTCCCAACTGCCAGCAGGTAAAAGCTGAACATCAGAAACCAGGCGGACTGATTTAGGATATAGCTGTGCCTCTATGGAAATGGGAAACAGTAAATATGGATTTTGTAGCAGGATTACCCCGTACCAGGCGTAGGTATGATTCGATTTGGGTGATTGTTGACAGACTGACAAAATTAGCTCATTTTCTGTCAGTAAGGGCTACCTTTTCCGCCGAGGATTATGCTAAGCTGTATATCAGAGAAATAGTAGTTTGCATGGTGTTCCAGTGTCCATTATCTCCGACAGAGTGGCGCAGTTTACAGGTAAATTCTGGCAATCATTTCAGAGAGACTTGGGGACGCAGGTTAACTTGAGCATAGCTTTTCATCCTCAGACAGATGGGCAAGCAGAAGCACCATTCAAACGCTCGAGGATATGTTGTGAGCATGTGTATTGGATTTCAGAGGTAACTAGGATGAACATTTACCACTCATTGAGTTCTCCTATAATAACAGTTACCATTCTGCTATTCGAATGGCGCCTTATGAGGCATTATATGGGCGAAACTGCAGATCTCCAGTTGGTTGGTTTGAGGTAGGAGAATCAGTATTGATTGGGCCAGATATCATTCATCAGTTAGAGGAAAAAGTAAAGCTTTTCAGAGAACATTTACTGACTGCTCAGAGCTGCCAAAAATCATATGCTGATGTGCGGCACAGAAACTTGGAATTTAATGTGGGTGATTAAGTGTTTATGAAAGTTTCGGCAATGAAGGGTGTAATGAGATTTGACAAGAAAGGCAAGCTCAGCCCAAGGTTTGTTGGGCCTTATCAGATTCGCAGAAGAATAGGCCAAGTGGCATATGAGTTAGACTTACCTCCAGAGTTAGAATTTGTTCACCCAGTTTTCCATGTATCAATGTCGAAAAAGTGCAGAGGAGATCTCTCCAGAATTGTCCCAGTCCAAGATGTTCAGGTTACAGAGAAGTTGGCCTATGAAGAAGTTCTCGTAGCCATACTAGACCGGTAGATCCGCTGATTAAGAACTAAAGATGTTGCTTCTGTCAAAGTGTTATGGCGTAACAGGAACCGAGACGAAATGACTTGGGAAGCAGAAGAAGATATGAAATCAAGATACCCTCAGTTATTTCAGACTTAGTCAGCTAGAGATATGTTGATATTGCTGTTTTATAAGTTGCTTTATATTCATGTGTATAAGTGAGATGTTGACTTTAGTTTATTATGAAATGAATGCTATAGTATTATATGGCGTACCTATTTTGGACTTTTCTGTGTTTCAGGATTTTTGAAATAATCCATATTATAGGGGAAACTCTACCGAAATTTTTCCAGAATAAGTAGAACAAGTTAAAATTTCTGTAAACATAAATTAACATTCGAGGACAAATGTTCTTGAGGGGGAAAGGATGTTACACTAGTAAGTTCTTAACACTTAGTTGGCCTATTCACATGTTGGTTAAGAGTTTTAGAATGCGATACGTGTGATAAAAGGGCCCGGGGAGAGACCGGACAAGCGCCAAGTCAGGGCGTCGTAAGGCAAATGCGACTTAAAGGGGGTTCAGGTCCAACTATATAAAGCCCCACTTTGATTTCTTTTGGTCATTTTCATTCTTCATTTTCGAAGAACGAACATAAACAGGGGAGGGACAAAGGTTAAACATAAATTTCCCATTTACGCCGTCAAACGTAGTCCAAACTCAAATTAACTTCGGGTAGCAAAGTATAAAGCTACAGGGAGCATTCCTACGGAGTTAGTTTCGTGAAATTCGGCCGACGAATCGTCGTCTCACCGAGCCAAGGTAAGTTGAATTTCTCCAAACTAGTGTTAATATACTTCCAGCATTAAAGTGAGTATTTCTCCCTTCTAGAGTTTCAAGAAATTACGAGTTTTCGGCCATTCTCTGATAAGTCGAAGAATAGGCAGTAGGTATATCCATAAGTATGGTTTCTTTCCAAAATAATAGTAGAATTAATTCTATTCTTTCGTGAATATGAATACAGTTGGGAGAAATAGTTGAATACTAGCCGAGCTACGTCAGTTAATCAGAAAGTCGGCAGTTGAGGTATGTAAGCCAGTTTCTTTCGGCAAGCTAGTAGTTCCAGTATAGCAAAATAGTACAAATTCCAGTAGAATGTTTCAGAAGCCGTATATTATATTCAGTATGAGTTCAGTAAGCATGTTAGAATTATTATACAGATACAGTGTTCAGTGTGAAACTCAGTAAAATAGTATAATTCCCAGCAGAATATTCCAGAAATATTATTTCAGACTCAGTATATCTTAGTATCAGATTCAGTATATTTCAGTATCATATTCAACATATTTCAGTATTAGATTCAGTATATTTTAGTATCAGATTCAGAACAGGATACAAGAATATAAATATTATTATCAAATTCAGTATATATATATATATATATATATATATATATATATATATATATATATATATATATATATATATATATATATTACATGCGGTTATTGCTATCTGTGGAGACATGATTGTTCTGTGTTGGGAACCCATAGAGATTCCTTAACCGCCCCAGGGTTAATAGTTGTGTCGACTCGCCCCCTAGAGGGTGAGGATACCCTGCTCTACGGAGTGGCATGTCGTCCGCCAATGGACGAAGATGGGATGCAGATTCCCCATAGCAGGCTGATCAGCACTATACCACACCCCATGTCGAGTGCTTGCATCCGAGGTGCAAATTACAATTTTCAGATTTCAGATTTCAGATTTCAGGAGTCCTCCGGACTCAGATACAGCTATAGTCAGGGGCCCAACGAGCCCAAGTTGCATACCCAGGGGGCCGGCTGAATGCTCATAATTACTAGGTGGATGGTATGACTTGGGTAGGGGTATATAGATTGTGTGTTGGTTGGTACCTTACGACTTATGGGGGCTGGTAAGGTTCTTGTATTGTATGCTATGTTGTGTTAGTTATTAATAGATAGAAAGTAAACCGCCATGTTATCAGGTACGACTCTTACTCTCTTTAATAAAGTTACGTTCTTTTCAGTCAGTCTCCGTCCACCTCCTATTACTTCAATATCTATTAGTATTATTGTTTGCTTTCAGGTATTTTCAATTATTGCTTTCCTACTCAGTACCGGTGGTACTAACGCCCGTTTTGGGGCTCTGCATTACTTGCCTGCAGGTACTCATAGACAAGGAGCAGATCCCTCGTAGTTCCAGCCAACGTATAGAGTCTTCAGCTCCTGTCATCCGGAGCTTGACAGCTAAAGTTTTACTTCCCTTTTTGTTTGTACAGTATGGGTAGGACGGGGCCCTGTCCCGACCATCTTATTATTCTTAGAGGCTTGCGGATTGTATATTCCCTGTGGTTAGTTGTACTGGTCGTGTGGGGTCGTATGTATGTTTCAGTTTGCATGTGATGGTCGTGTGGGGCCTTGTTCAGTCGTCAGTTGGTGACCTTGTCGGTCACAGATTAGTTCAGCACTTGATTATACTTTTCAGTGATAACTAGTCAGCATGGTGGCCTTGTCGGCACGCATAGGTTCCCTTATGCTTAGTTGTTCTGGTTAGCTGTTATATTCCTACAGGTGGCTATAGGCTTAGTCGGCCGAAGGCTGTATTTACAACCGTTATATAGCTCGTTGTTTTCATAAATCCAGAATTAGAGCCAGCCTGGCACCAGAAGTGCTTAGGCTCAGTAGTCCAGCAGTCCAGATCCTAGTAGCCAGTCATGCCTCCAAGGCGGGGCGTGACATATTTACTACTCCAACCTTTCATTTCCTCCATGAAAAATTAAAAATGTTAAAATGGAGTGAGCGCCTGCGCACGTGCGTGCGTGTGTTTATAAAGATAGTCAAAATAAGAGTGATGTGACACCTCTTTTTGAACCAAATTTTTTTTAGTCTTCTTCTAATTATAAAATGACATAATATCTCCTAATATTTAATGTATTTTTTTTGTTTAATTTATTTACAAGGAGTAACTACTCATAATTCACACATCTTTAATTTATACTCTTAATAATATTCATAACTTTCAAACTTTTCATATTTATAACCCCCAAACTTTAATTTGTAAGTTTGTGATACCTAATGGTATTCCTTAATTTTGCCTATATAAACTCAAGTTTTTGTTTCATGAAGACTCACATTCAAGGTTTATTCTTTCTCTTCTCCATCAGTTTGACTTGTGAATAAACTAACATGTAACATTAAAAGAGTATATGAAGGCAAGAAATATTTTGTTCTCAAGTCTTTCTTTTCTTTTTTATGTACTTGATTGCGCTTTCTTAATTTTCACATATTTTTCTTAATTATGTATTATCATCCTCCAAGCAAGTATGATCAAGAAAATCTTCAAGACCATCAATATCGAGGTAATTTTGGTAGTTGTGATATTTTAAATGTGTTGCATCTATGTTGTTGATCTTCGAGAAAGTGATCAATTTGCTACTAGTACCAACTTAATAATCATAATGTGGTTTAATCATAATATTTGTTATAATTTAAGAGATAATGATTTTTGTTTGTTAGTATAATTGAAAAAACAATTTGAAAATGTATTTTATCATTTTAGATGTCTTTTTTTTTGGGGTATATTTTTATTCTTTTGTTAGTATAATTAAAATAGAAATATTATAAATATCATATATGATACTTAGTATTATATTAATAATTGTCTATATTTTTTGTGTATTTTATGTTATTATAATTAAATAATTTACTCGTAATTCTGTTAATATTTTTTTTAACTGGTAACATATGATGAAGAGTTTTGACATATCTTTAGGGAACTCAACATGGTGGTGGATCTATTTGCAAAGGAAGGTACTAGAAGAAATATTTTGAAACATTATAAGAAATTAATTTTGCTAGAGATTTTTTTTACTTTGGCTAATTGTAATAGTAATTAGCTACACATATTGACAACACTACTTATTTGGTCCTCGGTGATCCTACTTTTAGTTATAAAATATAATTTATATAATTATCTTATTTTAAAATCAAAAAAATTATGATCAGGAGTTCTATTTTATTATTTTCGTAGAAAAAAATTAAAAGATGAATTAATTTATTCCATGATGTCATTGTTTATCTTTTTGTGAATGTAACAATTTATTTTTGTCGTTGTTCTTTTCTTGCTTCAAGTGTATTTATAATTTATTTATTCGTAATCACTTTGATTATATGCCTTAGCAACATAATTAAGAACATTTATACCTATATATAATATAATTATGGTCTTTGAAATAGTAATATGACACATCTCTTATGAAGTCAATCATTTATTTTTGTTCTTTCTTTTTTTACTTTCCCCTTATTTTTATTATTTATTTATTTATTTTTATAAATAAAATTAAAGTATAATGATTAACATATTTAATATTCAATAAAATTATACATTCAAATTATTTATAACTCATATCTCTTCATCTTCCTTATAACTTCTACGCTTAAATATTATTCATAACTCTTATGTGTTTCATTTTCATAATTTTTAAAAATATTTATTAAATATGTAAAAGTTAAATATAATAATAAACAAATAAATAAATAAAATGGGTACAGTAACTATATCTATTAATTTTTTTTAAAAAAAAAATCATTCACATGAGTACTTCGTTTTTTGTTGTGCTTGTTGTATTAGCATCTGTTTAAATTTGCGCCCAGTCATTCTATTCTTCAAAACTTCCTTGTTTTTCCCCTTCTCCATTTTCACCACCTCCATCATCTTAACCGTGATCCTTTTTTTTTTTAATTCTCAAATAATTAACGCAATAATTTTTCTCTCTTACTCTCCCTGTTTCTATTGTTTGCTTTTTGAGCTTTTATTTTGTCGTTCAAGCTTCAATGGCTGAAAATGGCGGTAGAAAGTTTTTTGGCAGCTTGTCTCCTCCGTACTCTTCTTCTTTGCCACCTGCATACAGTGCTGCATACTCACTTGTCCGTCTGGTTGGTTCCACTACCTGCATCAATTGTGCTGCATGCAGTTAGTGGAAAAAAATGAGAGAGAGAGAGACTAATATTTAACTTTTTGGGTTGGTTAACTCAATTTTTATCTTTACTGCATCAAAATCATCAAACTAAGCTCAATTTACTTCACACATTTATTTTTTTAGTTGTTTGAAAAAAGAATGACACATTTTCTTCATCAAAATAGAATGACACACGGAGCTAGTAAATATATATTAGGATTAGTATACAATTAGTTATTTAAATGTTGGAATTTAGAATGAAAATCAAACTTAGTCTTAGAACTTTGCTTTTTTACTTGTCATTTGTTTAGCTAAAAATCATGCACAAATTAGATTATGTTATGAAATAATAAAGAAAGAACAAGAATATTATAGAGAAAGAGAAAATGAGAGAAGTTCTTATTTCTCTTGATAGGATGAAATACAAAGAAGGAGAACCCCTTTATTTATAGGGATAATTTCCCCTAACTTTTCTCCAAAAGATAGACTTTTACTATTATATAAACACATGTATCCACTACAATACAAATACCTTTATAGACATTCACTATAATACAAATATGTTTATAACACTCCCCCTTGAATGTCTATTTGATAGATAATTTGCCTCATTAAAACCTTTACTAGAAAAAACTCAGTGGGAAAAAATCTAGTGAAGGAAAAAGAATACTCATATCTAATAATACGCAATTTTTGGCTGCCTCATCAAAAACCTTACAAGGAAAATCCAGTGGGACAAAACCTCGCAAGGAAAAAAGAGTACAACGCGTATTAACTCCCCCTAATGAGAACATCCTTGAATCTTTGCATCCCGATCTTGTGCACCATCTTTTGAAAGTTGCAGTTGGTAGAGATTTGGTGAATAAATCAGCCACATTGTCACTTGAACGAATCTGTTGCACATTGATATCACCATTCTTTTGGAGCTCATGTGTGTAGAAAAACTTTGGCGAGATGTGCTTCGTTCTATCTCCTTTTATGAAAAATAGAGTTAGCAAATATATCTGGCAATTGATTTGCAATATTTTGTAAGTGAATTATCTATTGAACTTTAAGTTCACTTTTTCTTTTTCCCGAGGATCTAGATAATTCATCCCACACTCAATTTTCAGTTGCTAATCACTTCTCCCCCTAATGTTAGAAAAACTAACATTTACTCCCCAAGCTCATTTGGGGACCCATCTTTGTGCGTTGTGGTAGGGCAATTGAATCATATATCGCACATTCAAATTTTAGATGGAATTATTTGGTCCCTGACCCTGAACCAATTGTGATAGGGGAACCTTGTTGGCTTGATGCATTCAAGTGTTGCTATATGTTAAATAAACATATCTCATACCAAATTTTATTTGAGAGTTTTATTCTCATAACCAATGATTTAGCTATAATTGGAGGCATACGGTTTTGCTAAACCAACATAGATATGAATCAGCATTATCAACATGATTTTATAATTTGGAACTACGCTCTTAATTTAATAATTCGAGCAACAACCTTACAAAAATCAATTGCAAGTTGATATCAGAAAACATGTGATCATTTCATAGATGCATCTATTAGCAAACGGTTCACATGGTAGGTGAATGAGCCCATATTTACCTTTTTATAAGTTTCAAAATTTCACAGAATATAATTTCAATCTTAGCTGATCAAGATTATTCTATCACGAGAACAAGCAACACAAGATAATTCTTGAAGAATCTTGTATTTCTTCAACATATAGCCACGTGAATTCTCAATTATTTTTGCATCACATTTGAACCGGGATGGCCAACCGGTTATGCCAACTTATTTCAGTAAACTTCTAGTTACTTTCATATGTGATTTCATCATCATACCCATATTTATGTACTACAAATAAAAAAACCGGCGGGTAATCTTTTACATAAATATTTATAACCCGTTTCAATTGTAGTAGCATGAAGATATTAGATCTTCCCATAATTTATAGTCTCAATTTTTTTTTCAATGTTCTTGAAACTTATAAGTTTCCTTTTGAGACTTATGACAACAATTTCATTCTTTCAGGTAGTAATACATTAGCTCTTCCGGAGCTCTCAATTAATTTTGTATACTACCACATATTCAATCATATCAACATCATTAATAGTTTCTCCACATAGTTTCAACTTAGAAACAATTTTGAATGTTGATGAGCTATATTCATGAACAAACTTATAGTCTTGATGAATCCAATCATATCATACATTTGGGTGGATGACCATCTTCAGGTAGTCATACCTTTCTTTTAGGCTATTCCACAAAACAAGTGGATCCTTAATCATGAGATATTCAATTTTAAGAATTTCGTCAAGATGATGACGCAAGAATATCATAGCCTTAGCACGATATTGATTTGATGCTTTGTTTTCACTTTTAATGGTGTCTCCAAGACCCATTGCATCCATATGGACTTTTGATGCTTTGTTTTCACTTTTAATAGTGTCTCCAAGACCCATTGCATCCATATGGATTTTTGATGCTTTGCTTTCACTTTTAATGGTGTCTCCAAGACTCATTGCATCCATATGAAGTTTTGATGCTTTGTTTTCACTTTTAATGGTGTCTCCAAGACCCATTGCATCCATATGGATTTCAGCATCCAACACCCATGAAAGGTAGTTCTTGGCCGAACTTTGAAGGGCAACGAAATCAAATTTCGTAAGATTAGCCATATTAAAAGAAAGAAAAAAAATAATACCTTGACCTTCAAATTTTGAGACAGTGGAGTCGTAGAGCAACAATATCATCAAAGGAATATCACTCTTGTGGTTAAGTAATACATCTTTCGAAAAAGAAATTTTAATTTTTCTTACCTCAGATCTTTCAAAGTGAGTGCTCGAGGCAGAGACTCTTGCTGATAACGTGTTATGAAATAATAAAGAAAGAACAAGAATATTGTAAAGAAAGAGAAAAGGAGAGAAATTCTTATTTCTCTTGATGTGATGAAATACAATGAAGGAGAACTCCTTTATTTATAGGGATATTTCTCCTAACTTTTCTCCAAAAGATAGACTTTCACTATAATATAAACACATGTATCCACTACAATACAAATACATTTATAGACATTCACTATAATACAAATATGTCTATAACAGATTATACGTATTTATTGTACAAATCATATTATTCTATAAATGAAAACACTCTAAATTAAAAATTAAATAACAATTTTGCTCTTTAATTAAATATTATTTTAAATATATTTTTATACAAAAATGTAAAAACTCATTCAAATTAAATGATAAAAAAATAAAACTAATTTGAATAAATACCAATATTCCAACAGTCATGCCCCTACTACGATAAAGAGAAAACTGTTCTTGGCATTAGAGATGATCCCAAAAAAATTTATTACTCATTAATGGTGCAATAATGTTCATAACAACAGAAACGCTTACATGATTGTTTAAAATAATTATAAAGTGATTGCACTATTTCTTAATTCACGGATCATATTTAATGAACTTTTATAACTAATGAGAACATTTCTATAATATTTCTATTCAAAATAGTTAAAACATTTCATAATAAATTTTGCCTTTCTGCTACTTCTAATATCCATAATAAATTATGTCTTTTTTTTATTACTCCTGACATTTCATTATAAATGAGTTTTTCTCCTCTATTATTTAATTAAAATAACTTCACAATTTCTTACCTCATATTACACATGAAAAAACGAGCTTATGGAAGCTTTCCTTCTTCTCACTTCTGTTTGACAAAATTATGATCTGATCCATTAACCTGACTAACAATTTGGTATATTTATTTTGCTTATTATATCACGTGTCTTCTCAAAAAATATATGCTCCTATGTAAAAATTCAAGTTTTTTTTTTTTAAATTCTTATATGTTAAACTTTATACATATACACATTGAATTAAAGTTGCATATACTAATCCTTTAAATATTTATTTAGGCAAGATTGTGCAAAAAAAATAAAGGAACAAAACTCACCTAAAAGATAAATCATTTTTTGATAAATTCAAATGCTTTGATATACATTAAAGTTGCACATATTAATTATTTGAATATTTGTTTATGCAGATTGTGCGAAAAAAATTACCTTACAGACAAATCGATTTTTTATAAATTTGAGCGCTTTCATATTATGACTTAATTTAATTTGATGTGCGCACATTCTTATCAATTGAAGGCAAGAATGGTGGCCCCTAAAAGAAGTAAATAAGATTTCCATTTTATTTGTTTGGTTTTATATATGTAAATGAGTTTCTTTTCTTTTATTTGTTTTTGATTATATTTGTGAACTGAATATATAATATATATATATATATATATATATATATATATGTATGTATATACATACTATATAATTTCTTTTTTATTATATAAAGAGGGAACAAAATTTGCTTTTAATTTGTTTTTAGTGGTCACATTTTTACATTTCTATTAGGTATTATAAGGAAATAATGTGTATTTATTTTGATACAAATAACATAATATCTAAAAGGTTAAATACAATATTTCAATGACATATTTTTGTATCCGAAAGGAAGTGTTGGAAGTCGAATTATGATCAATCGCTATATTGTTTTTGTCATGACATCACTTATCATTTTGAGTATTTTTATTTCAAATTTTGATTTATACCTCATGTACATGTTTTAGTAATTAATATTTATGTAATTTTAAAAAAAATATTTATTATTAAAAATACACATGCAACACACTTGTTCGAATCCTAATGCTTTTTATAGGCCGAAAAATTGGACAAAATCAAGTATTCCTGCAAGAGCAGTTTGAGTCACTTTGGTACCCAAGGTTCCATATTAGAACCAACCTTTTTACATTTTTCTTTTCCATTATTTAATTTTATTTTTACCTATTTTTGGGATTCTAGTTCTCTTTTTACTTGTATGATCATATGGATGGTTTGTGGATCGACATGCTGTTTTCCTCTGATTAATAAGTAAAACTTGTTGGAACAATTAAGCGCATTTCGATAAATTGCTTTCCATAAATGAAACGCTTTGTTTCAACTCAGCGCATTTCGGTAAATTACTTTCCTCTCATTAATGTCTGTTCACAGACTATTTCGCTGTACAGTTATTTGTTTGCATATATTTTGACACCTTTTTTCCTGCTTACACGTGTTTTCATCTTCTTTTTTCTCTAATTAATAATATGCATGTGCTGCTTTGATGTTCAACTTTTCCTTTCCATCTCTTCACACTTTTTTTTTTGTTTGTTGCAGGTCTGTTCATCTTCCCTTGGTTGAAGCTTTGTGTATATTTGCCTCTTTCGATTCTGTCACAGTTTTTTTTTTTTTTTTTTTGCATTTTACAGGTCTGCTTCCTTGAAGCTTTTTGGTTCTCTATATTTGTTCTGCTGCTTGTATATGCATCTGCTTTTTAGCACTTATTTCAGAACTTTTTTTTTTCCCATTTTACATCTTTACAAGAATTAAACAGAACATAAAATTGATTTATTGCTTTGTCTGCATCTGCTATACTTTTTGGGGAGGGATCTTTTGTGGAGGAAAAAGAAGATATATGCTGCATTTCTCGCTTTCATATTTTAGTTTATGGTTTATGGGTTTTCGAATCTTTTCTTATTGCAGTTCTTGTTATGGTAAAGAAAACTAGAACTTAATGCGGCAAAGTGTGCTCATTTTGTTGTAGTTCTTGATGCCTCAAATGGCTGATTTTCTTTCCTAATTAGTCAATCGATACTTTTTTTTTGCTTTGGATATGCTGTTGGAGAGGAAAAAAGTCTTCCATGCATGTTTAGAGGAATTAAATATAGCATAAAAGAGATTTATTGGTCTGTCTGCATATGTTATACCTCCACATATGCAGCATTTCCCAACTGCATCTTGATGAGGTCCACAATATCTTGAATAAAAGGGTTGATTACACCTACCACCTATCTAATCTTAAAAAAAATTGTTCCTTAAAATTTAGTTAGTAATAAGTTTGATTTTGAGTGACATTAAGAACCTTTCAATGAATCTTTAACTTCTTTGATAATAAAATGATCCTTCCATATGTCATCTGTGTTGACATCATAAACGATGGTAAGTACTAGAAAATTTTCTTTAACACCTTTAGTTACAAAATTATCTTAAAATTAAAAGAAAGTAACTAGAGAGGAAGTTGGTACAATTAAATGACACAAAAATGACATGAACTGTCACAAATTCATATGAAACAATAAACAAAATAATTGCAATTGAACCCCACCTGCTCTCAATATAAGCCAGCTAAGGAGATAAATTTTGGGGGGATTAATTTATGTTGTATAACTTTTGTACTTGCTGAGAATTTTTGTATTTCTTGCGGCTTCTATTGGTGATGTGCTCATTTTGTTATAACTCTAGATACCTCAAGTGGATGACTTTCTTTTCTAATTAGTCAACTTTCATAATTTTTTTCTTCATTCTCAATAATATGTTAGGCTAAATAAAGAAACGAGAATCCTTGTTTTTCCCATTGTCTTTAATTATTACCCAAAAGGAAAAAAAAATATTACAGAGGAAAAAAGAAATAAGGGAAAAACACTAGAAAGGCCTGCTAGCAGTCAAAGATGAAAGCTTGATTTTTACTAATACTACTAAAGTTTGGTCAGTTAATCCTGGGGGAAAACATTCTGTTGAACAATTTTTTTTATTTCCCCCTCGAATAGAAGTCTGAGAATGAGTTTTCCATATTGTTGAGTATTCATTTTTCATTTTTCCGAAATATAATGATTGCTTGTTATTCATCTTCCACATGAAATATAACGACTGTGCACTATTGTTTCCCCGGCCTTTTCAGGCTGAGATTTCCTTCAACTATTGAAGAAAATATATCCTGCTTTTAAACTACAACAGGTATTTTTGCTTCTTAATGTTTCTATTTGCAGGCATTGTGTACTAAGTTACTTATTGCAATTTTATTTTGCTTTTTTGTTTTACATTCCATTGTGCAAATGTGTATTGTAGGAATAACTAAATTTGACCGACCGACCAAAAATAATTTAGCATAAAACTCTGAAATTAGATGTCTGACAGAAAAAGACAGATGAAAGATGGTCAAATTGAGAAAAATCTTAAACGTCGTGTTTCCTATAAGGAAATGCCTCCTGAACAAAAGGCAACACTTTTAGAACACCGCAAACTACAATATGCTGCCCGAAGGCATGCTTTCTCTGAAAATTCTCAAGCTAACACATCTAATCAGCCATGTGCTTCTTCTGAGGCTCAAATCGTAATTCCTGAGCAAACTGCTTCTTCTATTCAAGACAATCCTTCTACTTCCCGAAATGGTTAGTTAAAACCAAACTTTATTCCTGTTTTTCACATTCCTTCAAATTTAGCTCTTACATGTCTAAAGTGTTTCAGGTCGTAAACCAACACAGACAGGTTGTTGGAATATCAAGTAGCTACCTTGTTGTCCTACTATTTTAAAAAAAGTTCCCAACTGTAAATATTGCGGAGCCACAAGATTTCAATACGAAACTCCAAGCTTCTGTTGTAATAATGGTTCCATAAAATTAGTTTCGCACCAACTACCTACTGAATAAAAATAATTTTATTTCGACAACGGTGAGAAGTCCAAATATTTTCGTACTTACAATAGAACATACAATAACATGTTCTCGTTTACTTCGCTCGGAGTAAAGTATGATAAGGACTTAAAAACTAGAACTAAAGGTATTTACACATTTAAAGTTCAAGGATAAATGTACCATTTCCTACCCAATCTCACTACTGCAAATGACAAAATAAAAATTTTACAACTTTATTTTATGACAATGACGCTGATATAATTGATAGGGTTGCTTTCTCTGAAAAACTGAACAAATCTATTATTGCAAAATTGATAGATATATTAAAAATTAATTCATACTCTCTCTTTCTAAAATCTCTCAAACATATTTCAGACTTGTTCAATTTTTATATCGCGCTTAAATGTGATTCCACCTTGGACCAACGCACATACAACTGACCTGATGTTTCAAAAGTTGCAGTTATATGGACCGAAGAAGAATTGAAAAATCCTTCTTCTACACCACATATTTGTATTTATACCCCATGACAACTGTAACCAACTGGTTCACTATTATTATGGTTGTTACGACCCATTGCAGTATCCTTTGTTTTTTCCATTTGCTGAAAACGGGTGGCATTCTAGCATTCAAAAGATTTCACCAGAAATAATCTTGCCTAGAAATCGTTCTACTTGCAAACATGAGCAACTCCCAAGTGTGGCCAACATGTGTACAATTGATGGACTTCTTCATGTTGAAGAAGAAATTTTGCAAAAGAACAGACAAAAAAGGAACATTGTATCCTGTCGTGAATATTATTGTTACAAATTTCAAATTAGAGATGATGAAGAAAATAAAATTTTGCATTCGAAAAGATTATTCCAACAATATTCTGTAGATCAATATATAAAGCTTGAAACACAAATATTAGACTTCTTGTTATTCAATCAAGATTTTGTTCCGCACTGAAGTATCAGCTGGACTTATTGATCTTCTAAGACTAGGAGAAGAGAAGCTTCAAATATTGACCGAAAAATATTCCTTCATATTAGCTTTACAGGAGGTCCAAGAGATATGCGTCGTCGATATATGGACGTCATTACTTTAGTTCAACACTTTGAAAAATCCGATATCTTCCTCATGATGACTTATAACCCTTTGTGGCCAGAAATACAAGATCTATTACTACCAAACGATGAAATATAAAATAGACCTGGTCTAATAGGTAGAGTATTCAAGGCAAAAGTTGAAGAGCGAGGTTCAGATATACTTAAATAAGATATATTTGGAAAACTTTCTGCTTATATCTATACTATAGAATTTCAAAAAAAGGGTCTTCCACATGCTCATTTTCTCATTATACTTGATGATGCTTATAAATTATTAACGCCTGAGTCTTACGATAGAGTTGTCTGTGCCGAATTATCTAATTGTGACACAAATGAATATTTATATTCTTTGGTAATTAAGTATATGATGCACGGTCCTTGTGGAAGCTTAAATTCTACAAATTCCTGCATGAAAAAAAAGGGACATTATAAATTTAAGTATCCTAAAAATTACTCACTGAAACATCAAAAGGCGAGAATTCGTACCCAATTTACAGGAGGCGATATACTGGTAAATTCGCAAGAGTTAGAACTCAATATTTCTCCGAGATAAGTATCACAAGGTATGAAAAAATATAACATGTAATTTATCTTATTTTTTAAAATAATTAATTATAATATTTTAGTGAATAATTAGTATTTATAATTAATTAAGTATTCACACACAAAGAAACTATAATTAATGTGGAGGGACACGTGGAGATTACAGGGAGAGACACAGAAAAGGAAAAAAAATGTGTAAAGAGGCACCACTCGTAACTATTGTAACTTATATACTACTAAATACTCTCTTCTCTCATAACTAGATGGCCTGTGCCCGTGCATAACACGGGCATTTTTCTAACGTTGTTGTATAATATGCTTCATATTATATACATTCATTTGAGAATAAAATTATACAATTATATTCATGAGCTTGCTAGAAAGAACAACAATCAGATAGGTCATGTTGATGGTATAGTTATACAAAAGTTGATTTTATAATTGAGTAAAATCTAAATTTTCACACATGTCGTTGATAACACATATCACATCGAGCTATTATCCGGGGAAAAAGAAAATCAAGCATAGTAGAATGATCCCTATAAGAACAAGCGTAGTCAGAAGTAAGCTGTGTTTTATATGGAAGCTCAGGGCATTTCAGTAAATTATTTTCCCCTCATTAATATTTGTCCACAGACTGTTTCGCTCTACAACTGTTTGTTTGCATCTATTTGACATCTTTTCCCTGCTTACATGTGTTTTCATCTTCTTTTTCCTCTAATTAATAATATGTATGTGTTGCTTTGTTGTTCAACTTTTACTCTCCATATCTTCACACTTTTTTTTTCCACTTTTGCAGGTCTACTCATCTTCCCTTGGTTGAATAAGCTTTTTTGTATATTTGCCTCTTTCGGTTCTGTCACAGTTTTTTTTTTGGCATTTTACAGGTCTGTTCCCTTGCTTGAAGTTTTCAGTTCTCTATATTTGTTCTGTTGTTTGTATATGCATCTGTTTTTCAGCACTTATTCCAGAACTTTTTTTTTCATTTTGCATATTTACAGGAATTAAACATAACATAAAATTGATTTATTGCTTTGTCTGCATCTGCTATGTATTCACACACAAAGAAATTATAATTAATGTGGAAGGACACATGGAGATCAGAGGGAGAGACACATAAAAGGAAAAAAAAGGTGTAAAGAGTCCGTATTTTAGGCACACTCGTAACTATTGATACTTATATACTACTAAATACTCTCTTCTCTCATAACTAGATGGCCAGTGCCGTGCATGTGCCCGTGCATAGCACGGACATTTTTCTATTATTGTTGTATAATATGTTTCATATTATATACATTCGTTTGCGAATAAAATTATACAATTACATTCATAAGCTTTCTAGAAAGAACAACAATCAGATAGGTCATGTTGATGGTATAGTTATATAAAATTGATTCTACAATTGAGTAAAATCTAAATTTTCACACATGTCGTTGATAACACATATTACATCGAGCTATTATCCGGGAAAAAAGAAAATCAAGTAAAGTAGAATGATCCCTATAAAAACAAGCGTAGTCAGAATTAAACTGTGCTTTATATGGACAAGTTATTCTAAAAAGTTATGAAGATTAGCATCACATATGAATCACCTGAACAAAGTGCAAACATAGTCTTACATGAAATTTCAAATTTTGAAAGTAAAAATGTCGGTAGGAGTAATCAATATGCTTTAATGGTCAAGTACATATCCTATCAATATGCTTTAATGGCCAAGTACGTATCCACAACCACTGCTTTCCTCTACCTTTATTTTAATATTGGAACTCATTACTGAATTTAACTGACGTTAGTGAGCTAAACATACAAAAACTCATTAGCGATGTTGAACAAATTATTTGAAAAGAGAATTAGCCATGTAATAGGATTAGCCATGTAATAAAGAGGGTTGGTCTTCTGTTATTGCAATACAAATAAAAGAAGTAAGAATCAAGAGAACTGTAAGTTCATCCTTTCAAAAAGAGATAGAAACAAAGAACGTTAATAGATCATACTTGAAAATAAATTCTCCATCCTAAAGTCTCTAACCTTTGTAAATCTGTCCAAATAATTTATTAGGTATCCTTTTATCACTTTGAATTACACAATAAGCTCAACTCACGAATCATGTTGATGGTTGTTTGAATCTGGCAAAGATGCTACTGGTGCCTATTTAATTATTGCAAGAGTAGCTTTACAAAGCTCGTGAAGTTATTGTAACTGTGTGTAATGAACAACTTAATGATCACATTGATGCAGAGCAGAAATTTTGAATAGTTCTACTTTTTGTAGGTATGAGAAAAACACATAATTAGCAAATTCAGCCATTCGGGCAAATACTTGAGGCTTTTAGCTTTTCAGGAAGAAAATTTTGGGATCTTATGTATAATATTTTGGATAACATAGCTATTGGTGTACACATTGCAACATCAAACATTCATGGCCTTTTATAATGGGTAGCCTTTTCGTAATTAGATTATGTAAAAACTATTAAGCCTATAAAAGAACTCCATGTGGTGCTAAGATTTTGATAAAGAGCAGTATCTCGATGGAGGGTTGAATTAGATTTCCGTGAGATTTAAGCTAAAGAATAAAACAGAAAGGTGATGTAAAGAGATTTTTGCATTATTTCCTTAAAATATAAATATGCAACAAATTTTACCCCGTCATTAGTGCATACTTTTAAATATTTATTCAAAGTTTTAAGTTTGTGATACGTTCATCTCACTTCATTACCTCTAAGTGCCTACTTATTCTGATTTTATTTATTTGCACGTGGAGATATAAAATGTTTCATCCTAATACCCGTATTTGATTTACAGGAAGAAAAATTAATCATTAATATTAGTAGTACTTGGATTTCATTCTGATATATGAGCTTACCTTTAGGACATTGTTTAATGAAAAATAATTTTCATTTCTTGTGAACTCAACTCTTAGAAAGACAATAATGAAAAATGAGAATGGCTTATTGATTTATTTTTTATTTAATTTTATTGATACACTCATAATTTCTTGCTGCCAGGCATCTAATTTCAGCATTGATAGTCGCCTAAATTCAGTTGGTCATTGAAGTTTCTTGCCCAGATTAATAGCTCCAACAATTTAGTATAGAATGACCAAGGTTATATATTACATTATACCCTCCATACACTTAAAGTTTTGAAGTTTGTTATGAATGGAACCTCAATATTTATATGTAGCCACTGATTCTATCACTCTTCACTTTATGGAATACCATTCAAGCAATACCATAAAGCTGACATAAATGTATTGTCAACAAAGTTAGTCAGGCAAGGAAAACGAAAAGAGGACAAACCTTGTCCAAATTGAAAAAGGAAAAGAGGACAAACCTTGTCCAAATTGAAAAAGAAAAAGAGGACAAACCTTGTCCAAATTGGAAAAGGAAAAGAGGACAAACCTTGTCCAAATTGATCTCTGCTTCTCCACCCTTCTACACGGTTTAGTTCTATTACAAATAGAACATGTTGCTTTCATTATTTGATATACATAGATTCACAAATTCCCACACAAAAAAAATTACAATCCAAAAGAGTAAGAACATAAAGAGAGTTATACACCAAGACAAATATTGTAGTCTTGAGTGTCCTCTTTAGTGAGTTATTCCTTTTACAAGTGTTTTCTCCTTGTAATTGAGAGTAGTGTACTCCCATATTTATATAGTGAATCCTTCTACCCTGTGGTTTTCCCCCTCTATTTATTTGAGGGTTTTCCACGTAAAATATTGTGTCTAACGTATTTTTATTATTTATTATCATATCAAACTTTAGTTGTGGTGCTTCCTCATCACAATAGTGGTATCAGAGCTTCGGTTATTATGTCTGTTTAATGTGAAGGTACTATTCTTGAATAGTAAATTTTTGTGAATAGTAAAATCCGATGAAAATACTATTCACGTGAATAGTAAAATTTGGTGATGATACAGTTTGTCACATTGTTCGCAAAAATATTCAGAAACGATCTATAAGGGTGTGAAGCAAATAACAATGTCGAGTACAACAAAGTTTGACGTTGAGAAATTCAATGGGACTAATTTCTCATTGTGGAAAATGAAAATAAGGGCGATATTGAGAAAAGACAATTGCCTAGTTGCAATTGAAGGCAGGCCCACAGACTTTACTGATGACAACAAGTGGAACGACGTAGACAACAACGTAGTTGCTGATCTACACTTGGCACTAGTTGATCAAGTGTTGTCTAGTGTGGCTGAAAAACGGACAACGAAGAAAATATGGGATACTCTTACGGGATTGTATGAGGCCAAGTCTTTGCATAATAAAATCTTCTTAAAAAGAAGATTGTATACTCTTCGAATGGCAGAGTCCATGTCGGTTACTGAACACATCAATACTTAGAATTCTCTATTTTCGCAACTTACAACAATGGGTTGCAAAATAGAGGGGACTGAACGTGCGAAGCTTCTACTTCAAAGTCTGCCTAACTCGTATGATCAACTCATCATCAACCTGACGAACAATACAAACAGTCTAGTTTTCGATGAAATTGCAATTGTTGTCCTAGAAGAAGAAAATCGGCGCAAAAATAAGGAAGACAGACAAGCAAGTTCGCAGCAAGCTGAAGCTTTGACGATGGTGAGAGGAAGACCAACGGAACATGGCCCCAGTGGGAGTCACAATCATGGTAGATCTAAATCAAGAAGTAAGAAGAATATCAAGTGTCACAACTGTGGCAAGAAAGGGCACGTCAAGAAAGATTATTGGTTCAAGAAGAAGAGTGAACACCCTGAGTCATCAAATGTTCAAGGGAATGTTGCAAATACCTCGGATGATGGTGATATTTTATCTAGTGAAGAAATATCAAATAATGAAGGCAGAAAATGTTTCACTGATGTCTGGATCATGGACACAGGAGCAACATGGCACATGACTTCCCGGAGAGAATGGTTCCATCAATATAAGCCTATCTCAGGAGGATCTGTGTTCATGGGAGATGATCATGCTTTGAATGTTATTGGTATTGGATCCATCAAAATAAAGATGTATGATGGCACGGTACGCATCATTCAGGAGGTACGACATGTGAAAGACTTGAAGAAGAATCTATTGTCTTTGGGACAATTAGATGATAATGGATGTTCATATAAGACTCATAGTGGAGTCATGAAAATATTGAAAGGAGCGCTTGTAGTGATGAAAGCGGAAAAACTTGCTGCAAATCTATATGTGCTTAAGGGTGAAACCCACCAAGAAGGAGAAGCATCAACCGTGTCATCAAGTTCATTTGAAGAATCGACGATGATGTGGCATCGCAAACTTGACCATATGCCGGAGCGAGGTTTGAAGATTCTTGCTGAGCAAAAGCTTCTTCGAGGGCTTAAAAAGGTTTCACTACCCTTTTGTGAGCATTGTGTTACCAGTAAGCAACATAGACTGAAGTTTAGCAGTTCCTCTGCTAAAAGCAAGGAAATATATATGCTCCAACTAAAAGGTTTTGAAGAACAGAGAAAAGAGAACTTGGATTGCAGGTTGAACAAATCTCTATACGGTCTCAAACAGGCACCGAGGTGTTGGTATAAGAGATTTGATTCCTTCATTATAAGCCTTGGATGCAACAGACATAGTTCAGATCCTTGTGTTTATTACAAGAAATTTGGTGATGGTGATTTCATTATATTGTTGTTGTATGTTGGCGACATGTTGGTAGCGGGCCCCAAAAAAGATCGTCTCACAAATTTAAAGGCACAGTTGGCTAGTGAGTTTGAAATGAAGGACTTGGGACCAGCAAACAAGATTCTACGGATGCAAATTCACCGAGACAGAAATAATAGGAAGATTTGGCTGTCTCAAGAGAACTACTTGAAGAAAATCTTGCGACGCTTCAAGATGCAAGACTGTAAGTCAATTTTTACCCCACTTCCTATTAATTTCAAGTTATCCTCAAGTATGAATCCTAGCAATGAAGCAGAGGGGATGGAGATGTCTCGAGTACCGTATGCATCAGCAGTAGGAAGTTTAATGTTCGTCATGGTATGTACAAGATTAGACATTGCACAAGCAGTGGGAGTGGTCGATACATGGATAATCCCGATAGAGAGCATTCAAATGCTGTTAAGAGGATCCTGAGATATATCAAGGGTACCTCAAATGTTGCAATGTGTTATGGAGGATCATACTTTACTGTTAAAGGTTATGTTGATTCAGATTATGTAGGTGATCTTGATAAAAGCAAGTCCACCACAGGTTATGTGTTTACTCTTGCTGGAGAAGTTGTAAGCTGGGTTTCAAAATTGCAGTCTATCATGGCTACATCTACGACGAAAGCAGAATATATAGCAGTTACACAAGCTAGCAAAGAGGCAATATGGATGCAGATGTTACTAGAGGAGCTCGGGCACAAACAAGAGAAGGTTGCTCTGTTTTGTGACAGTCAGAGCGCTTTGCATCTTGCAAAGAATCCGACATTTAATTCAAGGACAAAGCACATACGAGTTCAGTATCACTTTGTTCATGAGAAGGTGGAAGAAGGCAGTGTGGATATTCAGAAAATTCACACTAATGACAACCTAGCAGATATGTTTACGAAGCCGATCAACAGTAACAAGTTTATATGGTGTCGATCTTCTATTGACCTAGCAGAAACGTAACATTGCACTGATTGGGTAGAAAGGATAGTGGGAAAACATAATTGATTCTCAATTAAATCTTCAAGTGGGAGAATGTCAACAAAGTTAGTCAGACAAGGAAAACGAAAAGAGGACAAACCTTGTCCAAATTGAAAAAGGAAAAGAGGACAAACCTTGTCCAAATTGAAAAAGGAAAAGAGGACAAACCTTGTCCAAATTAGAAAGGAAAAGAGGACAAACCTTGTCCAAATTGATCTCTGCTTCTCCACCCTTCACGGTTTAGTTCTATTATAAATAGAAAATGTTGCTTTCATTATTTGATATACATAGATCCACAAATCCCCACAAAAAAAAATTACAATCTAAAAGAGTAAGAACATAAAGAGAGTTATACACCAAGACAAATATTGTAGTCTTGAGTGTCCTCTTTAGTGAGTTATTCCTTTTACAAGTGTTTTCTCCTTGTAATTGAGAGTAGTGTAATCCCATATTTATATAGTGAATCCTTCTACCCTGTGGTTTTCCCCCTCTATTTATTTGAGGGTTTTCCACGTAAAATATTGTGTCCAACGTATTTTCATTATTTATTATCATATGAAACTTTAGTTGTGGTGCTTCTTCATTCCAACATATATTTGGTACATTGCTATAAAGAAAGAGTTTTGAGGTAAGTTGAGCTCTCTTCACTAACTTAAAAGTTTAATAAAATGCCTAAGTATATAATACAAGTGTATATGTTTGAATATTCTAATAAGCATATGAAAAAAAAATTCTCAAATTTTTAGCCTTTTATGTTGGAACACATTATATTCAAATGTACAATTACATTTTTTGAGCTTGCTTCCCTGTGAATGAATGAAGTGTCTGTATATTAAGTTCTCATACACGTATTATGTTTTATTGAGGTCAATTCATGAAACTTTGTCCTTTCCAAATGTTAGTTTTAATCTTGCTTTGGTAATATTCTTTTTTGGGTTTTTTGATAAATCTCCTCTCAGATATAGTTAATTTTTTCTATTTCTTCAGACCACAGAAAATTTATTAATTTTACGTTTCATAAACGTATTACAGCTTTACTTTGACATAGCCTTTGCATACTTTTCGTACACTTCATATTAATAAGTAACCGGTACTTTGTATTGTAATAATTTTTCCTACTCTAATTTCTCTTTTTTAACGAATCATATATTTATTTCAATATAGCTTTTGTTTTGCATATCAAATTTTGTAGATTTGAATACATTTTACTCAACAGATTCTAATCCTTGTGTATGTATACTATCAAATCTTATCTCATGAATCCTATTTAACTGTTTAAACTAAATTAGCAATATTATCTGACATACTATTATTCTTTCCTTTTGTTAGTTAACACTCATATCCAGACACAATATGTACTGCGCGCTTCAGCTATTCTACTCAACAACTCTTGTAATAATTTGATAACTTAGATCTTTCTAGCAAATCTTATTAATGTAATACTTCCACTTTGTTCCGCACAAAAAGAAGCATGTATATTCATACCCTATTTCTCAAACCTTTAACTGCTTCAATCTAACAATATTTAAAAAAAGGTTCGTGCTCAGCACGGACACGGGAAATCTAGTATAATAAAGATTATAAATATCAAAAGAACACTATTAATATATTTTGACAAGTTTTAATTTTATCTTTTTCAGATTATTAATTCATTTTTATAATGAAAAAGTTATATGTAATTGATTATTTAGTAACATAAGAAGATAAAAATGTTTAAATTATTAGGCAATAAAAATTAAATATAGTTACTTATTTGATATATTTTTATTTTGTCTCTTTCGCGTGATTACTATATCCTACAAAACACACACGTGTACATAGAGGCGTGAAAAATAAATCAGTCTAAGAATTTTTTTGTTAATTATGCAAGCGTCTTATTTTTATTTCTTTTTAAAATAATTAATTCTTTTTCAAGAGACATAATCCATAAATAAATGTAGGATATATATATATATAATTGGTTTTTAGTTTGTTTTATGGTCACATCTTTACATTGCAATTACATATTTTTTGTATCCGAAAGGGAGTGTTGGAAGTCGGATTACGATCAATCACTATATTGCTTTTTTCATAACATCACTTATCATTTTGAGTTTTTTTTTTCTTTCAAATTTTGATTTATACCTCATGCACATGTTTTAGTAATTAATATTTATGTAATTTTAAAAAAATATGTTTATTGTTAGGAATACATATTTATGTAATTTTAGAAAGATATGTTTATTATTAAGAATACAGGTATAATGCACGTGTTCAAATACTAATGCTTTTTATAGACTAAAAAATTAGACAAAACCAAGTATTCCTGCAAGAGCAGTTTGAGTCACTTTGGTACCCAAAGTTCCATATTAGAACCAACCTTTTTTGTCACATTTTTCTTTTCCATTATTGCATTTTATGTTTACCTATTTTTTGGATTCTAATTCTATTTTTACTTGTATCATATGGATGGTTTCTACATTGACATGCTGTTAATAATAATATAAGATTATAAATATATAAAGAATTTACACTATTAATATATTTTAACAAGTTTTATTTTATCTTTTTCAGATTATTAATACATTTTTATAATGAAAAGTTATATTTAATTGACTATTTAGTTATATAAGAAGATAAAAATTATTTAAATTATCGGGCAATAAAAATTAAATGTAGTTATTTATTTATTATATTTTTATTTTGTCTCTTTCTCGTGATTACTATTAAATTGACCATTTAGTAACACGGGAAGATAAAGATTGTTTAAATTAGCAGGCACTAAAAATTAAATACAGTTACTTATTTGCTATATTTTTATTTTGTCTCTTTCGCGTGATTACATATCCTACAAAACACATACGTGTACATGAGACGAGAAAAATAAATCAGTCCCAAAAACCTTTTGTTAGTTATTTAAGCGTCTTATCTCTTCTTCTTTTTAAATACTGAATTCGTCTTTCAAGAGGCATAGTCCATAAATGGATCCTACATGATGCATAACTAAATTAATTGAATCATAATATTCTATTGCTAAGTTGAATTCTTTCGACTTCCGAGCACATAAAGCCTTTTACTTAAATAATTACACTATAATTTGAAAACGTATTTTTAAACTAACAAAATGTTTTTATTATTATTTTTTTTCAAAAAGAAAAAAAAAGATAAAGGTCAAAGTGAGAGACTATTATCAATACTCGATGAGCTTACTCCACTAAATCTCCTCAATTAATTAATATATTTATCCTATTATATTACATTATAAATCATAAGTTTCAATTAAACTAATATATCAAAATGTCTAGCAAAAGTTAATGAATCATTATATCCTTAATGTTATAAATAAGATATCGAATAATCTGGAAGATTCATGTATTTGTTTTGATTTGTCACTTCGACTCCTGTACTTCATGAGGTTTCTTTCAAGCATCTGAATCTATTCAAATTATCATATTATTATATAAGTGGAAAGTCAAAAAGTAAAAAGTAATATTATCATTTTATTCTTCTATTAAATAAAAATTTAATCAAATATATAATTAAATATTAATATTTTATCATATCATATCATATTTATATAATTATTACTATATAAGTGAGAAGCCGAAAAATGAAAAGTTGAATTAAATAAATAAATAATAAATAACAAATAAATAATAATAAATATAAATACTAAGTAATAATAATAACCTATATTATTCTAAAAGAGGGAACCAAAAAAATTAAAAGTTAAATTACCTAGATATCTATCAAATATTAAATGATATTTTTGCCCTTCAATGAAATATTATTTTAATAATATTTTTATACAGAAAAATAAATGTACAATCAAATAAAAATTAACAAAAAATTAGAAAAATAAATATGGTACATTGAATGGTCAGCTCTAGCAATCTTTTGATTTTCTTGAAAAAAATATATTTATTTTAAGAATAATTTATTTAATTGGAGAAAAATATATTCAATTTAAGAATAATTTATTTAGTTGAAGTAAAAAACTATAATGACTGTCAATCTTTATTACATTCAATTGCAATCTTTAAATTGTAAAGAGTGAATCATTTATCATTCAAACAAAAGGGCGATAATGTTAACAAATTAATTATCTCATAAATATCAAAAAAAAAAAAACTAACTGATACATCCTTTCAAAATTCAAATTAAGTGGTAAAAATAATGAAAAAAAAAAAATAGAAAATTTAATGAAGAGGAAAGACCAAAGATTGCATTTTTCTTAATAAATATAGACATAAATTTTATTTAATTAAAAATTAGTTTATCTTCTCTTTAAAATTTTTTGAGTATATATATGATGTGATCACCGTTTGCAGTTAAAAGAGAATAAATCAAGACATCTAAAGACACTAAAATGTTCTTTCTTTCATATTTATTTTTTATGTATATATTTTTTGTTATTTTATTTGTATAGCATAACAATTATTCTACAAAGGCTTTTATTTGTATAGCATTGATTTTTCTTTCAAGTTTCAATTCATTTTATTAAATTTTATGCTATGTTATTTAGTCTTGTAATTTGAAACATATTGAATTGGTTTTGTTTAACTTTATGTGATTATTTAATACTCAATGTTGTTGATGTTTATTCAAGTTTCTATTCTTATTATTAGTTTCTCGTTATTTGATTTGTTTAGCCTCAAATTTTGCTTCTAAGAGAATTTTCGTCGGTATTAGTTAATTTTTGTGTGGTTATGTTAGTATGTTGTTCTTTTGAATAATTTTCTAAAGTCTAATTTTTATTTTGCTGTGCAAATTTATTTGTTCATCTTTGAATTTTGCAACTATCAAAAGTTTGAAACTGCAGCTAAATTTGTATCGCTTTCTTCTATTCTTGAGTTAGGATTTTCTTTGAATTCTTAGATTATAGATAAATTTGTTAAAATTTTCTCTTTTCTTATTTCTTAAGATTTAATTTAAATTTTAAAGTTTGAAGAATTAGTGATTGTACCAATTACAATTTCTCCTCTTTGAAGTATCAAAGAGTTAGTATTTCTTTCCTTACATAAGAATTTTTTTATATTGAAAGATTGAATCGCTATTCGTGATAATATCAAATGTTATTTTCTAAATTAGTTATTCAATTCAACTATCTAACCTATATAAGTTGATAAAAGAATGTATGAATTTTTTCAACTTTTTAAATGATGATCTCTACCTAAAATTGTATAATTATTTGTAGCAAATTAGCAATGAATATTCAAAATCTGTCTCATGAATTCAATATAAAATTTCATATGCTTGAACGGTAAGAGCGATTGACGAGTGAGAATTTTACTTCAGATGATGAAAGGGTCTAAAAATCAAAATGACGTTCATTTTATCTAGAGTCTTTATATAACTTTTGTACTTATTTTGAGCTATATTATCAAGTTATAAACCGAGATAGAATTTATTTTTTTTGAGAAACTTGTATTTTATTCTTTAATTTTTATTTTTCTACTTAAAAACTCATTTATAAGAATACGTGGTTATTCAAATTTTGGTATTAAATCTATCGATATTCACGTGCAACACACGTGTACAGAGACTAGTTACAGTATGTGCATTTATCTGCACAATTAGATTATGCGCATTTATAAGAAAATCTAAACTGTAACTATTAATATACAAATCTATGTATAATATAAAGTTAGGTATTGGAGAAGTGACGTGTCACCTTTCTTTGGCCAAGGATCCTATTTATCTTTTTTCTCATTTTTTTGATAATTTCTTTTATATTTTTATTTACTTATTATGGTACAAAAATAAATATGTCAGTTACTACTCTCTTTTTTTTTTATTTTCTATTGTAAAAAAATTAGATGTCTCAAAATTTACTACTTCACTTATTTCTGTCTTTATTGTAATATTTAAAATTCTAAATATTTACTGCTTCAATCTTTCATTTTGTCCATGAAAAGTAAAAAATGTTTAAATGGAGTGTATATGTATGTGTGTTCGTGCATGTGTGTGTGTGTGCGAGTATGTGTCTATGTGTGTATAAAGATAGTCAAAATAAGAGTGATGTGACACCTTATTTTGACTCAAAAAACTTTTTTTTAGCCTTTTTCTAATTATAAAATGATAAAATATCTCCTAATATTTCCTCAAATTAGTAATTGAAACTCGTTGGAACGACCAAAGACATTCTAATAAATTGTTTCCCATAAATGAAAGGCCTTGTTTCAGTCAGGGCATTTCGATAACTGTGAAGAATCCAAACATTTTCATACTTACATTAAAACATACAATAACATGTTCGTGTTTACTTCGCTTAGAGTAAAGTATGATAAGGACTTAGCAACTAGAACTAAAGGTATTTACACATTTAAAGTTCAAGAACAAATGTACCATTTCCTATCTAATCTCACTACTGCAAATGACAAAACAAAAATTTTACAACTTTATTTTTATGACAATGACGCTCATATAATGGATAGGGTTACTTTCTCTAAAAAGCTGAACAAATCTATTATTGCATAATTGATAGATATATTAAAAATTAATCCATACTCTCTCTTTCTAAAATCTCTCAAAAATATATTCCGGACTTATCCAATTTTTATATTCCGCTAAATGAGATTTCACCTTGGACCAACACACTACAACTTACCCTGTTTCAGAAGTTGCAGCTATATGGACCGACGAAGAATTGAAAAATTCTTCTTCTACACCACATATTCGTATTTATATCTTGACAACTGTAACCAACTGGTTCACTATTATTATGGTTGCTACGACCCATTGCAGTATCATTTGTTGTTTTCATTTGCTGAAAACGGGTGGCATTCTGGAATTCAAAAGATTTCACCAAAAATAAACTTGCCTAGAAATTGTTCTACTTGCAAATATGAGCAACTCCCAAGTGTGGCCAACATGTGTACAATTGATGGACTTCTTCATATTGAAGAAGAAATTTAGCAAAAGAACAGACAACAAAGGAACATTGTATCTTATCATGAATATTATTGTTACAAACTTCAATTTAGAGATGATGAAGAAAATGAAATTTTACATTCGGAGATATTATTCCAACAATATTCTGTAGATCAATATATAAAGATTGAAACACAAAGATTAGACTTCTTATTATTCAATCAAGATTTGTTCTGCACTGAAGTATTAGCCGGACTTATTGATCTTCTAAGACTAGGAGAAAGAGTGGCTTCAAATATTGGCCGAAAAACGTTCCTTCCTACTAGCTTTACAGGAGGTCCAAGAGACACGCACCATAGATATATGGATGCCATTGCTTTAGTTCAACACTTTGAAAAATCTGATATCTTTCTCACGATGACTTGTAACCCTTCGTGGCCAAAAATACAAGATGTATTACTACCAAATGATGAAATACAAAATAGACCTGATCTAATAGGTAGAGTATTCAAGGCAAAAGTTGAAAAGCTAAGGTCAGATATACTTAAAAAAGATATATTTGAAAAAGTTTCTGCTTATATGTATACTATAGAATTTCAAAAAAAGTGTCTTCCAAATGCTCATTTTCTCATTATACATGATGATGCTTATAAATTATTAACGACTAAGGCTTACATAGAGTTGTTTGTGCCGAATTACCTGATTGCGACACAAATGAATATTGATGTTTTTTTCTGGTAATTCAGCATATGATGCACGGTCCTTGTGGAAGATTAAATCCTACAAATTTTTACATGAAAAAAAGGGACATTGTAAATTTAAGTATCCTAAAAATTACTCCACCGAAACATCAAAAGGCGAGAATTCGTACCCAATTTACAGGAGGCGATATACTGGAAAATTAGCAAGAGTTAGAACTCAATATTTCTCCGAGATAAGTATCACAAGGTATGAAAAAATATAACATGTAATTTATCTTATTTTTTTAAAATAATTAATTATAATTTTTTAGTGAATAATTAGTGTTTAATTAATTAAGTATTCACACACAAAAAAACTATAATTAATATGGAGGGACACGTGGAGATTAGAGGGAGTGACACAGAAAATGGAAAAAATGTGTAAAGAGGCAGTATTTTAGGCACACTCGTAACTATTGGTACTTATATACTACTAAATACTCTCTTCTCTCATAACTAGATGGCCCGCGCCCGTGCATAGCACGAGCATTTCTCTAACATTGTTGTATAATATGCTTCATATTATATACATTCATTTGCGAATAAAATTATATAATTACATTCATGAGCTTGCTAGAAAGAACAACAATCAGATAGGTTATGTTGATGGTATAGTTCTACAAAAGTTTATTCTACAATTGAGTAAAATCTAAATTTTCACACATGTCGTTGATAACACATATTACATCGAGCTATTATCCGGGGAAAAAGAAAATCAAGCAGAGTAGATTAATCCCTATAAAAACAAGCGTAGTCAGAATTAAGTTGTGTTTTATATGGAAGTTCAGGGCATTTCGGTAAATTACTTTTCCCTCATTAATATCTGTCCACAGACTGTTTCGCTTTACAACTGTTTGTTTGCATGTATTTGAAATCTTTTTCCCTGCTTACACTTGTTTTCATCTTCTTTTTCCTCTAATTAATAATATGTATGTGTTGTTTTGCTATTCAACTTTTCCTCTCCATTTCTTCACACTTTTTTCTTAACTTTTGAAGGTCTACTCATCTTCCCTTGGTTGAATAAGCTTTTGTCTATATTTGCCTCTTTTGGTTCTGCCACAGTTTTTTTGGCATTTTACAGGTCTGCTCCCTTACTTGAAGTTTTTCAGTTCTCTATATTTGTTCTACTGTTTGTATATGTATTTGTTTTTCAGCACTTATTTCAGAACTTTTTTTTTCATTTTGCATCTTTACAGGAATTAAACATAACATAAAATGGATTTATTGCTTTGTCTGCATCTGCTAAGTATTCACACACAAAGAAATTATAATTAATATGGAGGGACACATGGAGATCAGATGAAGAGACACAGAAAAGGAAAAAAAAGGTGTAAAGAGTCAGTATTTTAGGCACACTCATAACTATTGATACTTATATACTACTAAATACTCTCTTCTCTCATAACTAGATGGCCCATGCCGTGCCTGTGCCCGTACTATGCACGGGCATTTTTATAACAATATTGTATAATATGCTTCATATTATATACATTCGTTTGCGAATAAAATTATACAATTACATTCATGAGCTTGCTAGAAAGAACAACAATCAGATAGGTCATGTTGATGGTATAGTTATACAAAAGTTGATTCTACAATTGAGTAAAATCTAAATTTTCACACATGTCGTTGATAACACATATCACATAGAGCTATTATCCGGGGAAAAAGAAAATCAAGCAAAGTAGAATGATCCCTATAAGAACAAGCTAGTATGAATTAAGTTGTGTTTTATATGGAAGCTCAGGGCATTTCGGTAAATTACTTTCCCCTCATTAATATCTGTCCACAAAATTTTTCGCTTTACAGTTGTTTGTTTGCATGTATTTGACATCTTTTTCCCTGCTTACACGTGTTTTCATCTTCTTTTTCCTCTAATTAATAATATGTATGTGTTGCTTTGTTCTTCAACTTTTCCTCTCCATATCTTCACACTTTTTTCTTCACTTTTGAAGGTCTACTCATCTTCCCTTGGTTGAATAAGCTTTTGTGTATATTTGCCTCTTTTGGTTCTGCCACAGTTTTTTTGGGCATTTCACAGGTCTGCTCCCTTACTTGAAGTTTTTCAGTTCTCTATTTTGTTCTGCTGTTTGTATATGCATCTGTTTTTCAGCACTTATTTCAGAACTTTTTATACAAAAATTAGACATAACATAAAATTGATTTATTGCTTTGTCTGCATCTACTAAGTATTCACACACAAAGAAATTATAATTAATATGGAGGGACACATGGAGAGCAAAGGGAGAGACACAGAAAAGGAAAAAAAAAGGTGTAAAGAGTCAGTATTTTAGGCACACTCGTAACTATTGATACTTTTATACTACTAAATACTCTCTTCTCTCATAACTAGATGGCCCATGCCCTGCCTGTGCCCGTACTATGCACGGGCATTTTTATAACAATGTTGTATTATATGCTTCATATTATATACATTCGTTTGCGAATAAAATTATACAATTACATTCATGAGCTTGCTAGAAAGAACAACAATCAGATAGGTCATGTTGATGGTATAGTTATACAAAAGTTGATTCTACAATTGAGTAAAATCTAAATTTTCACACATGTCGTTAATAACACAGATCACATAGAGCTATTATCCGGGGAAAAAGAAAACCAAGCAGAGTAGAATGATCCCTATAAGAACAAGCGTAGTCAGAATTAAGTTGTGTTTTATATGGAAGCTCAGGGCATTTTAGTAAATTACTTTCCCCTCATTAATATCTGTCCACAGAATTTTTCGCTTTACAGTTGTTTGTTTGCATGTATTTAACATCTTTTTTCCTGCTTACACGTGTTTTCATCTTCTTTTTCCTCTAATTAATAATATGTATGTGTTGCTTTATTGTTCAACTTTTCTTCTCCATATCTTCACACTTTTTTCTTCTTGAAGGTCTACTCATCTTCCCTTGGTTGAATAAGCTTTTGTGTATATATTTCCCTCTTTTGGTTCTGCCACAGTTTTTTTTGGCATTTTACAGGTCTGCTCCCTTACTTGAAGTTTTTCAGTTCTCTATATTTGTTCTGTTGTTTGTATATTCATCTGTTTTTCAGCACTTATTTCAGAACTTTTTTTTTCATTTTGCATCTTTACAGGAATTAAACATATCATAAAATTGATTTATTGCTTTGTCTTCATCTGCTAAGTATTCACACACAAAGAAATTATTATTAATATGGAGGGACACATGGAGATCAGAGGAAGAGACAAAGAAAAGGAAAAAAAGGTGTAAAGAGTCAGTATTTTAGGCACACTCGTAACTATTGATACTTATATACAACTAAATACTCTCTTCTCTCATAACTAGATGGCCCATGTCGTGCCTGTGCCCGTACTATGCACGGACATTTTTATAACATTGTTGTATAATATGCTTCATATTATATACATTCGTTTGCGAATAAAATTATACAATTACATTCATGAGCTTGCTAGAAAGAACAACAATCAAATAGGTCATGTTGATGGAATAGTTATACTAAAGTTGATTCTACAATTGAGTAAAATCTAAATTTTCACACATGTCGTTGATAACACATATCACATAGAGCTATTATCTGGGGAAAAAGAAAACCAAGCAGAGTAGAATGATCCCTATAAGAACAAGCGTAGTCAGAATTAAGTTGTGGTTTATATGGAAGCTCAGGGCATTTCGGTAAATTACTTTCCTCATTAATATCTGTTCACAGAATTTTTCGCTTTACAGTTGTTTGTTTGCATGTATTTGAAATCTTTTTCCCTGCTTACACGTGTTTTCATCTTCTTTTTCCTCTATTTAATAATATGTATGTGTTGCTTTGTTCTTCAACTTTTCCTCTCCATATCTTCACACTTTTTTCTTCACTTTTGAAGGTCTACTCATCTTCCCTTGGTTGAATAAGCTTTTGTGTATATATTTCCCTCTTTTGGTTCTGCCACAGTTTTTTTTGGCATTTTACAGGTCTGCTCCCTTACTTGAAGTTTTTCAGTTCTCTATATTTGTTCTGCTGTTTGTATATGCATCTGTTTTTCAGCACTTATTTCAGAACTTTTTTTTCCATTTTGCATCTTTACATGAATTAAACATATCATAAAATTGATTTATTGCTTTGTCTGCATCTGCTAAGTATTCACACACAAAGAAATAATAATTAATATGGAGGGAAACATGGAGATCAGAGGAAGAGACACAGAAAAGGAAAAAAAAAGGTGCAAAGAGTCAGTATTTTAGGCACACTCGTAACTATTGATACTTATATACTACTAAATACTCTCTTCTTTCATAACTAGATGGCCCATGCCGTGCCTGTGCCCGTACTATGCACGGACATTTTTATAACAATGTTGTATAATATGCTTCATATTATATACATTCGTTTGTGAATAAAATTATACAATTACATTCATGAGTTTGCTAGAAAGAACAACAATCAGATATTTCATGTTGATGGTATAGTTATACAAAAGTTGATTCTACAATTGAGTAAAATCTAAATTTTCATACATGTCATTGATAACACAGATCACATAGAGCTATTATCCGGGGAAAAAGAAAATCAAGCAGAGTAGAATGATCCCTATAAGAACAAGCGTAGTCAGAATTAAGTTGTGGTTTATATGGAAGCTCAGGGCGTTTCGGTAAATTACTTTCCTCATTAATATCTGTTCACAGAATTTTTCGCTTTACAGTTGTTTGTTTGAATGTATTTGAAATCTTTTTCCCTGCTTACACGTGTTTTCATCTTCTTTTTCCTCTAATTAATAATATGTATGTGTTGCTTTGTTCTTCAACTTTTCCTCTCCATATCTTCACACTTTTTTCTTCACTTTTGAAGGTCTACTCATCTTCCCTTGGTTGAATAAGCTTTTGTGTATATTTGCCTCTTTTGGTTCTGCCACAGTTTTTTTTGGCATTTTACAGGTCTGCTCCCTTACTTGAAGTTTTTCAGTTCTTTATATTTGTTCTGCTGTTTGTATATGCATCTGTTTTTCAGCACTTATTTCAGAACTTTTTTTTCCATTTTGCATCTTTACATGAATTAAACATATCATAAAATTGATTTATTGCTTTGTCTGCATCTGCTAAGTATTCACACACAAAGAAATTATAATTAATATGGAGGGAAACATGGAGATCAGAGGAAGAGACACAGAAAAGGAAAAAAAAAGGTGCAAAGAGTCAGTATTTTAGGCACACTCGTAACTATTGATACTTATATACTACTAAATACTCTCTTCTTTCATAACTAGATGGCCCATGCCGTGCCTGTGCCCGTACTATGCACGGATATTTTTATAACATTGTTGTATAATATGCTTCATATTATATACATTCGTTTGCGAATAAAATTATACAATTACATTCATGAGCTTGCTAGAAAGAACAACAATCAAATAGGTCATGTTGATGGAATAGTTATACTAAAGTTGATTCTACAATTGAGTAAAATCTAAATTTTCACACATGTCGTTGATAACACATATCACATAGAGCTATTATCCGGGGAAAAAGAAAACCAAGCAGAGTAGAATGATCCCTATAAGAACAAGCGTAGTCAGAATTAAGTTGTGTTTTTTATGGAAGCTCAGGACATTTTGGTAAATTACTTTCCCCTCATTAATATCTGTCCACAGACTTTTTTGCTTTACAGTTGTTTGTTTGCATGTATTTGACATCTTTTTCCCTGCTTACACTTGTTTTCATCTTCTTTTTCTCTAATTAATAATATGTATGTGTTGCTTTGTTGTTCAACTTTTCCTCTCCATATCTTCACACTTTTCTTTTTTACTTTTGCAGGTCTGCTCATCTTCCCTTGGTTGAATAAGCTTTTGTGTATATTTGCCTCTTTCGGTTCTGCCACAGTTTTTTTTAGTTATTTTACAGGTCTGCTTCTTTTCTTGAAGTTTTTCATTTCTCTATATTTGTTCTGTTGTATGTATATGCATCTGTTTTTCAGCACTTACTTCAGAACTTTTTTTTCCATTTTGCATCTTTACATGAATTAAACATATCATAAAATTGATTTATTGCTTTGTATGCATTTGCTAAGTATTAACACACAAAGAAATTATAATTAATGTGGTGGGACACATGGAGATCACAGGGAGAGACACAGAAAAGGAAAAAAAAAGTGTAAAGAGTCAGTATTTTAGGCACACTCGTAACTATTGATACTTATATACTACTAAATATTCTCTTCTCTCATAACTAGATGGCCCATGTCGTGCCTGTGCCCGTGCCATTTTTGTAATATTGTTGTATAATATGTTTCATATTATATACATTCATTTGTGAATAAAATATACATTTATATTCACGAGCTTGCTAGAAAGACCAACAATCAGATAGGTCATGTTGATGGTATAGCTATACAAAAGTTGATTATATAATTGAGTAAAATCTTAATTTTCATACATGCCGTTGATAACACATATCACATCAAGCTATTATCCGGAAAAAAAGAAAACCAAGCAAAGTAGAATAAATAATCTATGTAAGAATCAGCGTAGCCAAAATTAAACTGTGTTTTATATTGAAAAGTTATTCTAAAAGTTATGAAGATTAGCATCACATATGAATCACCTGTACAAAGTGCAAATATAGTCTTACATGAAATTTCAAATTTTAAAAGTAAAACTGTCGGTAGGAGTAATCAATATGCTTTAATGGTCAAGTACATATCCTATCAATATGCTTTAATGGCCAAGTACGTATTCACAACCACTGCTTTCCTCTACCTTTATTTTACCATTGGAACTCATTACTGAATTTAACTGATGTTAGTGAGCTAAACATACAAAAACTCAATAGCAATGTTGAACAAATTATTTGAAAAGAGAAATTTAAAAAACAAACAGACTAATAGGATTAGCCATGTAATAAAAAGGATTGGTCTTCTGTTATTGCAATTCAAATAAAAGAAGTAAGAATCAAGAGAACTGTAAGTTCATCCTTTCAAAAAGAGACCGGGGAAAAATCTCAGAAAGTTTTTGCATCATTGGAGCGAATAAAAATTTATTCATATTATTAAAATAAAGATTTTGTCAAAATACACATTACATGACTTATTTAAATCAATAAAATATTATATAGACAATTGAAACTTAGCTAAGACACTTACCAAAAAGTTTTACTCCGAATCTCTTATGAAAAAATAAAAAATCTTTACTGGTAAGATTTGCTTATGCAACATAACAATCATCAATTCAGTTTGTTTAGAGGAAAAAAGAATGACAGTCTGTCCTAAAACATTAGCATGGAGTACATTCAGGCCCAATATTGCTATTATTAATCTATGGGCAAAATAGCTTCTGTCCACAGTCATCTGCAAATGAGAGAATTTTTTTCACATACCACGCATACACATTATGTGATAAAGTGCAACCCACAAATGTGGAATCATCAGAAGAAGAATAAGGATATCCAAAACAGAAAAACAGAGCAATATTCATCACTTTTAAAGCATAAATAGTGAAAAAATGTTTTATTAATATTTTAGCAGAAATATTAACTCTAGTCATGTAGAGAAATTGAATTAATTAGAACACTTTTAAATGAGGTATGTAGGATATATTATATTATTATTTTATATGCAGAATGTTTAAGTAATGAGTGCACCGTCTAAAGCTTATAGTTTAACAATTCTATTTATACGACTATTTGTATTGTCATTAAGAGCTAGATAATTAAAAGTATTTAATCGTAGGATTTCCCCACCGATTAAGAGCTAAAGTAGTATAAAGCCTCACATGCATAAGAGATAGATATCTACTTAAAATTAACTTCACTGCCACTGTGACCTAAGTGATAAGTATGGTGCAAGTCACTATTAGATCCCTTCATGAAGAAGTAAGTGGAAGATTTTATATATATTAAGTTGTTCAATTGACTTCATTTGGAATATAAGTTTCTCGTCCAGAACAAAGGAAATCCGACATTTTTTTAATGCAAATTCCTACGATTGTTGTCAAACGTGGTTCAAATGCGAATTAACTGCAGGTATCGGGTAATAAGCCTGCAGGGAGTATTTTTCACGAAATTCGCCCGGTAAATCATAACTCGCCGAGTTAAAATTATCAGAATTGCTCCAAACTAATTTCTATGTGATCACAGGCTTCAAGTAAGCATTTCTCCCTTCTGGACTTTTGAGAAATTTTGAGTTTTCGATGGTGTTCCATCAAGTTGAAATATAGTTAATATTTATATATAAAGTTATCGTTTTTGCCGAATTTAGTAGCGAAACTAGTTTCATTTTCCCAGTAGTATGATTTCAATTGAGAAAAGATATTGAATACGAATCTGATACTTGCCAGTTAAGTAGAAATCACCAATCCAGGTATGTTAAGGCTAATCTCTTCGACAAGTTAGTTACTTCAGTATCGCAACTCAGTTTGAATCCCTAAAGAATATCATAAGAATATTTGTTACGATTAGTTGTTGTTACTAGATGAGACCAGTATTCCATATTCAGTTTGGGATTGACTATGCCTTGTATAACCTTCCACAACCAACCCAAGGTTACAAGTTGTGTCGACACCCGCGAGGGGTTAGATGACGTCGCTCCGAGCGGTATGCCGTCCGTGAGGAACGAAGATGAGGTCCGAGGTCCTCATATGGCCCATTCCATGGCTGGACTACTTTTATGTCGTATTGGCACACCGAGTCGAGTTCGGTACCCGGGGTACACACAGTAGGAGTCCACCAAACTCAGACACATCTATAGTTCAGGGGCCGAGATGGCTTAGTTGCAGACCCAGGGGACCGGTAGGACAATTATAGTTATTAGTTGACTCAGTATGACCTTGTAGGGGTACATAGATTGAAGTGTACTCGTCGGGGCTTATGGGGGCCCCGAGTGGGTTATTCTATGTTGATTGTACCTTCCAGCTTATGGGGGCTAGGTGAGGTTCTTGTTTGCACTATTTATTGGTAAATTAGACAGCAAGAAGGTAAGTATTCAGGTTACATTTTCATCTCTTTTATTCAGTTATTTTCAACTCTATTTAAGTTTTATTCCGTTAGTTTCAGTTATTGCTTTACATATTCGGTACATATTGTACTGACACCCCTCTATGGGGCGCTGCATTACTTGCCTGCAGGTGCGGATAGACGAGTGTTGCCCAATTTTGACCTCCCTATGCCCCGTCTTAGCTATGTATCTATATATATGTGTGTATTTTAAAATTACCTTTTTAACAAAATTATTTAATTCATATTCGTAATGTTCTAACATTAACCAACATATATATACTTGAATTTTCGCATAACTATTTTAATTATACTTCTAAATCATTTTAATTTCAAGTTTTTAACTTTTCAATATTATATGTAATTACGTCATATATAATATATTGTATGATAATATGCATGAGTATGTATTTTCAATTAAATAAGGTTTACTTACAAAAAATAACTTACTTAGTTTTATAAATTATTTAATTTTGTAATAATAATATGTATATCATTTTACAATAAATTGAACTATTATATTATCTATTTATTAAATTATTTACAAGTGTAGTGTTTTCATTAATTTAATAGCAGCTAATTCAATTTTCCTCCAATTCATTTAATTCCTAGTCACTTCCTATTCAATTTCATTCAATTTATTTAAAGTCTAGCCACTTTATGCATAAATTTGTCAATTTTGTTCTCTTTTTACCAAATTTGACCCAATTCAATTTAATTCATTAACTCCTACCCATTAACCCAACCCGCGACCCGCCAAATGGTCCGCAACCCGACCCAAATATCGTGATTAAATCCTAGCCATCCATTTTCTCCGATCCGACGGCTGTGACTAAATCACCTAATATTTCCCTTCTAATCATGTCACCACCCCAAACCCTAATATATTCTCATTCTTTCCCCTCTGCCAAGCCGCCGCCGCCCCCTTTCCCTCCCCTCTTCTCCCTCTTTCTCCCCTCTCACTGTCCGGCCGACCACCGGACACCCACACCTGTCGCCTGCTCCGGTCAAACTCTTCGACTGAAAAACTCCATAACCACCGCACCGTTTCCTCTCTTCCTTTATTCTCTCTCTCACCCGAACCACCATTAATTCCGGCCATTGTTGGCTGGGAAATGACCAACCCGCCGCCTTCTCTCTTCTCCTTTCCCTTACTCCGGCGCCACCAAACCTCTCTCATGTTTCTCGCAGACCCACCTCGACCAAGACGCCGACGAAACCACACTCAACCCACCACTGCCGCATCTCGCCGAATCCTCGCCATCAATTCCGGCCACTGTTGGCCGGAAAACAAACAGATCTGCGCCTCCCACTCCACTTTCCTTCTCCGCTTTTTCTTTTCTCGCCACTCGAACCTCCTCCCCGCTGCACTCCCTCAACCTTTTCTTTCTTTTCTTCTGTTCACCCAAACTAGGCCTCCATTAACACCGCCTGCCCCATAATCCCCAACTCGTGAGCACATCGCCACTGACTGCTCTAGTCAGTCTTGGGCGATATTCAAAAGTTTAGGCATGAATTTTCAAAGTTCAAAGAAGTTCAAAAAGGGAGAAACACAGATACGGTTAAATTTCACTTTCACATATCCGTGGTTGGTATTTGTTGTTCTATCTGCCTGTGTTATTATGTTCGCGTGTTAATTCTAGCTCGAAGTGTCATCGGATTTACAGCATGTTTGCAGTCACTCCTATTGCCTACTTGTTCCTCTCTGTCTTTTGTAATTGTAGTTAAAAGACATGTTTGGTTATTTCCTAAAACATGGTTCGCATAGCATTTTTTTAATTATTTATTTATTAGATTGATTGCTCTATATTAAAATATTTTCGCCCGAAATAAGCAAGAACAATTTTGGTACTCGGCTATTCTTTAAACTGTTATGTCGATCACTTGAATAATCCTCTCTCACCTTTCTATATTTAGGTTTATGGATAATTTGAAATTCTACTTGTTGAAATTTTAGAACCATTTGACAATCTTGTTATTAATTGCTCTAACCAATATGATTATTCAAGAAAAATCTTTATTGATTCGTACTCCTAATTGTCTTTCTGTAATTAAGAATTTGACAGATTTAATTAGATATTTATTTATGTTAAGTACTTTATTCTTTATCTAATTGATACCTTTTAAAAGAAATTTATGGTAATTAGTAGTATATGTGATATGTGATTGCGTATTTTGATTTGAAATATGGCAACTTAACATCTATTTACTTATTTATTTATTTTTTGAATCTAATTAATTATAATTTGTTTGGGTAATTTTGATAAGATTCTCGTTTCATATAATTTGTCTCAATTTAAGGTACTCTTTTCTTGATTATTCTTTCCTTCCTTTCATTATTGGTAATAAGAGATTTTTTCTTTAAAGATATTGATCTGTTTTTATTAGTTAAGGAAAGAATCTCTTGATTGATTCTATAGATTATTTTCTTTCTTTTTACTCTCTAATTGATGGGTTGTGTTCTCTAATATATAAGGATGCTCCCTTCTCTCTTACAAACACGTGAACTTTACCTATTTTTCTAGAAACACAATTTTTCTTTCTCTGGGACATCCGAACATTCTCGTCCTTTCCTCTAATAAAAACATTGTCTCTCTCTTCTGATGGTTAAGAATTCAAGTTGTCTTTGCTTTGCAAAAGTCAAGTTCCGTTATTAATTCATGGAATCTTTTTAACTGGTTAGTAATCCATTATAAAGATTTGATTTTACTTCCCATTTGATATTTTGATTGGTTGAATTATTGCTTACTAATCTTTGAATAACTGTGAACCATTGGTTCAGTTATGTGTATGCATTGTTATTTTTATTTGTATATGCATATTGTTGGTATTTTTTAGTTTTTAAAAGCAGGTTCTTTTAATCTTTTCGGAATCCATTAGAGAGTCGTCGAGATAAAAGAAGGCTGTGGAAATAAGGAATTAATGTTATGTAATTTTTCTTTGTGTATTTTATTATTTATTTTTAGCAGTTGTAATAATTGTAATGACGCTTATGATAGTGGAAAAGGGGTTTCACCGTTGTGAAGGGGGCGTGGAATTATGTGCTGATTTCTCTTTTCTTTTAATCTCTTCCAACTTTGCGTTTTTCTTACAAAATTATTTTGTTGTATTTTTCATCAACTGTTCCCCTTTTTGAATTAAAATAGATAATGTGTTTTATAAATTATTAACTATATATGAATATTATCTCTTAACATATAGTTAATGGGAAAGTAAAAAGAAATTACTAGATTTTATTCTGCAATTTTTTAAACTAAGCCAACCCGTTCCTCGAACATAATATTAACCTAAGATTTTCAAAGAGATTATGTGTAGTTTATATGTAGATATTTATATGTTTTTATTTCAAAATTCAAATCTTTATTAAGATTTTTTAAATATATTTTTTATATTTAATTTAAAACCAACCTCCAACTAAATTGTTACGAAGGTTGAAGGTCACGATTCATAATATCATGTGGCCATTTCTTATAAAGCAACAAACATTTTTATAGATTTTTAATCTTTTTTTTATGCTTTTGTAAATTTGAAAAGCGTTTAAATTATTATAAAATATTTATAGATTATAGTTTTTTTTAAAATTTTGTTCGGGGTAATTAAGATTTATATGTTGTGAGTTCGCAAATAAATATTGTTTAGAATATTTTTTTTATCTTTTCAAAAAAAAATTTCTCCTTGCTTGTCTTAATATCTTGACTCTTTTAATTAATAATGTTCTTGTCCTCTTAACTCACCGCGCATGTATTAAATAAATTGACATTGCATTAGTCACCTAGTATCACTTAGAAAAAAGTTTAAAATATATGTAACTTACTTCCTCATTTTTGAACAAAACAATGTTTAAAAAAAACCAAGTTGCTGTGTCAAAGTGTTTTTTTTTAATTAAATTTTATATTAATCAGTGTGCTAATTTATATTGAGATACTCATTTGTCTTAAAACGAATTTCATATGTCTAAATAGTAAATGATTTAATGATTATTTTGTCACATAGTTTTTGCATTAATTTGGTAAATGGCGTAGTTTATGGTAATTTATGTAGTAAATAAAATAATTAATTTAATTGTTTGCATAGTAAATATTTTTTTGATATATTTCACTTAAATTGTATACTAACCATGAATTTATTTTAGTTCATTTATCTTGATATAAGTTTTGTATGTTTGCTCGATAAAATTTTAACTATATCTCGTTGTTTAGTTTTCGCATTATTTTATTTTATATTAGTAAAAGTTTATCTAATCACATAGTTAAGTTAATAATCAATAGACCTTTTTGATCACTTAGTAATGCCTCCCACATAATTAATGAATTCGGCGGGGACCCACAGTTGTGCATCTCAAAAGATGCCTAACACCTTCCTTTCGAGGTAATTTGAACCCTTGCCCGACTCTGGTGACTTAGGCTAGTAAAACAGAAACTTAGGTTAGTACGGTGCCCTAAAGCATCTCAAATCGTTAGGTAGCGACTCTCTTTTTTTCGATTAATTCTTCATAAATTTGCTTACTAATCCAACTCCATAAGTAATATCAAGACTTGTAGAAGTCAAATAGCTTAGACTCTCCGTCATTTTTCTAAAACACGTAATTGTCACATGTCGAGTTTCGATTTTTGTGAAGAAAATGGGGCGCGACAATGAGGAGTTGGTCCTGTTGATATATAACAAATGTTTTATTGAAGAACAAAAAAGAAAGAATCAAAAGGCTAATTACAAAGTTACATAAGAGAATAGAAGATAACCATCTAGAATGGGGAAGGGGGTGCCTATATATAGGCATAAGACTACCTAAAAACCTAAGGTCCATTTGCTAACAATTATATGGGCTAACAATAATATAGGCTAACAATAATATGGGCTAACATTCCCCCTCAAACTCATAATGTGACAGTAATAAGCATTGAGAGTTTGTCACACAAGAAACGAAACCGAGACGCCGACTGAGCCTTCATAAAAAGGTCAGCAATCTGCAAGGCCGATGGAACGAAAGGAAGCGATATGGTCCCGAGCTGGAGATGATGACGAGTGAAGTGACAATCAATCTCAATGTGCTTCGTCCGCTCATGGAAAACAGAGTTCTTTGCTATTTGCATCGCACTATTGTTATCACAATGTAGAGGAGTAGGCATAGAAATGTGAACCCCCATATCTGCAAGAAGCCAGCGTAACCAAACAATCTCACATGTAGTCACTGCCATAGCATGATACTCAGCTTCCGTGGAAGATCTAGAGACAACATCTTGTTTCTTGTTCTTCCATGATATCAAAGAATCTCCAAGGAACACACAAAAATCAGTGGTGGATTTGCAATCATTGTGATCGCCATCCCAATCAGCATAACTATAGGCTCGCAAATCGACAGATGACGTCGAGGGAAACAAGAGGTTCTGAAACTGGGTGCCACGAAGATATCTCAAAATACGAAGTACAGCTCCCCAGTGAACTGAAGTAGGAGCAGTAACAAACTGGCTAACAACGTGAACTGCATGAGCTATATCCGGGCGAGTAACGGTAAGATACACCAAGCTACCTACAACAGTCCGATAAAGACTCAGATCTGTTAACAAAACACCATCACTAGGAGAGTACCGTGCATTGGTTTCAAGTGGAGTATCTGCAGTCTTGTTGTCAGAAAGGCGCGCCCGTTTAAACAAGTCAGATATATACTTAGTCTGAGAGAGAAGATATTCTTTCTTAGACTGAGCCACCTCAATACCCAAAAAATAACGTAGCAGGCCCAAGTCCTTCATGGCAAACCAATGAGCCAAATCATGCTTCAATGACTCAATACCATCATGATCATCACCAGTTATAACCATATCATCTACATATAAGGACAAAAGGATTCGCCCTGCACTCGTACTTCTAACAAACAATGTCGAATCATGGTTACTCAGGACAAAGACAAGGAAAGTAATCACAATGGAGAATTTCTCAAACCAAGCACAAGGGGCTTGCTTGAGACCATATAGAGCTTTTCGAAGCCGACAAACTTCACCCGTCCAGTGATCAATACCCGGTGGAGGAGTCATATACATTTCCTCATGGAGATCACCATTCAGAAATGCATTCTTGACATCCATCTGAAATATCTTCCACTGTCGAATGGATGCAACGACAATCATAGTGCGAACAGTCGTCATCTTTGTCACCGGGGCAAAGGTCTCCTCATAGTCCATACCATATTCTTGCGAGTACCCTTTTGCCACAAGTCTAGCCTTGTATCGCTCAACAGACCCATCAGGCTTTGTTTTTATCTTATACACCCACCGATAGCCAATCGTATGTTTACCAGGTGGGAGGGTAACCAAATCCCATGTGTCTGTCAGATAAAGAGCAGTGAGTTCCTCCGCCATAGCATTCTGCCAAAGAGGATCAGACACAACCTCTCTATAGGACTCAGGTTCAGACAATTGATGTATACTTGTAATAAAGGAAGCAAATGGGGGTGAGTAGGCAGAATAAGCAAAATCAGGTAGTTTGGTGGACTTACTCTGACGAGTAGACCTCCTCAAAGGTGGTGGATCTCCAGTCTCAGGATCAGACTTAGACACAGGTGGGGATGAAGCACTGTCAGGCGGCACATCGGGTGTCACAACTGGATCCGAAACTGGAGCCTCTGTGTCAATGCCAAATGGATCAATACACCGAAGATCTGACTTAGTAACATCATGGGATTTAGCTGGAATTGAATAGAAAGGAATATGCTCCAAAGTTACATAAGAGAATAGAAAGCAACCATCTAGAATGGGGAAGGGGGTGCCTATATATAGGCATAAGACTACCTAAAACCTTAAGTCCCATCTGCTAACAATTATATGGGCTAACAATAATATGAACTAACAATAATATGGGCTCACAGGTCCCTCTAGGCTTTCATCCAGGATCGTCAGAAGCATCGACTCCTTTCCTTCAGAGCTTGTAGATAGAAGGTTTACTTCTTTTGATTGTAGAGTTTTGGGTAGGCCAGGGCCCTGTTCTGACCATCATATTGCTCCTAGAGGCTTGCAGACGGTTTCTATTTCCGTGTGGTTAGCTGTTGATGGCTATGTGGGGCCTTGTTTAGCTATCAGTTAGTGGGCTTGTAGGCCATAGTTTAGTTTAGCACTGAATTTACTTTACAGTTATAACTAGACATCATGGTGGTCTTATCGGCCTGCATAGGATTCCCTGCTATTACCTGTTTCTGGTTAGCTGTTTTCTTTTATAGGTGGCTATAAGGCCTTATCGGTCGGGGTTGTGTTTACAGCCGAGATATAGCCCGTTGTTTTCTTAATTTAAGGGTTAAGCATGCAGCAGTAGTGCATAGGCTTGGCAGTTCAGGTCAAATAGATCAGGAACAAATATGTATAGAATAGAAAGATTCCAACCTCCCAAGTAAAGAATTAGGTGCCAGTCAGATCTCTCAATGTGAGGCGTGACAATCTGCCGTTTAGGAATTAACCGAAACTGAGCTAATATTCATGCTTTATTGAAAAGATCTTATAATTTGTGAAAAAATGACATTTAATGTGATTTTGAACTTTTTAATGCTTAATGCTTCTTAAGCTAGGAGTAATATATATCTATCTATCACTATTGTTCACTTAATTAACCAATTGAAGTGTTAATTAATATACACGAGTGCACTTTCCATCGATATTATATTTCTAGTTTATATAAATTCTTGAAGTTGTGCCTTTGAGACTTTAACGTTATTCCGTCATTGTTTTTCTTTACAGGAAAAATAAATAAAATAATGGCTTGTAACCGAAAGATGACATTGGGGCAGATTTGTATATTTTTGTTTGTTTTCTTCATGACATGAGTAAATTGTAAAATATACCTATCATCGATAGAAGAAGATTGTATTTAGGAGTGCGTTTATTATTTAATAGAAGTAGAAAATCAACGATATTCCTTCGAAGATTTTAGAAAACAGATATAGAGATAGAGTACAAGATCAATTTAAATATTACTTCAAGTCATACTATAATGTGATTCATCCTGAAATTTCTAATTTCAAACCCTTACATAATGTATTATGTGCTCCCCCGTAGTAAGATTACTTTGCATATTCGTTATTTAGCTTTGAGAATAACTTTGTAATCTGATGATGATGATACTTAAGATAAAAATAAATGCAACACATACAAAAAACTTGATATATTTAATATTATGATTCACTTATTTTATAGCTTATGATCAATTATTAGTAGAATAATTTGTAATGCCTCAGAAAATCTGTCGCCATATTTTATTTTATATGCTAATTTTTTGCTACGAACAAATAACTGTCACATTTTTTTTCTTCATATTTTAAATAAACCTTGTTCACACATATGATGTGAAAATTATTATATTCGCTTGAAAATAAATGAAGTTAATACTAACATTCTACAAGTTCAAAATACATAGAATAATTCATATAATAATTTTTTTTTGAAAACTCTAGGATAACCCGCAGTCGCTATAACCTCTGCCACAGTCTCTGCTCTTCGAGTGAGCATTTTGTGCGCACTAGGTAAACCTCTACTGTGTAATACCCTGCAAACTACACAGAGGATGTAAACCGCAATAGACAAATCCTGTACGACAGACTCGATTCAGAAGGCATCGAGGAGGGATCCTACACAGAGGATGTAAACCGCAATAGACAAATCCTGTACGACAGACTCGATTCAGAAGGCATCGAGGAGGGATCGAATCCAGATCATCTGTGCGGATAACCACCCTCTAATCCAATAAGCCACGCCAATAAAGAATTCCACACAAGAAAACCTAATGAATGTGAGGCAGGAGGTGACGATCATCAGTCAGTTCCAGCCTAAGTTTGTTTGTATTTTTTGTTGTAATATTTCCTCCTAGCTTTCCTATAAAAGAGTTTAGTAATTGGTGAAATAAAAATCATAAAGAGTATTGATCATTTAATTTACCTAGGTTGATCTTTTTATCACATCTATATCTATAATCTATATCTATATCTATAATATTTTAAAAGTGAAAAGCTCTATAGTTGAATGTTAAATTACGAAAATATCAATCTTTTAAATATTGATCGACTAAATTACCCCTATTCAAAAAATCTATTATATGTTACCCATTAACTTCTTGGTAGAATTAAAAATTAATATTAAAGTGTCTTATTTAATGCTATGATATTGAATATTGAAGGATAGTAATGTCTATAATAAAGGATAAAAAATAATATAATTTATTTCAACACTTTACACATTTTCAATGAATTATAGGTATTTTAAAAAGTAATACATGTTTGTTGGGTTGACGGTGACTACAAATATCATAATCATATCACATTATATTATATTTTATATTAAAAATGAGAAAATCTTACTTTCAAAGTTAATTTATGATAATATTCTTTATAGTTTGAGTTGCTTTTTCACTCTAAAATAAGAATGAAGAAAGAAACTTTTAATTAAATTAATTTTTTTATGTTAAAAGTGAACCGGTGAATTAGAAATGAATTAGTAGCACTTTAATGCTTCAGATCATGAAAATTCAATAAATTCAATTAGAGGATTGAGGCCATTCATTCTCCTTTATTTAATTTTCAAAAGCGTTTCTAGTCTTAACTATTATAGAAAAGGTTTCTCTCTCTCTTTTTTTGTTGAATTCTTAATTCATAAATGGTTTAATAATAGAGGTTTTTATTTTTAGGGTAATTTTAATTTGTGAGGGAAATTAAGATTATATAATCATACTATTCATTTTAATTTACTTATAAAATTTAATTATATAATCATATTATTATATAAGTGGAAAGTTTCATGCAAAAATATCGAAAAATTAAAATAACCTTATAACCTAAAAAAATATATTTTCCTTAAAAAAATATAAATCATTTCTTTATTTTATAAATCAATGCATTAATCATATTTTAATTAGTCATTTGCCAACCTCTTCATTGGTAGAGTTAAAGGCAATGCATTAAAACGTTACATGTATATTATTTCAATTTTAATAAATATATTGACATTCTACACGATCAAGATTTTAGTTATTCAACTTAACTTATAGCCTGCAGGTGAAACAGGACGCCTAACATGTCTCAATAAAATAGTAAAAGCAGTTAGTAAAAAATATAATATTTTAACATAAAAGACACTCGGCTCACAAAGGTGAAAAAACCACGACTTGTACCTCAATAGGATTTACCCCAACTTCACTAGACCACAATGAGCCTTTCAACAACAGATTACAAACTTCTGTAACCAAAGAAATTATAAACTCTAATTCTTAACAACTCACAAACCTCCCATGGTATGTGTTCCCAAAGTCTTCGAGTTATCCCAACTTGAAGACTAAATAATCCTAATTCAGTTTATAACACACTGAATTAAGATAACATCAATATTGCAACTCAGTGAACACTCCTAATACAAAAATGCTAAAACTCTTAGCCTGACTTTGTACTAGGACTTGGTTCTTCAATGTGTTCATTCTTTGGGTACCACTCACGAAATTAATTTGCCAATTTCCTTTTCTCTCTGTAAGAGCACATCGTACTCCAAGGACGATACTTCTATTTAAGCAAAACTCTTCAGAGAGTTGTTCTTCACTTCAAACTTTCTTTCAACTCAAACTCTTCTTGACTTAGAGTTCTACTTCAAGTGAGACTCCTTCTTCAAGTCAAACTCCTTGTTGCTTTATTATTGTAATCGAACTCCAACACTTCAATTTAGCACTTGTAAAACTCTTCAGAGAGTTATTCTTCACTTTGAACTGTCCATCAACTCAAATTCTTCTTGACTTAGAGTTCTACTTCAAGTAAAACTATGATCCTTTATTGTTGTTGTCGAACTCCAATACTTCAATCTTCAGAGAGTTCTTCTTCACTTCTAATACACATCAACTCAAACTCTTTTTGACTTAGAATTCTACTTCAAGCGAGACTCCTTCTTCAAGCCAAGCTTCTTGCTCCTTGAGACAGTGTACCTTTGAAGCAGCTTGATTTACATGTTTCATGTCATTTTGTCAATCATCAAAACTGCATAAAACCCAACAAATTCCCCCTTTTTGAGGATGACAAACCTCTTGTCTTTGTGTATTCAACCATCTTTACCTATAGGTACTAAGATATGAAATACTAAAATGAATAGGTTAGTCAATGCGTTCTAAATACTGCACAATCTTTATCTTTCCCCTTTTGGCATCATTACAAAGTTGTTTCAACCTTTAAATTAACTTTCCAAGAAGATTAGTTAAACAATTTATGGCCACTAGGGCTATTATCAAGACAATAAGATACAGAACTTATTCAACATAATAATGGATTAAAATGAGTAAGAACATGAGTCAAAGTAAAATACAACCATTTTATTCAAATGTGAGATAATGTTCTACATTAGGTCTTAGTTAATACCGAATAACAAAAATAGTGGAGCATAGAAACAAGGATATTGGATAGGAGAAGAAGTGCTAGAGGCACGAAGATGGTAAGGCTAGGAGAATGGAACAAATGGTAACAGTTGTGTCAACCGATGAATGATTTTAACATTTTCAGTCCTTTGTTTATCAAGAGTAGTCTGCAACTCATCAATCCTTGCATGAAAAGCATTCTTTTCCCTCTCATGATCTGTTTGCACGGTTTCTAGTTCAGCAGTCTTTTTAGCCAAGGAAATCTTCATCTTTTATAATGGAGTATCAGCTCTCTTCATTGAAGCAGACATGACAACATGGTTCACCTTTCCAAAGATATCCTTTGTTGTTTGGAAAGTCCAAATTTTAATATATACTGAGTAATCCTCAAAGATTTGAGTCAGCCAAAATTTTAGGAGAGCGTGTCCTTTTTCATCTTTCTGAAGCACATGCTACATGTGCTTAATAATACACTGGGTTTGATTTGTACTTTCGTGTACAATCATTTCAAGAGAATCAGATGCAGTTTTAGCAGACACAGTGGGGATTTCAATAGAAGATGAAGATGGGACTTCCATAGTGAGAGAAGGTGGAATTCCAAGATGGGTTTATTCAAGATTTTGAGTTCTCAAGAAGGATATCAAACCTTATTGCGCAACTTCACTGGTTTATAGGAGAGAGAGGGAAGATGAAATGTGTGAATGGACGTGATTGAAACCAAAGAGAGACGTATGATGTGATGGCGATGGCAACTTTTTGAAATCTTGAATTTTGATAGTTTAGAGGCAATAAATCCATGGAATAGGAGTGCTCATCTGTTTCATATCAGGCATTATTAGCTAAGTGTAGTATAGTACATATCTGGTAGAAGTAATTTAGTGATCACAATTGCTTGCATGGACTGTTTCTCTACACAATTTAATACAAAATTATATTAAAACATATCAATAATCTAGAAATGGAACACACAACTAAATGTGCAAGACTAAATTGATTAACAGTTTAACTAGTAAAATTTTTAGGAAAACCTTTATTCTAGCCAATCATTGAGTGAAGCTCATACAATTTTAATCATCCCCAAGTCTAACATATTCTTTTCAAAATATTTCTTACTAAGCACCTTGGTAAAATATCAATAATTTTCTCTTCAGTAGAACAAAACATTATTGAGATATCACCTTTTTCAACATTGTCTCTGAAAAATAGTGTCTTATGTCAATATGTTTGATTCTTTTATGTTTCACGGGAGTTTTAGCAATATTTATAGCACTTGTATTATCACACAAGATAGGAATACATCTAACATCTATACCAAAATCCATCAATTGTTATTTGATCTATAGAAACTAAGAACAACATGATCCAGTGGCCACATACTCAGCCTCAGCAGTTCACACAACTACATAGTTTTGTTTCTTAGTGGACAAGGAGATCAAATATGATCCAAGAAAGTGTGACATACCTGTTGTGCTTTTTATGTTAACTAAATACCCTGTATAATTGATATTTGCACTGGTGTTGAATCAACTTCTTGATTTGTTGTCCCCCTTGTCAATGTGCCCTCAGTCTGTTCAGTAGTTGGACTAGGTGGTACAACCTATTCCTAGGCATGCTCATCAGTTTCACTTTCATCCTTTTGCCTCCTTTGATTCTTATCCTCATTGATCTACAAAGATTTATATGGACCAGGTCAAGGCCTCTATTTTTACTTACCCAGTTCTTTGGCTTGAAAGAGGATCTCACTTGCTTCCCCCTTACACAGGAACTATAGTTTTGTCATCTTTGAATTTAGTTTTAGGCAAGCTTATAACCATGTCCTTCGAAGCAAGTTTGTTCAACTGTTTTAGACTAGCATGTCCAAATTTTTTGTGCCAAAGTAAGGGATCACAATCAATTGTACTAAGATATGTTAGATTTGTGCCAGGCATCCCCATGATGTCAGCCTTGGACACATTTTTATGTCTTTTGGAAATTAGTACAATTTTATTTGTATCTAGCTTCTTGACTTTGCAACCTGTAGAAGTGAAGGTTACCTTGTTTCCTTTATCACATAACTGAGATATACTTATCCAAATACATGATATGCTTCTTCCAATGCCTTTGCTTCAGATCTTCTAATCTTTCCAATTCCAGTAATTGTACCCTTTTTACCATCTCCAAAGGACACATTCCCCCCTTTGAGTGAAGTGAGTGAAAGGAACTTCTATTTGTCTCCAGTCATATGTCTTGAATAGACACTTTCCATATACCAATATTTCTTGTTTCCTTTCACTTTCACCTGTAAAATAATTTAGGGGTTAGTCTTAGGAACCTAGACAAGCTTGGGTTCTTTCTTGTGATTAAAAGGATGAATCAAATTTCTTTTTGCCCATCTTAGAAACAGGTTGTTCGACCTATTTCTGTGAATAGGTTTAAAGTTGTTTCATTTTGTCAATTTTGTACTTCTATTCTATACTTAGTAGCTACTGGAAATTCAGTAGTAGGGTGTCCAAGTTTTTCACAAATATAACACGTATCCTCAGTGATAGTAGTTTCTTTGTGGAATCCTATACATGCCCTTTCATTATGAGTCCTTCCACTTAAATTATTTATATTCTAGAGGAGTTAGTCCGTCTATTTTATCTTTTAAGATCTAATTTCAACCTAGACACTTTTGGACTCAGTTTTCTCACTTTTTCTTTCTCAAAAAAGAAATCATTTTGCAATCCTTAAGCTCTAACTCAATCTTTTTAAGATCTTTTTATGTATGACTCCCTTTTTGGTAATAGACAATTTGAAGACTTCAGATATTAGGTTTAGATTCGTTGAATAAAGTTGGCTAACCTGTTCCTTTAGGGTAATGTTCTCTTTATCAGTTACAGTCTTACAGGTTTTAGGATCAATATAGTTAAACTTTAAACTTGCAAAATTATTGAACAACTAATCCCTATCAGCGGTTAATTCTTAAAAATTATCAATTAGAACATTTATTAAAGAAATGCGTTTTCTTTTAGAGAAAAGGTGAATATTTTCTTTTAAACTAGGAGTACTTACCTCAGAATTTTTTTCTTATTCATCCAGGTCTGAGTCTCCTATTGCCATGAAAGAGTCTCATCTATCTCTTCATTTTCAGACTCATCTGATCCTGATCCCCATGTAGCCATCATAGTATAATTTTCCTTCTCCTTTTTGTTTGCCTTCTCCTTTATTTTCTTTTCAGCCTTTTATTTTTCAGCCCATTCTTTCTTCCACTCAATTTTGCATAGTGGACAGTCCTTGATCATGTGATTAGTTTTATAGTACTTGTAGCAACCTGTTTGGTATTTATCGTTGGACCATTTCTTGCTACCTGTTAATTTCCTATCGTATCATTTTCCTTTCTTGAGAAACTTCTTGAATTGCTTTGCCAGAAAGACCACTTGTTCTTCATCAAAATCAGATTCATCACTATTAGATGCATTTAGAGTTAGTGATTTTTTCTTAATCACTTTCTCCTTTTTGAGATCATCCATATTCATTCCATAAGTTTTATATTTCCTACCAATTCATCAAGTTTCATGATAGAGATATCCTTTGCTTCTCTTATAGCAGTGACTTTTATATCCCATTTATCTTTTGGAAGAACTCTTAGAACTTTATCAACCTTCTCCTCAGTGGTGAGAATCTTTCCTAAAGATGATAACTCATTTATCAAAGATGCGAGTCTAGTGATCATTTCTTGCAATGACTCATTCACCTTCATATTGAATGCTTCATACTCAGTGAATAATATAGCTACCCTAAAATTTCTCACTTGACTGGTCCCTTCATGAGCATTAATCAGTGCATATCATATTTGCTTGGCAGTAGTACAATTTGAAATCCTATTGTACTCATTAGGACCTAGACCACAAACTAGAATTATTTTGGCCTTTGCATTCTTTTTAAGTGCTACAGGATCTTCTATAATGAATTCGGTCCTTACTTTCATGACCCTAGCTCCTTTCACAGTTTTCATAGGAATTATTGGTCCTATAGTGATTCGATCTCATAACTCATAATCCTCAGCCTGAATGAAGTTTTCCATATGAGTTTCCCACCAGCTGAAATGAGATCCAATGAAAAGAGGAGGTCTAATTGTTGATTTTTCTTCGTTGTGCGCAATTGGTAGTGCAGAATTCATCATGATATTATCTTAAGTATTAGCCTTTACAAGATAACATGCTCTGATACCAATTGATATTCAACACGATCAAGATTTTAGTTATTCAACTTAACTTATAGCCTACAGGTGAAACAAGTCATCTAACGTGTTTCAACAAAGCAGTAAAAGCAGTAAGTAAAAAATACAGTGTTTTATGTGAAAAACACCCAACTCAGAAAGGTAAAAAAAGTCACGACCTGTACCTTAATAGGATTTACCCCAACTCCACTACACCACAATGAGCCTTTCAACAACATATTACAAACTTATATAACCGAAGGAATTATAAACTCTAATTCCTAACAACTCATAAACCTCCCAAGGTATGTGTTCCCAAAGACTTTGAGTTATCCCAACTTGAGGACAAAATAATTCTATTTTAGTTTATAACATACTGAACTAAGATAACATCAATATTACAACTCAATAAGCACTGCTAATACAAGAATACTAAAACTCTTAGCCTGACTCTGTCCTAGGACCTGGTTCTTCAATGTGTTCCTTCACTCTTTGGGTACCACTCATGAAGTTAATTTTCCAATTGCCTTTTCTCTATGTAAGTGCATGCCATACTCTGAGTTACTATGTTTCTATTTAAGCAAAAGACTTCAGAGAGTTCTTCTTCACTTCGAACTACTCATCAACTCAAACTCTTCTTGGCTTAGAGTTCTACTTCAAGTGAGAATCCTTCTTCAAATCAAATTCCTTGTTTCTTTAGTGTTGTAGTCGAACTCCAACACTTTAATTCAACACATGTACAATTCTTCCGAGAGTTGTTCTTCACTTCGCACTGCCCGTTGTTGACACCCAATTTTGACCTCCCTATGCTCTATCTAAACTGCGTATTAATTACCTTTAACAAAACTATTTAAACTCGCATTTGTAATATTCTAGCATTAATTAACATACATATTTAAATCTTGCATAATTCAAAATTTTAATTTTTTAAATGTTTATTTACATTTAATTTATTAATTTTCTGATATTATGTAATTACATCGTATATTCCATGTTAACATACCTTTAAAAAAACAAGCTTTTTATTTTATATATATATATATATATATAACATTACTTAAATTTTATAAATTATTTACATGATAATATTTTGCATAATTTGTATAAACTATTTACATAATAATATTACTTGATTTTACCTAAGTTTTATAAATTATTTATATTGAAAATAATGTTTGTATAATTTTTTGATAAATTAAATTATAATATTACCCATTTACTGAAGTATTTACAAATGTAGTATTTTATTAATTATATAGCAGCTACTTTAGAATTCCTTATAATTTATTTAAAATTTAAGCACTTTTCCCTTAATTTATGTCAATTCTAGCCACTTTTGTTCAAATTAGGCCACATTTTGAATCCAATTCAATTCAATTTTATTCTACCCAACCCACGACCCGCATCCATGACCCGTGACCCTACCCATAACCTAAAGCTAATCCCAGCCTTTCATCCATTTAGATCCGACGGCTAGGATAGAAAATCTATTTCCTTTAAGCACCTCTGGTGCAGGACTGACTTTATTTCTAGAAGCAAGAAAACAACAGGCTATATAACGGTTGTAAATACAACCCCCGGCCGATAAGGCCTATATCTACCTGTGAAAATAAACAACTAACCAGAGACAAACAAATATAGGGAGTACTATGCGGGCTGACAAGGCCACTATGATATCTAGTTATAACTGAAAAGTAAAATCAGATGCTAAATTGAACTATGACCGACAAGGCCATCAATCAACAGCTAAACAGGGCCCCACACGTCCAACACACATAATATAAAATACATCTGGGCCCCACACGACCGATATCATCTAACCACAGGGAAGTAACACAATCTGCAAGCCTCTAGGAGTAATAAGATAGTCGGTACAGGGCCCCGACCTACCCATATGTACAAACAAAAGGAGTAAACCTCTATCACACAAGCCCCGAAAGAACGGAGCTGATGGTTCTATACGGCTAACTAGAACTACGAGGGACCTGCTCCTCGTCTATTTGTACCTGCAGGCAAGTAATGTAGTGCCCCGGGAAGGGCGTCAGTACAATATGTACCGAATATATAAGGCAATAGATAATCTGAATAGGACTAGAAGTAAATAAAAAGAAGAGCCGAAAGATTAACCTATACGCCTACCGATTCGTAATCTGCAGCTAACTGACACTACATGTACATAAGCTAAGGCTGCATACTTACACATTTATACACTAAAGCTAATAGACAAGAATTTATACAAGAACCCCACCTGGCCCTCATAAGCCGGAGGTACAATCAGCACAGAATAACTCGTTTAGGCCCCCATAAGTCCTGGCGAGCACATCTCAATCTATATACCCCTACTCAGGTGTCTACAACTCTACTGGTATTGTAGCCAACCTACCGGTCCCCTGGGTCTACAACTGGGCCTGCTTGGCCCCTGAACTATAGTTGTTTCTGAGTCCTGAGGACTCCTAATTTATACACCCCGGGCGTAAAAGGTCGGCGAGGGTGTGTATAAGGCCAACCACGGCAATATGAGGATCTTGATGCCCATCTTCATCCCTTGCGGATGACATGCCGCTCCGTAGAGCGACATATCCTCGCCCCCGGTGGGCGAGTGACACAGCTATTAACCCTGGGGCGATCATGGAATGCTTCTAACTGAGGGCAACCCCAACCCAGGTGCTATACTGACACATCAATCTATCTGTATAAAGAGAGCATATTTGGCCTTCTGGGCCTCATGCTAATGTTACTCGCTTCTGGGATAATCTGTATGACTGTCTGCAGGCACGCCATGTACCTGTATTTGATCAGAAGATCCTGATAGTGATCATGATCTGTCGCGCCCCATTTTTCCCTCGCGGAAAAGCGGGACCCAACATTGAGGACTCTTAAGGGTTGAAAAGAAGAGTCGCCACCTAACGAATTAAGGTTCGTTAAGGCACTGTTCTAGGCTAGTTTTATTACCTAGGTAACCAGAGACGGGTAAGGGTTTTAATTACCTAGAAAGGAAGGTGTTAGGCACCTTTCGAGGTCCACAAAAGTGGTTCCCGGCCGTACTCATTAAATGGGGGATTTATCTAAGTGATAAAATAAAGTCGATGAATTATTAAACAAAATAAAATAGTAACGTACATACTAAATTAGCGAATTGTAGAACTAAACTTAGGGCGGGATCAGGTATTGACAAGGCTGAAAAATGGGCCCAATGCGATATTACTCCCATCGATTCTATTTTTTTTATCAAGATAATATAAAAGAATAATATATATATATATATATATATATATATATATATATATATATATATATATATATATACATACGTATAACTTGATGTCAAAAAGCATTTTAAGAAAATCATATATATTATATATTTTAACAAAATTTCTTTTTGATGAAAATATATAATATTTCAGCATAACAAGGATAGTTTTAAAATATTTGAAAGCTCCTTAAAATTAGAAAAGATAGGAGTAATAGGTTGCTTTGTATTTACAAAGCTGATTTGCGCTTCATACAAGAAGTCAGCTAGCCTATCTGTTTCATCATCTCCCGTCTACCCACCTAGTTAATTATTAATCCTACAACGCTTCTAGATGAAAAGACTAGCGGCCTAGTATTTTGTCTAGGCGTCCCAAACTTAATGTCCAAGAGGCAATGGACTATTATTTGGAGCTTGGGTTCTAAAAGAAATTCCTAAGGCTTTATTAAAGGTGATTAAACAAGCAAGCAATTAACAAAACACATAGCATAGAAGGTCTCACATAACGCCTCTATATTAAAATAAGCGGAAGTAACTATATATGCATGACATCCATTATGACATCTCCTATAACATGGTGTTTAATAGAAATTTATGCACGCATCATATGCTGTAATTTTATAGGACAAGACTTGTGATTTAAACAAATTTGTGTTTGGTCCTATAAGCGGGATTTTTATTACGATAATAAATCCAATAGGCATGTTTCTGATGCACAAAAATCATGTTTATACATTTAGCAGATAAACGCAGTATATAATAATCAGATTATGTATGATCCTATGTGATATTTGTTAGCACTTCCGGCAATGATCAAATAAAAATGGGACAAGTTGCAACAGGTTAATTCCTATAGGTAGGATCTCCATTAATAGGTTACATTGAGCAAGCACACTTTAGGTTAATCAAATTATTACCTATGAATACAACATTGGTTTAATTAGGCAAGCAAATTCCAAATAACGGGTCTAAAAGCAAATTTCAGATATAGACAAATCATGTAAGTATAATCTATTGTAAATTTTATTTCTTATAGATATAGCTTCTAAGACTAACAATGCATTACGATGCTATTCATTCAAAATTTTTGACATGAGTGATTAACAAGCTATTAATATTTCCTTTTTTTTTTAGAATCTGTATGCAAGATATAAGCAAATCATTAAATATGATAATGCCAAACAGCCAACCTTCACTGAAATAATTTCGATATAACACATGTTTTAAATTAATTTATATAGTCCCTATAGACATGGTTTCTAGCAAATTAATTATGTTCATAGTAATCCTATAGGCATGATATCTAGGTGAGATTAGTAGTTAAAGCAGAAACATACCATCCCCACCCATAAACCCCTTTCCACTATTATGAGAGTTTATTACAAATATTACAAAAATAAAATGAATAAATACGACACATTAAAATAAATAACATTCGAATAATGTCAGTGGCCTCCTTTCATCCCGGTGACTGTCTAATGAATATCGGAATAATATGATGCCTGCTTAAAAGTTAGTACATAGATGCAACAATAATCTGAAACCTTAAAATAATGTTAAAGAACATGTTAACCCATGGTCATGATGATAGATGAGATTAGGAGAATAAATAATAAGATGTAACAAATAAATAAATTGTTAGACTAAATAAACTAACCGGTAAATGACAAAAGCAAAAGGAAGTTAAACTTCACGGATACCACGAGTTATCCATACTCAATACGTCAAGATCACAAGAATCTCGAGGATCCCGAGCAGTGCTCGTATTGAGGTGGGGGGAAGAATAAAGAATAAAAAATAAAGAATTTTTAAAGGGCAGAGAAATATTTGCAAATAATAATTATATTTCTCACCGTGTTCCTCCCTTCCCCCATGTTCTACCCGCAAATAAAGAAGAGGAAGGGGTCCTTTAAATAATAGAAAGTGAGGGATTAAAAAATTTTGCATAATCAAATAAAGGAAATTCTTTTAACAACGGACAAGATCAATTAATTCACTATTTACAAAAAATACCCAAGTAATGCAACCGTTGTAAATCAGTATAAGGAAAATGGTGGTAAATAAAATATGCAATTTCCATTCAGAACGTCAATCAAAAGAAACACAATTTTCCTTTAAACAGTATTGCATTAAAACATTACCATAAATAATATAAGACCAAATTATCACATATAAATTAACCATATATGCTATTCTAAATATCACACCCTTTTAAGATTCGTGAGTGGTAAAAAAAAACAAACCACAGTTTACCATAATTAGGTAAATATAAGACCTGTTCCATAATTATTCAATAATTAAAGGAAAGAATAAATCATGGAAGATTTTCCATGAATAGAACAAGATAATCAATTAAGCATAAAATTAGTCAAAATTTTGCCAAAATAAGTAACTAATGTCTGTAGCGCGTTATCATGGGATTACACTCACAAATAGGTCCAACCGTTCATAAAGTTTAATGGGAAGAGCCATTTAAAATCAAACAAAGTTATTTATATGGAGCAGTAAATAAGGCAATTCAAACATATTGGAACTGCAATAGATAATCAAGTACTAAAATGTCCATACAATTAGAAAGTAATTCGATTAGGATATCAAATTTCCCTCAATATAAGAGTACTGATTGATTTAAAAGAAAAGGCAATGGACCATAGAAGAAAGTAATGAATTTCAAACTGGTTTTAGTGTAGATGTCGTCATATGATTTTGTTCATGAGATAAAATATTCCAGTATTAATATATAAGGCATTTTCAAAGTAAAGCAATGTTTTGATATTAACAGACGGGCGCAGTCAGAGTAATTCTGAGGAATAACGAATATCACCATCATGCATAAAGGGCTTACGCCAACAAATAATTCAAAGTTACAGATCAGTTTTGAGAGGAATAAAAAGAAGATAATAGAAGATCAAACAAGCTGATTCAAAAAGGGATTGCCTAAATTAGAGGCTCAATACGCATCTTGCTGATCCAAACCACAGCTAATTTACTAGAAAATCAGAAATTCATAACATTTAAAGGGTCTACATGATTAACATCATTCTAGTAACACAAGACAAATTATGAAACAAAAATTAAAAAATCATTTATGTTGTTGGGATACAAACAACTAACAAAACAAGAATTATAAATCAATAGAAGATTAGTAGACGAAAAGAAAATGCAAATAAAGGTCTAAAATCACACCAAAGACAGATCTAAAAATGCTACTCGACATTCAATCAATTTGAACATATTAGGTCTTTAAGTAAAAAATGTAAAACTTAAATTCATCTCATGCAAAACCAAAACGTAACCAATCTATACTCAGATCTGTAGTAATTGTTAAGTTTAAATGCAAATGAATCCTGACTGACATTTAGGTTTTTAGAGGGTGAGAGGAAAAGGAGGGTGCTGGTGGTTCAGCGGACTATTGGCAGTGGTGGTTTTCCGGCCAGCAGTGGCTTGAAACGATGGTGTTTTGGACGGTTTGGTGGTGTGTTGGCAGTGAGGGGAGGAGAGGTGGTAGTTTTCCGGTGGGGTAAGAGAAGAGAGGGGGATGGAAGAGAAGGGGAGAAGATGAGGCAACGCCGGGAGTCGGCGGCTGCATGCAGTGTTGGTTTCCGGCGACTGCATCGCCGGAAAAAATGGGGTTGGTGGTCGGCCGGAAAAACAAAAACGACGGGAAATGGGGAAATTTGAGGGTGAAAATCCGGCGGCTGTGGGAAGAGGGTGACGGCTTTGGTTGGTTTCGGCGGGTTTAGCGGCGAGAGGAGCGACGGGTAGTTGTCCATGGTTGCTCGCCGGAATTAATGGTGAGAGCGTGGTGTTGTTGGTGGCAGTGAGGGAGAAGGAGGCCGACGACGGCAAGGGAAAAGGGAGAGGGTAGGAGGGCGGCGGCTAGGGTAGGTGAGGGGAGAAAAAATGAAAAGTTTTCAGAGTTTTGGGGTGTGTGGGAATATTAATGGTAAGTGAGGGTAGAGTTTATTTGAGCCGTTAGATTATATTAGATGGACGGCTAGGATTTAATCTGAGGTTTTGGGTCGGGTTGTGGGTTATGGAGCGGGTCGCGGGTATTGAAATTGAGTTGGCTGATTTAGTGGCTGAATTGATATTTAAATTATGGCCAGAAATTGATCAAGTGGCTAGAATTGAAATAAATTGAATAAAAGTGGCCAGATTTAACAAATTGAATGAATAGAATGACAAGTGGCTAGAATTTAAATGAATTGATTGAAATTGGATTTAGCTGCTATTACATTAATAAATATACTACACTTTTAAATAATTTAATAGATAGATAATAAAATAGTTTAAATTATAACAAAATCATATAAATATTACTATTAACAAATAAATTCTAAATTTAAGTACACTTATGTAAATATCATATAACTAAATTATTATATTTACAAATAATTTAACGACTAAAATATAAAATCAAGTTATCAAATATTATAAAAATCATATTATTTACATAAATAATTTATAAATTTGAGTAATAATATTAGTCAAATAATTTGTAAAATTTAGAAAAATTATGTAAATAATATATTAAGTAAAGAATATATTTCGAAATAAGGACGCATGTTAATACAAAATATATTATATCCGATGTAATTATTTAGTATCAAAATTTAAAATTAATATAAATCATATATATATAACTTGAAATAATTTTCGCAATATTATGATAAGAAATTACTTTATAAATACAAAAATAAGTCGAAATTTTGCGTAAAAATAAATAAACAAATATATACATATATGAGCAGCATATTTAGCGCAGGTCGGTCAAAATTGGATGTCAACATGATCTCTAATAGTCTGGGATGAATAGAGCGAGGTCTGAAGTGGCCTAATTATACTCTGGATGTCCTACTCGGACATCTATAACTCATGAATAACTGCGGGGTTGCGGATAACTAACTACTTTGTTCTTCTAATTAAACAACTATAGGGCTGAGCTTGGTCGAACTTGCTTCTATGAGATTGGCACCTTGGTCCTTCATAGGGAGCTTACCGATCTCCTTAACTTGTGGTTAACATTGTACTAGCAGAGTACTGCTGACTCCTTAAGCCTTGTCTGTATCCACTCGGGTCTATATTACTATTCTAGGCAATTCTCAATCTTATAGGCAATTCTATATAGGTTGGCCCTCTCCTGGCACTCTATACCTGAATACCTTACAAGAACCGGCTAGGGTGCTGGCCCGATCACTGACTACTGATGTGGACCCCTCATTGGGGTACCTACGGGTTTATCTGACTCAAACGACTGGGCTGGCTTGCTGAGCGTCCTATATGATAATTATTAGGTCGTCTAAGAATGACAATCACTAATAAGGATAAAGGGATGGAAGGCGATCACTCAATACACTAGAGAACACTGGTGGCGCTAACTCTAGAATATACCTATTCTATCTCTATTTCTGGTTCTGAAACGTGCGATAACATCAATGACCTCTAGGGATGCTTTCCTGCCAATAAAGGCGCCAATTGGTTGTTAGACCGCCTAACTGCGCCCATACTATATAACCAACTGATTCAGGCCAATAACTCTTAAGAGCTTCTGAAGTCTAGGCCTGACAACAGACATATAAGTCTACCATCACAATAAACTGAGAACTAAAAGAGTTTCTATAGCGTTCATAACACAAATCACATTTAACTTGCTCCCTTTTAGTGAGGGGTCCTGCAGTACGATACGTATATGTTTTCTAGCAGCTAACCAGAGTTTATGTAACTGTTATCCCTATTAGCAGCTACTCGCAACATATCTGATATTTATATATGTATATCAATAGCAGCTAATTGCAACATATCAAATTACAATCTAATGGTAACAAGCATCTGCAGCGTCTGAGATCGTTATTTCTACTTGAGACCATAAGTCGTAACACTGTACGACAAGGATACTTGCTCAGAGTTAAGCCTTACATACCTCATTCACCGTTTTCTGACTAACTGATGAGTATCAGCTCGTAGTCAACTGCCCTTCTCAACTGTAATCATATTAATGGAAGAATAGGGCCAACTTCGTTATTGAATTCGAAGAAAACAATAACTTTATATATATATATATATATATATATATATATATATATATATATATATATATATATATATAGTAACTATATTTCAACCTATCGAAATATGGTTGAAAACTCATAATTTCTGGGGAATCTAGAAGGGAGAAACACTTACTTTGGCACGTGATCATATTGACACTAGTTTGAAAGAATTCCATCAAATTAGGCTTCGCGGGACGATGATTTACCGAGCGTATTTTATGAAAATAACTCCGCAGTAATGCTCTCTGCAGCCTTATACTTCAATACCTGGAGTTAATTTAGATTTAGACGGTGTTTAGCGGCGTAATCAGATGATTTTTCAATGTTTCCCTTCGGTCTCCCTCTGTTCTGGCCATGATTTATGAGTAATGAAATAATATCTAAGTGTGAGACCTTTATATACTTGAGGCAGTAGACAAGGCAATGTGACACTCTGCCCATCGCACTGATTCTGCTCTATGCCACATTGGCAACGCGGAGGAGCTGCTCCGTGCCACTTTGCCTCTCTGGGAAGCTTGGTTTGGCCTCCTCCCGTGAAATTCTGACTTGGCACTCGTTTGGCCTTTTCCCGGGCCCTTTCCTCGTACGTATGACACTCTAAAACTCTTAACCAACATACGAATAGGCCGACTAAACATTAAAAACTTACGGGGTGTAACACCTAATCTTCCCTCTTCTCCATCACTCTCCGACCACCATTAACAGCGAACCACCGCTGCACCATCTCCGTTCAACCAGATCCGCCTCCCCCTTGGCCTTTCGAATCACGTTTGGACAGATTCTTACCAATCTGTGCAAATTATGGCTCTGCAAGTTCAAATCCTCATTCCTTGAATATAATATCTTTAGGATATGTTTTCATATCTAAGGTTGTCTTGAGGTGCGTGTTTGATTTCTGGTTAATCTCTTTTGCTATTGACTATTTATCTAGTTGAAATCATTTGCATGAAAGCCCTTAATTTTATGAAATTTTCAAATGGTTAAACATTTTCGGAAAATCATTTTGTTTAGGTTCTATGTTTACATGTTTAAATGAAATTATTGGTGTTCTATGTACCCTTTTTTACCCTCTAGTTGAACAATGCTAAGGTCTCTATTCCATAATATGCTTCGCTGAAATAATTTTGTTATAAAACCTATTAATTTGCTTTCATTATAGATTTAATCATTACCATATATATTCATGGATAACTTTAATCTCCGGTAATGTCTAAACATGAAAAGTAGCATAACTTTTGGAACCTTCACCTCTTGTATATTGTGATTCTGTGCAGTTAGTTGGAAAATAATGTGATTCGATAATTTGTGTCGTGTTGTACTTATTCTAGTAATTCTTGGCATCTTTCAATATTGGTCTATGGATGAATTAATCTATCTCTTTTAAAAGCTTTTATAACAATTTGACACTCTTTGTGATTAGACGTATAATACGCCTTAGTTAAATGTTGATTTAAATAATTATTGATTCATTTCTCTCCCATGTTAGGACTAAATCATATGTAAAGTATATTATTAAGTGTGGCAATATGAACTTCTTTTGCAAAATATAAAGTGATTTGGTACTCACTGATTCATGTCAGATATCCTTCATTTGATTTTTAGCCTCACCATATTATCATAGGTTTTATTCATTAGTGTGATTCCTGTTATTAGTTCAATGCAGTTGTGCTATATATATTAATTTATTTATATATTGAGTTACTGCTTGTTATTATCTAATTTGTCTTAATTTAAGTCATTAATTAATTTAGTGTTTGTAACATATGGTGAAACTAAATTAATCATTATATCTTTTAACCCGATTGTATTGATTAAGGAAACTTTTCCTTTTGATTGACTCTGTTAGTTTCTCTCTATCCTTTAATGTGGTAGCTAATTAATGTGCGTGATAAGATGTGATGTTTACGCCTAATTGAGTGAATACTCCTTTGAAAGAAGAGATTATGGTAATCTAGTATTTATTTTCGAATTTAGATACTAATAAGTTCTAACGAATTTCTTGTAAGGTTTTCATTCCATATATTGGTAATTTTTCCTTAATTGATTCTTTCCTTTCTTTCAATATTTGTAATTATGGTAAAAGAGTTTATTCTTGAGGATCTTGATTTGATTTTGTTAATAAAGGAAATGATCTTCTAATTGACTCATTTATAAGGAAATTAATTTCTCGGATTGATTCTTCAATTATTCCATTTTCCTTTATGCCTTTTGACTGTTTAGATATATAAAGGGGTCTCCTCCCTCATGTCATTCATTCGAACATCGTCAGAAACCTAAAAACATACTTCGCTTTGAAATCTTTTCTCTCCCTCTAATGTCCTCCTCCCGCCTCAATATGACCACTGCTCGGAATCCGAGAGATTCTTTTGATCTTGACATATTGAGGTTTGGGGTCTAATTCATCTGAAATCTCTTTGAAACTGCTGCTAATTGCTCCCTGTTTATTTGAAACCGCGATCGTACATTCATCGCTAACTGATTAGTCTATTCTAATACCTGGTTTATTTCTCCACCAATGTGCACTCTATGATTATATACGTCTAGAAATTAGTCTAATGTGTTCATGCTCGATGAAGTAATTAAAATTAAGTGTATTTATTTGTACATGTATAGTCGCAACTTTATTTTCTTAATGGGATTTTCTTGAATGGAGATAAAGAGTCGCTGGGCACGAGGAGTTGTAAATTAGTTCTTTTTGTTACTTATTATGTATGGTGATGTATTTATTTATTTTCGTCAGCATGTAACAATGTAACAAACATAAATGAATAGTGGAAATGAGTTTTATGGGGGGCGGGTTTCTATTTCTTTAATGTTTCTTTCTAATTGCCAAATTCACCTAGAAAGCATGTTCATAGATTCTAGTAATATATGCAACATTAGAAATCATGCCTATAGGAATTGAAATAACTTGATCTGAAACATAGTAGAAATCATGCCTATAGAAATTGAAATAACTTGATTTGAAACACAGTAGAAATCATGCCTATAGGAATTGAAATAACTTGATCTGAAACACATTAGAAATCATGTCTATAGGAATTGAAATAACTTGATCTAAAACACAGTAGAAATCATGCCTATAGGAACTTAATGGATGTACCTTTAACTTTAGAAATCATGCCTATATATAATATTCTTCATCATGATCATTCGATAGTAGAGAATATGCTCATAGGTATCTACGTGCTAATCCAGATTTATAAATTAAAATTATGCTAAAAGAATCTTATGCCTGTTCCATATGTCAAAGCATGCCTACTGCCGCTAGTTCTACTTTGAATCTATTCAAATCTTCTTCTGTTTGTAAAAAAAATGCCTAGAATTTCATATTTGTTCATCAATCAATTGTGTTCGCTAGATTTTATCTACTCTTAAAACTTAATCTATTTGCAATTAATAGCATTTTAGCCTGACCAATTAATTTTAAATCATGCCTCAAATGACTTAAAGTTTGGTTTAAGTTAGAACAAGTCCAATATACTTTTTTCAGCCCCTAACATATATATTTGTATTGTTGAAATCTCGTTTACAGGAATTAAATTATGTTTTTTACTTAAGGCCTTTTATATGTTGACTGTATTTCATTTACATTTAAATTATGTTTATCATATCATAAATTGCATTATCCGTCATATAGGGGTCTTATCTATAGGAATATATAAAAAAAATTAGGTCTAGATCATTAGTGTCAGTTTTGAAGGCCATTCGTATTCTTAATATTAATAAATCTGTCCATAGGATCATTATGCATGGATATTCTTATATGTGTTTATATATCATGCATATAGGATCAAATATAGATTTATTTAAATCATGCCTAACAGTATTACATTATATGCTTAAATTCGATTGACTCTTTGCATTAGAAATCATGCTTAAGATCTGTCGACATTCCTTTATATTTATATTTTCTTTAAAATTTGCTGCAAAAGAGGCTATTTGAAGCAAATGTTTGCTATTTGTTTTTATCTTTTTGTTTGCGTCAATCACCTTAACAACCTTAGGATCTTTAGACCTAAAATCCAAATAGTTGTCCAACGCCTCTTGGGCGTTAGGTGTGGGGCGGGTAGGCAAATTCTAGGTCGTTAGTTTTCTTCACATAGAGCCCTTTAAGTTAATAATTAATTAATTAGGCAGGTAGCGGAAAATGATAGTCCGTGCTCGCTGGATAATACGAGCAATGTAAATCATTGTGAAGTATTATTTAATTTGCACGGGGTGATACCTTTAGGTTAAAATAACCCCTCTTTAATTGTAGAACTACGTCCGACCTGATTTCCTTTAGGGATACGTAGGCGCCTCTTTGAGGTTCGACCCCATATTTAAAAAATTTATTTATTTATTCGTCTTTAATATGTGTTTTTATATGATTTTGTTATGTTTTGTATGGATTAAGTTATTTTTATTGACTATGTTTCTAGTATTGGTTTGTATTTTGTAATAATAATAATAATGACAATCTTTAAATATATTTATTCCACCTTCTTTCTTCTCGCTTGTCTATTTTTTTCTTTATTTATGTTTCGTTTATCAATCTAGTTTAATTTCAAACAACTTAAGTTAAAATTAATTCTTATTTGATCATTAGTTAACTCCCCACCCCCCGCATATTAATGGATCCGGCCAGGAACCACATTTGTGGACCTCGAAAGGTGCCTAACACCTTTCTTTCGAAGTAATTTAAGCCTTTGCCCGACTCTGGTGACCCAGGCTAGTAAAACAGTCCTTTAGGTTAGTACAGTGCCCTAACGCACCTCAAATCATTAGGTGACAACTCTTCTTTCATAACAAACCCTTAAAAGTTGTCACATGTTGTATCCCGTTTTTCACAAGAAAAATGGGGCGCGACACCCATCAACTCAAACTTTTCTTGACTTAGAGTTCCATTTCAACTGAGACTCCTTCTTTAAGTCAAACTCCTTCCTCCTTTAATGTTGTAGTCAGACTCCAACACTTTAATCTTCAGAGAGTCATTCTTCACTTTGAGCTACACTTCAACTCAAACTCTTTTTGACTTAGAGTTCTTCTTCAAGTGAAACTCCTTCTTCAAGTCAAACTTTTTGCTCCTTGATACAATATACCTTTGAAACAGCTTGACTTACATGTTTCATGTCATTTTGTCAATTATCAAAACTGCTTAGAACCCAACATACATGTAGGGGAATCTAAAGAGACACCAATTAAGAAAAAAGCTATATAAAGAGAAGAAATAGTTCATTTTCCTCAAGTCTTGGTCTTCATCTTTATGAATTCTACTAAAACTTTCTTCAAGTTATCAAATATTCTCAGAGAATGGTTAGTTTTGTAACTGAGAAGATGCACATGGCACAAGTTCATGCTAGAGTTTTAGAAGTCAAGTATACTTATTACTTTTAATTTATATATATATATATATATATACACACACACACACATATGAATATGTATATTGTATTTGTACATTAGTTAATCATTCTCACTTTGTTGTACTTTTAGTCAGTTTTAAAACTAACGATATATTTTTTTATTATATTATTTGTTAATATTTAATTAGTGAAATTTCTAATTATTAGTATTTTCTATCATAAAAATTATAAAGATTTATTAGCAAACACCAATATATTTTAAGGGAAAAAGAAATTCTATAGGTGGTCTCTATTCAAGATGTTTAAAGATTAAAAAAAAAAGAACGATAATGATTTTAAACTTTTAAAGATAACTTTTAGTGTTTAGACTTTGATAATTAATCGCGTAAGTATACGATTAAAAAGTGAATACCAAATTAAAATTACATCTTACCTTTTTCTTTTTGATTGATTTAAAATCCCGCTTACCCAAACAAAATACAAAAATAAACTTTACAAATTTCAAAGAATTTTCAATGAAAGCTTCTTTTTCTATATGTTTTTTTGATGAATAAAAATATGGCATCACAGTTTCACCTTAATTTTATGAACTATATAATCATTAATTTGGAAAAAATTATGGTGCAGAAATACTCAATAAAGCAACTAACTTCTTCAAAATCAAGCAATATAAGGAAGAAGGAAACAATGGTTATCACTTTACTTTTGGATCTTAATACGCGTCACGATTCATATGTCATTACGAGGAGAAATAAACCTAAAACACTCTAACAAGGTCAAGCAACAGTCAAAAAAGTGTTGTGGAGTGAGTTAGTAGAAATTGATGATTCTGGAGAACTACTGGTTCGGGGAACCCTGCAGCGGTGGAATTCTCATTGCAGCGAGACCATGGTGACGGTCAGAGTCCTGCCGTAACGGACCAAAGAATTAACCGTTGGATCTGATATATCAATTTTTTAACTTTCATAGTGGGTCCGCTGTAGCGGAAATGTGATCAGTGCAGCGGACGACGGGAATCACAAAGTGGATTTAAGTGAGATTTTTGGGGTTATACCACATTATTTTTCAAAACACGAAGGTTGAAGGTCTAAAAGCGATTTTCTTCCCCAGATCAGTTGAACTTCTTTTCTAAGGTAAGCTTCTAGAAAATTCCTCCCTCCCTTCCCCCCTCCTCCCATTCGATTCCTTAACACCCTAGAATCATTGGGTGGCCCTTGATGGTGAATTCTTAATTAAAGAACCCTAGAATAGAGAAACTAGGGCTGATTAAGGGAGAATTAATGGGCATTGATTCCAAGGTCTAGAAGTGAATAATAAACACTTTCTAGGGGATTGTGAAGGCATGTATGTATATAATTGAAGGGTAGTTGATACCTACAATTTGTTAAAGTAAGACCATTAGCCCTACTAACTATTTAAGGAGGAAAACTCCATGAGTAGGATTGGAATGATCGACACGTGAATAGAATTTGAAGAGTTCGTTAGCGGGTAACATTGGAGGTTGTTATGATGGGGTGGGGCTAACGTCCCAAGAACCTTATTTAAAGAGTAAATAATAAAATTACTCTGTAATTATTTTTGTATATTTCGAGCATTCCGAAACTTTGAGAAAGGGCAAGGCTCCTGCAGAGTAGCTAACTTCTCTTACCCTAAAATCGAGGTGGATTATGATATAGAGGAGTTATACTTTATATAATGGCATGTATGTATGTGCAATAATGATGTGTTAATTGGTCTATGTACCTTATTATGACGATTTTCCTGCTGAGTTAAACTATAGAAGTGAATTTGATATGATGTGGTCACCGAACCGGAACTATGTTGAACTGTTAAGTGTGTACCTTTTGCATTGTTATTTAAGTGATTGATGATTTATTATTTATTTGAGGGAGGGAGGTATATTATAAACTCTTTAATGTATTAATAATAAACCTTGCTATATTTCAAGTTCTTTGATAATAGTTAAGGATAGTAAGAATATCCTGAGATGAGAGGCTCACACCCGAGGAGAACATCTAGGCAAGAAATATTGGTTAAGTGGCTCGTGTCCTAGGGGAGCATCCAGATGAGTATATGAGTAGGAGCGGGTACCACGCTAGTATAGTACATGAATTTCTAGAGTCCCCTATAGGTCATGGATGGAAGGGCAGAATTAAGACCCTCTAGCATGTGTGTATATTGATATTGGTGATGGAGAGTTTATGGTGATATGGCGGAGGCGTGTACCCGACATGTCACCATTTTTTCTATTTTATGATGTAGTTCTAAACATGTTAAAGACTTGATGTGTGACATGGTTAAACAAATATTGATGTTGAGTATTCTTTCTTGTGATGATTTGCTTTATATCGCATGTGATGATGAATAGTTGTGAATTAATGTAAATAACTTGCATTTATATTTGAATAAGCATAAGAATGTGTGAAATGTTAAAAGCTGGTGAAAGGATGAAGGTGAAGCTAAGTTGAGCTACTGCCCAAGGTAGTACGACTGTAGTGGGACCTATTCTGCTACGGCGAGACCGCGACAGCGGTCAAGTGATCGCTGCAGCAAAAGGCCTAATCCAGTGAGCAGGCCGGTTGTCACCTGTGCAGAGATAAAATTCCTGAAATGTGTTGTATATATGTGTGATGTTCTGCACTAGTTTTATATTATTGTTGCAATGCTTATACGTTAATGTAAGGTCGGCCAATGGTGCCTACCATATCATAATCGTACTGACACTATCCCTGCACTTCTTTTCTAAGTGTAGAATTCGATCCAGGAAGCTCCTCTCATCCTCACCTATAAAGAAGTAGCAGACTCGTCGGAAAGGTGAGCGACCACAAGATGGCAGTCCCACTCTTCCGTTGATATGTCTTTCCTCCGGATATTTTAGTTTTTTATTTTCTAGATTCATCATTCTTAGCTTGTACATAGACGTCTGGTGCAATGACAATCGGATCTTGAGATTATTATTTTGTTTTGTTTTAGATGATTGTGATCGAATTGGATATTTCATATCGTTTCATTATTAAAAAGTTATTTCTTTCTCATTGAAATGATTAATGTCGGGGTAATTATTGGTATTCGTTGGTTCACCACTAGGGGATTAGAGTGGGTGCTAATTACAGTTATTTGGATCGTGACAGAATTGGTATCAGAGTTCTAGGTTCGTCGATCTCATTGCACTAAACAAGTCTAGTAGAGTCTCGTGGATTGGTGTGGAGACATCTGTAACTTATCTTCGAGAGGCTACAGTACTTTAGAAAAACTCGTTTCTTCTTTCCTTTCGTATGATTACATGATTCCAATTGATATCTGGTAATCCAATTTAGCATCTAATAACCGTTCTTTCTTTCTTTCTCTCACAGATGGTGAGAACACGTGTAGATAGAAACAGAGAAGCAACACCCAAGCCACCAGCAACAACAACTTGCAACAGAGGAAGGGGCCGAGGACGCAGGTGAATACGAGGGGATCGAGCTCTTGCTCTAGTACGGGAGAGGTCGGCATCTACGGTACCTCCCCAGTTCAGGAAAGGGTGGTAGTGGTAGTGGAAGTTTCGACGCAGGGAGAGGTTCGTGCAGCTCCAGTATCCTTTGAGGTTCTGACTCAGGTTCTTAATCTCCTGAGTGGCCTCGTGGGTAATAGGGCAGCGTCAGCAACTGCGGCAGTAGTGGCTCCTCACATTGATGACACGTCGGAGGCGGTCATGTATCTAAGGCTGGTGGTTGGGCTTGTGATTTATCTTGGGCATATTTACATGCCCAAATGTTATTTTATAACTTAGTTTAGTCATGTTTAACAAATTATTTAATTACATTCTCATGTAATTTTATATGTATGTGTGCATGAACTAACCAAAGTGATTAGCGCATGTTTTGTAGGTGAAATATACAAAAGAGGGGCTGAAAATGATGTTCAATGCACAAGAGGCAAGCATGGAAGTGATTGCACAAGATAGCAACTTGATGTTCCAAAGAGTAGGTTGGCTGCGTCAGGCGCCATGCCACACTAGGCGTGTTCCGCGTCCATGGTCGTGCCATGCTAGTGGCATGCGTACGCGCGTGAAGGAAAGGTAATAGCAGCAATGCATGATGGCACTGTGCCACTCCCTGTATCCTACGCGACTAGTGTAATGCCACGCTGGGCGATGCACACCAACACAATGCCAAGACATGCTGAGATACCCATTCCAGTAGCCATGCGCGTTCTTCGTGTCACGCCAGCTGCTTGTCGCGAATGGGCAGTGTGGCATGGAGCTATTTCAACCTCAGCCAATTTGTGCAAATTTTCATTTACTATAAATTAAACACTTTGGCTTTTATTTTATTATCATGAAATTATTTGGGAAGAATGGAAAGGAGTGAAGGAGAGAAGAAGGAAACTCTACCTTAGGTTTAGTAAACTTTTTCTTATTTCATTTTCGTTCTTACATGAATTATATTAATTATGCATTCTTGTATTAGCATGAGTGGCTAAGACCCTTCTTCTAGAGTTGAGGCCACAGTACATAAATGTTTAGCTTAATTCATCTTTGGTTGAAGTTTCATTTGTGTTTTGTCTTGAATTCTTGCTTGTATACCATTTTAATGCTTGATCATCATTAGAATGCATGCGTTAAGCTTAGGCAAAAGGTCGAAAGAATAACCCTAGGTCAGAACTAGGAATTCAAGAAGTGACTTCAAAGTTTTCAAAACTTATTCGTGGTTAGGATAGAAATATACCTAATTCACCTTGCTTGGTTAATCAAATATGAAGATAGCTAGACACTTAGGTTTATATTATCACATCACTACTCACAAACGTAGTTGTGAAGTTAATTCTAGGTTAAATGGTTAGAGGTAATAAAGTCCATAATCAAGGGCGTAAACCCCATAAACCACATCCATGTTGTTAATTTCTCACTAATTAGGATGTCACATCCCCGCTCAATGATGTAGGTGTGAGACTAAATTATTGTGTTTCGAGACTCGAAAGACCATGAACATTGCGATTAACTCTGTGAGACAACAAATGAATTCTTATATACTTGAACCATTGTGAATTTTAGCTTTGCATGATTGTTAGGACTTAACTCTAGATGCTTCTTATTACTATTTTCCGAATTATTTGTGATCACACTTTGATTTAGTTTTAACAATAAAATCTCGGAAACCAACACTTGTGAAATTTAATTTAGCACCTAAACTGGATTATTCACTAAATAGTCTAGTCCCTGTGGGTTCAACATTCGGATCTTTAGAGTCACTATATTACTTGTACAACCATGTATGATTGTGCGTGCGCTAGGACGCAATAAGTTTTCGGCGTCGTTGCCGGGGACTGACAACTTTTAGTGAAATTTTAGTTTGTGCGAATTTTAATTTTCTTAAGTTTTGAAAATCTTGGTCTTAGTCTGTTTCATTGCAGGTAACAGGTTGTCCTTGTAGCACACTAGCAAAGAATATAGAACTGGTGGATCCATTACTGGATCCTGAACGACAGTTACACTTGCTACAGAGAGAGGCTCTTGAGCGAAAGTTGAAAGTGTTACAAATACAAGTTCTTGAACGACCCCATCCACCAGTTGAGTAGGAAGAATTGTTTCCCGAGCCAATGGAAGCCAGACCAGTTTGCAAAGTGGCAATCCTACTCGCAACAAATGTGACCTCCAGCATACGCAAATCGGAGCTTGGAGGAAGTTTTGAGCTGAAGCAGAATATGGTGCAGCTGTTGCACTCGAGTGGTCAATTCACTGGAATGACGCATGGAGACCCACAATAACACCTACAGAACTTCCTATAAATCAACAACACCTTTGTCCACACTAGAATTCAACTGATTATGTCAGACTTACCCTCTTCCCGTTTCCACTTTTGGGAGAGGTAAAGAGGTGGCTGAAGGCAGAGCTACCTAATTTCATCACACCTAGGATGACCTAGCATGAAATTTAGTTCCTCATCAAATTCTTTCCTTCAGGCAAGAATGCAAAGCTCAGAATCCTTAGTTTCAAGCAGAGGCCTAAGGAGAACTTATACTTAGCCTGGGAGAGATTCAAGTCTTTGTTAAAGAGACTGCCCACATCATTAGCAGTCGAACGAAGTGTTAGCACACACATTTGTGGAAAATCTAGACTCACATACAAAAATCTTGCTAGACTCCGTATCGGGTGAGCAAGCACTTGAGAAGACGTATGATGAGCTATACACTCTGCTGAATAAGATTACACAAGGGAATCCAGAGTGGCACAGTGAATCATCCAGAGGGGCAGGTAAGAGAGAAGCAAGTCTTATTGAGGTTGGCAATGTCAACGCTTTGGCAACACAGTTAGCTTCACTGCAGCACCAGAAATTGACCCTAAGACCAGTGAATTTGACCAGGACATCGGGTAGAATGGGAGATAAAACTGAAGTTCTAGGCCCGGGAATGTAGATGATTGAATGTAATTTTACTTTGGTTGTGTAATATTTTGAATGTTCGGAGGCCTTATAAAGGCAAAGCTCATGCGGAATAGTTGAATTTTCTCTTCCAAAAATCGAGGTACATTATGAATTTATAAGGAGTTAGACTTTATATAATGATGTTTATGTGTGTGGAATGATAGTATGCTTAGTTGGTCCTCAAAACACTACTTTTGTTAATAATATGGCGAGTTACTTTGTTGGTAAAGTGAACTTGAGATGATGATTGTTAATAATGTTGTGTGAAATTAAGTGCATTGAGATATTATATGTGTTCTTTCGAATTTCCATGTAAGTGGTTAAATGTTGGTAAATATAACCAAGTTGATGAAGGTAATATGATGCCTCTGAAAATTCATACAATTTGACATCGTGATAATATACCAAATATGAGAATGGAAGTGGATAACATATTTTATCCTGAGATGAGCGGCTCGTGAACAGGGGTAATACCCGAGCGAGCATATATGATTGTCTGGCTCGTATTCGAGGGGAGCATCTAGACTGGAAAATGAGTAGGAGGGGGTACCTTGCCGATAAAATACATGAATTTCTAGAGTCCCCTGCAGGTCATGACTGAAAGAGCAGAAATAAGACCATCTGGCATGTGTGTATAATGATATTCTGTGTGAATATGTACAATAATGTGACGGAGGCGTGTGTCCGGCACATTATCAATGATATCAAAGGAGAGCTGAAGAGTGAGGATTGGTTCGAATATATACTAACCATGTGAAACTATGAAGGTGCTGGACTGATAACCTCTGATGGGACTGTGAGCGATGTCCACTGCTTGTCCTTTTCTGAGAGAACTCAAAGTTTCCTATCCTAGCTCTCTTGATCTCCCTTTCTTTCTCCTTCAACTTCTCTTCCTCAATCTATTGGGCATGAATCATGAGTCGAGATATATCCATGTCACTGATAAGTATAGTGGTCCTTCATTCCTTGATCAACAAATTTGATACTCTCGATACAAACTTACACATTTGAGCCCTCGGTTCAGTAACCATCTCCAGAGCATACTTAGAAAACTAGGTGAATTTCAAGGCATATTCCTAAACCGTCATGTTTTTCTATTTCAGGTTGATGAACTGTGCAACCTTAGACTCCCTCAACTCCCGAGGAAAAAAATCTATCCATGAAGGCTGTCATGAACTCATCCAAATCAACTGGAGCTGCACCTGCCCCACGACCTTCCTTCCACTGCTTGTAAAATATATGGGCTATCCCCTTCAGCTAATAAGATGCCAAGTCTACACTCTTCTCTATGGTGATGCCCATAATCTGAGTGATCTTCTGAATCTCATCAATGAACTCCTATGGATCCTCGTCCACCTTTGAATCATGAGACTCCAACGGGCTCATCCTGGTGAAGTCTCGCATCCTAGTCTCTACAGCACTCCTATTTAGGTTCACGGTCGCAACTGCCTGCTGGTTGTCCTGAGCCATCATGGCTTGTGTCAACATCTAGAAAGAAGTCCCAAACTCCAGATGAGTCACTTGTTCATTTAGAGGGTCTGCTGGACCTTGTTCAAGCATATTAGATTAAATATTATTATATACGCTTAAAAATAATTGAATTTAATATAATTAATATTTTACAAGTCCAAAACAAATAGAATAATGCACATAATAATTATATGTATAGCTATGTTTAAAATATCTGCAACAGTAATAAATATGTCCACACCAAAAAAAGCTTGACAAATGTGAGGCAGAAGGATGACGATCATCAATCATCCTCGGAAATCAACGCCATTATCAACCTTATTAGTAAAATATCAATTTCATCTTGAATCTGTGTTTGATGTTGTAATATTTCCTAATAGCTTTCCTATAAGAAAGTTTAGTAATTGATGAAATTAAAAAAGAATACTGAACATTTTAATTACAAAACAATCAGGAGATGAATGTCATTATATAAATAGGAATAATTATCTAATAAGGCAAATTTATGTACTATATTTACTAAACATAACGAGAGTTTAAAAAATTAATAAACATAGCAATAGTTTCTAAATTTCACTATGTATCAGTGATACAACAATTTCAGAATTTCATTCTATATGTATTGTACAATATTTCTAAAACCCGCTTTGTATCAATAATAAAACATTTCTAAAACCCACTTTGCATCGATGATACAATAATTCACTTTGTATTTGTTGATGTATCACTGATACGGAGTGAATTATTATACCACATATATAGAGCGACTTTCAATAACTCTCACTATGTTTTGTAATTATTCAAACTATCATTAAGTTTGCTTATTGCACATCTAACTATCATTATTTCTTTAATTTCCTCTATAAAATAACGATGTTATCCGGGCCGATACCCATTAAGATGTGGGTCACACTGGGTTGGAATCCGAACCAGGCTAATGTTAAGGGTGTCCACCTAGCCTCCTACCTGGTTTAGGGTGTATAGCGGGTTAGCTGGGCTGGATTGGTAGGCCAAGTTTCAACTTTTTTTGGAAAAAAAAATTCTAATAATAAAATTGACGGTTATTATTTAATAGAATTTGTGGTTGCAAAATTTAAAATACTAGTCGTTGCGAATATAAAAAGTTAGATATTTTAACCTTTATGTTTATTAAATCACCACCCTATTTTCAAACCGTAAATACCACTTTATTCTTCTTTATTTTTCACAAAATTCTCTCTCTATCTATGTTTTCCACTTAACTATTCTACTTCCAAGTATCAACTTTTATAAATAATTCTCCTTTTCATCGTCCTTGAAGATCAAGATCAAAATCAAGTTCGTTCCGAAAGAATTTTGAGCTAGTAAACGAAAAACATGTTAAATGTCAAGTATGTGGTACATACAATATATATGCACAAGTCCAAATTGGAATATGGTATCAGTGTTTTGCATAGATACTTAATAAAAAAGTGCGAAGTTAAAATTTGAGTTTTATCACTTTTTAAAATTTCTCCATCGATGTTAGCCCCGTTTAATCTGTATGTTTTAGTTTGCAATATGTTGGCCATAGCCGTTTAAGGTTGATATGTTTTGATTTGCAATGTATTAGCTGTTTAAGTTTGTATGTGTTGAATTTGTAATGTTATCCATTTAAGTTTGAAGTTTTCTTTTAAATTATTTACGTGGCCTTATATGATGTATCATACTATCAATTTTTATTTATTTATTTATAATTTTTAGAACCTAAGTATTTAAATAAATTTAAAATCTATTAAAATATAATTTTGAGGTTTGAACGTTTTTCCATTGGCTAATTTTGCAAAACATAGCAGTTGGGTATCTTCATTCCAACAAGATATAAGCAACATATACAAGATATATATAAATATACAAACACATATATAATATATACACAAATATACAAACAAGATATTCAAATAAAGTTGTTTTGATATGTTTATATACACAAATATCTATGTATGTATTGAATTTGTATTGTTATCAATTTGAGTTGTCAAATTATTTATGTAGTCTTATATATATCACTATCAAATTTTTATAATTTTTAGGACTTCAATATTTGAATAAAGTAAAGAATATACATTTTTGAGGTTTGACCTTTTCCCAACTTCTATTTTTGCAAAAATAACAGTTACGTATCTACATTCCAACAAGATACAAACAAATATACAAGATATATACATATATAAATAAAATATATAAAATATATCAAATATACAAATAAAATTGCTTTGATATGTCAATATATGTTTTAAGTAATATTTGCTAACATCTTCTTAAAAATAATTGTGTGTTTGAATTTTGAAAAATAAATTATACTTTGTATGTTTGCTTTTTTACCTTTGAGATGAAGGTAAGATTAATTTTGTGTACTTTACCCTCCGCTGACTTTATTTTATGAAATTATACTAGATATGATGTTGTTGTGTTGAATTAAACCTTGTATATTAAGAAAATTCTTTCAAACAAGGTATACGAATAAACTTTTTTTGACTTTTTATATGTCAATATATGTTTAAATATAATTTCTAATATTATTTTTCAAGTATTGTATTTTTAAAAATTTGAATTTGAAAATAAAATCGAACTTTGTATGTCAATACATATTTAAAAATATTTTCTAATATTATTTCAAACTATTGTATTGTTTAAATTTTGATATGCCAATATATGTTTATGTAATATTTGCTAACATTATTTTTAAATTATATCATTCAAATAAGATATACAAATATTATTGCGAAGAAATTCAAAAACTCAACTAGCCTTTAATTTTATTAATAGATAAATTACAAAATCTAATTCAAAGCTTATAATATTACAACAATTTTTCTCTACAGGCATAATTAAAAAATAAAATTCAATTTATAAGTATTCATATTTTAAATCTACATATTTTCAATCATTTTCTTAATTCTTCCATATTAACATTAGGAGGAACTAACTCAATTTTCATAATCGATACTTCATACATTGAAGTTGATTGTGGTGATGGATCTCCAAGTGATATTATATCTTCAAGTTCTTCCTTTCTTATGGATTTTGTGGTTTTCTTTATTTCTTTGTTACGATCTAATTCAATCTTTGAAACAAATTAATACATTCATGATGTTGCGCCCTAGTGAGTCTTAGTTTGTATCTGATGTGTTGCCTTTCTTAGCTAAATGCATTTTCTGATGCCACAGTTTATATTGAAACATTTAGCACATTGCTCATCATTGTTAAAATTATGGAATATTGTCTTTTGTTGTTCTTCCACCAATCCAGCGTGCTAATTCCTCTTTCAGTGTAATCGCTAGAGGATGAATGAAAATCAAATATCGTATAAATGTAGGAGAGAGATAAATTTACAGTTAAGCTTTAGGGAAAACTATCTGTGAATCTCATCCTCATAAAGACCCATTTATACATGTTGCTTCTGTTATATGTTTGACTGCGTAACAATTAAAGAATATCTCGAATTTCTTGAAAATGGTTGTAACCCGAAGATCAGTTGTTGACTCACTCCCAACCATACAACTTCAAAGCTAGTGGGGTCACTGTTGAGACTCTGGATGTTAGAAGTCTCAATTCTAAGATTTTTAGTAAATAAATCCAACATAGCCAACCATATCTAGGCACTAAATCTGATGTCGACTATGCTGAATCACAAGTTAATGAAGTAGGGGCAAATACTTAGCTTCACTCAACTAAATAGCAGTTAGTTAATTGGAGTTAGTTAAGCTAGTTACGGTTAATGATTAAGTGTGATTGTTAGCAGTGTTAGTTAGAAACAACTAACTGAATTGAAGTCAATTAGATAGTGTATATAAGGGAGATTCTCCAGTTAATTCATTTTTCTCTTGTATCCTTCTCTTTGCTGTTAATGAAAGTTCCTTCCATTTTAATCCCTTCTTCATTTCACAACATAGTATCAAAGCTATCAACCATTGATATGGTTTAACAGGAAACAGAGGAGCTAGATTGAAGACGGTCTAATTAGAGAAGAGAACAATGGAGGCAGTTGCAGCATCAGTCGATAATGAATTGCCAGAAAAACTAAGTCACAACCATCAATTGTACTTGAGTCCATCAGATTCATCTGGAGTAGTTTTGATTGCGATTCAATTAGTAGGATTTGAAAATTACTCTATATGGAGCCGGTCGATGTGAATTGCCATACTTGAAAGAGACAAGTTAGGGTCGATCGATGGAAGATGCAGGAAGGAGAATTTTTGTACAAATCTCACGGATCTATGGGAACGATGTAATGCAATTGTTCTATCGTGGATCATGAATTATGTATCTAAAGAGCTACTGCGTGAAATTGTCTATTCCACAGATGCATGTTCAGTTTGGAGAGATCTCAAGGAGCAATTCGATAAAGAAAATGGATCGAGGATTTTTCAGCTTCATAGAGAGATCGCATCTATGACTCAAGGTGCCGATAGCATAGTGGAGTATTTTACTAAACTGCGTTTGCTTTGGGTAGAATTTGATTGTTTGGCGTCTTTCCTGGTTATGATTGTGAGAAATCAAGGGATTTTATGGAGTTTGTGAAAAGACAGAAACTTATGCAGTTTAATGGGTCTTAATGAGTTCTATGAACAAGCTTGAGGACAAATACTCATGTTGATGCCACTGCCTTCGATAAACCAAGCTTATTCTATGATGATTGAGAGGAAAAGTCAGCAAATGATGGAAAATTCTGCAGGACCAGCAGTAAGCACAAAGAATACTGCTCTCATATTGGAATGCACAATGTGATCACTGCAAAATGATGGGACACACTAAGGATGATTGCTATCGTTTAATTGGATATCCTCCTGACTTCAAATTTAGAAAGAAGTCTGGACATAATTATGGTTCTAACATTAGAGGAGGAGAGAATAAGGGGTATGCTCATAATGTAAGGGGTGAATATGGAAGATCACACTGTGACCACATACATAATAGAGCAACATGTGTTGACGCTTACAATGGGACATGATGTGATGGTTATGGAGGACACAGAGGTAATGCAAGTGATTGGTGCATACCAGGACCTTCTAATTACTCATAGCATCAGTACAATCAGATGATGCAACACATGGATAATCCACAACATTACAACCAGTTCAAACGAATCATGGATAAAGAGAACAAGCCAGAAAAGTCAGCAAATGTAATCCAACAGTTAGAGTCAACAAATATGGGAGGTAATATCTATGCTTTACATGTGACAAATGATCAAACCATGGATAGTACCTCTAATTCTATGAATCATAGCAAAAAATAATGGATAGCATACACTGGAGTAACTAATCATATGATCTCTAATAGAAGTATGCTAAATGATGCAAAGAAATCTGTTGTTGTCAGTAATAAAAATGTTTATCTACCTGATGGAAGGACAGTAGATGTTTCACATATTGGTTGTTCTGATATTATAGATTGAATATATGTGAGTAATGTTTTGTATATTTCAGATTTTATATACAATTTATTTTTACTATCTAGGATTACTAAGGAACTGCAGTGTTCAGTAAATTTTTTCCCTAACTTTTGCATATTCCAGGACCTCTCAAATGGGAAGGTGTTGGATATTGGTGAAGAAAAGGAGGGACTTTATTTGCTTGAACATAAAGGATCAGGGAATAATGATGTGTCCATGAGGGAATTGATTGCAACAAGGAATAAGCTAGACATTCTTTTTTGGCATAAGAGAATGGGTCATGCATCTGTTGGAGCAATGAAATAACTATTAGGACTTGATCATCATGAATGTAGACAAGCACTAGATAGTTGTGAGATTTTTCCACTGGCTAAGCAAACTGGATTATCTTTTCGTACTAGTGAAACTAGATCCACTTCTGTTTTATATTTACTACATTTGGATGTATGGGGGCCATTTCATATTCCAACTTTTGATGGTAATAAACTGTTTCTAACTATTATGGATGACTATTCTCGTATGACTTGGGTCTATTTGCTAAAACTAAAATCTGATGTTAGGAATTTCATACAGTTGATGTTACTAGAGTTTGGGAAACATATTAAGGTTCTAAGATCAGATAGTGGAACAGAGTTGGTTAATTCCACTTGTGAGACTTTATTCACCTCACATGGGATTGTACATCAAAGATCTTGTATCTACACCCCCACAACAAAATGGGGTGGTGAAAAGAAAACACATATATATTTTAGAATTAGCAAGAGCTATTAGATTTCAAGGTTCTATTCCTTTAAAGTTTTGGGGACACTGTGTATTTGGCGCTGTTTATATGATGAATAGACTGCCTACTGTGTTTTTGAATGGGAAGACTCCATTTGATGTTTTCCATGGTTGCTCGGGATCTATTGATCATTTCAGAATCATGGGTTGTTTGTGCTATGCAAAAATTTTTTCTGTTGGCGACAAATTTAAGGCTAGGGCTATCCCTGTTGTGCACATGGGTTACTCAGATGTTACCAAAGGCTATATCCTATATGATTTGGCTGCTCAGAATTTTTTTTTATCTCTAGAGATGTGAGTTTTAAAGAGGATGTTTTTCCTTTTCAAGATCAGTCTGCCTCTCCTATTTTTCCAGATGTATTCTCAGATTTCGTTGATGTTCCTGCCCATCCTGCTGCTCCACCACCTCACATACATTCTGACTCTCATCAAGTTCTTCCCATTCCTGATGCTCCTATTCCATCAGTTGTTCCTTCTGTCTCAATGTCAAGTAACAATAGACAATCCACTAGAACTAGGAAACAACATACTTGGATGACTGATTTCATCACGAATGCCTCAACCTCTACTCTTTATCCCCTTTCACAATCTCTCGTCTATGCCAACATATCTTCCCACTATCAGTCTTTCCTTACTGCATTTTCTTGCATTGTTGAGCCTAGATCTTATTTTGAGGCATGTTCAAACCCCAAACGGATCACCGCTATGAAGGAATAAATTCAGGCACTTAAAGCTAATAACACATGGAGATTAGAGTCCTTACCACCTGGAAAAGTACCTATTGAATGCAAGTGAGTTTATAAAATTCAAGGCCCATGGAGAAATTGAAAGGTACAAGGCAAGATTAGTTTTCAAGGGCTATAATCAGAGGGCTGGTCTTGATTATCAAGACACTTTCTCCTCAGTTGTGAAGATTGTGACTGTCAGAAGTGTATTATATATTGTTGTTGTTTCTGGTTGGCACATTTATCAAATGGATACCTATAATGTTTGCTTCAAGGTACATGAAGAAGTTTATATGTCTTTGCCTAAGGGTATTTCTAGCCAGGGGGAGAACCACAGGTTTGGTGTGTAGGCTAGTCAAATCCCTCTATGGACTTAAGCAGGCTAGCAGATAATGGAATATCAAATTTATAGATGCATTGATTGAATATGGTTTTATGCAAAGTGGTTTAGATCATTACTTGTTCATCAAAAGACACTCTAAGTAGATTGTGGTGATATTGGTGTATGTGGATGATATGTTAATAGCTGGCAATTATTTGACATTGATTGAGCAGACTAAACAGGAGCTACATGCCAAGTTCAAGATTAAGGATCTTGGTATTCTCAGATACTTCTTGGGGATTGAGTTCAGTAGATCTTCAAAAGGAAAATTAATGAATCAACGAAAATATGCTTAGAAATTGATAGAAGAAATGGGGCTGACTGCAGCTAAGTCATCATGGACACCACTGGATAGTAATCTCAAGATGACAACAACAAAAATGGATAAAGTAATAGGCAATACAGACGATCCTATCTTAACAGATGTCGGATCATACCAAAGATTGATTGGAAGATTGTTGTACCTGACATTAACTACACCTGACATTGCTTTTGCAGTTCAAACATCAAATCAGTTTATGCAGAGTCCTAAGAAATCACATATGGAGGCAGCACTTAGAGTAGTGAGGTATGTGAAGAGAGAACTTGGTATGGGAGTTCTAATGAGCAGCAGACAGGAAAACAAGTTGGTGGCCTTTTGTGATGCAGATTGGGTTTCATGTCCTAACACAAGAAGATCTGTTACAGGTTTTATGATCAAGCGTGGAGATTCTTTAATATCATGGAAGTCAAATAGGCAGACAATTGTCACAAGGAATTCAACAGAATCAAAGTACAAGAGTATGGCTTCTGTTGTTTCAGAATTGGTTTGGATCACTGCCTTATACAAAGAACTGGGGGAGGAGTTAGATATGCCAGTAGATTTATTTTGTGACATCAAGGTAGCTTTGCAGATAGCAGCAAATTCAGTGTTCCATGAGAGAACAAAGCACATAGAAATAGATTGCTATTTCATCAGAGAAAAAATTCGGGAGGACTGATTAGACCATTATATATATAGACACAGGAGCAGCAAGTTGATATTATGACAAAAGGGTTATGCAGGCCACAACATGAGTATTTAGTTTCCAAGCTGGGCATCTTGAATGTATTTACACATGCCAGCTTGAGGGGGAGTAATGAAGTAGGGGCAGTTACTTAGCTTAACTCAACTAAATGGCAGTTAGTTAATTGGAGTTAGTTAAGTTAATTACGGTTAGTGATTAAGTGTGATGTTAGCAGTGTTAGTTAGAAACAACTAACTGAATTGAAGTCGGTTAGATAGTGTATATAACAACGATATCATAGGGAGATTCTCCAATTAATTCATTTTTCTCTTGTATCATTCTCTTTGCTGTTAATGAAAGCTCCTTCCAGTTTAATTCCTTCTTCATTTCACAACACAAGTGATCTATCGTACTTGCCACACATCATCTCCTGATTAAGCCAGTCGTTGAATTCAAAATTTACCCCATACATACGCAAATAACGTACATTTGTACTTTCAAGCACTTCAAACGTGTCCCTGTTCGTTTGGGTCACACCTTTGAGCATTATAAGAATTATAAAAAATTGAGTAAAAAAAAAACAAGCAATTTACTGATCAGTCTGTTTATTTATATATATGGCTAAACTCAAACTAGCTCATTCATCGCTTCTAATAAAGTCTAATCACAATAACTAAGTAATTAGGTGGCAACACAAAATAACAGAGACATCAACCTATGATCAATAATTAACGTCCTTCTTGGTTGATTAAGATTACTTCCTTAATATCAAACTTGGAGAAATGTCTGATGTCCCTATAATTCAAAATTTACGGACGACCCATAATATTACGCCAATTTTTCTTGTTTTATGTATGCAACTTTTTCAAATTTATTCACAGTAAAATCATTATTTTTAGAACGGTGATTCACAATAAATCATTGCATGAAAGTTACTTTTAAAGTATAGCAGCACATAGTAGGAGACAGTAATTCGTTAATTCATAATTAATGATGGCACATATATAGTGTTTGACGTTTACATTTTAACTGCATATGTGATGTGGTGTAGCAGTAATTTATGTGACAATGAAAGGCAATCACTTAATTACTCATCCAGCTTTAACTTATTTTTTTGATTTTAACTTGTACGAAAAATAATTTTTTTTTAAATATTATAATCTTAAATATATTGTATTAAAAGTTAAAATTAAAGAATTTCACCTATAAAAAAAAGGAATTGGCACAATACTTTATTCTTTTCTATCGCTTTCTGTTTACTTGTTGATATTTTTTTTTTGTTTTTGTAACGGATTAAAAAATAAAGTAAATTAAATAGATTAAACAGAGAAAGCATTAATGAAAGAGGAGACAATTTGGGAATGCCGGATAACAAAGAGAGATGCTGACAAAATTCCATTCCCATAAATACAATTATTTATTGACTGTGGCTGAGCAGTGAGCACTGCCTATGTGTTCCTTATATGGAATAAGGATTGGGGGGGGGGGGGGGTCCTCTGTGTGTCTGTTGTATTCTCATCAATGCTCTTCAGAAGAGTAGAGTAGGTGATAGATCCAGGTCCCAAAAATAATTTTACTTCGATTTTTACACGATATATTGGTTTTTGAGTTTCATACTAAATATAGAGCATACACCTGTCATGTATATTAGTATTATAAAAAGTTGAAATATATTTTTTATTATTCTTACGCAGGTTCATGTTAATATTTTTTTTATCGTTCTAATTTTATAGAACGTCTTCAAAAGGCTTTTTATGCTTAAACTATGTTATTTTTTAAGAATTAAATACTTAGGGGTGTAGGTATTATTACTATATTTCATGTAGGATTATAATAATATTTCTTTCATTATTAATTTTAGTTTAATTATGCATTTAACCTTTTACTTACGTACGTAACTGCTTATGCTCTCAATAAATTATCATATAAATATTTATTGAAATTACTTAAAGCATATCACATGTTGTAAAAAAGTATTAGGCTTTCTGCAATTGAACGAAAAAAGAAAAAAATTCTTCTTTATGTTCTGTAAATTTAAGTACACATGTTATGGGCAGTAATTAATCCATGTGACAATGAAAGGAAATAATTTATTAATCAAAACTTGTAGACAATTTTGAAAGAGTGAGGCTGACAAAATTCCATTTTCCCCTTTAAATACAATTAGATTTTTATTGTGGCTGAGCATTATGTATTCCTTCTATATAATTTTACCTACCAAACTTTATTTTTTGAAATTTTTATTTAAAGCATATCACATGCTGTGCAAAAAAATAAATGTGTAAATAGTATATGTCACATGTCATGTAGAGTTAATTTATGAGTGTTGATCATATGTTTAGGGAAAGGTCGTCAATTATTATTACTTAAAAAGTGAATTCTTGAATTAACAATATGAAGAGGCTGGTCAATGTCAAGATAATTTACTTTACATAGGGTGATCCTTTTGTAATAAATTGTTTGCTTAGAACATGAATGGCTAATGCAGTAGCATTACATAAGTCAGACCCTTTTATAGGATATATGTACCTAAAACATTAATTGATTATTTACTTCCTTACTATATATGGATTTTATTGATAAATTGAAAAATTTTCCGTTAATATACAATTGTAAATATTAGTTTGTATATCACCTTTGAGCAAAATATAAATATATAAAAGAATTTTTGAGAAAATTTAAAAAAGAAAAAGAAAAGCAGGGAAGGATGTTTTGCTTATAAATAGAGCTTGAACTAATATCAGCTCAGTCATCTCTTACTTGCAAAGTCTACTCATAAACATTGTTTGCTTTCGCCTTTAAGAGAAGAAGAAGATATTGTTGCCGATAACAACAAGTATTCTTTCATTGATCCTTTGTATATATCTGTTTCTTTTTGTTTAATTTCCTTCATAGTACACAATTGTGGTATCTTATTCACTGTTTTAATTAAAACACAAATAGTTTTTATTGATTTTGATTTTGCAGATTCTTTCTTGCTTCTCCCCCGTTTCTCATTTTCTTGCTGACCATTTTTATTTGTCACTCTTGGCCCTATGTTGAATAATTGCTAATTACTTGAAAATTTCGCAGGATGACAAACTTTTGGTTAGCTTTGTTAGCATTGTCAGCATTGCTGACAAGTATTATGGCAGTAAAAGAACTGAAAGTCAACATCACCATAATTCACAGCGCGACTGCTCAAGGCGCTGGTAAAATACATTATTAACAGAAAACAACGCAGACATGTTTACTAACTATTTTATTTCAACATGCAGTTTGCCTTGATGGAAGTCCACCAGCATATCATCTGGATATGGGATATGATACCGGTCTTCGCAGCTGGATCCTCGCCATTGATGTTTGTCACCTTTAATTCTTCTTATTATTATAAGATAAATATATTTTCTTATAATATACTCTGCTAACTCTATAAAATATTCATATCTTAGGGAGGTGGCTGGTGTTATAGCGTCAAAAATTGCCATGATCGTTCAAATGGAAACTTAGGTTCTTCCAGGATAATGGAATTGCAGCCACAAGCTACATTTTCAGGCATTCTCGCTAACGACCCCACAATAAACCCAGGTGAAGCTCTATTTTCTTGCCTTCTTTTGTTTTAAAATGTGTAGCTTTTTAGCGGCTACTAATTATTGTAAACATTATTGGAGTTGGTAGATTTTTACAACTGGAATAGAGTCAGGGTTAGATATTGTGATGGATCCTCTTTCACCGGTGATGTTGAATATGTCGATCCTGTAAGTTGTACATATAAATCTCTTCTCTATTATTGAAAAATTTGTTCTGCTTTATAACTAATTATCTTATTTGAAATGTTAGGATACCAAAGTTTATTACAGAGGAGCAAGAATCTTCAAAGCTATTATGGATGATTTATTGCAGAAAGGAATGCACAATGCTGAAAATGTAATTAAATTAACTAAACTTACTCCTCACTGACTAACTTCATTTATATAGAGTACAAGTCACAATACTGTTAATACTTTACAATATTTTTTTTCCAAATGTTTAGGCAATCCTAAGTGGGACTTCAGCAGGAGGATTGGCAACAATATTGAATTGCGACAAATTCAAATCTCTCCTGCCTGAAAATGCTAGAGTAAAGTGTGTTGCTGATGCGGGCTTCTTTATTAATGCGTGAGCTCTTCATGTTACACATTAATTTAATCAATCTCAAGAAAAAATATGTTTTGGTAATTTCACTATTATATAATTAGTCTCTTCCATTGCCATCTTTGATGATTTATGTAGGAAGACAATCTCTGGTACTTATGATATACAAGATGAGTATCAAAAAATTGTTACTTTACATGTAAGTCCCAAATATATTTAAGCAGTAGCTGGATGCAACTTAAAATTCTCATTTGCTTTATTAATTCTTTTTTCTCTTATTTAAGGGATCGGCCAAGAATTTGCCTTCATCTTGCACATATATATAATGGAACCAAGTCTGGTAAGACTTTTAAGTTTCTGAAACAAAAAATATTTCTTTATGGTATAATTATATTACCTTCTAATAACATTAGTTTTCATTGATTATGGTGCAGTGCTTTTTCCCTCAGAATGTTGTTCCATACATTCAGACTCCACTTTTTATTATCAATTTAGCTTATGACTCTTGGCAGGTCAAGAATACATACCACAATCTTTTTCTTCTTTATTTTTTATTTAAAATCTGACTTTTCCTTGTGATGATTGGAAACACTAACTTCAGGTTAGTAACATTTTGGTTCCTGAATACCTCGATCCTCAACATGCCTGGAAAGACTGTCGCAGTCAAATAAGCAATTGCACACTTAGTCAGCTTATAATTATTAAAGGTTGGATTAACTTATAATACGTAACTTCCGATCACATAAGGTACTACTAGAAATAAAAAAAATTTCCCGCTGATATTAATAAAAAATTTATATTATAAGATGTTATTTTTCTACTCATTTTCCACCTAACTTGTTCACCGGAAAAATGCATGATAGATAATAGTTTTCCACTGAAATAGCGGAAAATTCCATGATTTTTTCAAAACACTATTTTTTTTTCTTTTCCCACGATTATCCGTGGGAATAGTCACTTGATATTTTTTAGTGAAAAATCAGTGAAAAAATAATAACTTTTTAATAGTGAAAATAATTAATGGCTCTTTTTCTCCTTTAATTCCATTTGTTTTATTTTAAATATAGGTTATGGAATGGAATTTTTGAAGGTATTCTTGGGACTAACCCCTTCTTTTACGGGGGGTTATTTCATAACCTCTTGTTATTCCCATGGTCAAATTCAATGGAGGAGTTATTGGTTTGATGCTAACTCTCCAAGATTATGCAATAAGGTACTAATGTTTTTTCTTTTTAATTCATATAAATTTTGAATATATGCATGCACTTTTATTTAGCTCATAACATACTTTGTTGTAACGTTTATGTTTTGTAGACAATTGGTGAAGCTGTTGCAGATTGGTACTTTGAGAGAGCGGAGCTTCAATATATAGATCCATACCCTTGTGCTAGAGATTGCAAGTTTAGTTAGTGAACTTCATGAAATTATAGTTGTAAACTGATCCAATACAAATCATTGAATGAAAAATTAACTTCTTTTATAGTTCTTTCGCTGACAAAACTGATTTTCTTTTATAACTTTATTAAAAGGAAATAAAAAGTAAATAGGTAGACAAAAAATTTATTGAATAAACAAATTAATTTGACGTTAATATTAATTTTGTTTACCGTAGTCTTAGGAAGATTTCTCCTCTTCTCAATTAACAAGAAGCTGTATAAGGTTTGACAAGAAGATTAATAATGAATTGTCAACAAATAGTTTCTTCTCCTCCCTTCATCAAATTTTAATTTTTAAGTGTTTCTCTTAGTAAAAGAAAATCTCTCATAATAATTATTGTTTTATCAAGACATAATTAACTATTATTTCTCTAATCTTACGCTTGCTATTAAGAAGGTCAAAATTGTTTAATGTGTTCATATTTATTTTTTTTTTAAATGCCACAATTTTTATGTTTAAATGCCCAATTAAAATAGACGAAGTGAGTATTAATTAACAAGACTTCATTAATTAATGTCAGTACCATTAAAACGAAGAAAGTGTAGAGAGATTGATTGATACATGTATCTGAACTTATGAGCTTTTTAATTCAGCTTTTAAATTCAATTCCATCCATTAATTGCTCTCTCTATTTATACCTCACAACCCCTTGTATTGAGGAAAGGTAAAACATTTTTCTGCTATCAAAACTCAAAAGATAAGGGTAAGCTATTCTTTTTTGTTCTCCTTAATTGTGTTTAATTGTTTGTTTGTTGTCCGCCTCTTCGCTTCTTAATATTTGTGCAATATTTAGAACAATATCCATTTTCTACTATTGAAATTTGTTGGTTGAAAAGGTCTTATATTTTTTCCTATTCAAAATAAGTGAATTTTTATCTATAAAAAAGTTAAATTAATTACTTAATCAAAAAGTTTATTTGATAATATTACCCATTATATATTTTTAAGAGGATTTCCTTAAATGCTTAATGCTTTACATTTTACAAGTTTTGCCTGATATCAACATTGAAGAGGTAACCTATACACACGATAGAGTGCATTGTTTTTGAAAAATGTTACTAATTGATAATTGTTTCTCCTCACACCTCAGGAAATATAAACACAAGGATGACTTGTAATCAGAAGGTGGCATTGGAGCAGATTTGTGTGTTGTTCTTCATATTATTTATGACATTAATTAATTGTAGAACATATCCTCCCTCAGTCGAAGAAGATTGTGTTATGGAGTGCATTGATTATTTAACAATGGCAACAGCTTTCGAGATTACTCCTCATCATGAATTAGAAAGACGATGTAGAGATGGAGTACCACAATTTTACTGTGACGCCAAATTATTTTATGATGATAATCATCCCGAGGTCTCTAATTCCAAACCCTTTAATAATGTGCCTTGTGCTCCCCGGTATTAATATCACTTCGCATTTTTGTTATTTGTTTTGATAAAAATATTATCTTTGTAATGTCATTTCGATAATAATAGTACTTATGGGCGTTCTCAACCTCTAAAATTTATGAAATGTTTGTTTGTAATAAAGTGGGTTGCATGTCTAATCCCATCTATTAGTTGCACTCTCTCTTTATTTATATCCTACTTTCTTCGTCTCAAAATATTTATCATGCTTTTATTTATACGTCTATTAAGAAAATATTATACTTAAAAAGGGTATTAAACTATTTTATTCTTATTTATATCTTAAGATATAATTTCTTTTGGGAAAAAGTTCAGATATGCCATCCAACTTTAGGAAAATGCTCATTCATGTCATCCATTAAAAGTTTGGCTCATTTATCTACTGCCGTTATGCAAATGGGTCATCTATGCCATTATTTTTTAACTTACCAATATCTAATTTTTACAATACCAGATTGGACATGTGATGAGCCACATCAATTAAAAAACTCACATATTAAACTACCCATCTAACCTAAATTTACCCGACCCGTGACCATTAAAATTCACAAAAATTTTAACCCGACCTATTATTACCTATAAAACCTCATCCCCATCCATTTTCAATACCGATCTTCTAAAGACCTAACACCCATCATCTTCTTCTTCATTTTTGAAACCTTTCTTCTTCATTTTGAAAATTTAAAAAAAAAATTGCTCAAAAAATTGAAGAAGAAATTAGAAAAGAAAAACACCCAGATTGATATTAAACCCAAAAAGCATCACATGCACTCCAAATCTGCTAACCAAATCAATCTCCTATTTGCAATTTTAAAAACTCAAGATTGTTTAATTTGATCTTAAATACAGCTTTCAATTAATTCAAGAACCAATTTTTTTTTACAAAATTTTATCGAAATCCCTATAATTGAAGTACGAGATTGAAAAATAAAAATCGCCCAGATAAATAAAACTCCAAAGCACAATACCCAATTACCAAAATAGCAAAGAAAATCAAATTACTTGCTTTATGTGTGAGTATATAGGAATTCTAGTGATTATATAATTTGGTGTGAGTAAATAAGAATTAAAAATTGGGTTTTTTGGATCAAGAGAAAGGAAAAGAATACGATATGGAGTGTAGAGTATGCGTAAAAGAAACTTGAAATTTGGCGTAAAAGAGGAAGGAGAAAAAGAAAAAAGATCAATCTTTTATTGGCCATTTTTTTATTTCTTGCTTCAAGTGTAGAATTTTCATTTTGAAAATTGAAAAAAGTGCTGAAAAAATTGAAGAAGAAGAGGCCTAAAACTGAAAAAAAATGATGGGTGTTAGGTCTTTAGATGAGTATTAATGGGCATTGAAATTGGATGGAGATGGGATTTTATGGTAATAATGGGGTTGGGTCAAAAAATTTGTGGGTTTTAATAATCACGGGTCGGGTAGATTTAGGTTAGATTGGTAGTTTAATAGGTGGATATTTTAATTGCAGTGACCCAATAAAATTTTGACACGTATCCAATTTGATATTTAAAAATCAAATATTGGGTCAGTTAAAAAATAATGTCATAGATGACCCATTTGGATAAGGGCGGTGGCATAAAGAGCCAACTTTTAACGAATGACATGGATGAGCTTTTTTCTAAAATTGAATGACATATCTAAGATTTTTTCCATTTCTTTTTATTGAATATTTATTTTATTTATGTGTCATAATTAAAGTGCTAATAATTTTGAAGAATAATTATTATTAAGGTAAAAAAAGAATTAACTTTATCTTAAAATTTTTAAATAATAAATATTTTAAATAAGGACGATAAATATTTTGAGAGGAAGGTAATAGAATCTTATTTTGGAAAAAGATAAATTATCGTTGTGGAAAGGGGTAAGCCAATTATTTTTTATTAAGAAATATCTCAACGGTAATATTGGTCGTCAAAAGAGCTAAAGCTTGAATGTATGCAGATGAATTACTTATTGGAAATCTTACGGAAATTATTTTATCACGAATTATATAGAGAATTTTATAGCTTGAGATGTGTTGAAGATACTATTTTTAAGAATATTTTATGAGGTGTATTGGTGAAAGTGTATCTCTAAAATTTAACGAGTTCTTTTAATATAAAACTAAGAGCATGAAAACTAACAAAAATTAATTAAGAAGGAGAAACCCAGCAATAGAATATAGGAAGAAGAATATTTCTTTCTTGGTATGTTATCTCTTTTGTTCCTAAGTGAAAGGTGGTAATAAATATCATATATTATTATATAAGTGGGAATTCAAAAAATGAAAAGTTAAAATAAATAAATAAATCATAATAAATAACTATAAATAATAAATAATAAATAAACATCAATAATAAATAATAAATAACAATAATAATAAGTAAATAAATAAGAATATTAACAAATATATAATAGGAGTAACAAATAATAAATAAATAATAGTAATTAACAAAAAATAATAATAAATAAATAATAATCATATATAAACAATTAATAATAAATCATATATATATATATATATGACAGATGATAAATGTAATTTATAATCAAACAAAATTGACAGAAATTCAAGGTATTACTTTTTGATATACACCCAAACAAATTATATTAGTTTCTTATATAATTTTTATTTATCTAAAAATATTTTATCAAATGGTTATTAATATAAACTATTATAGAAATGAAAAAAAATAATATTCTCTTTAACTCTTGTTGAAGCTAGATATTATCATATTATACTAAAAGTGGGAAGCCCCTATCTTACAAGTTGGATTATCATTATGCCCCTATAATAAATTAAAATATAATAAAATATCTAATTAAATAATAATATTTTGCCATTCATTGAATCAAAATCAAATAAAATATCTAACAAAATGATAATATTTTTCATTCATTGAATCAAACTAAATTAAATATCTATTAATATAGTAATATTTAAATCATATCATATCATATTTAATTAAATAATAATATTTTATTATTTACTAAATTAAAATTAAATTAAATATCTAATTAAATAATAATATTTGAATCATATCATATCATATTATACTAAAAGTGGGAAATCCCACATATCAGTCCATCAAACATTGAACGATTATTTTGCTCTAAATTTATATAATACTCTTATAATATTTTTTATTGTACCAAACAGTAAGAAAATATCTCTCTCTCTCTCTCTCACACACACACACACACACATGCACACATGCACACACACGCACACTCTTATTTATTTATTTATTTAAAAGTGAATAATAACTCAAACAAATTAAAAGATATTTGACTTTTTTTAAAGAGAACTTAAATAATGAGGTATAATATTCATATTTCAATACAGTTACTAAATTATAAATGCTATACCCCATAAATTTTAAATAAATAAATATCCTAAGGGCATGTTGGTTAAGGGATTTAGAAGGCCAAAAAAAAAATTGAAATTGATAAATAAAAGTCGGCTGCTTCATCCCAATTAGCATATTTCCAGCAAGAAACAGGGGAAAACAAGTACTAAGAAAGCCCACGACAAACATATATGAATTTCCTTCCAATTACGCGACGAAACGTGGTCTAAACTTCGTTCTGGCTTAGGTACAGGTGTATAAAGCTGCAGGAAGCAATCTTATGGAGTTGGTTTCGTGAAATTTGGCCGGCGAAACGTCGTGCTACCGAGGTAAAGTAAATAGAATTAATTTAAATTAGTACCAATGTGTTCCTAGAGTTGCAGTGAGCATTTATCCCTTCTGGACTATCGAGAAATAACGAGTTTTCGACCGTTTTCCGAAAGGTTAAAGTTGGGATAAATATATCTATCAAAAGTGATAATTTCTCCCGAATATTAATGTATTTAGTTTTAATTGACGTGTATATGAATGTAGTTGGGAGAAACAGTAGAAGTACCGACGAAAATCACATCGGTCAGTCGGGTACTCAGAAACCAGGTATGTAAAATTATTCTTTCGGCAAGCCAGGAAGTACAGGGTAGAAAATAAATAGAATAAACGCTATTAGCAGATACCCAGCGTACAGGAACGATTTTAGTACAAATTCCAGCAAGCATGCTAGTATATTATTACGTATCATGCGATAATCAGAATAATAGATATTCAGGCAATACGTGTTTTATCTGTTGAGATTGTATCCAGTAGTAGATGGTACATTTTTATATCACTAAGCTATATCCAGTTATAGATAGCATGTACTATGTTATTGAGTTATATTTAGATATAATTAGATAGACAGATAAAGGCTAGGTAGCAGTAAGTCCAGCAGTCAGAAACAGCGTAAGACAACATATAGCATCAGTTATTTAATACAGACTAGCCTCGAAATAAAAGAAGAGAATATGATTAGTATTTTTCATCTGAGCATGCTTGCTGTGTATGTGCTTGTATGTTGAGACTTGTTGTGGCATGTGGGCACCCTTTAGCGTCCCCACCGCCCCTGGGTTATAGCTGTGTCGATACCAGATTCAGATGCCGCCAGCAGCTGGGCGATGCCGTCCGACTAAAGGACGATGATGGCCGACCACCATGATAATACTGTCCAGACCACCCTGCTTGCAGAGGTAGTTCAGTTTACTCTGCGCAGAATTAGCACACTCAGTTTACAAGGGCAGACCACTCTGTGTGCGCACCTGCGCCCAGAGGCAGGAGTCTTCGGACTCAGACACAGTTTATTGTCAGAGCCCAAGGCCTGAGCTACGTACCCAAGGGGGCCGGTAGGAGGAGCTCACAGTTATCAGATGAATCGAGTGACTAGTTTTTGGTTGGTTTAGACCCGGGTAGGGGTAAATAGAATGTTTGCTTGGTTGGCACCTTCCGGCTTATGGGGGTCGGTCAGGTATTGTGTGTATTATTATGTATGTTGATATGTGCTATTAGATACTGATAGACAGAAGGACAACACGTCATCAGGTACGTTCAGTTAGTTACAGAATGAACAAACTCTCCCCAGTTATCCTCAGCTAGATAGACTCAGCTACTTCTTGCTTATATGTCATGTAAATGTTGCTATTTATTTCAGTTGCATGTTTCAGTTTGCTTTACATGCTCAGTACCTGTGGTACTGACGCCCAGCGGGGCGCTGCATTGCTTGCCTGCAGGTACTCACGGACAAGGATCCGATCTCTCGTGATTCCAGCCAGCTAGTGAGTCATCAGCTCCTGTCATCCGGAGTCTGATTCCCAGAGGTGTAGCTCCTTTTCTTTTGTTGTGCAGTATGGGTAGGTTGGGGCCCTGTCCCAATCATTTCTATTAATTTCTTACAGTATTCGTAGAGGCTTGCAGTCTGTATAAATTTCCTGTGGTTAGTTGAGCCGGTCGTGCGAGGTCGTGTAGTCTGCTGTAGCTATTTAGTATTTCAGTTTATGTTGGCCGTGTGGGGCCTTAGTTTGACAGTAGTGGTGACCTTGCTGGTCACGTAGTTTTACAGCAGTCTTGTGTTGAGTTACAGATAACTAGACAGCATGGTGGCCTTATCGGCCCGCATAGGTTCCTTGTTACAAGTCTGTTTCTGGTTAGCTGTTGTACAGGTACAGATGGCCACAGGCTAGTTGGCCGGAGGCTGTATTTACAGCCGTTATATAGCCGATTTGTTTCTTGAAATAGAGCCAAAGCCAGCCAAAGCACCAGATGTGCTCAGCTGGACGTTTTAGCAATCTAGAGTCTAGCAGGCACCAGGTGCCCGTCATGCCCCCCAAGGTGGGGTGTGACAAACTTGGTATCAGAGCAGTTCGTGTCCCAGGGAGTCTGCAAGCCGTGCTAAGTAGAGTCTTGTCTATGGACGTGTTGTGCACCACATACTATAGGTAGGAGGCTGCGAGGTATGTTAGGATTGTCACTCTTCTTTCTTATTCAGTCGTGCTATAGAGCGGTACAGTATAGAGTTGACTTTTGAAACTCACCACCCTCTTTGCTTACAGATATTATGGCAGACCAGTGGCACCCAGCTACAGGTAGGAGATTGGATACAGCAGAGGGCGAAGGCACTAGTAGGATGCCTCAGTTACAACCAGATTCCGCCAAGTCTGAGAGCAATACGGAGGCGTCATCTCGGCCCTCCCAGCAGTCTCTGCCTCGCCAGACACCATTTGAGGCAGCACCGCCTCCCACAGCTCCTGTACCCACTTTATTTGATCAGGAGCTACGTAGTGCGGTGGTTATGTTGACTCAGATGCTAGCTGCTCAGCGTCAGCCAACACTACCTACAGCAGTAGAATCCCTAGGTGGGCCAGGTAGTTCCAGGGTCAGAGAATTCTTGGCGTTGGGACCCCCTTAGTTTACCGGATCGGATTCAGCGGAGGACCCTCAGGACTTTTTGGACCAGATGAAGAGGATCTTTAGAGTCATGCACGTAACCACAGCAGAATCAGTTGAGCTAGCAGTGTTCCGGTTAAGGGATATTGCTGTTTTGTGGTAAGAAAGTTGGGAGAGGTCTCGGGGAAGAGATGCAGCCCCTCCTACATGGTCCGGCTTTGCAGAGGCCTTCCTGGACCACTACTTACCCCGGGAGGTCAGACGGGCCTAGATGGACCAGTTCTTATATTTAGAGCAGGGGGCTAGGAGCGTCCGTGAATATTCCTTACAATTCGACTCCTTAGCCCGCTATGCTCCAACATTTGTGGACACCATGTCGTCCGGAGTCCACCGCTTTATTATGGGCCTGAATCCAGAGTACATAGAGACGTGCATGACAGCTACTTTGAGAGAGGACATGGACATAGCCAGGGTACAGGCCTTTGCACAGACAATTGAGGGCCTGAGGCAGCGACAGCGGGGTGATAGACAGGCGACTTCAGAGCAGTGCCGTAGGAGCAGATCCGCTGAGATTCAGAGGGAAATTCCTAGGGGGCCGAGACCATGGTTTTCAGATAGGCCACCCAGATCTTTACCACCAGTACAGCAGCAGAGGGGTAGGTTTATTCGCAGGAGTCAGTCGGAGTCCGGTAGCGGTTCACGGACTGTAGCCTCACCTCAGCAGCGGAGGGTGGAACAGAGTAGATTTGCATCCACCCCTTGTCCTATATGCCACCGACTACATTCTGGAGCCTGCAGGCAAGGCTTCACAGGGTGTTATTACTGCGGACAGGAAGGGCATTTAATGAGGGATTGTCAATCCAGGGGACAGGGTAGTCAGGATGATCTGGATAGAGCGTCAGCAGGGCCACGAGTTCCAGCAGCCTCAGCAGGGCGCAGACCCTCAGGTTCAGGAAATAGGGGCCGAGGTAGACCAGGAGCCTCTGGCTCAGGTGCAGGCCCCAGCCGTACCTATGCATTACCAGGGAGACAAGATTCAGAGGCATCTCCCGATGTGATCACAGGTATATTGATTATCTGCTCATATCCTGTTTATGTATTGATTGATCCAGGGTCTTCCTTGTCATATATTACACCATTTGTGGCCCGGAAGTTGAGTATCGAACCAGAATTGCTTCAGCAGCCCTTTTCAATGCTTACACCGGTCGGTGACTCTATTACAGCTAAGAGAGTTTACCGAGGGTGTACAGTAGAGGTTGCTGATCGCCAGACCACAGTAGACTTAATAGAACTTGAGATGGTCGACTTCGATGCAATTATGGGTATGGACTTGTTAGTGCCATGCTATGCCAACTTAGAATGCTAGACCAAGATGGTCTGATTTCACTTTCCGGGGGAAGCAGTGCGAGAGTCGAAAGGGAGTACACCTACGCCGAAAGGTAGGTTTATTTCCTACCTTAAGGCAAGAAAAATAATAGCAAAGGGATGTATTTGCCACCTAGTTAGAGTCCAGGATGTTCGGGTAGAACCTCCGACTCTTCAGTCTGTTCCAATGGTCAATGAATTCCCTGACGTATTTCCAGATGGGTTGCCTGGTATCCCTCCCGAAAGGGATCTAGATTTTGCAATTGACTTGTTGCCAGGGACTCAACCTATATCCATTCCCCTGTATCGCATGGCACCAGCTGAGCTTCGAGAGTTGAAAGAGCAGTTAAAAGATTTGCTCGACAAAGGTTTTATTAAGCCTAGTACTTCCCCGTGGGGTGCGCCAGTTCTGTTTGTAAGAAAGAAAGATGGCTCACTCCATATGTGTGTGGACTACCAACAGCTGAATAAGGTAACGGTTAAAAACAAATACCCGCTCCCGAGAATAGATGATTTGTTTGACCAGTTACAGGGGGCCAAATGTTTCTCTAAGATAGATCTGAGGTCCGGATACCACCAGGTCCGGGTTCGGGAGAGGGACATTCCAAAGACTGCTTTCAGGACCATGAATGGTCACTTTGAATTTCTAGTTATGTCTTTTGGACTTACGAATGCTCCCGCAGTGTTTATGGACCTGATGAATAGTATATTTAGACCGTACTTGGATCTGTTCGTGATAGTATTTATCGATGATATTCTGGTATATTCTCATTTAGAGATAGATCACCAGAACCATTTACGAACAGTACTCCAGATCCTTAGAGTACGTCAACTGTACGCTAAATTTTCTAAGTGTGAGTTCTGGCTGAACTCAGTTGCCTTTTTGGGGCACATCGTGTCGGATGCTGGTATACAGGTAGACACACAGAAAATAGAGGTGGTCAAGACATGGCCCAGACCTACCACTCCGACCGAGGTCCGCAGTTTCTTGGGTTTAGCAGGATATTATCGGAGATTTGTTGAAGGATTCTCCACTATAGCAGCACCTCTGACAAAGCTAACACAGAAAGCAGCGAAATTTCAGTGGACGGAGGCCTGCGAGCAGAGTTTTCAAGAATTGAAAGACATATTGACCTCCACCCCAGTACTAGTATTGCCAGAGGGAACAGATGGGTATGAGGTGTATTGCGACGCTTCAGGTTTGGGACTGGGTTGTGTGTTAATGCAACATGGTAAGGTGATTGCTTATGCTTCCAGACAGTTGAGGAAACACGAAAAGAACTATCCGACCCATGACCTGGAACTAGCTGCAGTGATCCACGCTCTGAAAATTTGGAGGCATTATCTGTATGGAGTCCATGTAGACATTTTTATAGATCATAAAAGTCTGCAATACATTTTCACACAGAGGGAGTTAAATCTGCGGCAGCGTCGCTGGTTAGAATTGTTGAAAGACTATGATGTAAATATTCTCTATCACCCAGGAAAAGCTAATGTAGTAGCAGATGCCCTGAGCCGTAAGTCAATAGGGAGTTTGGCGTATTTGCGACCCGAGAAGCGGGAATTAGCCAAAGAAATTCATCAACTAGCTGGTTTAGCCGTTTGAGTAGTGGATACAGAAAATAACAAAGCAGTAATTCAGAATTCTGCCGAGTCATCACTAGTTACAGAGGTAAAAGAACGGTAGTACGAGGACCCTGACTTAGTCCAGCTCAGAGATAGAATTCAGAAAGGTAAGGAGTCAAATTTCCAAGTGACTGAAAATGAAGTACTACGTTGTAAGGGCCGTCTGTGTGTCCCGAACGTACCAGGGATTTTCCAGCAGATCATGCATGAGGTACATTACGCTTGTTATTCCCTCCATCCAGGAGCAACGAAAATGTACCACGATATCAGAGACATCTACTGGTGGCCAGGTATGAAATCTGAAATAGCTGAATTTGTATCTAGATGTCCTAACTGCCAGCAGGTGAAAGCGGAGCACCAGAAACCGGGCGGTCCGACGCAGGATATAACTGTGCCTATGTGGAAATGGGAAGCGATAAATATGGATTTTTTAACAGGACTACCCCGTACCAGACGCAGAAATGATTCTATTTGGGTAATAGTTGACAGGCTGACAAAATCGGCTCATTTCCTGCCAGTGAAGGCTACCTTCTCAGCCGAGGATTATGCTGAATTATACATCAGAGGAATAGTTAGACTACATGGAGTGCCGGTATCTATTATTTTAGACAGGGGAGCACAATTCACAGCTAGATTTTGGCAGTCGTTCCAGAGGGGTCTGGGAATGGACAGGCTGAGCGAACTATCCAAACGCTCGAAGATATGCTACGGGCGTGCGTACTAGATTTTGGGGGTAGCTGGGATAAACATCTGTCGCTGATTGAATTTGCCTATAATAACAGTTATCATTCAGCTATCCAGATGGCGCCCTTTGAAGCATTATATGGGTGAAAATGTAGATCGCCGGTGGGCTGGTTTGAAGTGGGGGAATCAACGTTGATTGGGCCAGACATCATTCAACAGTCAGAGGAGAAGGTAAAGCTTATCAGGGAACGCCTGCTGACTGCTCAGAGCCGCCAGAAGTCGTATGCAGATATGTGGCGTAGAAATCTAGAATTTGCGGTAAATGACTGGGTGATGAGATTTGGCAAGAAAGGCAAGCTTAGCCCGAGATTCATTGGGCCCTATCAGATTCGGCGGAGAATAGGCCGAGTTGCATATGAATTGAACTTGCCTCCGGAGTTAGCATCTGTTCACCCAGTATTCCATGTATCTATGTTGAGGAAATTTGTAAGAGACCCTTCCACAGTTGTTCCAGTTCAGGATGTACAGGTCACCGAAGAGTTAGCATATGAGGAGGTTCCAGTAGCTATCTTAGACAGACAGATCCGTAGATTGAGAACTAAAGATATTGCATCTTTCAAAGTATTGTGGCATAACAGGAACTGAGAAGAAATGACTTGGGAAGCCGAGGAGGACATGAAAGCCAGATATCCCCACTTATTCCGAGCATAGGCAAACGAGAGGTATGTTAGAACTGTTTTTCCTTATTAATGCTTATACTTCATATATGAAAGCAGGCGATTGATTATAGATAGTTTTATACATGAATGTTATTATATCGTGTAGAGTACCTGTATTGGGATTTTCCTGCTTTTCAGGAATTATGAGATAGTCCATAATACAAGGGAAACTCTGCCAAAATTTTTTTTCTAGAAACAAGTTGAGTAAGTTGAGGAAGTCCTCTAGACAAAAGGTCATTCGAGGACGAATGTTCTTAAGGGGGGTAGAATGTTATACCCCGTAAATTTTAAATAAATAAATATCCTAAGGGCATATTGGTTAAGGGATTTAGAAGGCAAAAAAAAAATTGAAATTGATAAATAAAAGTCGGCTTCTTCATCCCAATTAGCATATTTCCAGCAAGAAACAGGGGAAAACAAGTACTAAGAAAACCCACGACAAATATATATGAATTTCCTTCCAATTACGCGACGAAACGCGGTCTAAACTTCGTTTCGACTTAGGTACAGGTGTATAAAGCTGCAGGGAGCAATCCTACGGAGTTGGTTTCGTGAAATTTGGCCGGCGAAACGTCGTGCTACCGAGGTAAAGTAAATAGAATTACTTTAAATTAGTACCAATGTGTTCCTAAAGTTGCAGTGAGCATTTATCCCTTCTGGACTATCGAGAAATAACGAGTTTTCGACCGTTTTCCGAAAGGTTAAAGTTGGGATAAATATATATATTAAAAGTGATAATTTCTCTCGAATATTAATGTATTTAGTTTTAATTGACGTGTATATGAATGTAGTTGGGAGAAATAATAGAAGTACCAACGGAAATCACATCAGTCAGTCGGGTACTCAGAAACCAGGTATGTAAAGTTATTCTTTCGGCAAGCCAGGAAGTACAGGGTAGAAAATAAATAGAATAAATGCTATTAGCAGATACCCAGCGTACAGGAATGATTTTAGTACAAATTCCAGCAATCATGCTAGTATATTATTACGTATCATGCGATAATCAGAATAATAGATATTCAGGCAATAAGTGTTTCATCTGTTGAGATTGTATCCAGTAGTAGATGGTACATTTTTATATCATTGAGCTATATCCAGTTATAGATAGCATGTACTATGTTATTGAGTTATATTTAGATATAATTAGATAGACAGATAAAGGCTAGGTAGCAGTAAGTCCAGCAGTCAGAAACAGCGTAAGACAACATATAGAATCAGTTATTTAATACAGACTAGCCTCGAAATAAAAGAAGAGAATATGATTAGTATTTTTCATATGAGCATGCTTGCTGTGTATGTGCTTGTATGTTGAGACTTGTTGTGGCATGTGGGCACCCTTTAGCGTCCCCACCGCCCCTGAGTTATAGCTGTGTCGATACCAGATTCAGATGCCGCCACTAGCTGAGCGATGCTGTCCGACTAAAGGACGATGATGGCCGACCACCATGATAATACGGTCCAGACCACTTTCCTTGCAAGGGTAGTTCAATTTACTCTGCGCAGAATTAGCACACTCAGTTTACAGGGGCAGACCACTCTGTGTGCGCACCTGCGCCCAGAGGTAGGAGTCTTCGAACTCAGACACAGTTTATTGTCAGAGGCCAAGGCCTGAGCTACGTACCCAAGGGGGCCGGTAGGAGGAGCTCACAGTTATCAGATGAGTGGAGTGACTAGTTTTTCGTTGGTTTAGACCCAGGTAGGGGTAAATAGATTGTTTGCTTGGTTGGCACCTTCCGGCTTATGGGGGTCAGTCAGGTATTGTGTGTATTATTATGTATGTTGATATGTGCTATTAGATACTGATAGACAGAAAGATGACACGTCATCAGGTACATTCAGTTAGTTACAGAATGAACAAACTCTCTCCAGCTATCCTCAGCTAGATAGACTCAACTACTTCTTGCTTATACGTCATGTAAATGTTGCTATTTAATTCAGTTGCATGTTTCAGTTTGCTTTACATACTCAGTACCTGTGGTACTAACGCCCAGCGGGGCGCTGCATTGCTTGCCTGTAGGTACTCACGGACGAGGAGCCGATCCCTCATGATTCCAGCCAGCTAGTGAGTCATCAGCTCCTGTCATCCGGAGTCTGATTCCCAGAGGTGTATCTCCTTTTCTTTTGTTGTGCAGTATGGGTAGGTCGGGGCCCTGTCCCGATCATTTCTATTAATTTGTTACAGTATTCGTAGAGGCTTGCAGTCTGTATATATTCCCTGTGGTTAGTTGAGCCGGTCGTGCGAGGTCGTGCAGTCTGCTGTAGCTATTTAGTATTTCAGTTTATGTTGGCCGTGTGGGGCCTTAGTTTGACAGTAGTGGTGACCTTGCCGGTCATGTAGTTTTACAGCAGTCTTGTGTTGAGTTACAGATAACTAGACAGCATGGTGGCCTTGTCGGCCCGCATAGGTTCCTTGTTACAAGTCTGTTTCTGGTTAGCTGTTGTACAGGTATAGATGGCTACAGGTCAGTTGGTCGGAGGCTGTATTTACAGCCGTTATATAGCCGATTTGTTTCTTGAAATATAGCCAAAGCACCAGATGTGCTCAGCTGGACGTTTTAGCAGTCTAGAGTCCAGCAGGCACCAGGTGCCCGTCATACCCCCCCAAGGTGGGGTTTGACAAACTTGGTATCAGAGCAGTTCGTGTCCCAGGGAGTCTGCAAGCCGTGCTAAGTAGAGTCTTGTCTATGGACGTGTTGTGCACCACATACTATAGGTAGGAGGCTGCGAGGCATGTTAGGATTGTCACTCTTCTTTATTATTCAGTCGTGCTATAGAGCGGTACAGTATAGAGTTGACTTTTGAAACTCACCACCCTCTTTGCTTACAGATATTATGGCAGACCAGTGGCACCCAGCTATAGGTAGGAGATTGGATACAGCAGAGGGCGAATGCACCAGTAGGATGCCTCAGTTACAGCCAAATTCCGCCGGGTCTGAGAGCAATACGGAGGCGTCATCTCGCCCCTCCCAGCAGTCTCCGCCTCGCTATACACCATTTGAGGCAGCACCGCCTCCCACAGCTCCTACACCTACTTCATCTGATCAGGAGCTACGTAGTGCGGTGGTTATGTTGACTCAGATGCTAGCTGCTCAGTGTCATCCAGCACCACCTACAACAGTAGAATCCATAGGTGGACCAGGTAGTTCCAGGGTCAGAGAATTCTTGGCGTTGGGACCCCCTCAGTTTACCGGATCGGATTCAGCGGAGGACCCTCAGGACATTTTTGACCAGATGCTGAGGATCTTTAGAGTCATGCACGTAACCCCAGCAGAATCAGTTGAGCTAGTAGTGTTCCGGTTAAGGGATATTGCTATTTTGTGGTACGAGAGTTGGGAGAGGTCTCGGGGAAGAGATGCAGACCCTCCTACATGGTCCAGCTTTTCAGAGGCCTTCCTGGACCACTACCTACCCCGGGAGGTCAGACAGGCCCGGATGGACCAGTTCTTACATTTAGAGTAGGGGGCTAGGAGCATCCGTGAATATTCTTTACAATTCGACTCCTTAGCCCGCTATGCTCCAGCATTTGTGGACACCATGTCGTTCGGAGTCCACCGCTTTATTATGGGCCTGAATCCAGAGTACATAGAGACGTGCATGACAGCTACTTTGAGAGAGTACATGGACATAGCCAGGGTACAGGCCTTTGCACAGAAAATTGAGGGCCTGAGGCAGCGACAGCGGGGTGACAGACAGGCGACTTCAGAGCAGCGCCGTAGGAGCAGATCCGCTGAGATTCAGAGGGAAATTCTTAGGGGGCCGAGACCACGGTTTTCAGATAGGCCACCCAGATCTTTACCACCGGTACAGCAGCAGAGGGGCAGGTTTATTCACAAGAGTCAGTCAGAGTCCGGTAGCAGTTCACGGACAACAGCCTCACCTCAGCAGCGGAGGGTGGAACAGAGTAGATTTGCATCCACCCCTTGTCCTATATGCCACCAACTACATTCTGGAGCCTGTAGGCAAGGCTTCCCAGGGTGTTATTACTGCGGACAGGAAGGGCATTTAATGAGGGATTGTCCATCTAGGGGACAGGGTAGTCAGGATGATCTGGATAGAGCGTCAGCAGGGCCACGAGTTCCAGCAGCCTCAGCAGGGCGCAGACCCTCAGGTTCAGGAAATAGGGGCTGAGGTAGACCAGGAGCCTCTGGCTCAGGTGCAGGCCCCAGCCGTGCCTATGCATTACCAGGGATACAGGATTCAGAGGCATCTCCCGACGTGATCATAGGTATATTGATTATCTGCTCAAATCCTGTTTATGTATTGATTGATCCAGGGTCTACCTTGTCATATATTATACCATTTGTGGCCCGGAAGTTGAGTATCGAACCAGAATTGCTTCAGCAACCCTTTTCAATGCTTACACCGGGCGTCAGTACCGCTGGTACTGAGTATGTAAAGCAATAACTGGAAGTAAAATCTGAAAAAAATAATGTAACTTATAAAACTGAAGTAGGAAGAAACAGATTAACTTGTCTGATAATGTAAGTCATACCTTTTCTCAATTATACTGAAAGGAAATAGAAGTCATACCTGGAGAAATATCCCTCTACTGTTGATCTACTCGTATCTAACGTAACATGGCATAGGATGAAATAGCATAACATGGCACACTCAAACCTTACCCGGCCCCCATAAGCCGGGAGGTACAACCATCACAGAATCTACACCCATACCCCGGTCATCCCATCTCCTATAATGGCTGTAAGCATCCCGCCAGTCCCCTGGGTATGCACTTGGGCTCGCAGAGCCCCTCACTATAACTGTACCTGAGTCCGAAGGACTCCTGAATCAACACCCCGGGCGTACCCACTCGACGGGGGTGTATAAGAGCCGACCAAGGCACAATATGGGGAAAACTGACATCCCATCTTCGTCCCCTTGCGGGACGGCATGCCACTCCATAGAGCGGCGTATCCTCGTCCTCTGGCGGACGATTCGATATAGATATTAACCCTGGGCGGTCATGGATGCTATGTAATCCAACCCCAAACAATACAACGGTCTCAGCTAACAATACTGTCTGCATATTCTCACATGTTGAGGCTAATAGGGGTAAAGTATCGTATATACTACATGCTGAACTAGTGATAGCAATCCATACGTATTTAATATGTGTTGAGGCTGGTAAATATGTATATATGAATATAGTCTCCTGCCAAACTGTACTGGGGCAAATGCTGTACAAAATATAGTATTTCTGCTGCAACTTATGTTGTATACTGAGTTTCTGTATTAACGTGATTTACTATTCCTAACATGCATTCTAAACTTTATTTTAGCCTGCCATTCTATTTCTGAGATGCTTTACAGATATTGCATCGCTTTGCGGGGTTCAACTGAATACAATAATATCTTAACATTTCGTATTATATCTACTAAGCATGCTGGACAGTTTCTAACACTTGTGTTAGAATCTATGTCGTACTAGTAAGTTTCACGCAAGTTACAACTTGATGCTTCTAATATTGTATCAACATTCACAATAAACATAACACTTGACTTCTGAACATTCTACTGGTCGGTAAATTACTATACTGCACTGATATTACTTAACTTGCCGAGGGAACTAGCTTTACATACCTTATCCTTTAACTATTCGTCCGTCGGATGAGACTCGGCCGGTACTTCAACTATTTTCTCCCAACTACATTCATAAATACGTCAATTAATACTAAATACAACTTTATTGTAAAGAGCAACGTTACTTTCGATATAGTTTATAGCCTAAACTTAGGCTTATCGAAAGACGGTCGAAAACTCGCTATTTTTCAGCGGTCCATAAGGGAGAAATATTTACTTCACAGCTAGGAACACATAGACACTAATTTAGAGCAATTCCACTTACCTTAGCTCGGTGGCTCGACTATTCATCGGCCGTATTCTACGAAACTGAATCAGTAGGAATGCTCTCTGCTGCTAAATACCTCAGTATCTGGAGTTAATTTGAATTTGGACAACGTTTAGCAGCATAATCGGATGAAAATTATATAATTTCTTCGTTCCTTTCTTCTCCCTCTGTGTTTGCCCTCTGTTCTCTGGAAATTTTAAAGGTTTTTATCATTTAAAACCGAAATGGGGCTTTATATACTTGGGCCTGGACAAGGCCAATGTGTCACAGAGCCAACGCGGAGGCCTCTCCTCCGTGACACGCTGCCATCGCGGAGGGGCTCTGCCTGAGCTCCTTCCGCAATGGTTCGAAAGGTTTCTCGTCCGATCTTTTCTCGGGCCTTTCTCCAGCACGTATGGCCTTTAAATATGCTTAACCAATGTGCGAATAGGTCGTCTAGGTGTCAGGAATTCTACGGGGTATAACATTATCCCCCCCTTAAGAACATTCGTCCTCGAATGTACACTGTTATCTAGAGGATTACTTACTTACTTTCTAGAAAAATTTCGGCAAAGTTTTCCTTGTAATATGGACTATAGCAAAAACCTAAAATGCAAAAAAGTCCAATACAGGAACTGCACATAATATTCTAGGATCCACTGGATAACTAAGTATCAATCTTTCTCATTTACAGACATACAACCATAAGGTATTGCATAAGTAGTAATACGGACATACCTGTCGCCTGACTAGGCCTGAAATAGGTGAGGGTATCTGGCCCCCTGCTCTAGATGTAGGAACTGATTTACCCGAGCCTTTCGAATCTCCCGCGACAAATAGTGATCCAGAAAGGCTCCTGAAAAGCTGGACCAGGTGGGAGGGGAAACATCTCTCCCTCAGGACCTTTCCCAGCTTTCATACCATAACACCGCAATATCCCGTAACCGGAATGCTGCCAATTCAACTGATTCGGTAGGCGTGGCATGCATAACCCTGAAGATTCTATGCATTTGATCCAGAAAATCCTGAGGGTCCTCTGTCCGATCCGTACCTGTAAACTGTGGGGGATTCAGGGCTAAGAACTCTCGGACCCTCGAACTACCGGGCCCTCTTGATGACTCCGCAACTGTAGACGGCATTAGCTGACATTGAGCAGCCATCATCTGTGCTAACATAACTACAACACTCCTAACCTCCTGGTCAGAAGGTGTTGGTATAGGGACTGCTAAAGGTAATGTCGCCCTAAGTGGCTCCTGACGTGGTGGAGACTACTGAGGAGCCTGGGACGATGCCTCTGTAGTGCCCTCTGATCGGGCTGTTTCTAAACGAGGGGGAGGTATCCTGCTGGTGCCTTCCCCTGCTGCAATGTCTAAGCTCTGACCTGTGATAGGATGTTGCTGGTCTAACATTATCTGTAACCAAAGAATATGGTAAGCTTTTAGGGACTCAACCCTATACTGTGCCGCTCTACAGCACGACTGAATAAGAATAGAAGACAACCATCCTATCATGCCTTGCAGCCTCCTACCCATAGTATGTGGTGCACAACACATCCATGGATAGGACTCTACTTAGCACAACTTGTAGACTCCCTGGGATACGACCCGCTCTGATACCAAGTTTGTCACACCCGGCCTTGGGGGGTATGACCGGCACCTGGTGCCCTACTAGGACCTGAACTGCTGGACTGGTAAGCCTGGGCACATCTGGTGCCTGTCTGTCTCTGACTCTCATTTCTGGAAACAAAGGGCTATATAACGACTGTAACCATAGCCCTCGGCCCATTGGCCTATAGCCTCCTGTACCTGCACTAACAACTGACCAGAAATATGTCAATATAGAGAAACCTATGCGGGCCGACAAGGCCACCATTCTGTCTAGTTTCTGTAACTTAATCATAGAATATTAGAAAGCTACGTGACCGACAAGGTCAGCACTACTGGCAAACTATGGCCCCACACGGCCAACACAAAGAAAGAAAGAGTACTACCAGCTATACAACTGCACGGCCTCACACGACCGGCTCATCTGACCACATGGAGATATATATAGACTGCAAGCCTCTAGGAATAGCAATAGAATGATCGAGACAGGGCGCCGACCTACCCGTACTATATAACAAAAAGGAACTCAAATAAACCTCTGATATTCAGTCTCCGGATGATAGGAGCTGAATACTCGATCGCTGACAGGAATCACGTAGCATCGCCTGCTCGTCTATGAGTACCTGCAGGCAAGTAATGCAGTGCCCCACCGCGCGTCAGTACCACTGGTACTGAGTATGTAAAGCAATAACTGGAAGCAAAATCTAAAACAATAATGTAACTGATAAAACTGAAGTAGGAAGAAAAAGATTAACTTGTCTGATAATATAAGTCATACCTTTTCTCAATTATACTAGAAGGAAATAGAAGTCATACCTGGAGACATATCCCTCTACTGCTGATCTACTCGTATCTAATGTAACATGGCATAACATGAAATAGCATAACATGGCACACACAAACCTTACCCAGACCCCAGAAGCCGGGAGGTACAACCATCACAGAATCTACACCCCTACCCCGGTCATCCCATCTCCTATAATGGCTGTAAGCATCCCGCCGGTCCCCTGGGTATGCACTTGGGCTCGCTGAGCCCCTGACTATAACTGTACCTGAGTCCGAAGGACTCCTGAATCAACACCCCGAGCATACCCGCTCGACGGGGGTGTATAAGGGCCAACCAAGGCACAATATGGGGAAAACTGACATCCCATCTTCGTCCCCTTGCGGGACGGAATGCCACTCTGTAGAGCGGCGTATCCTCGTCCTCTGGCGGATGAGTCGATACAGATATTAACCCTGGGCGGTCATGGATGCTAGGTAATCCAACCCCAAACAATACAACGATCTCAACTAACAATACTGTCTGCATATTCTCACATGCTGAGGCTAATAAGGGTAAAGTATCGTATATACTACATGCTGAACTAGTGATAGCAATACGTACGTATTTAATACGTGCTGAGACTGGTAAATATGTATATATGAATATAGTCTCCTGCCAAACTGTACTGGGGCAAATGCTGTACAAAATATAGTATTTCTGCTGCAACTTATGTTGTATACTGAGTTTCTGTATTAACGTGATTTACTATTCCTAACCTGCGTTCTAAACTTTATTTTAGCTTGCCATTCTATTTCTGAGATGCTTTACAGATATTGCATCGCTTTGCGGGGTTCAACTGAATACAATAATGTCTTAACATTTAGTATTATATCTACTGAGCATGCTGGGCAGTTTCTAACACTTGTGTTAGAATCTATGTCGTACTAGTAAGTTTCACGCAAGTTACAACTTGATGCTTCTAATACTGTATCAACATTCACAATAAATGTAACACTTGACTTATGAACATTCTACTGGTCGGTAAATTACTATACTGCACTGATATTACTTAACTTGCCGAGGGAACTAGCTTTACATACCTTATCCTTGAACTATTCGTCCGTCGGACGAGACTCGGCCGGTACTTCAATTGTTTTCTCCCAACTGCATTCATAAATACGTCAATTAATACTAAATACAACTTTATTGTAAAGAGCAACGTTACTTTCGATATAGTTTATAACCTAAACTTAGGCTTATCGAAAGACGGTCGAAAACTCGCTATTTTTCAGCGGTCCAGAAGGGAGAAATATTCACTTCACAGCTAGGAACACATAGACACTAATTTAGAGCAATTCCAGTTACCTTAGCTCGGTGGCTCGACAATTCGTCGGCCGTATTTTACGAAACTGAATCAGTAGGAATGCTCTCTGCTGCTAAATACCTCAGTATCTGGAGTTAATTTGAATTTGGACAACGTTTAGCAGCGTAATCGGATGAAAATTATATAATTTCTTCGTTCCTTTCTTCTCCCTCTGCGTTTGCCCTCTGTTCTATGGAAATTTTAAAGGTTTTTATCATTTAAAATCGAAGTGGGGCTTTATATACTTGGGCCTGGACAATGCCAACGTGTCACGTAGCCAACGCGGAGGCGTCTCCTCCGTGACACGCTGCCATCGCGGAGGGACTCTGCCTCGGCTCCTTCCGCAATGGTTCGACAGGTTTCTTGTCCGATCTTTTCCCGGGCCTTTCTCCAGCACGTATGGCCTTCAAATATGCTTAACCAACGTGCGAATAGGTCATCTAGGTGCCGGGAATTCTACGGGGTATAACAGGTCATGGGCATCATCCCGCCCCACTAGTTTAGGAGCCCCAAGCACCGGATCCAGCTGCCCATGCTGAGCTCCGGGCCGCTATTCAGATGCTTGCGCAGGCCTTGACCGTTCAGGTCAATCATCAGGCCACTACGCATGTTTCAAAAAATGGCAACGCAGTGGCGGTCGAGTCAGAGACTTTTTGAGGATAAACCCGCTGGAGTTCCTTGGGTCCAAGGTAGATGAGGACCCACATGAATTCGTAGATGAGATTGTCAAGATCACCAAGTCATGGGGGTGAATGGGGTTGAGTGCGCTGAGTTGGCCTCTTATCAGTTAAAAGGGGTCGCGAATATTTGGTTTCACCAATGAAGGATAGCAGGGTCGCAGGAGAAGGTCTGGTCACTTGGGAAGAGTTTCATGTCGCATTTATAGACTAGTTCTTCCCTATGGAGATTAGGGAGCTAAAGATAATTAAGTTCGTGAATTTGAAGCAAGGGAGAATGACTGTACAAGAGTATCCCCTTGACTTCACTTGCCTATCGAAATATACCTCAGAGTTGATAGCCTATCAGAGGATGCGGGTGAGTAGATCCATCCATGGAGTAGCGAGCTATTTGGACAAGGATTGTAGGACTGCTATGCTCCATAAGGACATGGATTTCCCAAGGATAGTGTTGTACTCCCAGCAGATGGAGGCGGCGCATTCGAGGGAGAGGGAGGCCAAGAGGGCCAGGACCGAGGACTACAAATTCTCTAAGCAAGGGTTCAGAGGTGGGCACCGACAACAGACCCACCAAAGATCATCAGCCCCAGCATCTTCGGCATTGAGTTTGCCATCCAAGGTAGTTGGGATGATCACTTTCCCCTGATTGAGTTTTCTTTAAATAACAGTTATCACTCCAGTATCCAAATGGCACCGTTCGAGGCTCTCTATGTGCGGAGGTGTAGATCACCTATCGGATGGTTTGACGTAGGTGAGGTAGCTATGATAGGGATAGATTTGGTTCATGAGATTATGGTGAAGGTTCAGTTGATAAGGGATAGGCTGAAAACCACTTAGAGTCGTCAAAAGTCATATGCTGATGTGAGGAGGAGAGAGTTGGAATTCGAGGTGGACGACTGGTATTTCTGAAGGTATCTCCCATGAAGGGAGTCATGCGGTCTGGGAAGAAAGGAAACTCAATCCCCATTATGTTGGTCCCTACCAGATTATGAGAAGAGTTGGTAAGGTAGCGTACGAGTTGGACTTGCCCTCAGAGTTATCTTTTGTGCATCCTGTGTTTCATGTGTCTCTTTTGAAGAAATGTTTGGGAGATCCATCTCTAGTAGTCTCAAGGGACAGCGTTGATGTAAAGGATAACCTTATCTATGAGGAAGTTCCAGTTGAAATATTGGATTGTCAGGTTCGGAGGTTGAGGAATAAGGAAGTAGCTACAATAAAAGTGTTATGGAGAAATAAACATGTTGAGGGAGCTACAAGGGAAGCTGAAACAGATATGATGGCTAAATACCCACACTTATTCTCTACCGGCTCAGTTCCGACTTGAGGTATCAATTTTTCTCTATGAATCTATTTTGTTTCCATGTTTAAATCATGTGTTCAAGTTTCTTTTATGTATGTGGATGTGTATGTGGATCATGGAATCGGTTCAGCTATGTGATATGAATCGGAGGTAGTCATTCCGTTAGTTTTCGATTTAAATGATTAGTGTGTGAATATGATAATTGCATGTTTCTATTTTCTACTTTTTTCCTACATTCGAGGATGAATGTTCCCAAGGGGGAGATATTGTTATACCTAGGGATCTCGAAGATCTGACCCGGGAGTTGAAACAGGAAAAACAAATGGAAATTGTTGTTGCAGCCTCAGGACGAGTCCTCTCACAACTCGTGAGGATAGTCCACGAGTTGTCAAGTGACTCGTGGGGAAGGCCTGGGTTTTGAGAAGAAGTACTGGAAGAGTTGAGACCCCACAGGCGAGATCACGACTCGTGGTTAGGACCTACGAGTCGTTTGGTCAGCTATGGGGAGGGAAAATAGGTGGAGAAAGTAAAGTTAGGCATTGTACTTAATAAGTGGTGACCATGAGTAGTTGTCACTCATAACGAACTGTGAAGTGACCCATTACGAGCCCAGGAAAACAAATAAAGCAGTGCAGTTGACAATCGATATAACGAGTCGTGCCCTATAGGAACGAGCCGTCAGGTCGTCCGCTAGGATCACTTGGCAGTTATTTTTATGTGATTTAGTAAGGATATTTTCATAATTCCTAAGTTCTAAAGCCTAAACTATGACTTTTTGGGGTATGAATAATGACCTTTTATGGGGTTAAGTTCAGATTACCCATTTTCCCATCCATGCATGCAAAGTAGGAGATATTGAGAGGTGATCAATTCAAGGTTTTCTTCTTCAATTTCTTTCAATTCCTTTTTGGGCATTCAAGGGTGAGTTAGATTCAGTCTTCATCAAGTATGTAGGATCATAAATGGGGAATTTTTTCCACATCCATGCCCAATCTCTCTCTAAAAAGTATGAAATTCTATGATTGATCTATGGGGTTTTTATCCAAATGCATGAATTAGCTATTTCTACATATGGATATGAATTGATTATGATTTTATTATCGAATTCTAAAGCGTAGGATAATTTTATAATGATTTCAACTAAAATTGTGTTTCTAGCCTTATGAATGTTGAAGCCCATTGATGAGATGACCATGAAAAGTGAGATTTATGAAGTATATGTGATAATGATGAGATATTATGATGAAAAGTATGATTTGAAGCTACCCATATTTATAATTACGTTTTCGATGATAATTAAGTATTTCTAAGTATGATAAAGCTTTGGGCAATGTCCCCATGTTAAGTTTAAATGATGATTTTCCTGAACTAAACTTACCACATTGTTTTGGAGCGAAGACTCCCAAGTTTATATTCTAGCTTGTGGTATGTTTTGAGTTAAGTCTTCCTATGCATAGCTTACCACATGGTTTTGGAGCAAAGGTTCCCAAGTATGTTTTCAGCTTGTGGTATGTTTTGAACTAAAGCTTCTCATATGCATGATTTCGTATTTGAGATGTATTTGATTATTGAGCTTCATCAATAGCCGATGTTGAGCTTCGTTATATACGATGTAGAGCAAATGCATATTTTTGGGGGTACTGTCTAGAACTAAGTAGGCTATGGGTCGATCACCTTATGCCTCAGAACTACGCGCCAATGTAGGAAGATATTATTATATGACTTGGGACCTCCCCTGTGAGCTTCCCCTTAACCAAATGGTCCTTCAACTTGATATCGATATCATGGTAGAGTCTTTAGCCCTAATAAGGTTTTGGATGGGTCTGCCCACTTGAGTGTAATAGTCGGGACCACGTAAGCTCTATCATGGTATGTCGGTTAAAAGACGAGTCTCCCATTATTCCTCATGATTTCAGATATGCGCATTCATTACTTATGAGATTTATGTAAATACATGTTTAAAGCAAGTTTGACTCAGTGTTCAGCTTTTACTTATAAATGTCAGAATTCAGCTTTGAGTCAATCGATTTAGTTATGATGTTATGAAGTATGTTATATCATGTTATGAAGAGATCATGAGTTCAGAAATAATGCATGCAAACCCCACTCTTAGTTTTCTGATGTTATGTTTTAATTAATGCATTGTCTTTAAATGATTTTTACTTACATTAGCGTTTACTTACCTTGGATACTTGGTACATTCCATTTACTGACCGCATGCTTCTATGCTATATCATTTCATGATATAGGACCCGACTCTCAACTTCAGCCCCGCTTTTAGGCAGCTTATCGGAGTTAGCGTTGATTTATTGGTGAGTCATCATCTTCCGAGAACTGAACTATCCACCTTTCTTTATGTATTTCAGTTTCAACTTATTGAGTTAGTTGGGGTTTTGTCGTATCAACTCATCATGATTAGAGCTATTCAGATATATGTATGTATTCAGCTTCGGATTTTATATTCTGATGTTATATATCAAGTTAGACTTCTGCTATGATTATATTGATGGTTATTCAGTTCTCGATTGAGTTAGATGTATACTTATGCCATGAGTTGACTTGGGGTCTCTCGGGGCTCCTTGTCCCATGTCGCGGTCCGGGCCTCCGTTCGGGTCGTGACATTACCCTTTACTTAAACACTACTCCTATTAACAATTTTGTACAAAATAAAGTAAATTTAACTATATATATATATATATATATATATATATATATATATATATATATATACACACCTAAGTATAAAATTAAAGACCAAAATAACCATCATAAGTTAAATAACGTTTTTGCCCTTCAATCAAACACCAATTCTATAACATTTTTGTGTAGAATTGTAAATAAACATCCCAAATTAGTTATCTTTCTCTATTTTTCCCTTGATCCCCTCACTTATTACTTGAATTTTGTATTCTTTTAGTTTGAAGCGGGTTAAATTTGAGAAGACAATGTCTAATACAAAATCTAGAATATTTATAATAATGATATGATGTTTGAGTTTCTTTCAAATCTTTCGATACGAATATGAAACTCCAGTGACTTCGTTCTTCTATAAACTTAATTATAATTATTGTTGAAATTTAATGCATAATGCATATAGTACTAATTAGGATTTTTGAACGTTTTATCTATATATCATATAATTTTGGTCTTAGGACAAGTGATATGACATACTTCTACGATCAGGAAACTATATTTTTCTCAACTTTTTAATGATTTCCTATTTCCTTAACTTTAATTTCTTGGACATTGATTATGAATATAAATACCATTTTTTTCTATATAATAGTATTTTACCTCTTCATATTATTTAGAAAAAATAGTATTTATATTGATAATTACCAAGAAAATTAGAAGTTAAGGAAATAGGAAATCATGAAAAATCTAAGAAAAACATAGTTTCCTGATCTTAGAAGCATGCCACGTCACTGGTCCTAAGACTAGAATTATATAATATATAAATGAAATGTTCAAAAATTCTAATTAGTACTATATGCATTATGTATTAAATTTCAACAATAATTATAATTAAGTTTATAGAAGAACGAAGTCACTGGAGTTTCATATTCGTATTAGAAGATTTGAAAGAAACTCAAACATCATATCATTATTATAAATATTCTAGATTTTGTATTAGACATGTGGATTCATCTTTTTTTCTTTTTTCTTCACTTTCTACTTTTTAATTTTTGGTCTTGTGAATTTTTTTTACTATTTATTTTGTGTAAAAAATTCAAAAGTCCCTCTTTTAACTCACTTAATTATGATGAAAAACTCTTTTTTAGAGCCTTTTCCCCTCCCCTGAAAATAAATTATTAAATCCAATTAATTCATCACTTATAATTTAAATATAATTACAGCATTGACAATACTAGAAATAATAGGCCTATAAATATTATTCAAGTAGCTATTAATTATTTCTCGTTTGTGTATTTCTCATTGCACTCATTGCCTTCTCCAGATCACTTTCTATTTATTTTCATCAAAATTTATTTGAGCATGTAGAGTTGTTATCTCTCTCTCTCTCTCTATATATATATAATAATAATTTTGTAAGTGAAAATATTTTTATTTTCTTTATATTGCATATAAGAAGGTACGTGCATGATGATATTATAACACTTGGTAATGCTAAGAATTTGATAGATTGTTCTTTTGTTCAAGTGAATGCTACTCTCAACTACTCTTCTTTTATACCAATTAGTCTTTTAAATTACGTTAAATATAAAGTTTAATCTCATATCCCTCAATTATTAATTAGAGATTTTAGATTAAACTTTGAGAACGAAATCGTCTTTATAAATAAAATAATTTATCCAATGTAGAATTACCCTGCATGAACTCGCAAACTCCATTAATCCCTCCAAATATAAGTACCATTATAGAATCAAAAAAATAATCTCTATTTAATACCAATTTTTGAGATAATGTTAAAAAAATGAGGAGCCGATGAATTGAAGAAAAATGTGAAGGTATAAATTATGAGAAGGTGAGGAGTGATTTGAAAGAGACAGAAGAAACTAAAAATGATTTAAACTAAAAAGAAGAAAGAAGCGAAACACATAAAATAATTAGGAAAAATGATAAAATTTTAAAAAGAAGAAGATAATTAAATTTTACCAAAAATCTTTTTTTAATGAAGTGTACATTTCTAACGATGAAAAGTAGAGAAAAATATTCTTAAAGTTTTTTTTTAAAGAAGAACCTTGAAGTAGAACAAAATAATTAGCGTAGTGATTGTGCTGTCACGACTTCTTCCTTTTATTTTTCCTTAAGATTATGTTTGACTTTACAATTTTAGTTTCGATTTTAATATTAGAAGGACAGTTCGATGGACAAAACAATTAGAGTTTAAATATAAATTTGTAAAATATTTCTGAGTTGGAATTATATATTAACTTTAGATTCTTCTATTATAAGATAAATTTAAGATGTTTTCAATTGTTGCAAACTTATATTTTTAATATTTTTGATTGTAAGATAGAATTTAAGATTTTTTTAATTGTTGTACACTTAAATTTTTATCTTTTATTTTTAAAATATTTTTATAAATTAAGTAATTCTTTTATAACCGCGTGAAGCGCGAAAAAATTTACTAGTGTATCATAATTAACTATTTTATTGTCAATTCATTTGAATTATAAATTTAGAGGTATTTTAAATTTAATGAATGGATATACATATTCTTTTTGTTATTGTAATAATATTTCAATCTCATTTTAAAATTTTTTTGTATTTATTTCTTTTACTGTTAGCTTCTTTATATTTGGGAGACTATGAAATTACAAACTTGAAATTTCGACTTAAATTACTGTGAGGCCCTGATTGAGTATAGAGGCTCTAAGTATCAACTTAAGTAAATAACTGTAAATTGTGAGGATTAGATTCAGTAAGGAAAAATATTTAATAATTGATTATAAGTTGGATTATATTATAATTTTATTTTTTTATTTATTCTTATTTGATTATTATTCAAAATTTAAATAACTCTTCTTATTTTTTAATGAATTTATTATGATTTATCTGTTGATTTTGCAAATATGTGTGTGTGTATATATATATATATCTTCTTCGGGTTTTTGTTAATTTTATTAAAGGCATTTATATGTATTTATTAATTTTAAAACATGAACCTATCGACATATTCATAGCGTTACGTTAGAGGCTATATTATCTTAATTAGTTTCATATATTTCTTGTTTGATGACATATGCACCGTCCTGCTATTATGAATTTTATTTAATTAATAAAATGTAAATTATAAGATTAATATTGTTATTTTTTAACATATCTTATTTTATAACTCAAATTTTAAATATATAGAAATTTTATAATAATGATAAGAGACAGACGTGCAGCGCAAGTTGAAAATTAAAAAAAGCTTTATAATAATAATAAATATCAATTAATACGCTCAATATTTATTATTTTGAGATTGTATTTTACCCATTCAAATTTAGCGTAATTCATTGTACACATATTTTAATATTATTTTTAAAAAATAACTAATTTACATGAGATACGCATTCAATGCACGTGTCCAAATACTAATATATATATATATATATATATATACACACACACACACTCTCCCATGAATATGGATGAAAGGAAAATATATAGCTCATCGAAATGAATAAAGGCTCTCATCTGCTCATGTAATTATCCAGACCATAAAGCCAACAAATTGATCTGTTATAAATGGTGATAATATTATCTCTGTTTCATTTTAATTGATAGAATAAAAAATTAATAAGAATGGTAATTTAACTAATATAATCCTATTAATTTTTTGAATATATGTAATAATAATTATTTTCACATTTTATAATGACTTTAAGTACTAACTGAAAAAACATGATTACTATTTCTTGAATTTTGAAATTAATTGATAGAATAAAAAATTAATAAGGATGGTAATTTAACTAATATAATCCTATTAATTTTTTGAATATATGTAATAATAATTATTTTCACATTTTATAATGACTTTAAGTACTAACTGAAAAAACATGATTACTATTTCTTGAATTTTGAAATTAGCAAATATTCTGAAATAACTATTTTTAATATACCTAACAATTAAATGAAACGGAGGGAGTAACTCAATATCAATGTTGCTTCAATTAGCTAAAGTAACGTTAGGAATTTGAAAGAATGATTACCAACCAAGCTATTCAAAGAGTAATAAAGGTGATTAATGGCTAATCAATGACTATTCAAGGAGAGAAAACAGAAGTAGATTTAATTGTCTTCAATTATAATTATAGACAATTATTCTTTTTGAGATACAATTAATTATCTTCAATTATAATTATAGACGTAATTTTTTCAACATTAGTGTCCCGATACAAAGTGAATGCAAATGTATATTAGCGTGCCTAAGCTAAGTTATGCTAGTACCGTTTAATTACACGTGTCCATCGTATAGTTGATTATATGACTGGCGTAATAATAGATATAATGAGGTATAATATGAGTGAAATATAGATGAATAAAGAGACATAATATTTATGGAAAAAATAAAAGTCACATTCATTACAAGACAAAAATACTATAATGTAACATTTTATAATATTAAAATGTCCACAAATTTCAACGGGAGAGTACGATCAAGGTTATATTGAGATCTATAATGATCCCTATCGCCCAATTACTGAGCCATGTATTTGATTATCTAAATAACTTTATCATTGTAATTTCATTCGATAATGATGATTGGAAACACTAACTTCAGGTTAGTAACATTTGGGTTCCTAAATACCTCGATCCTCAACATGTCTGGAAAGACCGTAGGAGTCAAATAAGCAACTGCACACTTAGCCAGTTTATAACTATTAAAGGTTGGATTAACTTATGATACATAACTTGCGATCACACAAGTATAATTGACGACTCTTTTTCTCCTCTAATTCCTATTGTTTTATTTATTCCTTTTTATCTTCTAAATACAGGTTTGAGATCTTGAAGATATTCTAGGGACTAAACCCTTCTTTTACGAAGGGTTATTTCATAACCTCTTGTTATTCCCACGGTCAAATTGAATTGGCGAGGTATTGGTTCAGTGCTAACTCTCCAAGATTATGCAATTAGGTAATATTTTCTTTTAAACCATATAAATTTGAAATACAAGCACCTTTTTTTTAACCGACTAGTTCACAACATACTTTGTTGTAACGTTAATTTGTGTAGGCAATTGGTTAAGCTGTTGCGGATTGGTTTTCGACAAAGCAGGGTTTTAAATATAGATCCATACCCTTGTGCTAGAGATTGCAAGTTTAGTTGGTGACCTACATGAAATTAAATGCTTTGCTGGGCAACATAAAGTTGTATACTGATCCAATACAAATCATCGAATGAAACGTTAACTTTCTTTTTTTCAGATTCCAATTATAGTTTACGAAATTGTAACGACCCGTATGCCACTACGAGGGGAGTGAGTTCAGAACATCCTAACTAGCCTAAGTTGTAGATAAAAAGGTGTTATTTTGAGAGATAGTGAGAATTATGATGTTGGGGGTTAATGTGGGTGTCAATCACGGCCATTCGGGTCGTGACATAGTTGATATCAGAGCTCTAGGTTCGTCGATCTCATTGCACTAAGACGGGTGTAGTAGAATTTCACGGATTGGTGCTGAGACATCCGTAACTTATCTTCGAGAGGTTGCAGTACTTTAGGAAAACTCCCTTCTTCTTTCCTTTTTGTACGATTACTTGATTCTAATTGGTATCTGGTGATCCAAATTGGTATCTAACCACTCTTCTTTATTTCTCTCACAGATAGTGAGAACATGTGCAGGCAGAAACAGAGAGGAAGCACCTGAGCCAGCAACAACAGTAGCAGTTTGGGCCAGAGGATGGGTCCGAGGTTGTTGGCGGAGGCCTGCTGCTTTCAGAGGTGGGGCTTGCGCTCCTGCTCCGGTTCGAGAGAGGTCAACATCTCACATACCATTGACAGTCCAAGAGAGAGTGGCTATGGGGGTGGAGGTTCCGACTCATGGAGAGGCTGCAGCCGCTCCAGCATCCTCTGAGGTCCTAGCTCAGGTTCTTAACCTTCTGAGTAGCCTCATGGATAATAGGAAGTGCTAGCGACTCCTGCAGGGTAGCAGTCGGGGATACAACATGCAGCTGTTGTGGCTCCTTGTATAGATGATATGTTAGAGGTTGTAATGTTTCCGAGGCCAGTAATTGGGGCAGTAATGACTGGGGAGGAGCATGACCTGTTCTGGAGATTCACTAAAATGAAGCCTCCCACCTTCTACAGTACCGAGGCTGGGGACACCTACAAATTCATAATTGACTATTCTGAGAAGCTCTACAAAATAAGGGCAATGAGAAGTATGGGGTAGAGTTGCCTTCCAGCTGATGGGTGATTCTAAGCTTTGGTAGAGGACTTTTATGGAGTGCAGACTAGAAGGGTCACCACCATTGACCTAGACGTATTTTTACTCCATTTTTCTATAGAAGTACGTACCCCATACCCTGAGAGATAAGTGGAGGGACGATTTCACCACCATCGAGAAGGGGAGCTCGTCAGTCGCAGCATACGAAGGCCGATTTCACCCACTGTCTAGGTATGCTCTACCCTTACTGCCTATAGAGGAAGAGAGGATCAGACGATTTGTTTAAGGCCTAAATGTGGGTCTCCAGTTGTCATCCCTTTAGATGGTCTCTGCAAGTAATACCTTTCAGGAGGTAGTGGAGTATGTGAAGAATGTGGAGGAGGTAAAACAGGATGGTTACGTGAAGAATGCCGAGAAGAAGGCTCAAAGGTGGGTTCTTACAGCGGCTCTTTTGCTAGAACTCCAGTACCTCAGGGCTACTCAGGATGCCCTATTCAGTCCACCATGTAGGTGTCAGCTGGGGGTCATCAGGGACCACTCTACAACAACAGGTACAGTCGGAGGTAACTAAATAATTCGCCTAGACTTTAGGGCTCGTCCTATTTCTTTGATTTCGACTCAGATAATAGTGATTGAGAAGGTGTGTACGAGTGCGGAGAGTATGGACATATCTGCAGATGGTGTCCCAAATTTGGACAGAGTGGGCAGATTATTTCGCACCCAACTCCTCGAGCTCCGGCCCCTATATAGAGAGGAGGGAGTGTGTTCAGTAGGGATCTCCCCCAGTTAGGGAGGGGTAGTCAACCAGTGGTTAGATGTGGCACCCAGACAGGTGGACGAGGTGCTCAAACCGAAAGGGATGTGTCACACCCCACCTTGGGAGATGTAACTGGCACCTACTGCCACATTGGACCTCTAAGAGGCCAAGCTGAAATATACACTTCTTGTGCATACCAGCAATTAATAATCAAGAAAACAATCAGCTATATCTCAAGAATGAATAAACTCAAATTATTACGAATAGGTGCTCAAAACATAGCCCTAGGCTGACAAGGTCGACACGTAAACACCTATATCAAATCAATTGACCTAACAATTGCAATAATATCAACCTATGCGGGCCAACAAGACCATCATACTGTCTAAATCATAAAAAAAGAAGGTAGGTGTATATTTACATATATACAAGACGACAAGACTGCTAGCAAGTTATAAAACTAGACTCCATACAGCCAACAACGCAGGTCTAACCCAAAACTATAGTTTGCAAGCCTATAAGGAGTAAAATATTGGTTGGGAAAGGACCCCGGCCCACCCAAAACTATACATATCAAAAGAAAGGCAAACCTCTAATATCTGGCAACTCCGGAGGAAGGGAGCTGGCCAGTCTGCTGAAGCTAAATGACTACTAAGGAGGTCTTGGAACCTGTATGTGTGAACCTGCAGGCAGGTATGTAGCACCCCATGCATGGGCATCGTAAAATATGAACCGAATATATAAGGAAATAATAGTAAACTGAATAGAAGCTACACAAAGGAACTAAAAGTAATTAGCAACAAGTGCCAGAAGTTAACCTGAATAATCTCACAATATGAACTATAGCTAGCAGGAAAATATACAAACAAGAATCTAGCCTGGCCCCCATAATCCTGTAAGGTACAAACAACATAGAATAACCTACCTAGGACCCCATAAGGCCCAGCAAGTGCAAAGCAATCCACACACTCTTATCCGTATCACTGTAGCCCCGTAGGCCATCTATAACTAAGGTATACTCGACCTCTGAAACTATAACCGAGCCTTCTAGACTCCCATGACTATATTTGAGCCTTTTGGGCTCCTGTAACTATATTTGAGCCATCTGGACTCTTGTAATTATATCTGATCCATTTGGACTCCTGTAACTGTATTTGAGTAGTCTGGGCTCTACGAGGGTCAATGATGCCACTGTGGCATAAAGGAAGTCCATAAGTGAATAGACTACAATATGGCTCTGCAGGCCTCAATCTGGTCCTTCTAGATGCCATATAGCTCCTTTGAGCGATTTGTAGCCCCATAGATAGATATACTTAAACTTAGCTCTTCTAGGTAACATGTACGTGGGCATCTGTATGAATATCCAGAGGCTTTAGCCGCATGTTTGAAAGCTGATAAGATCCCTACTTTGGATATCACATACTCTATCAGACTTCTAATAGCTAGTGTGGTTTCCTGAGCAACCTATACGACAAGCTATAAATCGAATAAGCTATACGATCACTAACAGGGTAGTTCACCTAGCAAGCTACCACCCAATTTCATTAGGAAACCTAGGTTCCACCGACTCATAGGTAAGACGGTATTACTAAGATTCTAGCCTTGTAGGTGTTGAGGTACGCCAACGGCTTGTAGGCGAGCTTTACTACATATATAGGCATCAAAATAGAAAGTTATATCGCCAAGCTGCGCCCTATGTTGTCCAATTTAATAAAGTACGCTCAACAGCTAACCACAAGCCTCTATGGCCTCGGTAGGACAAACAAATATCACTAGTCCCTCTAGATGGTAAATAAACAAACAGGAAATCTCTATGTCGCTTCTAACAATAGTAAAAACTGAATGTAGTCCTTCCCGACAAGGGATACTATGTTATAACCTCAATTCACCTCGTAATAGCTAACTACAACACATACAATCATGAACTACTACGAAGATACAAGTCGTATCTACTATACGAAAAGAATAACTTTCCGATAGAGGTTAGCCTTAACATACCTTAACTGTCGAATTCTGCTCAATCAATCCTGCTTCAATTAAGAACTTGTAATCCCTCCCTATCCTAACTTATATGCCAGGGAAATAGGGATTTATAATTCAATAACTAGCCCAACAGTCGTAGCCCACAAGACACAATGATAATAAGTCAAAACGAGTCCAATTCGGTAAAATTTATGAATTCTTATAGATTAAAAGGGTAGAAATACTTACTATCACTTGTATACATACTAGCCGTAGATAAAAGATGATTTCTATGAATTTTACCCTCTAAGGATTCATCAAACCGAGCCAATTTCAAAGATTCAACTCCGTAGATACGTTCTTCGTAGTCTCAAAATTCACTACCCAAGAAGAATTTGCAATTAGACACGATTTGATAGAGTAATTTGACTTCAAATTGATGAAAATCTAAAGGGGGAAGTCGCCTAAGTCGTGGGCTCTTTTGGGGGAAATATTTTAAATGAAATCAAAAAACACACTTAAATATATATAGATGGGAGGCAGTGGCAGTTCATCCACTTATAAGTAGGCAACCAACAACAATAATAACAAAAGCAACAACCAATATTTAAGTAACTATCTCACCTCAACCGTAACTGTCTAAGTCGGTGTGCTATCGTCATAGAGTCTGGAACAAGTGAGCGTATCTAGACCTCATGTCATCCTCATCTTCTCAAGTCATCTTGTCATCTTTTCTACATATCTGTTCCTCCATAAGAGTTTAACAGAAGCTACATCGTTGGTCCTCAATATGTGAACCATAACAATCTAGTATAGCTATTGGAGTCTCCTTGTAGGACAACTCTTCTATGACCTGAACATCCTCGACTAGGACAACCCGAGAAGGGTCTCCTATGTACTCTCATAGAATCTATACATGAAAGATTGGATGAACAAATTCTAGCCCCGAAGATAATTCTGACTCATAGGCCACTTGGCCTATCTTCCGGAGGATCCAGTGTGGCCCAATAAATTTAGGCTAAGCTTGCCCTTCTTGCGAAATCTTATAATACCCTTTATTGGCGAGACTTTCAGAAATACCTAGTCATCAACATCAAACTCTAAGTCTCTACGTCGTACACCAGAATAGGACTTCTGACGATCCTAAGATGTTAATAGATGCTCTCTAATGAGCTTAACTTTATCTTCTAAATGATGTATCATGTCAGGTCCAATCAACCCTGATCCACCTACTCCAAACCATCCTATGGGGGACCTGCATTTCTGCCCATACAAAGCCTCATAAGGCGCCATCTTGATGGTGTAATGGTAACTATTATTATATGTAAACTCAATAAGAGGTAGGTGATCATCCCAGCTTCCTTTGAAGTCTAGCACACATGCCTGCAATATATCCTCGAGCATCTGAATCGTGTGCTCATCTTGCCCATCTATTTGGGGATGAAAAGTTGTGCTCAAATTAACCTGCGTCCCCAAAACTTTCTGAAATGACTTCCAAAATCTTGCTATAAATTGTGCACCTCTTTTGGAGATGATAGATACTGAAACACCACGCAGTCAGAAAATGTAGTCCTGACTAGCAAGAAATAGCCTGATTTGTCATCCTGTCAATGATGACCCAAATGGAGTCAAATTTACACCTAGTTTGAGGTAAACCTCTTACAAAGTCTATATTGATTGCTTCCCACTTCCACATAGGCACGACTATCTCCTGAGTCAACCCATCAGATTTCTAATGTTCAACTTTTACCTGCTCGCAATTGGGACACTGTGCTACAAACTCAACAATATCTTTCTTCATCCCATGCCACTAATAGATCTTTTTTTATATCGTGGTACATTTTCATTGAACCGGGTGAAGAGAATAACGGTGATAATGTACCTCTAGCATAATCTTCTGGTGAATCCCTACCACATCTGGAATGCAGAGCCGACCTCTGAATCTTAAAACTCCGTCCCTTGCTATCTCAAAGGACAATAACCCTTCTTGATGAACTTTATTTCTGAGTTGTACCAGGTTAGGGTCTTCGTATAATGCTCTTTCGCTTCCACTACCAAAGATGACATTGTAGTATTCTGAATCACAAGTCCACTATCATCTGAGTCCACTAATCGGATGGCTAGACTGGACAACTGATGCAGCTCTCGAGCTAATTATCTTGTGTCTAACTTCAAATGCGATATGCTACCCATGGATCTGCGACTAAGGACATCAGCTACAATGTTAGCCTTCCTTAGCTAATACAATATATGTAGGTCGTAGTCCTTCAGCAACTCAAGCCAACAACATTGTCTCTAATTCAACTCTTTCTATTTAAAATATACTGGAGGCTCTTGTGATCAGTGAAGATGTCTATATGAACACCATATAAATAATGCCTCTGAATTTTCAGAGCATGAACAACTGCATCTAATTCTAAATCATGGGCGGGGTAGTTTTTCTTGTGTTTTCTTAGTTGGCTCAAATCATAGGCAATTACCTTACTGTGCTGCATCAGGACACATCCCAATCCAATGCCTAAAGTGTCACAATATACAACATACCCTTCTTAACCCTCTGGCAAGGCTAATACTGGTGCAAATGTCTGTCAGTCTTTAAACCCCTAGAAGCTCTACTCACAAGCCTCGGTCCACTAGAACTTAGCTTCTCTCTGAGTCAGCTTCGTCAATGATGCTGATAGGGCAGAAAATCCTTCTACAAACCTCCTATAGTACCCAGCTAACCCTAGAAAGCTGAAAACTTCAGTTGGAGTCGTGGATTTGGGCCAAGTCTTTATGACCTCTATCTTCTGCAAGTCAACTTGAATGCTTGCATCTGACACAATATGATCCAAGAAAGTCATAGAGTTTAACCAGAACTCACATTTAGAGAACTTTGCATATAACTTGCATTCTCTGAGGAATTGAAGTACTGTTCAGAGATGATCTCTATGCTCAACTTCTGAACGTGTATATACTAGGATACCATCAATAAATACTATCACAAACAAATTTAAAAATGGCCTGAATATGTTGTTCATCAGGTCCATAAACACAGCTGGGGCATTCATCAACCTAAAAGACATAATTAGGAACTCAAAATGGCCATATCTAATTCTGAAGGCTGTTTTCAAAATATCCTTCTCTTGAACCCGTACCTGGTGGTACCCTGACCTTAAGTTGATTTTTGAGAAGTATTTCGACCTCTGCAACTAATCAAACAAAATCATCTATTCTCCGAAGGGAATATTTGTTCTTAAAAGTAACTTTATTCAGCTGCCTATAATCTAAACATTCGCAGTGATCCATCTTTCTTTTTCACGAATAAGACTGATCGCACCTCATGGAGAACCACTAGTCCTAATGAAGCCTTTATCTATTAATTTTTTCAGCTGATCCTTCAATGTTTTCAACTCGACAGGAGCCATTTTGTACGGAGGAATAGATATGGGTTGTGTATTCAGTAATGTATCAATAGGAAAGTCAATTTCCGATTCTGGGGGAATACCAGGAAGCTCATCTTGGAACTCATAGACTAAAGAGTCGAGGATCAACCTGCACATCCCGAGCCCTGACAATATGATAGGTATAGGCCTTTGCAATCAACTTTATTGCCTGAAGGTAGGATATAAACTTACCTTTTGGCGTAGATGCAGTGCTTTTCCATTTTCGCACTATCTCCCCTGGAAAGTGAAATCAAACAGCCTTTGTCCAACATTCAACATTGGCGTGACATGGTGCTAGCTAATTCATGCCTATAATTACATCACAATCAGTCATTTCTAGCTCTACTAAGTCTGTAGAGGTTTGGCGGCTAACAATCTCCACCGTACAACCCCAATAAATTCTCCTAAAGATAATCGATTTACCAGTAGGTGTTGATACAGAAAATAGTCACTGAAGTAGCTTTGGTATTATAGCAACCTGTCATGCCACTAGCGGAGTAACATAAGATAAGGAAGAGCCTAGCTTAATCAAAGAATAAACCAAGTGGGAGAAAATATTCAATGTACCTGCCACAACATCTGGCGGTGAGTCAGAATCCTGTTGCCCGGCTAATGCATAAGCATGATCCAGACCACTGCTAGAACTAGATGCTCCTGATCTACCTCTGCCTCTGCCTACTGGAGCTGCGGGCCTACACCCCGCGGAAGGTACTGGAACATGTGACCTTGTCAAGGACCTAGTCTGCTGGTCCCAATCACCCTGATCTCTAGTTGGACAATCACTCATCATATGACCCTCCTGCCCACAAGAGCAACAAGCAGATCCATTTTGCATCTACCAAGACGTCGCCTACTGCAAGTACTATAATGTGGTACAGCTTCCCTCATTCGATATGGGCCCCTGTGCTGTTGTGAGCCTGACGCTCATGAACTCTCGCCGAGACCTGACTATCCACGACGATCTGATATGTTGTCCTGTTGTTGCTGAGATGAGGGCCTAGATGGCCTACCTTACAAATGAAGCCTAAGCCCACCCTGAAACTCTATTTGGAAATCAACAAAACTAGCCCTGCGACGCTGCTCCTGATCTACCCTTTCGACCCCATACTAATGTTGTATGTTCTCTTCTATATTCTGAGCAAAGGCCTGAATTCATGTGATATCCATATCCTTTTGTAGTGTAGTGCAATACAGGACTCTACATATTCTGGTGCAAGCCCCATAATAAATTGGTGTACCCTAGCTTATATAGTATCAACAAATGCCGACGTATATCTAGCCAAGGAATCAAACCTCAACGCATATTCTTGGATGCTCATCCTTCCCTGCTCCAGGTGTAAAACCTATTCTATCCTAGCTCGCCGGATCTCTCGAGGCAAGTAATGATCTATAAAGGCTTCAGAAAAACTGGGCCATGCGGGTGGAGGTGTATCTATGCTTCTGGACCTTTCCTAACTCTCATACCATAAAACTGCTATATCTCGTAACCGGAACACAACTAACTTAACTGACTTAGCAGAAGAAGCATGCATGACCCTAAATATCCTCTACAATTGATCTATGAAGTTTTGAGGGTCCTCTCTATGATCTATCATCGTAAACTGTGGAGGACTCAAAGCAAGAAACTCACGAACCCTCAAATTTCTAGGCCCCTTAGTAAGCCTGATAACAACTGGTACTACTGGCTGGTGTTGAGCAGCCATTATTTTAGGCAATATATATACTGCACTCTTAATATCCTAATCTGAGGGTATAGGAGGAACTAAAAGTGGTGTCGGCGCTTCTGTTGCCCTAGGAGGTTCCTGGTGCCATGGAGAATGCTGAGGAGATCGAGAAGATGTCTCCCCAGCCCTCGAGCTGGGATTCCTCCAACTGTGGCACCCTACTGATATCCTCTCCTACTATTGTATCCAGCTCTCAACCGGCTGTAGTCTGTCTTGTATCAGACATCTCTGTAGACAGACATAATAACGTAAGCTTAGGGACTCGACCTTATATACTCAACTATATAGCACGATTCGAGAAGAAAGATGGATAACCACACTATTATGCCTCATAGCCTCCTGCTTATAAAATGTGATGCACAACACATTAATATACAAGTATCTACCAGACATGGCTTGCAGACTCCCTAGGATATGACATCGCTCTAATACCAAGTTTGTCGCACCCCACCTTGGGAGGCATAACACCCACCTAATGTCACGCTGGACCTTGAGCTGACCTAGCGGGACATATACACTTCTGGTGCATACCAACAACACATAATCAAGAAAACAATCAACTATACCTCGGCTCAAAACCTAGCCCTAGGCCGACAAGGCCGTAATGTAAATGTTGACACCCAATTTTGACCGACCTGCGCCTTAATGCTGCTTATATATGTATATATTTATTTATTTTTTTTTATGCAAATATTTGACTTATTTTTTATAATTATATAATAATTTATTATCATAATGTTGTGAAAATTATTTCAAGTTGCATATATTTGACTCATTTTAATTTTAAGTTTTGATATTAAATAATTACTCTGTATATAATGTATTTTGTGTTAATATGTGCCCTTATCTTGAAATATACTCTTTACTTAATAAACTATTTACCTAAATTTACTAAATTTTACAAATTTATTAGACTAATAATATTATTTGAATTTATAAATTATTTATGTTAATAATATGATTTTTATAATATTTGATAACTTGATTTTATATTTTAGTCATTAACTATTCGTAAATATAATAATCTAATTATATGATATTTACATAAGTATATTTAAATTTAGGATTTATTTATTAATAATAATTTTATATGTTTTTCCTATAATTTAAACTATTTTATTAGCTATTTATTAAATTATTTAAAAGTGTAGTATATTTATTAATTTAATAGCAGCTAAATCCAATGTCAATCGATTTATTTAAATGATAGCCATTTTTATTTCAATTTCATCCAATTTATTTAAAATCTGGCCGCTTTCTATTCAATTTATGTCAATTTTAGACACTTTCGATCAATTGTGGCTATTATTTGAATTCAATTTCAGTCCAAATTAATTCCCAACCCATTGACCCATCCAGACTACTCAATTACCCGCGACCCGCCTGTGACCCATGGATATTACCCATAAATCGACCCATTTTTCTTAAAATTGATCTTAGCCGTTCATTTAATTTGATCCAACGGTTGATAATTAAAACCTATTTATTTCCTATTTCTATTACCCATACCCCCAAACCCTATCAGATTCCTCACTTTCTTCCCCTCTCTTCCCTTCTCTGCCGCCGCCAGTCTTCCCTCTTCCCCCTCGTCCTCGCCGGCGAAACCTCCATTAATTCCGGCCAAACAACAGACCACAAAGCAACGACCACTGCCGCCTTCACTCTCTCTTCTCACCACCGGCGCTCCTTCTCTTTCTCTCCTCCATTTTCGCACCTACCTCCCTCTCTAACTCTTCTCCTTCCCCCTTTCTCCCTCTAAGGAGCCGCCGCCCCTTCCTCTTCATCTCCCTTCCCTTATTTTTCCGGCAAAACACCATAGTCGCCGTCACCACCTCATCTCCCTCTTCTTCTCCGACAAACATTACCAAACGACTACCATCGTCTACCTCTCCCCCATTTTTTTTTCGGGTTGAAACACCCTCCGACAGCCACCACCCTCTTCCCGTCGCCCAAACAGCCGCCGACCGATACTCCCCTCTCCCTCACTGCGCCACTACACCACCACCGTCCGAAAAACCCGCCCAAAAACCCCATTTTTCCGGCGACTCCATCAAACTTCCAAACCCCACAGATATCCACTCCAATTTTGTGATAACTGGAGTAAACACAGGAATCACTGGTCTGTCCATGCCCGCATCGCGATTAAGCTTGTTTCGATTTATGACGAATTTTCATGATACAGTTGTTGTGGCTCATGTTTTCTTCTATACATATTCTAAGATTTGATATTGGTGCATTACTATTCTTGTGTTTTGATTCGATTCTGTCATCTGGATTATGAAATAGAAATCTTACATGCTCACTTAGTTCTTATGGCCAATTTGAAGGTTTAATTTTTTTTAAAAAGATTGGCTCGATGTTTCCGTGCTGCTATGGATCTTGATTCGATTCATCTCATTCCTAGACTAAGTATTAATTTGTGACAGTCTTTGATTCTGACGTTTGTAACCAAATTGTCTCATTTTATTGAAAAAGCTTTGCATATCCTATTTAGAGATAACCTTTATTCTCCGTAAATGATTATGTACATCTCTGCTATTTGATCCTTTGGAAAACTATATGTTAAATATGACAATGTAATATCCTTATAGGCCTATATCTATAATGCAAACTGCTTGGCAACCATAATATTTTGCCACTCTTGGTGTAACCTTGATTGATTTTACCCATTTTAGTGTATTCGTTACATTTTAAGGAAAATGATATCCACATATAGTAAACTATGGTTGGTTTATGCTAAATGATTTTGTATCTGGTAAAAATCTTCATAATCATACTTCTATTTTCTTAATTGATTTGTTGGATCATTTTTGATAAGTTGTTTGCTATTTATGGTGATATGGGATAAAAATTATTTTCTTTCCTTCTTGAGTTAAATCGTGACAGCTTTATCAGTTGAATATGGAAAATAGATATTTCTACCTTGTGCATTATGTAGCAGCCTTAAATGATTTTGGAAAACTTTAATTGATTCTGGAAAACTTTGATTGATTCTTTACCTAATTGATTTAGCCCTCCTAATTATGGAAAATAATTACCATGATTTATTTTCAAATACCCTCCTTTCCTTTAATTTCTTTTACTCATTGACTATAAGTATGTCTTCTCCTTTCAAAGAAGAACACGGTCAGAGGGGGAAACACGATTACTTCTCTACTCCTTCTCTACACATTCTTGCTCTCCCCCTCTAGTAATAAAATATTACCTTCTTCTCTTCTTGTACAAGCTGAAATTAAGTCCTCCACTTTACGAAGTCAATTTGTGGTACTGAGTCATAAACAATTCTTAACTTATTATTGTTGTATCTATGATTGTACTAACCTTTAAACAGGTATCATTTTTAATCTGGCATTCATCCGGGATAAAAGGAGGCTACCGGAATTATTTTTGATGTTATTTATTTTAATATGTCGTAAGTATTCATCCTATTTTATGTTTGTAATATTTGTAATATAAACTCATAATAGTGGAAAGGGGTTTATGGGGTGTGTGGATTGTTATACTTATTTACTGCTTTTCTTAACCACCAATTTCATAGAAATCATGCCTATAGGATTAACTAACACATAGAAATCATGCCTATAGGTTTTAAATAATTTACTATAAAGTACGTATTATGTTTAAACTTCTTAAACATTGTTTGTCATGAATATAATCAATTTCCCTCTTAAACACACATAGAAATCATGCATCTAGGTTAAGATATTAATGCTTCTTAAAACATGCTTCTTATTTAATCATCATTATATTTATCCATTTTTAAATTACTTTTACCTTATGTTAAATTTTGTTCTCATTAATCTATATTTCTGCATTCATTTTACGCTTGAATTATGATTACATGAAGTTTCATTTCATTAAATCTGCCTTTCTGAATTTATGATTTTGCATTTTGACAATATACGTGAAGTCTGCATATTTGTGTTAGAGATCATGTTCATAGGTCTAAATGTGTCACACCCCACCTTGGGGGGTATGACGGGCACCTGGTGCCTGCTAGACTCTAGACTGCTAAATGGTCTAGCCTGAGCACATCTGGTGCTTTGGCTGGCTTTGGCTCTATTTCAAGAAACAAACCGGCTATATAACGGCTGTAAATACAGCCTCCGGCCAACTGGCCTGTAGCCATCTGTACCTGTAACAACAGCTAACCAGAAACAGACTTGTAACAAGGAACCTATACGGGCCGACAAGGCCACCATGCTGTCTAGTTATCTGTAACTCAACACAAGACTGCTGTAAAACTATGTGACCAACAAGGTCACCACTACTGTCAAACTAAGGCCCCACACGGCCAACATAAATTGAAATACTAAACAGCTACAGCAGACTGCACGGCCCCACACGACCGGCTCAAGTAACCACAGGGAATATATACAGACTGCAAGCCTCTACGGATACCGTAAGAATTTAATAAAAATGATTGGGACAGGGCCCCGACCTACCCATGCTGCACAACAAAAGAAAAGGAGCTACACCTCTGGGAATCAGACTCCGGATGACAGGAGCTGATGACTCACTGGCTGGCTGGAATCACGAGGGATCAGCTCCTCGTTCGTGAGTACCTACAGGCAAGCAATGCAGCACCCCGCTGGGCGTCAGTACCATAGGTACTGAGCATGTAAAGCAGACTGAAATATGTAACTGAAATGATTAGCAACATTAACATGACGTATAAGCAAGAAGAAGCTGAGTCTATCTAGCTGAGGATAGCTGGGGAGAGTTTGTTCATTCTGTAACTAACTGAGCGTACCTGATGATGTGTCGTTCTACTGTCTATCAGTATCTAAAAACACATATCAATATACATAATAGTACATATAATACCTGACCGACCCCCATAAGCCGGAAGGTGCCAACCAAGCAAGCAATCTATTTACCCCTACCCGGGTCTAAACCAACCAAAAACAAGTCACTCCACTCATCTGATTACTGTGAGCTCCTCCTACCGGCCCCCTTGGGTACGTAGCTCAGGCCTTGGCCTCTGACAATAAACTGTGTCTGAGTCCGAAGACTTCTGCCTCTGGGCGCAGGTGCGCACGGGGTGATCTGCTGCTGTATCTATGACTGAAACTGCCCCTGGGTGCAAGCACGCAACAGGGTGATTTTATAAAAACCTGTATATAAAACTGACCCCGGCCACAAGCACACACAGAGTGGTCTACCCCTGTAAACAGGGTGTACTGGCTCTGCGCAAAGTAAATTGAACTACCCCTGCAAGCAGGGTGGTCTGGACCGTATTATCATGGTGGTCGGCCATCATCGTCCTTTAGGCGAACGACATCGCCCAGCTGGTGGCTTATCTGAATCTGGTATCGACACAGCTATAACCCAGGGGCGGTGGGGCTGCTAAAGGGTGCCCACATGCCACAACAAGTCTCAACATACAAACACATACACAGCAAGCATGCTCATATTCTCTTCTTTTATTTCGAGGCTAGTCTGTATTAAATAACTGATGCTATATGTTGTCTTACACTGTTTCTGGCTGCTGGACTTACTGCTACCTGGCCTTTATCTGTCTATCTAATTATATCTGAATATAACTCAATAACATAGTACATGCCATCTATAATTGAATATAGCTCAATGATATAAAATGTACCATCTACTACTGGATACAATCTCAACAGATGAAATACGTATTGCCTAAATATCTATTATTCTGATTATCGCATGATAAATAATATACTAGCATGCTTCCTGGAATTTGTACTAAAATCGTTCCTGTACGCTGGGTATCTGCTAATAGCATTTATTCTATTTATTTTCTACCCTGTACTTCCTGGCTTGCCGAAAGAATAACTTTACATACCTGGTTTCTGAGTACCCGACTGACCGATGTGATTTCCGTCGGTACTTCTGCTGTTTCTCCCAACTACATTCATATACACGTCAATTAGAACTAAATATATTAATATTCGGGAGAAATTATCACTTTTGATATATATATTTATCCCAACTTTAACCTTTCGGAAAACGATCGAAAACTCGTTATTTCTCGATAGTTCAGAAGGGATAAATGCTCACTGCAATGCTAGGAACACATTGGTACTAATTTAAAGCAATTCTATTTACTTTACCTCGGTAGCACGACGTTTCGCCGGCCAAATTTCACGAAACCAACTCTGTAGGATTGCTCTCTACAGCTTTATACACCTGTACCTAAGCCGGAATGGAGTTTAGACCGCGTTTTGTCGCGTAATTGGAAGGAAATATATATATATATTGTCGTGGGTTTGCCTAACAATGGATACCCTCTGTTTTCTTTGGTTTTTATGGCTGAAAACAGCAAGGGCCGACCTTGCTATTTAAGTTTTTTTTTTGTTTTCTAAATCGCTTAACCAACATGCCATTAGGCTATTTATTCATTTAAAATTTACAGGGTATAACAAAATGAACATTTAAAAATGCAGAAAATCGTGTTCATAGGTTTAAAAGAGGCTTATCTTAAACTTTATATGCTAAGTGTTTTTATTTATTTGTTTGTATTTCGTCAATCGCCTTTAATAAAGTCTTAGGTGTTTTAGACCCAAAATCCAAAAATAGTTGTCCAACGCCTCTTGGACGTTAAGTTTGGGACGGGTAGGCTAATGTTAGGGCGTTAGTCTTTCTCATATAGAATGACTTAGGCTTAATGACAACTAAAATAATTAGGCGGGTAGCCTGGAGATGATGAAACAGATAGGCTAATAGCTGACTTCTTGTATGAAGCGCATATCAGCTTTGTAAATATAAAGCAATCTATTACTCCCATCTTTTCTAATTTCGTTTTTTAAAGAAGCTTTCAAAGATTTTAAAATTTCTTTTATTATGTTGAAATATTGATATATTTTCATTAAAAAGAAATTTTGTTAAAAATGTATAATATGTACATATACATGATTTTCTTAAAATGCAATTTTTTACTCAAGTTATATATATATATATATATATATATATGTTATTCTCTTTAAACTATCTTGATTTTAAAAAATAGAATAGAAGGGAGTAATATCGTATTGAGCCCATTTTTCAGCCTTGTCAAAACCTGATCCCACTTTAGTTTTTGCTTTATAATTTGCTAATTTAGTATTTGAGTTAGTATTCTATTTAGGCTTAATAATTCTCCGATTTTATTTTATCACTTAGATAAATCTCCATTTAATGAGTATGGCCGGGAACCACCTTTGTGGACCTCGAAAGGTGCCTAACACCTTCCTTTTGAGGTAACTAAAGCCCTTACCCGAACTCTGGTAACCTAGGAATTAAAAGCTTAGAACGGTGCCCTAACACATCTTTAATTCGTTAGGTGGCGACTCTCTACTTTCAACCCTTAAGAGACGTCACATGTTGGGTCCCGCTTTCCGCGAGGGGAAAAATGAGGCGCGACAGTAAAGACCTAAATCAATTCAGCTGACCCAACAGTTGCAATAATATCATTTCATGCGGGCCAAAAAGACCATCATACTGTTTAAATCATAACAAAGGAAGGCAAACACACATTTAGATATATACAAGCCGACAAGGCTGCTAGCAAGTAATACGTCTAGGCCCCATAAGGCCAACAACGTAGGTATAACCAAAATTATAGTATGCAAGACTCTAAGGAGTAAAATATTGGCAGGAACATGGCCTTGGCCTACCCAAAACTATACATATCAACAGATAGGCAAACCTATAATATCTGGCAACTCCGGAGGAAGGGAGCTGGCCAGTCTTCTGAAGCTTAACGGCTATTAAATTGGTCTCAGAACCTGTCTGTCTGAACCTGCAGGCAAATATGCAGCACTCTATACATGGGCTTCAGTACAATATATACTAAATATATAAGGCAATAATAATAGACAGAATAGAAGTTGACAAAGGAACTTAAAGTAATTAGCAACAGGGGCCAGAAGTTAACCTGAATAAATCTCACAACATGAATTGTAGCTAAAAATAAAATATACAAGCAAGAATCTAACCTGGCCCTATTAAGCCTGGAAGGTACAAAAAACACAGAATAACCTACCTGAGCCCCCATAATAAGCCCCGGTAAGTGCAAAATAATCTACATACTCTTATACGTATCACTGTAGCCTCGTAGGCAAGCTGTAACTAAGGTATACTCAACCTCTGAAACTATAACCGAGCCTTCTAGGCTCCTATGACTGTTTCTGAGTTGTATGGGCTTCTCTAACTGTATTTGAGCCCTTTGGGCTCTTGTAATTGTATCTGAGTCGTCTGAGCTCTTGTAACTGTATTTGAGCCGTCTGAGCTCCTATAACTGTATCTGAGCCTTCCGGGCTCCTATAACTATATATGAATCGTCTGGGCTCTACTAAGGGCTAGTGATGCCACTGGGGCATAAAGGAAGTCCATAAGTGAATAGACTTGAATATGGCTCTGCAGGCCTTAATCTGGTTCTTCTAGATGTCATATAGCTCTTGTGAGCGATCTGAAGCACCGTAGGCAGATATACTTAAACTTAGCCCTTCTAGACAACATATACGTGGTCATCTATATGAGTATCCAGAGGCATTCGCCTTACATTTGACAGCTGATAAGATCCCTACTTAGGATATCACATAGTCTATCAGACTTCTAACAGCTAGGGTGGTTTCCTTAGTGACCTATACGACAAGCTATAACTCGAATGAAGCTATAGGTCACTGACAGGGTAGTTCACCTAGAAAGCTATCACCTAGTTCATTAGGCAACCTTGGTGCCACCTACTCATAGGTAAGACTGTATTACCAAGATTCTAGCCTTGTAGGCATCAAGATAGGCTAATGACTTGTAGACGAGCTTTACTACATATATAGGTGTCAAAACAGAAATTTATATCGCCAAGTTGTGCTCTATGCTGCCCAATTTAACAAAGTACGCTCAACAGCTAACCACATGCCTCTATGGCCTTGGTACGACATCAAAACATCAGCAGTCCCTCTAGACGATAAATAAACAAATAGGAAATCTCTATGTCGCTTCTAGCGATAGTCAAAACTATATACAGTCCTTCCCGATAAGGGATACTATGTTACAACTTCAATTCATCTCGTAGAAGCTAAGCACAACACATACAATCATGAACTACTATGAAGATACAAGTCATATCAACTATACGACGAGAATAACTTACCGATAAAAGTTAGCCTTAACATACCTTAACTTCCTAATTCTGCTCAATCAATCCTGCTTTGATTAAGAACTTGTAATCCCTCCGTATCTTAGCTTACACATCAAGGAAATAGGGCTTTGTAATTCAATAATTAATCCAACAACCGTAGCCCACAAGACATAACGACAATAAGTTAAAGCGAGTCCAATTCTGCAAAATCTTACGAATTCTTATAGATTAAAAGGGTAGAAATACTCATTGTTACTTATATACGTACTAGCCATAGATAAAGAATGATTTCTATGACTTTTACCCATTAGGGCTACCTTAAACCAGGACAAATTTAAAGATTCAACCCAGAAGATACGTTCTTTGTAGGCCCAAAATTCGCTACCCAAGAAGAATTTATAATTAGATGTGATTTGATAGTGTAATTTGACTTCAAATTAATGAAAATATAAAGGGGGAAGTCGCCTAAGCCATGGGCTCTTTTGGGGGAAATATTTTAAATGAAATCAAAACATACACTTAAACATATAAAAATTGGAGGCGGTGGCAGGGGGTTTGCGGTGTGCCTCCCCTTACGGCGGAGCAGTGGCGTGATGTGCCATTCCCTGCATGGGACAGGGGTGCACGACACGACGCCTGTAGTTCTTGCACCTAGCCTTCTTTCACCTGCTCGCTCTTGAACATGTTCGCATGTTTACCTTCGAGCCTTCACCCACATATGTCGTACTCTAAGAACTCTCGACATGCACATGCATATGTCAGTTAAACAATGAAACTTACTGGGTGTAACAGGGTGGTAATCATTCTAGTAAAGGGGTTGCACCGTCTAACAAGGGCGGTTCGCAAGAGGGTAATTAGGCCCACTTCTGTGCATTCCCGAGTAGGCCTGAGGCTAGGGGTAGGCGTTATCTTCTTCGGTTCAATTTTATTAAAGTTTGGTTCGATTTTTCAATTTTTAATTTTTAATTTTGAAAAAATAAGCACCATACACAGAACCAAACTAATTAAGTTAGGTTCAATTTTTTCAACTTTGGTTTGGTTTGGTTTGGTTCGGTGTTTTTAAAATAATTTTTTGAAGCAAGTAAGAAATAAGATTATCAAAATATTTGACATGAAATAAATATGTTCAACAATACTATTTCGTATAACTTCTACAACAATCAATAACTTAGCATATTAATTAAAACATTACAAATAAAATATAATTTAAACTTAGAAACTACCTACTACCTAACACCTAACAATTAATATTTCTTAATTTCTGGGATTGGTAGTATACCGTATTAGACTATAAGTTAAGTAGTGAGGTAAATTTTTAAGTTAAACTTAAAAATTGGGTTGGGTTGGGACTTGGGTATTTGACTATTTTTAGGTTAAATATAAATATGAAATGAAATCCCAAACCCCAAATGGCTTGGGTTTTAAAACTTAAATATAAGTATTATTTTAAAATATAATTAATAAAACTTCGGTTCTTCAGTGCACAAAGAACCGTGACTCTTATACCAAACACCAAACTGAAGAACCAAACTTTCAAAAAAAAAAATCGAACATCGAACTAAAGAACCGAATTAATTGAGTTTGATTTAGTTTTTTGGTTCTTCGATATTTATGCACACCCCTACCCGAGGAAGAGGCTTCCGACGCCATTATAACAAGTATGATTTTTGTGTACGATAAAATGATTGTGGCTTTGTTTGATCCTTGTTCTAGTTTTTCCTATATGTCTGCTTCTTTTACTTTGGAATTGGATCTTTCTTGTGATGTGCTTGATACTCGTATTCATGTGTCTACTCCTGTTGGGAATTCTGTGGTGGTGGAGAGGGTCTGTCATGATTGCGTCTTTAACTTTATAGGTTTTGATACTCTAGTAGATTTGGTGATCTTAAACATGGTAGATTTCGATGTGATTCTAGGGATGAGCTAGTTTCTCCTTACCATGCCATTCTGGATTACCATGCTAAGACTGTCAACATATCGGGCCTAGGGTCGTCCAGGTTAGAGTGAAAAAAAATTGTTTCCCTGCTCCTAAGAAATTCATCTCGTTACTTGTGCTTGTAAATGGATAGAGCTGGGGTGTTCAGCAAATCTAGCTCATATTCGGGACACCAATTCTGAGGATCCTTCCTTAGATTCGGTCTCGATAGTTTGCGAATTTCTAGAGGTATTTCCCGCAGATCTGCCTAGCCACCAGACGACGATATTGACTTCTTATAGATTTAAAGTCAGGGACTCGACCTATTTCTATTCCGCCATATAGAATGGCACCAGCTGAGTTGAGAGAACTCAAGGAACAGTTGCAAGAATTGCTTAATAAGGGGTTTATCAGGCCGAGTGTATCTCCATGCGATGCCCTAATCTTGTTTGTAAAAAAAAAGGGTAGTATGCAGATATGCATTGATTATCGTTAGTTGAATAAGGTAACCATCTGTTGACACCCAATTTTGATCTCCCTGCGCTTTAATATGCTGCTCATATGAATATTTATTTATTTATTTATCTTACGCAAATATTTGACTTACTTTGATATTTATAAAATAATTTATTATCATAATGTTGTGAAAATTATTTCAAGTTACATATATATGACTCATATTAATTTTAAGTTTTGATATTAAATAATTACGCCTTATATAATGTGTTTCGTTTTAATATGCGCCTTTATCTTGAAATATATATTTATCTAATAAACTATTTACATAATTTTTCTAAATTTTACAAATTTATTTGGTTAACATTATTACTCAAATTTATAAATTATTTATGTTAATAACATTATTTTTATAATACTCGATAACTTAATTCTATTTTTCTAGTAATTAAATTATTTATAAATATAGTAATTTAATCATATGATATTTACATAAGTATACTTAAGTTTAGGATTTATTTATATTAATAATAATGTTTATGTGATGATTTAGATTACTTTATTATCTACTTATTAAATTATTTAAAAGTGTAGTGTATTTATTAATTTAATAGCAACTAATCTAATTTCATGCAATTTATTTAATTATAGCCATTTTCTATTCAATTTCATCCAATTTATTTCAAATTTGGCCATTTTTTAATTTAATTTATGTCAATTCTAGCCACTTTGATCAATTTCTGGCCATAATTTAAATACTAATTCAGCCTATTCAATTTAAATATCTGCGACCCGCATATGACCCGTGAACCGACCCATCTAGCCTAAACTAATCCTAGTCGTCCATCTCACCTAATCTAACGGCTCTAATTAAACTCTAACCTTACTTCCTTATTTACCAATTACCCCCCTCAAACCCTACAACACATTTTCTCATTCTCTCCCTCACCCCAACAGCGCCACACCTCTCTCCCTTCTCCCCATTTGTTCCGGCGAAACACCTCGGTTGCCGCAACAGCCGCCTCCTCCTACTCCATCGTCGTGCAGCCTCCGGCAAAACAACCACCAAAACTCGCTGCAGCTCCTCTGCCCATCTTCTTCCCCTCTCTCCATAACCACCGGCAATATCCACAAAAAAACGCCGGTGAAACAACACTACCGGCAGCCTCCCTCTCTCCATCTCCCATTCTCTCATCTTCCCCTTTGCTCCTCTCCCTCTTTCCCTTATCGCCGCAACACCAACATCTCCGACCAACCGCTGCGGCACCCAACACTGCTGGCAGCCGCTCACCCTTCTCTCTCCCTCCTCACTTTTCCCTCTCTCCCCGTCGATATCCTTCTCTTCCCCTCCAGTAATTCCGGCGAACTCCGATAAATAACAGCAGTCGCCGATTCCTCCTTCTCCGTTCATCCATTCCAGTCGCACCTCCTTTTCTCCCTCACCGGCAAAATCAGACCCGTCGCCTCCTCTCGCCCCTCAGCCTCACATCTCCGGTCATTGAACCGCCCAACCGCTAAACTCATCCGCCGGAAACAACAAACAGCCCTGAACGACCCCCAAAACCACTAGATCTCTCCCTCTCCTCAATCTTCCCCCCCCTCCTCATTTTACTTTCCTCAGACCGTTGTGCCGCCGCCGCCAAAGTCAGATCTGAGGGATTGATGTTGTCGTTAGGATAGGTCCCCCGTGGAGCTGTTCACTCTGCTCACATTCTTGTTATTTTACATTTTTATTATTTGGAATTTGTTAGATTTTGTTTGCGCCTCTGAAAATAAATCTGTTATGAAATGCATATCTGCTATAGTGATTTTAGACTCAATGTGAACCTTAGACTTTCGAACCATGATCGATTTTTCACTGGCCTATTTGATTTATAATAAATATTTCACATAATTTCAGCACTTGCTAATTAAAGATAAAGTTTCTTTTGATAGGAATGTATTTATGACGGATATATTTGATTGGTGATTTATTATTATTTTCTTCCTTTGACATTGATTTGTTGTTTGTTTATTACGTGAAATATAATTAACCGTTTTGGCTTTGCCAATTAAGGGAAAATTTTCCTTCGATTATGGTTCGGTCCTACCTTTTCCTTTAATCCCTTCTGACCTTTTCTACTATAAATAGTTCCTTCTAATTTCTTTTAATCCGGTCGAACATTGGGTTTTTGATCAATACGGTGTGCAAAATAGTACTTTCTTCAAAAGAAAAGAAACTTCTTTTTAGCAATTAATTCAAAACAAACATCTACTTTCAAGACTTATCTTCGGCCTTTTCTGCAACCGGTTAGTATATCTTCTATGCTATATTCTTGTCATAACATACTTTAAAAAATCTATTACGTGTATTGTTGAGTAATTTTGATCCTTCAAAATTTATTAGCTTTTCCTATGTGGTGCAAGATTAAAGTGTGATTTATTTTAGAGTGTATGTGTGTATTGTTATTTCATTATTTAGCAGGTTTATCCGAAAGTAAGTACCGAAGAGTCGCCTTGGGTGTGGAGTAAAATATTTTGATTTGGCTGCTTATATTAGTTTAAAATCATTATGCTTCATTTTTTATATTTATTTTCATCTCGTTTATTATTATCAATTATAACTTTGTAATAAACTCTATAAGTAGTGAAGCGGGTTTTTATGGGGGGGCGGGGTTTATTTCTTTACTGCTCTCCTTTAAAGGCAAAATTCACCTAGAAAACGGGTTTGTAGGTTATAATGATATATGCAACATTAGAAAGCATGATTTAGTTTAAAACCTATTAAACTTTAGTAATCTCTATAAGGGCACCGCGCATTTGTTTGTTTAGTTAAAAATTACGCACGTAAGAATCTAATTTATGTGTAGGTATGTTGTGGATTTGCCTGATAATAATCATTCATGAACAATTCACTTTAGTTTTCATAATAATAGGCTTAACTAAAATTGGTAAAATTTATATTTGCAAGTATCGTGTCTATAGCATTAATGTAAGTATAATTGGTCATTATTGAACTAGTTAACACCTAATATTAGAGGTTATTATTTGGCCTTAAATATTATCTAGAACGTTGAGTAACAAATGGTTCTCACATGAACTGTCCATATTTGGATATTGCCTGTCTAGCAGCTGTTTGTAACTAAATTACGTCAAATTAACGCCACTTTCATGTGTAATTATCTGGTTAAATCTGAAGTGTAATTTGTCAATCTGGCTGACTAATCAAAGTTTTAGGAATTTCACTGTTGCAAGCTTTAATCAATTATTGCCCAAATAATGAATTATTGTCATATACCATCATATATGAATACTTTCTGGTTGATATATATTATATTATTGCATTAAATGTGTGAACACAATATATGTGCATTAGTGACATGCCTATATGATTTAATCTTTCGGATCGATTCACATTATCACGAATCCGATCTGAGTCATCTACTGGAAATTTTAATGATACCATGCTTTAGATCCTTAAATAATTGAGTTGAAGTATGTTTTATGTTTAAGTTTAAGCACTATTACTGCAGTTTCTTAAAACAGACCTATTTGCCTTCTCATAAATTATAGAAGTTAAAATAGGTGTACAAACTCTTCTTACTATTCAACTTAGAGGTCATTTCTATAGGACAAGGCGCTTACTTACTTAAATCATACTTTTAATCGTTATGCAATGTTCATCTATGTCAAGTTGGCATTCCCTTTGCTTTCTCTAATCTATCCTTATTTGCGTTCATTTAGAAATCATGTTTATAGATTTGCATTCGTTTAAAAATCATGTTCATAAGTTTAAACAAAGAGGTCTTTTTGAAACCTTTATATGCTCGTTGTGAGAATCATTGTTTTGTTTGTCGTTTTTTTTACAACCATAGGATTTTAGACCCAAAAATCCAAATTAGTTGTCCAATGCCTCTTGGACTTTAAGATCGGGACGGGTAGGCAAATATTAGGACGATAGTGTATCACATAGAATGTTTTAAGTTAATAATTAACTAGGTGGGTAGATGGGAAATGATAACCCGTGCTCGCTGAATAATACGAGCAATTCAAAGAATTGCGAAATATTATTTAAGTTGCACGGGGTGATCCCATTAGGTCAAACAATCTCTCTTTTGGGTAGAACTACGTTTGGCCTGATTCCCTTAAGGGATACGTAGGCGCTTCACCGAGGCTCGACCCCATAATTTAAAAAAAAAGTGTTTATTTGTTTATTTAATGTCAATAAATGGTTCTGTTATTTGCCACGACTTTTGTATTTATTTAAGAAAAATTAAAATAAGATAAATTTACTTTTAACTTTCATTCCGCTCAAACTTCCTTCTCGTTCATCCAAACTTAGTTATCTTTAACTTTATCACTTTAGTTTAAGCATATATAAGTTAAAATCAACTTTAATTGGTCATTTAGCTAATTCCCCCATTTAATGAATCCGGCCGGGAACCACATTTGTGGACCTCGAAAGGTGACTAACACCTTTCTTTCGAGGTAATTAAAGCCCTTGCCCGACTCTGCTAACCTAGGAAATAAACTTAGTTTAGAACGGTGCCCTAACGCACCTTAATCCGTTAGGTGGTGACTCTTCAAAGACATAAACCCTTAAGAGACGTCACATGTTGTATCCCATTTTTCGCGAGGAAAAAATGGGGCGCGACACCATCCATAATAAATACCCTCTTTCTCGAATAGATGACTTGTTTCATCAGTCATAAGGAGCAACAGTGTTCTCCAAGATTGATCTGAGATTAGGCTATCATAAGCTAAAGATTCGTGCTAAGGATATCCCCAAGACGGCTTTTCGGACCAAGTATGAACATTATGAGTTCCTGGTCATGTCCTTTGGACTCACTAATGCTCCAACAAAATTCATGAGCTTGATAAATGGTATCTGCAAACCGTATCTAGATTTATTTTTAATCGTATTCATTGATGATATCTTGATATACTCTAAGACTAAAAAGGAACTTGAGAATCATCTGAGAGTTATGTTGGGACTGCTGAAAGAGAAACAACTATACGCCCAATTCATCAAATGTGAATTTTGACTGGAATCGGTACCTTTTTGGGATATGTAGTCTCCAAGGAGGGGATTAAGGTGGATCCACAAAAGGTGAAGGAGGTCTGAAACTGGGCTAGGCCTACTATAGTGACAGAGATTAGGAGTTTCGTAGGGCTGGTTAGTTACTACCATCGATTTGTGAAGGAATTTGCATCCATTACCTCGGTGTTGACAAGGTCGACACAGAAGGACGTTCATTTTTAATGACCCAACAAATTTGAAGAGAGTTTTCGGAAGCTCAAAAACGTACTAACCACGACACCAATCCTGGCCCTACCAGTGAAAGATAAAGATTTTTTAGTTTATTGTGATACCTCATAATCTAGGTTAGGTGTTGTATTAATGCAGGAAGACAAGTCATTGTTTTTGCTTCGTGGAAGTTGAAGGTGCATGAGAAGAATTATCCCACACATGACCTGGAGTTGGCAGTTGTCCACCCTAAAAATCTAGAGGCACTACCTGTACGGGGCTCGTTGTGAGGTGCGCACAAATCATCGTAGCCTGCAATATGTGTTCTCACATAAAGATCTCAATTTGAGACAGAGGAGATGAATGAAACTGTTTAAGGACTATGATGTGATAGTACTGCATCATCCAGGGAAGGAAAACATGGTGGCCGATGCCTTGAGCCGGAAAGCAGTAAGTATGGGCAGTCTAACTTGCTTAGAAGCCACTTAGCAGCTGATGGTTAGAGAAGTCCATACACTAGTAAACATCCTGATGAGACTTTCATTGACAGAAACAAGTGGGGTACTATCCAACATGGAGGCTAAGTCATCACTGTTAGAAGAAATAAAAGCCAGACAATTTGAGGATGCGAAACAGAGTAAGATTCGAGACAAGGTTCTATGGGGGGAAGCTAAGAAAGCAGTGCTAGATGGCAAGGGGGCCCTGAGGATAAAAGGGATATGTAGGGATGCGTGTGTGTTCCTCGAGTTGATGAGATAATTAAAATCATCCTAGTAGAAGCTCACAACTCCAGGTACTCTATCCATCCTGCGTTACTAAAATGTACTATGACTTAATGCGATATTATTGGTGGGGCAAGATGAAGAAGGACATTATTGATTATGTCGCCCAGTTTTTGAACTGTCAATGTTGACACCCAATATATATATATATATATATATATATATATATATATATATATTATTCAACTTTTTTACGTAAATATTCGACTTGCATTTATATTTATAAAATAATTAATTATCATAATATTGCAAAATTTATTTTAAACTACATCTGTATGTACATATGATTTGTTCTAATTTTAATTGTTGATATTAAATAATTATGTTTTATATAATATATGTCGTATTAATATGCATCCTTATTTTTTGATATATATATTTATTTAATAAACTTTTACATAATTTTACTAAATTTTACAAATTTATTTGACTGATAATATTACTCAAATTTATAAATTATTTATGTTAATAATATGATTTTTATAATATTTGATAACTTAATTTTATTTTCTAGTGATTAAAAAATTTATAAATATAATAATTTAACTGTATAATATTTAATTATATGATATTTACATAAGTATACCTAAGTTTAGGGTTTATTTATATTAATAATGATGTTTATGTGATTTTTTCATAATTTAAATTACCTTATTATCTATTTATTAAACTATTCAAAGTGTAGACAGTCAGCAGTTGAAGTACGAGCACCAGAAGCTTGGGGGAGTACTTCAAAGGGTGCCTATTTAGAGTGAAAATGGGAAAGGATAGAAATGGACGCCGTGGTTGGTCTCCCAAAGACAATAGGAAAATTCGACTCTATTTGGGTCATTATTGACAGATTGACCAAGTCTGCCCACTTCCTGCTTGTTAGAGTAACTTTCAATGCTAAGAGGCTGGCCAAGCTGTATATGAAAGAGGTGATTTGGTTGTATGAGGTGCCAGTTTCAATTGTGTTAGACAGGGTACTCAGTTCACCTCCTAAGTCTTGAGGACTTTGCAGGCAGAATTAAGTTTCAGGTTGAATTTGAGTATAGCCTTCCATCCACAGACAGATGGACAGTCAGAAAGGAACATTCAAGTGTTCGAGGACAGGCTAGGGACTTGTGTGATATATTTTAGTGGCCATTGGAATACATTCTTACCCTTGGTAGAGTTTTCTTACAACAATAGTTATTATTCGAGCATTAGTATGACGTCATTTGAAGCTCTGTATGGGAGAAAATACTGGTCTCCAATTAGATGGTTCGACGCATTTGAGGTGAGACCTTGGGGCACCGATTTGCTTAAAGAGTCCTTGGAAAAGGTTTGGGTAATTCAAGAATGTCTGATAGAAGCAGTATGTAGACAGGAAGGTGAGAGATATGGAGTTCATGGAGGGAGAACAAGTGTTGCTCAAGGTATTTCCCATGAAGGGAGTAATATGGTTTGGTAAGCGGGGCAAGCTTAGCCTGAGATACGTTGGGCGGTTCAAATTAATTTTCTTATGTCGATAGTTATTAAGTATCTCTATAACATGTAACTAATATTTTCTTTTGTAGGTATACACCATGAAATTAATAATGATCTACTAATCATCCTAATGAAGACATATGTTAAGCTAATTTCCATTCAACTTCGACAAACTACTACTTTCATTCGATGACAACTTCTTGATATGTATCCGACTTTAAAAAGATGGAGGTTATAATTTTTTTAAATACATGACATAACACAAGTTTTAAGGCATTAAATATTTGTCACCATAAGTGATATTATTTATATTTACATCTAAAATATGTGTTGTTAAAATATAATATAAGTCTAACATTTGATATATTTTAAAAAATTGCATAAGAAAATAATATATAATTTGTTAATGGTGTACAACTACCAACTATAGTATTAATGTCCAAAATAGAATACAATGCTAAATAAACTTTTCTTTCTCTCTTAAAAATAAGATGATCATTTCAAATCCATTTGATAATAACTTCTAATGTAATTATACTTTGCAACGATAATGAATACCGATTATATTATTCATCAATTTAAGCATGCATCTTTCCCTTTTACTTTTTGTGCAATTCATCACACTTATTTGAATATTATTTCTAATATTTTTATTAGAAATTTGAACCAATTAGCATCGAGTAGACGTGCAACGCATGTTCCAAACCTGTGTGATGGATTTTGGTGGCCATTAGAATAAATTCTTACCCTTGGTGGAGTTTTCTTACAACAACAGTTATTATTCGAGCTTTGGTATGGTGCCATTTGAAGCTCTGTATAGGAGGAAATACAAGTCTCTAATTGGATAGCTCGATGCATTTGAGGTGAGATCTTTGAGGCACCAATTTGCTCAGAGCCCTTGAAAAAGGTTCGGGATAATTCAAGAACATCTGGTAGCTGCTCAAAGAACGTAGAAACGGTATGCAGACAGGAAAGTGAGAGAAATGAAGTTCATGAAGGGAGAGCAAGTGTTTCTCAAGGTATCCCCATGAAGGGAGTGATGCGGTTTGGTAAGCGGGGCAAGCTTAACATGACATACATTGGGCCATTTGAGATTCTCCGACGTGTGGGGGAAGTAGCTTGTGAATTAGCACTGCCACCAGGACTGTCAGGAACACATCCCACCTTCCATATTTCCATCTTGAAGAAATACCATGGAGATGGGTCATACATAATTAAATGAACTTGGTGTTGCTGGATGAGAATTTGTACTATGAGGAGGAGCCAGTGGAGATAGTAGATAGAGAGGTTAGGAAGATGAGATCAAAGGAAATTGCAATGGTAAAGGTTTAGTGGAAGAATTGTCCCATCGAGGAAGCCACTTGGGAGAATGAGGACGACATGCAGACCAAATACCCTCAATTATTTGTGGAATCTGGTATTCTCTCGTACTTGCTTTTGTAGGTTGTTTGGAGATGAAAGATATTCCAATTGGTATCTGATGTAACGACCTATACATCATTACGAGGGGGACTGAGTTTAGAATACCCTAATTGGCCTAGGTTGTGAGTAGAAATGTATTATTGTGAGAGATAGTAAAAATTTTCATGTTGAAGGTTAGTATGAGTGCCAATCACGATCATTCGGGTCATGAAAAGAATTAACTTTGTTATTTGATAGTTTTCTTTTATATTTCTGAAAAGAAATAAAAGTAAAGTGGTAGACAAAAAATTTATTGTATAATCCAAAAATAAAGAATGATTTAACAAATTGCCCCTTAATTTTAATGTGTTTTTAATACTATACCCATTTGGTCATGAATAACTTTTTTTTCTTTTTATGAATTTTATTTTGAATAATTATTTGGACATAAAATTATTATAACTTTTCAAATTCACCTTTTAATTTGACCTTAAATTTCAAAAAATTTCGGAATTCAAAAAATTTCAAAAAGATATTTTCACAAATTTTATTTCAATTCACTAACCAAAATTCAAAAATAATTTGAATTTGTATTCATATCCAAACACAACTCAATATTCAAATACTCTTCCGATTTTAAAATAAGTAGTGTTTTAGTCTTTTGATTTTATTTCAAAATAAATAGTGTTTTACACAATCAAGAAAAAATTAATGATGTTCTTTCAATTTTATCCTTATATAAATGGAGTTTACATAATTAAGAAAATACTAAAGTGTTATATCTTTTTTAAGGTATTAATTAATTAAGGATAACTAGGTAAAAATATATTTTACTTTATATGAATATGTAGTTTTCTTAATAGGTATGCACAAGCTAAAAATATCACTTATTTTGAAATGGAGAGTATCATTTTCAATTTGAAAATAAATATTTTTTTTCTTTTTTACAATTTTCATGTCCAAACACCTGTTTAAAATGAAGGAAGGGAATATTAATTAATAAGACCTCATTCATTAGTGCCAGTACTTTTGAAACGAATGGGGTGAAGAGAGATTGATTGATACATCTGAATTTATGAGCTTTTTAATTCAGCCTTTAAATTCAATTCCATCCATGAATTGTTTTCTCTATTCATACCTTACAACCCCTTGTATTGCGAAAAGGTAAAGCATTTTTGTGCTATCAAAAGATAGGAGCAAGCTATTCTCTTTTATTCTCCTTAATTGTATTTAATTACTCCCCGCGTTTCAAAATAAGTGGTATTTTCAATTTAAGCACACCCCTTAAAAAGACTGCTCATTCCTAGACAGAAAAATATAATTTTACCCATTTACCCATAATAAATATCTTGAAAAAGATGTAACTCTTTAATATTTTCTTGATTATGTAAAACTCTCTCTATTTAAATAAGGGTAAAATTGGAGAAACATCATTAATGTCTTCTTGATTATGTAAAATACCACTTACTCCCTTTGTTTCAAAATAAGTGATGTTTTTAGTTTGGGCACACCCCTTAAGAAAACTACTCATTCCTAGACAGAAAATATATTTTTACCCACTTACCCCTAATAAATATCTTGAAAAAGATGTAACTCTTTAATATTTTCTTAATTATGTAAAACTCTCTTCACTTAAATAAGGGTAAAATTGGAAGAACATCATTAATGTCTTCTTGATTATGTAAAACACCACTTATTTTGAAATAAAATCAAAAGGCTAAAACACCATTTATTTTGAAACAGAGGGAATATTTTGAAACAAAATCAAATGGCCAAAACGCCACTTATTTTAAAACTGAAGGAGTATTTCTTTGTGTGTGCCTATTTGCTTCTTAATATTTGTGCTTCTATATTTGGAACCATATCCATTTGTTATGATTGAAATTTTGGGTAAAAAATGTCTTATATTTCCTCCCATCCAAAATAAGTGAATCTTTTCTCTTAAAAAAGTTAATTAAATACACTAATCAAAAGGTTATTTGAAATATTACCCTTTATATATGTTTAAGAGGATTTCCTTGAACGTTTAATGCGTTACATTGTACAAGTTTGGCGTAATATCAACATTGAAGAGGTAATCTATGATATGATATTAGTACTGGATAATTGTTTCTCCTCACATCACAAGAAATATAAACACAAGGATGACTTGTAACCAGATGATGGCATTTAAGCATATTTTCATGTTGTTCATTATATTATTTACGACATTAATTAAATGTAAAATATATCCTCCATCAATTGAAGAAGATTGTATTATGCAGTGCATTGATTTTTAACTGTGACAAGAGGTTTAGATCAAACTCCTCAGTATGAGTTAGAAAGACAATGTAGAAATGGAGTTCCAAGATTTTATTGTGGCTTCAAAATCTGGTACAATAAGAGTGACTTGAGGTCTCTAATTCCAAACCTATTGATAGTGCATCTTCTGCTCCCCCATAGTAAGATAATTTCGCATTTTCGTTATTTGCTTTGAGAAAAATACTGTCATTATAATGTCACTTCGATAATAATACTACTTAATGAGTCTCCCCCGCATCTAAAATTAATGAGATGTTTGTTCGTTAATAAAGTGGGCTAAATGTCTAATCCCATCTATTAACTGCATTCTATATTTATTTATATCCTAATCTCTTTATCTCAAAATACTTGTTATATTTTTTTATTTATATGTCTCTTAAGAAAATATTACTCGCTTATAAGGAGTTTTGACTATTTTCCCCTTATTTATATCTTAAGATATAATTTCTCTTTATTAAATATTTACTTTATTTATATGTGTCCTAATTGAGGCGTTTGTAGTTTTCAAGAACAATTATTATCAAAGATAAAAAAATTATTTAATTTTATCTTGAACTTCTTAAATAACAAATATTTTGAGTAAAGACGACAAATATTTTGAGATGAAGGGAATACAATCTTATATTGAAAAAAAAGTAAATCATTGTTGTACTAGCGAAAGAAAGGGGTAAAGCCAATTATTTTTTGTTAAAAACTATCTCGACGTTGCTGTTGGTCGTCCAAGAGCTAAGCCAGAACGCATGGGAAATCAGATAAGATGATAAAATGGGTATATTCTAGGGTGTGTTGTGATCACTTTCCACAGGTTCTACGAAGGTGGACGACAATTTTTTCGTAAAACAAGTCACATATAAAATTAGATTTTCTATAAAATTAAGAAGTAGTTCAATATGTAATGGCCTAGTTGATTGAGAGTCGAGTCATCTCTTTGATAAGATGAATCAAGTAATACATGCATCTTCCCAATCCCGGGAAAGGATAAAAGGAACACTAAAAAAAGGGTCCAGACATGGGACTCAAGTCCCATCCCTAACTTGGGACACAGGACCCGACTCCTGAGTCATGATATGAACCCGACACTGAGACTCGATCGGGGACCCAACTCTCAACTCCCAATATCGATCCTGACACCAACCTCGATACTCGATCACGATACCCAATAACAACTGCCGACCCTTAACACACTTTTCCCGACCCTAACCACCGATCTCGACTCTCGATCCTGATTTCGAGACTTGACCACTAACCTTGATCTCGAGACCTGATCCTCGACGTCGAACCCTTGACCTCAATATTGAGATCATGACCCGACCCCGAGATTTAAATTGAACCCTGAGACGTGACCCCTACTCCCGACCTGAGATCTGACCCTCGCCCCAACTCTCCACTTGAGACTCGATCCCGGACCTCAATTATGAGACCTTACCTCGACCCTCGATCACGGCTCCAACCCCGACCTCAACCCATGATATTGGCTCCTTACCCCTAAACCCAACCCTAAGACCCGACCCCTCTCCTAATCTTAACCCTAAGATCTGACCTTAAGCCCTGCTCTCAACTCGAGATCTGATCCCCAACCCCGACTTTAGACTCGACCCCCTACCTTGATCTCGAAATCCAAGCCCGATCTCTGACCATGACCCCGACCTCGAGACCTAACTCGACCCCTAACCTCCGACCCTCGATCCCTACCCCAACCCCCAATCTTGACTCCTAGCTCTCAATCTTGACCCTCGATATCCGACCTCGATACCTAATGTTGACTTCAACCCTCGACCCCGATCCATGACCCCAACCCCCGATCCTTGACACTAACCCCTAGTCTCGATCACGATGCCAACCCTGAGACCCATCCCGACCCTCGATCCCCGACCCCAACCTCAACGCTTGTTCTAGGCTCTTGTCTCCCGACTTCGGCCTCTGATATTCGATCCTAATACCGAATCTCGACCCCAACACTCATCTCTAACTCCCTGACCCAAGATCTGAACCCGACCCTCGACCGCGATTTCAGACTCCAAATGCTGACGTCCAACCCGAGACCTCACACCTGACTCCCGACTCTTAACACCGATTCGAGATCAGAGACTCAACTCTCAAGTCTGACATCGACTCGAGACCCGACTCAGGCCCACTTATTTTTGAGAAAATTATTTTTTATGAAAATAATTTCCTTAATACCAAGCACACCCTAAAAGTAAAAAAAGAAAAAATTTGTAATGTGTGAGTATTTATTTTCTACATAAAAAGAAGTAATGGATAATATAGATTCGTATTATTCATTGATTTACTCATTTTTTATCCATATTAAATATGAATGAATCGAATACTTTATCCATTTTTACTTAACTCATTTCTAACTCACACATATTACACCTGACCCCCCGTTTGCCACCCCTACTTCTAGTAAATAAATTGTTCAGGACAAGTAGCATAATTACGATTTAAAATACATATAGCCTTATGAGGCCTAACAAATAGTTTTCTAGTTTTGTCTGCTTCAAGAGCCTTTGATACAAATAATGATGGAACTGCCCAGTCCGTAAACAAATATCATGTTGTTGATATAGCTTTTCCTTTGCTAGCAGGTCCACCACCGGGTTATGTTCTGTTGTTGACATAGCCCTTCCTTTCCTTTCATATATGTAACTTCTTCTATTCATAATAAATAATCAAACATAATTTTTTTGATACTTTCATTAAAGCATATATAATGTTATGTAAAGATAATTCTTCAATTCACAATATACGAATTCCTTATAAGTCTATATGTGTCACATGTCATGCAGAGTCAATTTATGAGTCCTAATCATCTGTTAAAGGAAGGTTCATCTTACTCAAGAAGTATTTTTTTTTGGATTTTTTCCTCTCTTCTCTCTCCTTCACCCCTCTTGCAACGACTCTATAATGTTCAATTGCAGACACACGTTATTAGTCTACACAATTTAGATATTTATTTTAAAACTTAATTGTTTATCTATGAATGAAACAGGTTGTCTAACGTGGTTCACTTACGTGAGTAAATGTAGTAAGTAAAGAAGACTGTGATTTTAGCGTGGAAAACACCAGGGTTAAAAGGTGAGAAACTACGACTTATACTCCACAGGATTTTCTCCAACTTCACTAACTTCAATGAGCATCTTCGAACAATATATTACAACTCCTGTAACCTAAAGGAATTATAAACTCTAATTCCTTTCTGCTTATACTCCAACCCACAAATGTATTCCCAAACGTCTTCCTAGTAAACTCTACTTGAAGACCAATTCTCCTTAATCCCAGTTTATAGATCACTAAATTAAGAGTACATCAATTACAGCTCAATGAACAACTCCTAGTACAAGATTTCTAACTCTAACCCATCACTTTACTAGAACAAGTTCATCAATAGTATTCTTCACACTTAGATTGTTGCAGAAACCTCACGTTATTGCAGTATCTCTTTTATCTCTTTGTAAGTGTGCAAATTGCTTTGAGAAGTCACACTTCTATATATACACAACTCTCCCAAGATTTCTTCTTCTTCCAATTCCTGTGCGGCAACAATCTTTGCCTGCTTTAGAGGTCCATCCCAAGTAGGAGTCTTTCTTCAAGTCAATCTCTTTTATTTCTTTTGTGTTTCAATCAAACTCCAACTCTTCCAATTTCAACATGTGTTAATTTTGTTGAGTGTGTTTGATATGATTTATTCCATCCTTGATTCACGCACCTTTGTCTCTTGATATTTCCAGCTTTTTTAAGCAGCATATTTGGCACTTTATTGGAATAGCTTTACTCACCTATTTCATCAATATTCTTTCAATCATCAAAACTACATAGGACTTAACACACGTCTTCCTTACGCGCCATTGATGGAGCTGATAGGAGGGCCTCCTCTAGGAAGAGATGACATGCATGGAACTCCAAGCTCAGGTTGTTGGGTTATCAGAAAGTTCAAACTGCCGAAAAATTGACTTATGATACTTCTATTATAGCCCCAACAACATCTAACACTATCCATTCTCAACAAGGAAGAGAAAATGGCATTGCTAGGTATACCACTCACAATGGTATCCCGACGACAATATTCAAAGCTAAGGATTACTATGGAATAATGGCTGATGATTGCAAATTTACTCTCGTAGTCATTTCTGAAACCACGCCCCTAAATTTATCAGATTAGATCTCGATTCCGGGAGTTGACTTCGATTAAAGGCTTAGTAAATATAGAGCTTTGGACTACTTCAATGTCTTCATAGATCTAGTTAATGAAGAAGACTATCAAACTGTCTGGTTCAGAATAGTTATAGAGATCGTCAGAATATTGATGTGGTTACAAAGATGGTAGTCGGACTTCAAGCCGGGGAGGATTTATCAGAGGCTCCTGCACGGGCTGTACTTTCAGGTTTGCCTTCCCACCTTCACAATTGACACTATGTTAAACACTGTTTAGCTCGGTTGGTACTCCTCTGGCTCTTAATGCAGCCACAACTAGGAGAACTAGATCAAGTATGACGAAAATCAGAGTCGAGGTTGGCTAATTAAAATCGCTTCCCGAATCTGTGTGGATTGGATGTGAGGATGAAGAATCCCCTTTAATAGGATCACTCAAAAAATCGAATATGAAGGCATTCATAAATTTTATAAGGAGTGTCAAAAGTTGGGACATAATATTCTGAATTGTAGAATTGCTGATAATAAGAAAATGATTGCAAATGAAGAAAAAAAATTGAAACTAGCACAACAAGAAGGGATTTGTCAGAAAACTATTGGATAACAAAGCAAACAGATGAACGAAGATGAAAAGAAAGAGGATAACAATAAGAATATTTCTAATGAAAGGGCTCAAGACAAAATCAATAAAGCAGATAAGACTAGGGAGGCTATGAAAGATGCTAACAGGAAAAAGAAAAAAAGAGGACTAATAAAATGCCTCAACTGAAAAATATTGTGATGCTTAAACCTGCCATATCTAAGATGAAACAAAAGAAACAAAAACAGATCAAATGCACTCAAGAACAGAGCAAAGACAACAAATTATGACTAAAATGTAAGAAGGAGAAATTACCCAGTAGAATGAAAAATCTCAAATATTTAATATTAACAAAGATAACGAGGGAAAAACGTGGAAAAATATTCTACTAAGGCTGACTTCACTAAGGAAGATACAACCACAGATAAAAAGGATGTCATAGCAGAACAAGGAGATCAAACCAACAATAACAAGATACGATTTTAGACTATTACTTTATACGGTATAGTTCGTTTTTATATGCAATTACATTGTCTGACTAGTCAAATAAAATTCAATGATCCTGCAAACTGTGTATTTGATTCAATTCTTCACTGGCATCAGAGTCTAGAGTTATTTGCTTCCCACTCTCGACTTAAAAAATGGTGTTGGCAGATTTTTTCCCCCACAAGTCACAGTTTTTTGTGGTGTTTGAGAATGAAACATTACTGTCCTTTTCTTATAGTACTTTGATTATCTATAATCTGATTAAAATATTTCTCTAATCATCAGTGTTAAAAAAACTGAAAGTAACGAAAAGGAAAAAGAAAGAAAAGCGTACCTTTCTAGTGTAAGACTCGGTAGAGTGACACATAGAGAAAGGAAGAGAAAGAAAAATAGCAGTAGTAATGGCTGTCATGGCTGGGGGCTAAAAAAAAGATATTTCTTGTATCCCTTCTCTTGCACCTATTTAAGAAATGGTGTAAACAACAGCAGCAATCATTGAAGTAGATGAGAAAGTAAACTCTCGAGAGAGCCATAATTATTGTTGCTAATTTAATTCTCACTTGTTGAGATTAATGACATTAAATCTTTAATAGTTTTTCAACACAACAGTAAAAAAATTTATTGTGTTGATGGCAATTGTGGTGCTGATTCAACAATTTATTTTGAATTAAATATTTTTTGAAATCCCATATTAGTTTTTCTATACAAAATGTTGTATAGTTTTTAATATATGATTAGTTTTTAATATTTTTTGAAATCCCATATTATTTTCTGTATGTGTTATCAAAAAATCATGATAATGATAAGGACATTCAAACGAGTTTTCACAAAGCAACAAAACGATAGGATGAAAGCTATGATTGACAATTTGATCAATCTGCCGCTAGAACCTGCTGTACAAGATGATGATCTTTTACTTTTTGTGAAATAAATTACTAGAATTAATAAGTCTATTCAAGAAATTATTTGGGCTGGAGATTTATTAAGTGTTGAAAAGAAATACATGGCTTTACGGTCTGCCTTGCCTAACAATTTTCAAAAGGAGTTGCTTGATATATCGTGGCATAAGTTTGATCACCATATGTTGGTATCTTATAGGGCGTTAGTTCAAGATCTTGTGAATAAGTACATTGATTTGAAGGTTCAAAAGACAATGTATCGTTCTCTTGGGTTGCCTATAAGAAATAATAATAGGTCAAAGCTAGTAAGACCCATAGTTCCAAGAGGGGTATCATTATTGCCTAAAGACTTGCGGCGAGATTTTATTAAAACTGTTCCAGTTCACATGAAAAAATGATGAAAATGTGTATTTATTTTGTACGATGATTCTTTGCATGTGATATGACTTGTATGAATTCTTGATTTAATTCTTTAGATTGTTTTTGTTATTTAACATTCCTATATTTGTTATAGAATTTAATTCTTTAGATTATTGTAATTGTCCAAAATTTCTATATTTATTATAGAATTTAATTCTTTAGATTATTATTGTTATTTAACATTTCTATATTTTTTATAGAATTTGTATTTTAATTATATCTTGAATTTATGTGATTTGAGATAACTAATTCTTAGATTATTAATTATGTTAGATGTACAACATATTAGAATTAAGATGATGATTGGAAACTTAGTGAACTTTCGATTCTGAACCTGATATGAAATAAATATTGACATAGTTATATATTTTAAGAATTATTATGTATATGAATTTAGGCTACAATAATTGTACATGTTGTTTCATGATAGTTTATACTTTTTTTTAAAATCAGTATGTCTACTGCTGCAAAGAACATCATCGCTGAGCTTAACAAGGATGATAAGCTTAGTGGTGATGATTATGAAATATGGAGCATAAAAATCTAGCATGTCCGGGAAGAGCAGGATGCTCTTAAGGTTCTTAATATGTCTATGGCACTTCCTCAAAGTGGCAATACACCCCAACATGCAAGAGATCTTGAGGTTTATCAAGCTTGGAAAAAAGAAAAATTTTCTTACTTGCATAACAGCGCTAAGTAGCATGGATAATGATATCATGAGAGAGTTCCGAAAGTATGACAATGCCAAGTACATCTGATCCGCATTAAAAGAAAAGTATGGTCATACTTCAGTTGTGTAATGCTCTGGAAACTCAAAATCTAATTTTGGGACTTAAATTAGAAAATTTGAAAAACTGCAGAATTTTGCAGGATGGCCCATCTGACGAGTCAATAAGCAGGCTCACGATTCGTTTGGTGAGCCGTGAGGAGGAGGCGGGATAATGTAAAGAAGGGAGGCAGTGTACCTAACGAAGGACATCACAAGTCCTGGTCACTGATCACAACCTGTTAAGTCACTCGTGGTCAGGACTGAGTTGGAAATATTTTGAGTTGACCAGTGTACTTGACGAGTGGGTGAAACGAGTCGTCAGCTGTGGCAACGACTCATTAAGTGACTCGTTACCTAGCCTAGAGTTAAATCTTCAGTAGTTAACTAGTGTGGTCCATGACTAGTGACCACGAGTCGTGGTCAGTGACTGTTGACACCCAAATTTGACCCCCCTATGCCCCGTCTTAGCTGCGTATCTATGTATATGTGTGTATTTTAAAATTACTTTTTTAACGAAATTGTTTAATTCGCATTCGTAATGTTCTAGCATTACTTATCATATATATACTTGAATTTTTGCATAACTATTTTAAATCATACTTCTAAATTATTTTAATTTCAAGTTTTTTAATTTTTCAATATTATATTTAGTTATGTCATATATAATATATTGTATAATAATATGCATGCATATATATTTCCAATTAAATAAGCTTTATTTACAAAATATAATTTACTTAGTTTTATAAATTATTTATATTTAATTTTATAGTAATAATATTTATATTATTTTATCACAAATTAAGTTATTATATTATCTATTTATTAAATTATTTACAAGTGTAGTATATTTATTAATTTATTAGCAGCTAAAATCTAATTTCATCCAATTTATTTAAAATCTGGCCACTCTCTATTCAATTTATGCCACTTTTGATTAATTTTCGCTATTATTTAAATCCACATCTAGCCTAAATCAATTCCTAACCCAATAATCCATTCAGGTGACCCGTTTAACCCATAAACCGACCCATCTTCCTTTAAATTAATCCTAGTCGTTCATCTATTTGATTTAAGGGCTGATATCAAACCCTACTTAATTTCCTTTAATATCCCCTCTCATCCCAAACCCTAACATTTTACCCTCATTCTTCTCACCCTCTCAGAAAAAGAGTCGCCGCCCCTTTTCCTCATCTTCTCTCCTTCTCCTCGTCTTTGTCTTCTCCAACAACCATCGTGGCTGGAGAACACCCACGGTCACACCTCTCTTTCCCTCCATCCTCTTCTCCTCTTTTTCGGCTGAAATCACGAAGAACCCAGCCGCTTCCGTCATTATTCTCGGCCATTATTGGCCATAGAATAGGTCGTCACATCCCCCTCCCTCTCTATCCTGTCCGACTAAGACACCGCCAGTCACTACCTTTTCTTCCCCACCATTTTTTTCACTTCACCGTACCCTCCATTAACACCGGCGAAAACCAAACAACCACCGACTAGATCTCCCTCTGTCTCTCACCATCACTGGAAAACTACACAGGCGCACCCTCTTCTCCTCCCTCTCTTCTCGCCGGAAAAACAAACCTCCATTAACGCCGACCAAACAACAATGCCACAAGCAACAAGCCGCCTCCTCTCCTTCTTCGTTCATCTTCTCCGATGAAACTTGGACAGCCGCACTTTGCCGCTGCCTACCCCAACCATCTGCTCACCCTCCTATCCTCTCCATCTCTCCATAAACGACAGATCTACCATCTACCTCAACTCCGCTGCGTCATCTACTTCCACAAGAAAATTACTAATCGCCATGGGAGTTCAGTAGGAGCTAAGATTTGTATTAGTGTGATTATAGATTTAGTTAAATATTTATGTCTATTAATTATGCATTGTGTTTAAATTATCATGTATGAAAAGATTCTGCTTAACCCTAATGTATTGATAAACTAGTCTTGTTGGCCTCTAAAGAATTAAGTTCATGTTTGTATTCTTTAAGGCCTTAATTTACCTATCTACATACTTTCATTTTTAATCACAAACATGATATGATTTTGGTATTTGGTGCATTTGAAAATCTTGTATGATTTGCTCCCTGTCCTATTTCGAATCTGATTCTTGATAGCCTCGTAGGTTATCTTCTTGCCTTTTGTGTTTAATTCATGACAACATCTGTAAAAAAAAAATGATTGTAGCGTACAAAGATGTTTTTGTTAGTAATAATGCTCATCTACTTAATCTGCTTTATTGGTTAATATCCCTTTCATTACATAGTTTTAACAGCTTGTAAAACTTGATCTGTTATGGTAACTTTGAATAACGTGTTCCTTTCTCTTCTATGATTTAAATTCATGATGAATTTCAGTGCTCTATTACAGTAGCTTAGACCAATCTTTTCTTCCTTTTCTAGTTTTAATTTGTGATAACTATTACTAGTAATTATGGTAGTGATATAACTTTTGTTCGTCTAATTTATGATTCTCTTTTGTTAATATGGCAATTTGAGATCTTATATTTATGTAATTGGCCTAAATATGTGACAGCTTTAGTATCCTTTTAAGTTTAAGATGTATTGTGTTATGTAAAAATCCCCTTAATTGATAGTCTTTCTTTATTAATTCCCTTGATTGATATCTCTAAATGTGATTACCTGTTTATTTATGTTAGGTTTGATCAGTCTTACGCTAATTTATTTCTTTTTCCCGGTGCCATTTTAAATAGTCTTATTACTTATTTATTTGGGTAATTTTGACTTTTTGGGCACCTAATTGATTTCGTCCATTGTTTAAGGAAAGAATTATTTTGTTTTATAGAATATTCCCTTCCTACTCTTTTCTTGATGGGAGTATATATTTATATCAAACTATGCTGACTTATTTCTTTTCCCAAAAAAATTGATTATTATGGTAAAATTCATTTTAATTTGCTTTGTTTATTAAGGAAAAGAATTCCTTTACATTGATTTTTCAGATATCTCTTATGGGGGAGCAGTATAAATGTGCATCTTCTTTTCTTTTAAAAGACGAAAAAAAAATTACTCTCTTTGGGGGTGGTATAACAAAACCTCATTTAGCTCTTCAAGCAAGAGAACTTTACTTCATCTTTTTTTTATTAATTGTTCATGACTAGTTCGTTATTTGAAGCTGGTACGTCTGATTTAATTTATTGGTTACTAGCTTCTCTATGTCTGCATACTAAATCTTCAGATTTCATTTGACATAAAACTATCATCTGTATCTACGTATATACATATGTTGCTTGTGTTTGCTTAGTCTTTTGGAAGCAGGTACTCCCTTGTCTTTGTTTAAATATACAGAAGAATCGCCGGGGCCAGATGGGGCTTAGAATTTATTTAATGTTATTTTTTATGTTTCATTGTAATTTATTTCTTCATTTTCATTTCACCAGTTGCAAATTGTAATAAACACTGATAATAGTGGAAAGGGGTTGTTCAAAGGGGGCAGGTATTATGTGTTTGCTTGTTTAGATTTTAAACTTGTATACTTTCTTACTCTCGTTTTTTTTATTTCGTCGCCTATTTTCTTTTTTCTTTTTTTTTTCAAATTAAAATAGGTAACTTTTTTTATAAATTATTAATTACATCTGAATATTGTCCCTTAACATATAATTATTGGGAAAGTAAAAGAAATTATGAGGTCTAATTTCAAAATCTTTTTTTAAAAAAGAAATTGAACCGACCCGATCCCCAGATATAATGTCAACCTAGTATTTTCAAAGAGATTATGTGTATTTACATGTATATATTGATGTGTTTATATTCTTATTCAATTTTTTCTTTAAAAATATTTTATAATTATATTTTAATTTAAAACCGACCTCCAATCAATCTGTTGCCAAGGATGGAGATCATGATTTACAATATCATGTTCTCTTTCCTAAAATGCAACAAACAATTTTAAACTTCCAAAATTTTCTTTTATATCTTGTTTAATACATTAAATGAATTTAAAGCGTCATAAATTTATTTACAATTTTTGATTTATTAATTTTGTTCTTTATTCTGTGGATAGTTAGGCTTTATATTGCTTTTAATTATTGTGAACAATATTTAATGGTTATATTTATATTCTTTTTTTCTCGCTAGTTTAAAATTTAACTTTTAATTAGCAGGTATAGTGGGTAGTAAAGAAGTTTATGAACTAAATTACTTCATCATTTTTTTTTGTATTAATTGAGATACTTACTTGGCTTAAATAATTTTATATGTTTAAATTAGAAAATAACTTAATATTTATTTATCACATAATTTATATTAACTGGTGAATGACTTAAACTATATTTAATTTAGTTGGGTCGCTATATAATAATCGATTTAATTGTTTAATGTAAAATTTGAGAATATTATCTTTCCATTTTGATATGTATGCATGTTTAAATTACCTTATCACTTAGGTTTTATGTTAGCTATGAATTAATTCGCGTTTGAATATTTATGTCACGCCCCGCCTTAGAGGGCATGACTGACACCTGGTGCCCTACTAGGACCTGAACTGCTAGACTGCTGAGCCTAAGCACTTCTGGTGTCTGGCTGGCTCTAACTCTGGATTCAAGAAAACGAAGGGCTATATAACGGCTATAAATATAGCCTCTGGCCGACTAGGCCTACAGCCACCTGTAAGTAAACAACAGCTAACCAGAACAACAGTAGTATGAAGGAACCTATGCAGGCTGACAAGGCCACCATACTGTCTAGTTACTTCTGAATCAAGAAAACAGGTGCTAAACAGCTACGTGACCGACAAGGTCACCACTATCAACTAAACGAGGCCTCACACGACCGTCATAAATAGCTAAGACATACACACAGCCTCACACGACTGGTACAGCTAACCACGGGGAGTATATAATCTGCAAGCCCCTAAGAATACTGATAATATGGTCGGGACAGGGCCCCAGTCTATCCATACTGTACAACAAAAGAAAAGGGATAAACCTCTAGCTATCTAGCTCCGGATGACTGGAGCTGATGACTCTGTGTGCTGGCTGGAATCATGAGGGATCAGCTCCTCGTCTATGAGTACCTACAGGCAAGTAATACAGCGCCCCAAACGGGCGTCAGTACCGTTGTTACTCAGTATGTAAAGCAACAACTGGAAATAACTAAAGACAAGCAATATAACTAATAGAGCTGAAGTAGAAGGAAATAGATTGTAACTGACTGAAAGTATGAGTTCAACACTGTCCGCAACTATACTAAAAGGAGTAGGAGTGGGAAATGTAGCGTTCTACTGTCAATCTATTCATATCTAGCGTAACATGGCATAATACAACATAACATAGCACACATAAACCTTACCCGGCCCCCATAAGCCGGGAGGTACAACCAACACGCAATCTATACCCCTACCCCGATCATCCCATCTCCCATAGTAACTATAAGCATCTTGCCGGTCCCCTGGGTATGCACTTGGGCTCGCCGAGCCCCTGAATATAATTGTACCTGAGTACGGAAGACTCCCGAATCAACACCCCCGGCGTACCCGCTCGACGGGGGTGTATAGAAGCCGACCAAGGCAAAATATGAGGAAATCGACATCCCATCTTTGTTCCCTAGGGGACGACATGCCACTCTGTAGAGCGACGTATCCTTGCCCTCTGGCGGACGAGTCTATACAACTATTAACCCTGGGGCGGTCATGAATGCTAGGTAATCTAACCCCAAAATAATACAGTCAGGTCTCAACTAGTAATACTAACTGCGTATACCACATGCTGAAACTAGTGATAATAATATATATGTATATACTACATGCTGAAACTAATGACAGTGTTATGTGTGTATTTAATACAAGCTGAGACTGATAATGGTATATATATAACCTTCTGTCATACTGTGCTGAGTCTAATCTGAACAACATATAATTGTTCTGCTGAGAATCATGTTGTATAATTAAGTTTCATTATAAACATGATTTACTACTTCTAACATGCTTTCTAAACTTCATTTTAGGCTACTATTCTATTTCTGAAATACTCTACGGGGAACTTATATTGCTTTACTAATTTTCGACTGAACGCGATAATATCCTAACATACTTTACTAAATCACATATTGGGAATGTTGTACTATTTCTGACACTTTCTACTAAAATTTATATCGTGCTAGTAAGTTTCACGCTATACATGACATGATGCTTCCAACATCGTACTAAAATTTATATAAAGCATAATATGCAACTTCTGAAATATTCTACTAGCACTTGAGCTATGTTACTATACCGGAACTACTAGCTTGCCGAAGAAACTGGCTTTACATACCTCCGTTTCTGATTTTCCGGCTAATTGGCGTAATTCGGTTAATATTTTGCTATTTCTCCCAACTGTATCCATATATATATATATATATATATATATATATATATCAATTAAGACTAAATACATTAATATTTTGAAAAAAAATCACTTTTAATATATATATATATATATATATATATATATATATATATATATATATATATATATATAGCCCAAACTTTGACTTATCAAAAAGCGGTTGAAAACTCGCTATTTCTCGGAAGTCTAGAAGGGAGAAATAATCACTTTAGGGCTAGGAGTATATTGACACTAATTTGAAGCAATTCCACTTACCTTATCTCGGTAGCACAATGATTTGGCGGCCAACTTTTACGAAACTAAAGTCGTAGCAATGCTCCTTGCTGCTTAATACCTCACTACCCATGTTTATTTCGAGTTTGGACCGCGTATAATGGCGTAATCGGAAGGAAATTTCTATTAAACCTTCGTGCCCTCTGTTTCCTTATGTACTCTCTATTATTCTCTAGATATTTTTATGAATTTTATCACTTAAACCGAAGTTTGGGGCTTTTATTCTTAGGGCTGCACCTCACCTTCGTGGCACGTTGACCATCACGGAGGTGAGCCTCCGTGACACGCTGGCCATCGCGGAGGTGAGCTTCCGTGACACTCTGGCCATCGCGAAGGAGGTCTTCAAGCCTCTTCTTGCGATGGTTCAACGTGTCGCTTATCCGATCTTTCCCCGGGCCCTTCACCAGCATGTATGGCATTCAAAAACTCTTAACCAACATGCGAGTAAGCCATCTAAATATCAAGAATTTACGGGGTGTAACAATTTATTTGGGTTGAAATAGGTTCAATGTGTTTTCTTAAGTTCTTGCATTAATTAGTAAATTTATTTTTAACTTATTTATTTTTTATAAGATCTCCTTTTGTCTAATCACATAGTTAAGTTAATAAATCAATCTTATTTGATCGCTTAGTAAATACCTCCCCCCCATAATTAACGAATCCGGAAGGGTCCCATAACTGTGGACCTCGAAAGGTGCCTAACACCTTCCTTTCGAGGTTATTTGAACTCTTACCCGACTATGGTGACCTAGGCTAGTATAATAGACCCTTAGGTTAGTACAATGTCCTAACGCACCTCAAATCTTGTGGTGGCGACTCTCTTCCTTCACGAATCCCTTAAGATTTGTCACATGTTGAGTTCCTCTTTCCGCGAGGAAAATGGGGTGCAACAGTGAACACAACTCGTTAAGTCCCTCGTGGTAGCCTACTGAGGATCCCAGACAGTGTACCTGATGAGAGTGCCTACGAGTCGTGGTCTGTCACCACGACCTGTTAGGTCACCCGTTGGGGACACCTGACAGTTTTTTCCAGCAAATGTCTGAGGGTTATTTAGTAATTTTCTACTCTTCCAAGCTCTAAACCGCATCGTTTTAAACATAAATTCAGACTTATTCGAGGCTTGGGACGGTTTCTTCCCTCATTCTCACGTTATTTCTCTGAAAAATCATCGACGGTTCTCTCAAGAAACTCTCAACCAAGCGTAGGGTTTTCCTCCATTGCAGCAGTTCAAGTCTCCTTCTTTAAGAAACTTAACTCAGGTATGTAGGATTTTAGCAAGGGGATTGTTCTTCCCTTATGTACCCAAAATCCTCCTCAATTCCCTCTATCAGTTTTAAGCCCTGAGTTTTTGAGTATGAAAAGGATTCATGTTTATTTTTCGTTGATTACACTTAGAACATTGTTCATGTATATTGTTGATATGATTCCCATCAATTTTTACTTAAATTATTGAGGTTCTTGAGATAGTGAATTTAAGCCCTAACTTTCGAGTAATGATTCTGCTTGTTAAAACCCATCTAGTGAATGAAAAATGTTTTGGGATGAATTTCTTAGAAATTCTTACTATATACTTGTGGAGCGATTATCTCATTGATAAGAATGATTTAGTATTGATAGATGAGATTTCTTTAATTCTTGAATTGCTTCCATATTATGAAATTCCCGTAATTGTCGGGATAAGTTGAGTTCTCTATTAGCTGCTAGTAGTTCAGACTAGTTAGAACGTAAAGTCTCTTCATAATCTTTCAGAAAATTGTCAACTGATCAGTTTGACTTCAATCTTATTTTGAGGTGTTAGTGGTGCCTCTCAGTTATCAGAATTAGACTCAGATTATAGTTTTGGTCAGTTAGGCGGTCATGACATTTTAGCATACAGCTCTAACCAGCCCTAGGACCCTAGTTCAGTTACAACTTGTTCTTAGACGGTTACGGTGCTTCCAGATAAGTAGCTCTGACCAGTCAAGAACCCAATTTCAGAATCTGGTCCGATAAGACTCTCAGGGTATATGCAGTTATACATCCCTGACTAGTCTTGGGCCCCAGTTTCGAGCTATCAGCTTAGTAGATCAGTTTAACTTTTCCAGTGGGAGTAGAACTTAACACCGCGCAGGCCGGGATTCCAGTGCACCCAAGTTCTCAAAACTACATTGCCAGCGTAGGTTACAGATTATTGGCCCGATTGGCCCCAAACTTTTGTGATCACTCAGTTTATGCCTTTATACTTGGAAAGTTATATTGGCTCCTATTGGTGGGGTGTATACATCGGACTCCACGTCTAGCTCACGTGGTTATATGTCGGTTATAGACTCTCCCACTAGTCAGTGCAGTTCAGTTTCAGAATAAGCAGCCTAGTTTAGTACAGTATCTCATATTCAGTGTTTCAAACTCAGGGCATGTCCTTGACCATTTCAAATTATATCAGTAGTTCAGTTCAGCTTACCTGTTGGTCATTGCGTGTCATTTCAGTTCAGACTTTATCTTCAGTTACATTTCTCCCATTACTCATTACGTTCAAAGTACTGACACATACTTTTATGCTGTATCGTTTCATGTTACAGCTGCAGGTTTTCAGACTCAGCACCATTAGTTGTCACAGATCAGATTCTCCGTCCCAACTGTGAAGTGTGAGTGCTCATCATCCGAGGGTATTGTTTCTTCCTTTCAGTCATTTATTAGTTTCAGTTAGACTTTGAGTTAGCTGGGGGCTTGTCCCATCAACTCCTCAGTTAAATGGCTTTCAGGCAGACATGGCTTTTTTTCAAATTTATCAGTATTATTCAAAATATTTTAAACTTTATGTTCTCAGATTCATTTTTTCATAAATGCTTTATGATATTATTTCAAAGTTCCGTTGTGCATGTTTACTCAGGATGCTAGTGAATGATAGACCAAGGGTTGACTTGGGGTCACATGTGACTTCAAGTACCATGTTACGTCCAGGGTGTAGGCTCGGAGTGTGACAAGTTGCAAGTTAAGGGCGCTTATTATTAAGTTTTATACTTATAAAAAAACATCATAATCATACTATAAATAAGCATCTACGCCATATAATGAACTTAGTGAATAAACTAAAAGATGTTGTTCATGTGTTGACCAAAGCGCAAACATCCAAGCTGTGATTCGATCCCTACTCCAAAGCTAGGAAAATATGAAAATGCACTTGACCCATAACATTAGCATCAAAACTATAGATGCTAAGCATCATTTGGAACTCAAGGAAGAGCGCCTCAAAATTGACAATATTGCTACATATGTGTATATGGCTAGTTCTGATAAAAAATATGGACATAGTAAAAAAGCGCAAGTATGGCAGATTTTCTCAAGCAAAGAGGAAAGAAAAAACCTCAAAAAAGCCTAAGACTAATCAACAAGGAGAGAAAGATGTTTCTGCTCCTAAGAAAAAGCTGACATGGCTAGGCTCAAATGCTACAACTGTGAGAAAAAGGGACACTTTGCTCGTGATTGTCCTGAGCCTAAAAAGGTACATGACCTTATTAATAACTTATATAGTGATGTAAATATTTCTTATTCTACTATTTAACTGAATCACTTACTATGTGGATTATAGACTTAGGAGCCACCAAAAATAAAGCAACGGAAATAGATTAATTTTTTCTTTCATGAACATGGTTTAGTATGTATTTCGCCAAGATAAAATATGGCGCTGATTACTTTTTTGATAAGTTTTTTGTATTAGATGTTATTCAAAGTTACAATAGTAATAATGTTTGTTTTTTCTTATTTACGTCTACTTCTAATTGTGAAAATGATGTAAATATATGGCATGCTAGGCTTGGCCATATTGGTCAGCAAAAAATGAATCGTTTAGCCAAAGAAGGTCTTCTTGGCTCTGTAGACAAAATAGATTTGTCTATTTGTGAATATTATCTGGCTAGAAACACTGCAAGAAAACCATTTGAAAAAGGTATGAGAGCCGAAACTCCATTGCAGTTAATTCATTTCGACATTTGTGGCCCAATGAACGTAAGGGAAAGACATGGTGTTGTTTATTTCATCACATTTATTGATGACTTTACTTGATATGGTTGTCTATTTGATTTCTCATGATTATGAAGCTTTTAGTTGCTTCATTAAGTTCATGAACTTAGTTGAGAATCAACTAGATAGAAAAATTAAAGTTTTAAGAACTGATCGAGGAAAAGAATATTTGTCTGATGAGTTCAAACAATTATGTGATAAAAAGGGAATTCAAAGACAATTGACTATTTCCTATGCTCCGCAATAAAATGGTGTTGTCGAGCGAAGAAATAGAACCTTTTTAGAAATGATTAGGTCAATAATGGCACAAGAAAAATTATCTATAACCTATTGGGGTGATGCTTTACTCACTGCTGCATTTATATTTAATCGTGTCCCTTCTAAATCAGTTACATCTATGCCATATGAGTTATGGACTAAACAAAACCCCGATTTGAGCATTTTGAAGCCTTGAGTTTGCGCTGCTTTTATTCATAATTCTTTTTCTCAACTTGGAAAATTAGGCCTAAGAGGAAGGAAATGTATCTTTATAAGATAATCTAAGCAATCTAAGGTTTATGTGTTCATAGGTGAATAAGATAGTGGCTCAGTAACTTAAGTTGAATCACGATGTTATATTCATAGAGAATGATTTTTCTAAACAGGGCGAAATAGGTCAAGACTTGTCTCTTTATGAAATTGCGGACTAGACCCTTCCACTACAAATATTCAAATGGATTTGAGTGGGAGTCAGTTTAATGACAATGGATCCATTCCTAATTCCATAGATACACCATATGAATCAAATTCTATAGATATTTCTGGCCCAAGTGGGAGTAACTTACCAATTAATAATTCAATTTATCAATCTCAACCTCGACGAACTAGTCATTCAAAAATTCCCCGTCATCATTTTGAGATCAAAGGAGAAGAATTTATAGTTAATCCACAAGATGAAGAAGATCCACGAAATATAAATGAGGCTCTTATATGTCCTAATAAGGAAAAATGGTTAAAAACAATGGAGGAGGAGGTGGAGTCAATGAAATCAAACCATGTACGAGAATTGGTTGATCTACCTATGGGCCATAAAGTTATTGGAAACCAGTGGGTTCTCAAAATCAAGTGTAAGGCCGATGGTAGTATCGAGAGATTTAAAGCTCGCCTAGTAGCTAAAGGGTACACATAATAGGAAGGAATTGATTCTGAAGAAACTTTTTTTCCTGGTGTATGTTTTGCTTCAATAAGGTTAATTTTTTCAATAGTGGCTAATTTGGATCTTGAATTACATCAAATGGATGTAAAAATAGCTTTTCTCAATAGAGAACTAGAAGAAGAAATATTCATGGAAGAACTTTTAGGTTTCGTGAAGAAAGACGAAAAGCATAAAGTATGTCAACTTCATAGGTCGATTTATGGCCTTAAACAATTTTCTAGACGATGGTATTTATGTTTTCATAATGTGATCATATCATATGATTTTATTATGGTTCATGAAGATCATTGTGTGTACATCAAAATATCTACAGATAAGTTGTGATCTTATCACTGTACGTAGATGACATACTTATAGCTGCCAGTGACATTGAGTATGTAAAAAAAATAAAAGAGTGGCTATATCTACATTTGAGATAAAAGACATGGGGTGAAGCGTCATACATTCATGGAGTTAAAATTTCAAGAGATTGTTCTAAAAGATTGTTATCTCTTTCACAAGAACCCAACATTAAGAAAGTTCTTAAATGTTTTAACATGCAAGAATGCAAACCCATGAACAATCTTATTTCCAAAAGTGAAGTTAAAAGCCAAAGGATGTGCCCACAGACTCCACAAGAAAAGGAAAAAATGAGAAAGGTTCCTTATGCCAATGCAATCGAAAGTCTAATGTATGTTGTGATGTGTACTAGACCTAATATCTGTTATGCTATTGGACTAGTTAGCAGATATCAGTCTAACCCATCAAAACAACATTAGAAAGCAGTTAAAAGGATATTGAGGTATCTTAAAGGCACAATTGACTATTCCTTATGTTATCAAAGGGAATAATTGTAACTCAAAGGCTACACTGATGCTGATTGGGGAGGAGATTTAGATGAGAGAAAATTTACCTCTGGACATGTATTCTTGCTTAACAATGGATCCATATCATGGAGTAGCAAGAAGCATTCATGCATAGCCTTATTAACAATGAAAGCTGAACTCGTAGCACTTTGATCAGCTGTTCAAGAAGCTATTTGGTTTTAACATTTTATGAGACACTTGGGTGTGAATAACAACACCATTGAGTCAGTGACCATCAATTGTGATAGTCAAGCTGCAATAGCCTATACAAAGGATCCCAAGTACCATGGAAAAATGAAACATATTGATATTAAGTATAATTTTGTTAGAGACATGATTGTATAAAAAGAAGTGAACATAAAATACATATCTATGCATCAAATGATAGCAGATCCCTTAACGAAACGCATAGCATGTGATGCTTAGAAAGACATGTGAAGTCATTGGTTTGCATAGATGCTAATGTATTTATTTTTTATTTTTTCCATTCATGTTCATGTAAATTTTTATTATTGAAGTTAATGTTAGTTTGCGCTTAATTATCCATACTTGTTGGTTCATATACATATAATATTTTTTATGAATAGTACATAAAATTTTAGTATAAGAAGTATGCCAGACAAACAAAAGATTGACCTATTCACACAGGCAATCGCCTCTATTGTATAAGAGACAGATAGAGATGAGACAATTATGAACTAATTATTATCAGAAGTGATGATAAAAGAGAGCTAAAAGTTTATAATAAGAATGTCGTTTGTTTGTGTTTAATCATATGTGATTAAAATGAGTTAGTATGTTCTTAATGACAAATGTAAGTTTTTGATGAACACAATAATTGAGTAGATTTATGAACTCAAAGTTAGACATAAGTTGTCTAAACTATCATCTGCACAGTATCTAATTTTTAAAATACATACACTCCATGGGAAAGGAGTTGATACTGTGGTACATGTTTCATACCATGTATGTATATGATGACCCATAAGGGCGATACAAGTTTAAATATCTACTAGTTATATTGTGAAGCCCTGAAAATTATAAGAAATTTTCTTTACATTGTACCCACATGACTTTGATCAGTTTCTTGAGATTCAATTTGGTGTTTGCTATCTTAGAATGTTGCCAAGAGATCATGCTTAATTCAGTCTGGCGGGACACCTCTAGAAAAGCATATCACGTTGAGATTAAGAGAATCATGATATGAGGAAGATCATTAAGTATTATCACATTAGTTGTGTTCATTGACCATTCCTTTATGTTTGTTTTGAGACAATAACATAATGATGAACTCAAATTTTTAAGAAAGAGATTATGAGCAATATGAATGTGATAAATGGTCTAGGGTACTGCATATTATAATCTACTCTAAGTTTCATTGATCTAGATGCTATACATTCCTAATAGATGTATAGTAATAAAGCTCTCAAAGCATGCTCTGGTCACGCGGTCTAGTCGTAATGTATGCAAGTTATAGAATAGGAATAAGAGTTGACCCACTATGTATGAGTGGGAGATGAAGGAATTAGATTCGGGTCATCCATGTGGGTCAACTTGGATCCATATAAATAATAAATATATATATTAGTTATATATTTAATTTAAATGGAAAAAGAATGAAAAGACATAATGGTTCAGACTCCTCCTGAACCGGTGTCTTGCATTCTTTAAATTTAAGAGGGAATCTCTTTGTCTTGACTAACGTATACAAAACAAACAATACACAGAGAAACTTATTCTTCTTCCTTCTTCAATTCTTTTAAGAATTCCCTGAAAATTCTTGTGTAGACTTCTTCTCCATAAAGAGTTGGAACAACTATAACAAGGTACGATTTTAGACTGTAACTTTATACGGTGTAGTTCGTCTTTGTATGTGATTACACTGTCCGACTAGTGAAATAAAGTTCAATGATCCTGTAAACTATGTGTTTGATTCGATTCTTCATTATATATTCAGTTTACAGCTAACCAGAACAACATCAATACAAATAGACAACAAGTATAAAAACCAATAGCAACACAGACGATTTCAACCCAACCTTGCAGGGAAAACACCTCACAATCTTATAGGTCTAACGACACGTATAAGCCCAAGTGCGCTGGAGAAACTATGACATCTATACACTTGCAAGTAGGGTCATAATAGAGGATGGATCAATCCATCAGCCAACCACAAGCTCAACCATTACAGAGCAGACTTCACAGCCTACTCTAATTGGCTAAGCCCTGGGTTCGACCCATATGCCAGAGCAACTGTTACACCCCTTAAGATGTTAGTGGTTAGTGTGTGTGCGCATGGAGTTGTGACGAGTAATAGAAGCTTGACGCTTACGAAAAGAACCTTAGAGGTAGGACGATCGCGGACATCGTCAAGCGAATTAGCCGGATTGGACGAGGCCAGGGCGCAAAGGGCCAGCACGACGCGCCACCCTACCTGCGCAACGCGCCATCATCATCATCATCATCATCCTCTTATTGTTGTTATTGTTATTGTTATTATTGTTATTATTGTTGTTATTATTATTATTGTTGTTATTATTATTGTTATTGTTATTATTGTTATTGTTATTGTTATTGTTATTCTTATTCTTCTTCTTCTTCTTCTTCTTATTATTATTATTATTATTATTATTATTATTATTATTATGATGATGATGATGATGATGATGATATAAGTGTGTTACTACTTAATTGATTTTATTGTGTTATTTGAGGAAAATATATTTCTTGATTGGTTCTAGTGAATATTTCCTCCCTTATATCCTCTAATTAACTCTATCTCTAGCTATATAAGAAGCATGGTCTTCTATTCTTTTGGGGCGGGAATTCTTTAAACAATGTTCATTCAAACCTAACATGCTCTCTACCAATATAACTTTCCCTCTCTAGCCGTACAAAAAAAAATTAATTTTTATATTAGCATTAGAATAACTCTCCTTTACCAAAAAATTCTACCTTTCTAGCATTGCTTTAAAATAGAGATTTTTTTTAAAGTTCTCTTTAATCTCCTTTGATCGGTTAGTATACTTCCTATGTTATATTCCTATAATAGCATACTTAAATCAATTGCATGTATTTATCATTTTATTTTACGGATTTCTCTGAATTTAGATATGTGATGTGTTTTAGCTTTAAAATGTGATTCCCTTAAATCTAGAATATACATATATTTGTATATGGTTGTTATGTTCGTTCACTTGTTTAAGCAGGATTCCTTTTGGAAACAACAATATCGAGGAGCCGCTTTGGGTTTGAGTCTAAAAGAGACGAGTTACTATTTTGCAATTAGTTTTAAGTTTAATGTTATGTATTTTTATGTATTTAATTTATTTATTCTTTCGGTTGTAATATTGTAACAAACTCTTAATAGTAAAAAGGGAATGTCTAAAGAGGGTAGGGGAGTTATGTGTTATTTTCTCTTATTTTTACCGTTTCGTTTTTTTTTACAAAAAGAATCGCTTCGTTATATTTTTATTAAAGTTATCGTCTATTTTTTTTTGAAAAGAGGTAATTTATTTTATATATGAATACTATCCCTTAACATATAGTTAATGGAAAAGTAAAAGGAATTACGAGGTCTAATTCTGAACTTTTAAATTAAGCCGACCCGCTTCCCGAATGTAAGATCAACCCAAGTTTTCTTTTATGTGTATCTATATGTAGATATTTATGTGTTTATATTTCAAAATTCGAATTTTTATTAAAATATTTTTTAAATATATTATTATATTTGTTAATTTAAAAACGACCTTTAATCAATCTGTTGCTAAGGTTGAAGACCACGATTCATACTATCGTGTTGTCATCCCTAAAAAGCAACAAACATTTTAACTTTTCAAAAAATTTCTTTATATGTTGTTTAAAGCGTTAAATGCATTCAAATCATCATAGATTTGTTCACAATTCCTTATTAATTATTTTAACTTTGGGGTAGTTAAGATTTATATTATTTTAGTTATTATAAAAAATAAAAATAAAAATTATTTTGTTGCTTAACCATTTTCTTCTAGCTAGTATAAAATTTGAACTTTAATTAGTAATATTTGTTTAACATGTAGCAAATAAGCTTGTAGACCAATTTGCTTTGATTTTCTGTGAGATATTTACTAGTCCTAAAAAATATTTTTTATGTCTAACTAGGAAATAACTTAATCATTATTTCATCCTATAATTTTGCATTTATTAGTAAGTGACTTAATTGATTTATTTATTTTATAATAGTTGAGTTTTTCTAATCACATAACTAAGTTTAGTTTATAATAAATTAATGGACCACTTTTTATCACTTAGCAAATACCCCCACATAATAATGAATCTGGAAGGGACCCACATTTGTGGACCTCGAAAGGTGTCTAACACCTTCCTTTCGAGGTGACTTGAAGCCTTACCTGACTCTAGTGACCTAGGCTAGTATAACAGACCCTTAGGTTAATACGGTGCCCTAACGCACCTCAAATCGTTAGGTGGCGACTCTTATCTTTTAATAAACCTTAAGAGTTGTCACGTGTTGAGTTCCGCTTTCCGTGAGGAAAATGGGGCGCGACAGCAGGTTGTAGGGCAATGCAGGTTGTAGCTCTTGTCGTCTCTATTGAATCATTTCTAGTTTTATTATCAGTACTTTTTAGTCGTTTTCATTACTCCCTTACATATTCGGTACATATTGTACTGATGCCCATCTTTGGGGCACTACATTACTTGCCTGCGGGTACGGATAGGCGCGGTTCAGGACCTCCCTAGTCAGCAATCCAATCAGTTCTTTTTCTTCAGATTTGATAGTTAGAAGGTTTGTTCTTTTACTGTACAGTTTATGGGTAGGTCGGGATCCTGTCCCGACCATTATTCCACTCCTGGAGGCTTGTAGGCTACAGATTCTCAGTTGTTGATTTTTGTTGATGGCCATGAGGGGCCCATGAATGTTTATTTTGCGGGATGGCCGTTGGGGCCTAGTTTAGCTTTTAATTAGCAGTCTTGTCGGTTATAGCATAGTTATGACTACCTGTTTTCATTTTGCTATAACTAGATAGCATGGTGGTCTTGTCGCCCCGCATTGGATTCCTTTATTGCGCATTGTTGGTTAGCTATTTTCTTTTTACAGATGGCTATGCAGCCTTGTAGGCCGGAGGCTGTGTTTACAGCCGAGATATAGCTCGTTGTTTTCTTGATTTGAAGAGTAGGCATGCACCAGATGTGCATAAGTCCAGTCAGGTCAGTTTAGATCCCAGTATGGCATCAGGTGTCAGTCATGCCTCCCAAGGTAGGACGTGACAACAACTTCAAAATCATGGATACTGTTAAGCCTCAAGGTAATCAAGTCACACAAAACAACCATACAAACAGGGTATACAACATCAACAACTACAACCCCAAATTCAATCAACTAAAGCCAAAGGACGACACAATACAAACCAACCAAATTCAACGCATTCTATCGCTCACCGGCTTATAATAACCAACCAATCAAACGCCTGAATGCATGACTACAATTTGTCCATGGAATACCATTAAACCAGAAGTCCAAAAACAAGAATTTCAACATGATTTTCCGCACACAAAACATCCACTTTACCCTAAAACAATAAGAGTTCGAATTTTATGAAAAAAATGACACAAGGAGGAAAAGGAGGGCCTTAACATACCTCTATGTTGGCGACCCGAACTTTCCGAGATCACACCGCCAATATCCACAAGATACTTTCTCAAGACAGTCCTCAACACCTCCAATCGAAACTACAAGAATCCGACAAGAAAATAACACGTACAATGCGAATACGCTAAGATTTCTATGGACTCAATTCTAGAAACTCCGAAACAAGAATTCAACAATACTTCCGGATTTATAACTATTGTAATAAGATGGGTATAAAAGGGAGAAAGTTTCTTACCCAGCTGGTCCACAAGAAAGAACAACCAAAAACAGTGGAAAGACGATAATAAATACAACACGAGTTAGTCGGTAGATGTGATGTTCTGATCGTGAATCCAAGTCTAAATACATAAATAGAGCTTCTAAAACTTTTTTTTTTTCTACTAACATCACCTTTGACATGCATACATAAATATAATTCACTTTTGCAGATGCTAAAGATTTTCCTTGTGCTAAGGTTAGAACAAGTTATAGTATTTAATATCTTAAATAATAATAAAAATGGGTGGCTTATCTTAACATTTAATACTAAGTGATGACATAGCTACATAGTTACTGCACTTTCTCCTCCACTTCAACGTGGAACTGCAGATGTATCGTTATTACCTTATATTGGGATGGGGCCTATATCACGTTACCCTATCGGGTATTGTGTAGGTTTTTGGAAAAACTTGCATAAAATCGGGTATTGTGTAGGTTCGTGGAAAATTTTGTATAATTTTTTATTTTAAATTTTAATTGATGAGTGATTTATTTTGCTGAAACCTAGAATCAAAAATCTTTTATTTGATAAGCATTAGGTCACCTAACTCCTTATAAATTGGGAGATATGATCATCCCAAGTCACTTTACATAAGGGTTTATTCGAAATATACCGTCTCAAGTTTCTCTATGTGGCTAAATTTAATATTTCAGTTAAAATATTCATAAAATAAAATAATCTTTAAAAATTTAATACATATGCTAGTATATAGTAGTTGAGTATTTTCAAAAATAATAAGACATAAAATATATTTTATCAAATTTTAGTTTGATCGGATATCCTTGAATGTGAGAGGTTTTACAACATTACTCTCAAATTGAAGGAGCATCAAGTAGATTCAGGGACATTTGTATCAGCAGTATATGCTAAGTGTACTACTATTGAAAGGACTAATCTATGGAATAATATGGAGAACCTTAACAACAACATAGATGGTCCACTGTGCATTGGAGGATTATTATAACTTTAATGTTATAATGGACTCCACTGAAAAATTGAGAACAAACTTCACAGGGCCTATAAAAAAAAGTCTGAATTTTATCAACACTATGGAAATTGTGACTTTGTAGATATGGAATTCTCTGGTCCAAGGTTTACTTTAGATTTTTAGATATATATATAGACTAACAAATCTGACTTTCTTGATGTGGTTCAACAGGTTTGGAGCACTAATGCTGAAGGAAATCCCATGCGGAGGTTACAATATATATTAAAGTTATTGAACAGAAGACACTGTCAAATTGGAGGCGTTAATGAGCAGGTTAACACCTGAGAAGCTAAAGTTCTCATTTTGAAGGACTTAAATTTCTGTAACAACAGTGATCAGGGGAGAAGGAAGTTAAACAGAAGGTATGCTTAATATATTAAGTGGATAAGGATACAGGACTTCTTACTGAAAAAGAAAACCTACTCCAATTGGTTTAACAAGGGGGACTATAACAAGAAGTATTTTCACAATGTTCTCCGAGACAGAAGGACAAGACTTCAATGATATATGATTAAAAATCATAATGAAAGATGAATTCAAGGAGACAACAAAGGCTGCAGTTAGATTATGCCTGATGAAATTGAAATAAAAGATATTTTAGTATGATGAAAGCAGTGTTGGTCCTGATGGTTACAATGATATATTCTTTAAATTTTTGTGGAATATTATCAAAGATGAGATTAAATGCTTTTGTTAGAGAATTGTAAGAATCTGACTAAATTTTATACTCATATTTGCCTAGCTTTGATTCCTAAGATTGAATCCCCTTCTAGATTTAGTGATTTTAGACCAATCAGCCGTAGTAACTTCACTAACAAGATCAGTTCTAAAATTGTTGCTAGAAGACTCAACCCTAAGTTGGCTAATCTCATCTCTGAAGATTAAAATGATTTGTCTCTGAGAGGTTAATTACTGAAAATATGATGCTTGCTCAAGAGCTTATTCATGATATTGATAAGTCTAACCAAAGTGGTAACATTGTGATTAAATTTGATATGGCTAAGACCTGTTATCTTGATCCTTGTTATTTATGTGCTGAGTAAATTTGATTTTTGCTCTGAATGGATTGAAAATATTAGAAGACTCATCTCTAATATTGGTACTCTATTATTATCAATGGAATCAGACATAGATTTTTTTCGATCCTCCCAAGGTCTAAAACAAGGAGATCTTATCTTCCTTCCCTTTTCATCATTGCTGCTAAAATTCTGTCTAGATCTTTAAACAATTTGAATAGTAATGACAACTTCATTCCCTTCTTTATGTTTAAAAATGGGCCTCAGACCGATTATCTGGCTTATGTTGATGATATCCTCATTTTTAGTAGTGGTAACACTAATTCTATTAATATTATTATGAAGCAGATCTCTAGGTATGAAAAATCCTCTGGTCAGCTGGCAACTACGGACAAAATTTTTTTTTCTTACCACTGCTAAAATTAGTACTTGCAGGATAAATAGACTGAGACAGTGTGCAGATTTTCGGGATAAGCAGTTTTCTTTTATTTATCTTGGTTGCCTTATCTATGTTGGTAAATAATAAAATTGCCTACTTTGATAATATGGTTTCAAAAGTGATTAAAAGATTGATTGGTTGACAAGGAAAAATGCTCTCTAAGGAAGAAAAAGTTATTTCTGTTGGAAGAATAATTCAAATTTGTCGGAAACCCAATTTGTTTAGGAGTTGGCATTTATTTAAATCATATCTAGTTAAGATTTATAATTAAAGTCATATATGAATAGATTTTCTAGTCCTAGTCTAATTTGGTCTTTTAATATTATAAATAGGGATACTTTGTCAAATACGTTCTTGTGGTGTGAGATATGGTGAGAGATTATAGAGAGCTTTACGAGATTTAGTAGTTTATAAATAACTATTTTCCATCAAATTGATAGTAAAGCTTCTACGATCTTAGTAGAAAATTAAGTAGCTTCCACTATCGGCGGACGACGCTAGCCAATATGTGTCATTCGTTTGGCCAAATGATTGTGCCAAAAAATTATTTGGCAATAATTATATTAGCAAAAGATGTGTCAATGATGTATGCATGAAAAACAATTATGTTAAGAAAGACTGGCGAAAAATGTTGCAAGTTTAAAGAGGTGCAAACAAATATAACATAAGGAAAAGAATTTATCCTCTAAAAGATGGAGATAAGTAATTAGCATAAAAATGTTTTTTACAAGTGAATCAACAAAACAGGATGTTGGTGATAAAGTGTATCAACAAGAGTTGGAGAGAAGTGCTCCAACAATTAAAGGTTGAAAAAATAACAATTGAATCTTGAGGAGAAGTACATCAACTATTGGAAGTTGGAGAGAAGTGCTCCAACACCAACAAGAAAAAAAATAATCGGAGTTGGAGAGAAGTGCTCCAACAAAATTAAAAGTTGGAGAGAAGTGTTCCAAGAATGAAGGTTGAAGAGAAATGATTCAATAAATTGAGAAATGCATCAACAACTGAAAGATGGAGAGAAGTGTTCCAACACAAACAACAAATTGAAAGTCGGAAAAAAGTGCTCCAACATAAAAAAAAAAGAATAACAAGAGATTCCTGAGGTGAAGTCCATTATTGAGAAACGCAAAAAAAAAAGCAAGAGGTTTACTCTTAGAAATGATGTTCTTTTTGCGAACAGAAGAAGAATAACATAAGAGGTTGTATGAAGAGGAGAATGTGCAGAAACGTGATAAGAAGAAAAGGGCAGAGAGAGAGGTCTTGAGGAAATCTATGCATGTGTCACCAAGGCCTACTGAGCCTTCAACCATTAGCTGTCCCTCAGAAGCTGGAGCGACTACTCTCGCAGCAACAACAGCTATCCAAAAAAAAAAAGAAATAAAAGTTGGAGAGAATGCTCGAATACAACTAAGAAATTAAAAGATTAGAAAGATGTGCTTCAATACAACAATAACAACAAAAAAGTAGGAGTATACAACTTTGAATCACAGAGAATGTTGGACGAATAATTTAAAGTTGTAGGAAACCAAACTTGTTTAGGATTTGGTATTTACTTAATTCATATTAGTAGTTTTGTAGTCAAATTCATATAGAAATAGATTTTTTAGTCCCAGTCTATTTTGATCTTCTAGTATTAAAAATAGGGATGCTCTATCACATATTTTATTTGTAGAGAATATTTATAGATTTGTTAGTTTTAAACAAATATTTTTTCTTCATATTCTCATCAACAGTGTTTTACAATCTCTCCCCACTTATACTCTCAGTGCTGTTAACCCCCTAAAAAAACTTTAAAGTTGATTGAAAAATATTTTGCTAGATTTTATTGGATTTCGATCAGTTGAAAAAAATAATTATCATCGGAGTACTTCAGATAATTTATATTTTCCTAAAGATGAGGATGGAAAGAATTAGTAGCAGAAGTTTGGATGAGATCTCCAAAACTTTGGCCATCAAAAGGTGATGGGTACTCTCTTTGAGCAGAGTTTACCAAAGTCAAATACTGCTCTAGGAAACATATTGTGGAAAAAAAATGGATTCCTGGTAATTCTGAAAGGTGAAAGAATCTTGTTTGAGCCAGGGACAGTGCTGAACAAAAAGGAAATAAAAAGTAAAGAGGTAGACAAAAAGTTTATTGAATAAATAAATTAATTTAACGTTAATATTAATTTTGTTTACGGTAGTCCCAGGTTTCTCCTCTTCTCAGACTGTATAAGGTTTGACAAATGACAATAGGATTAATAATGAATTGTCAACAAATATTTTCTTATACTCCCTTCATCAGAGAAATTATAACTTTAAGTGTCCTCTTAGTGAAAGAAAATGTTTCATAATAATTACTATCTTTAAAAATCAAAATATAATTAATTTTGTTTTTTAATCTTGCGCTTGCTATAGGAGGTCAAAAGTGATTAGTAATACCCACTTTCCGATCATAACAATTACACCTTAATTTTAATGTGTTCTTAATAGTGTACTCAAAGTCTCAAACCTTAATAGACAATTAGTGCCCGTGTGGCCAGGAAAAACTTTCATTTTATTTAGAAATCTTATTTCGGATAATTGTTTGGACACAGAATTGTTATAACTTTTTGAAATTCATCTTTTAATTTGAACTTAAATATCGAAATTCGAAAAGTTCCAAAAAAATTACTTTCACAATTTTAATTTCAAATCATTCATAAAAATTTCAAAATAATTTCAATTTATATTCATATCGAAACACAATCCAATTTTTAATTAACATTTTCAATTTAATAATACTTTTTTTCAAACGCCCCAATTTTAATGTTCAAATGCTTACTATAATGGAAGTATTAATAAATGAGACTTAATTAATTAATGTGAGTATTATTGAAACGAATGAAGTGAAGAGAGATTGATTGATTTTAAATTCACCCTTTAAATTCAATGACATCTAATTAATTTCATCCATTAATTAATTGCTCTCTCTATTCACATCTTACAACCCTTATACTGGCAAAAGGTAAAACAAGTTTTCTGTTACCAAAAGATAGGGGTAAGCAATTTTTTTTTTTAAATATCTAATTCTTTATTCTCCTTAATTGTGTTTATTTGTTTGTTTGTTTGTTTGTTGTGTGCCTCTTTGCTTCCTAATATTTGTGCTTCTATGTTTAGAACTAATGAAATTATAGAAGAGATCTAGATAAGAGTATTTTTCTGATGATTTCATTCCATAAATTGTATATGTATATATATAGCAAAATAAAAAATATTCGTATCTTCCTACCTATACACCTGTCATGTTTATATTAGCTAAAGCATAACAAACTTTTAACAAATCAGAAAAGAAATAAAAATTATTTATAGCTAGACAAAAAATAGAAATGCTTCCATGTGTGTGACTCCACAGAGAGTTGAAGACTGATAAATGTTGAATTGGACTCCAAATCTGTGGGCCATGTGATGAACTGTTGATGGAGGCCCAAGTTAAATTTGAGTGTCATCTTCTTTGTCAAGGGATGAAGATATGGGCCTAATTCTAACATCCCCTCAAATTGGAGGAAGGTGAAGAAACAACCCCCAATATGCCCAAATGTATCTGATGATTCTGTCCAAAAAGGGGTTTGGTGAGCACATCTGCGAGTTGAGAGGAAGATGGAACGAATGAGGGTGAAATCAAGCCGGCGAGATATTGTTGTCGCACAAGTGGCAATCGAGGTCCACGTGCTTAGTCCGTTCGTGAAATATCAATTTTTTGGAGATATGTACAGCATCCTGGCTATCGGAGTGAATTGGGACAGGCAAGGTTGGTGAAACAGAAAGATCAGTGAGAAGTCGAACAAGCCATGTAATTTCAGCAACGACACGACGCATGGATCGATATTCTGCCTTAGCAGATGAAAGGGATATCAAAGACTGTTTTTTTTTATTTTCAAGAGATGGGAGAGCCGCCCAAAGTAATAAAATAACCACTGATGGATCGACGAGAATTGGGACAAGAAGCCCAATCAAAATCGAAGAATGCATAATGGCAAAAGAAGAATTGGAGGATAAAAGAATTCCCAATCCTGGATCAAGAAGAAGATATCTTAAATAATGTAAGGCTGCATTATAGTGAGGTTGCCGTGGAGCTTGCATGAATTGACTAAGATGCTGGACCGCAAAGGATAAATCTGGTCGAGTATGAGTAAGGAAGTTCTATTTGCCAAGAAGGCGACGAAAAATAGTTGGATTAGAGAGAAGTTCACCATCCTCGTGACGGAGTTTGATGTTAGGATCAAGAGGGGAGGAAGCAGGTTTGAGCTGCAAACTGTCGAATTCATACAAAAGTTTCAAGGTGAATTTTCTTTGACTTAATATAATACCCTATGATTCTCTTAGAATTTCCATACTGAGAAAGTAATGAGCATCCCCTAGATATTTAATCTGAAATTCTGAATGAAGAAAGGATCGAACAGAATCCATTTCAATATGATCATCACCTGTAAGGAGTATGTCATCCACATACACTGCAATAATGGAATATCTACCTGCCGAATGCTTGAAAAATAATGAATAATCATTAAGAGAGTGTGAATAGCCTTTGAAATTGAGTGCAGTAGTGAGTCTGACATACCATTGCCTAGATGCTTGTGTTAAACCATATAACGACTTCTTTTAATTTGCAAACATGAGAAGGAGAAGGGGGTGACAAACCAGCCGGGAATTTCATATAAACTTCTTCTTGCAAATCTCCATGCAAGAAGACATTATTAACATCTAATTGAGAAACTCTCCAATTTTTCTTCAGCAATAGCTAGAAAACACCTTATGGTTGTCATTTTGACAACAGGAGAATAAGTTTCATGGAAATCAATTCCTCATGTTGAATATCCTCTCGGATGACAAGTCCACTCTTAAACCTTTCAATAGTACCATCATGTTTGTATTTGATTTTATACACCCACTTACAAGGTAATGCTTTCTTGTCTTTAGATAATTCCATAATATCCCAAGTCTAGCTAATTTGCAAAGCTTGAAGTTCTTTGGACATTGCCTCTTGTCACCCTGGGTGAAGAGAAGCTTGGGAAAAAGAAGTAGGTTCAGTGATGTAAGAAATGGATTTCAAAAGGGATTGATTTGAGATAGAAAGACCAGAAAAAGGAAGGATAGAAGTTGAAACATGAGATAGGAAATAACTGGATGTAACATTAGTAAGAAAAACGGAATTGCAAATATAATCATCTAAATAAGCAGGGAGAGAATGAGTTCTGGTAGATCTTCTAAGAGCAGTCACAATCTCTCTAGAAGCAGGAACAAATGGAGTAACATTCTGCTGTAGAGAAGAAGGATCTGTTGGTAAAGAGACAGGAGAAGGGCTATGCGTAGAAGTAGAAGTAAGAGAAAGGGACGACGGAGAGGAAGGAGGTGAGTCATTTGAAGTAGTAGGGTTGGTGAGAGGATATTCATCAAATAGAATATGAATTCAAAGGAAAGAAAGAAGAGGAAAATGAATCATGTAAGGGAAATACATTCTCATAAAAAATGACATTTTTGGAAATGAAAATCTGCCTAGTTTCTAACTCCAACAGTTTGTACCCTTTCTTCCCGAAAGGGTACCCCAGAAAAATGCATTTAATAGATCTAGGTTCTAATTTGGATCTTTGAGCAGGTAAAGTAGATGTATAGCAAAGGAAACCAAAAGTTTTTAGGTGATTGTAGGAAGGTTTAGTTCCAAAAAGTAACTCACAAGGAGTTCTGAAATTTAAAACTGATGAAGGGAACCTATTTATTAAATAGGTGGCAGTGAGCAAATAGTCTCCCCAATAAGAAGTGGGTAAATTTGATTGGTAAAGTAAAACTCTACATGTTTCAAGAAGATGTCTATGCTTCCTCTCAACAACTCCATTTTGTTGAGGAGAGGAGACATAGCTAGTTTGATGAATAATACCTTTGGAGGCTAAATATCCAGAAGTTAAGCCATTGCTCCCTAATTCAAAAGCATTATCAGATCTGAGAATTTTGACAAGTGTGTTGAATTGTCTTTCTGTCATGGCAAAGAATTGCTTAAGAATATCGAAGGCATTTGATTTAGCACTTAAAAGAAATGTCCAAGTAGCTCTGTTATAATCATCTACAATGGTGATAAAATATTTGAAATCATCATAATTGGGTGTTTTATAAGGCCCCCAAGTGTCAACATGAATTAGATCAAAGATATGAGTTGAAGAAATAGAACTAGATTGAAAAGGTAATTTAGTTTGTCTAGCTTTAGCACAAATGTCACATGGAAACTATTTAGGATAGACAGTAGGAACATGAACACTGGAAATATTTTTCATATTAGAATCGGGAATATGTCCCAACCTTGTGTGCCACAAAGTGAAATTTGAAACAGCAGATCCTAAAAACAAACTAGAATTGGAACAACAATTTCTAATGACTTGATTACATAAAGACTGAATGGAAATCCTATTACTATTGCTAGTGGCAGCTTTAGGCTTGACTTGATTGGATTTAAGAGTGTGCATTAGATAGACCCCTTGATGAACTTTACCAAGAACCATTGGCTTCTTCAATGAAGGGGCCTGTAGAAAAGCACCAAAAGAAGTGAAAGTTAGAATAGAGTTAAACTGAGTGCATAACTTGTGAACTGACAGAAGGTTATATTTGAAACTTGGGACAAATAAAACATTGTTAAGAATAAAATGAGGCATAAGATGCACAAAACCTGATTTGTGTACTGAAACCCTAAGAGAGTTGGGTTATTTAACAGAGATGGTCTTAGGTAAGACATTAACATTGAACAATAGAGATAAATCAGAGGTCATGTGCTCAGATGCACTACTATCCAGTATCCATGAAACAGAATTGAAAGAGATAAGCAAAGAACTAGGTGAAAGGATAAAGACAGGGATACCAGCACAATTGGCTTTGGCAATGTCCTCAGTGATTTGCTTATTCTGTGTTCCAATTTTAACATGCTGAAGTAACTGATATAGACTGTGAAATTGGTCCTGAGTCATTGGTTTATCCCTTGCATTTTCTGGTTGACCTGTTGTCCCTTCCCCTGAAACCACTGCATATGCTTTAGCATTAGATGAATACCTTTTGTTCTTGGTAAATTTGAAGTCAACTGGAAAACCAATGAGCCTGTAGCATTTATCCACTGTGTGATTTTTTTTTCTTGCAATAACTACAAAACAGATTACCTTTCTTTGGGTCTGGGACCATTTTTTTGTCATAGCTAAACTTGTGTGCTCCTCCAGATGATGTTCCAGTTGCCATGAAAGCATTCAATAGGATGTTGTGAGATCTGGACCTCCCTTTGCTTCTCATCTCTTATGAGAAGAGAATAAGCATAGTTGACTGTTGGCAAAGGTGAGAGCATGAGTAAGTTGCTTCTTGCAGCTGCATATGCATCATTCAATCCCATTAGGAATTGTATGAGCCTAGCATCTTGTTGTGATCTGATAATTTTTTTCCTTTCCACCACATTGATAATCACAGGTACAATGTTGACATATATCCAGACTATCAAGTTCATCCACAACTTCTTTAGCTTGGTATAATAACCTGCTATGTCCAGATTTGATTGTGCTAACTCACTGATTTCTTTTTGCAGTTGGTAGAGTTGAGGTCCATTGCTTTGACCAAACCTCTCCTCCAGTTGATTCCAGATTTCTTTAGCAGTTTTGGAATAAAGAACACTCTCAGCAATTTCCTTTGATAGAGAGTTTAATATCCAAGAAATCACCATGTCGTTGTACTTGCTCCAACACTTGAACAGGTTAGATGTGGTAGTAGGCTGCGAAACTGTGTCATCTATAAAACCGATCTTATTTTTGGCAGATAAAGCTATGAGCACGGCTCTCCTCTATCCTCCATAACCTTTTTCATTGAAAACTGAATTTACCAGTGTCATTCCTGGTGAATCAAATGGGTGAAGGAAGAAAGGGTGAATAAGAACTTATGAAGGAAGAATTAGCAGGGATTATCGAAACCCTAATGCTCTAATACCATAATGGAATTATAGAAGAGATCTAGATAGGAGAATTTTCTGATGATTTCACTCCATAAATTGTATATGAATATATATAGCAAAATAAAGAATATTAGTAGCTTCCTACTTATAGCTTGACATGTTTCTATTAGCTAAAGCATAACAAACTTTTAACAAATCAGAAAAGAAATAAAAAGTATTTACAGCTAGATAAAAATAGAAATGTTTCCATGTGTGTGAGTCCACAGAGAGTTGAAGACTGATAAATGTTGATCTGGACTCCAAATCTGCGGGCCATGTGCTAAACTGTTGATGGAGGCCCAAATCGTTAAATTTGAGTATCATCTTCTTTGTCGAGGGACGAAGATATGGGCCTAATTCTAACAAGAACAATATCCCTTTTTCACAATTGAAATTTGTAGGTTGAATGTCTTATATTTTCTCCCGTCCAAAATAAGTGAATTTTCATCTTTAAAAAAGTTAAATTTATTATACTAATTAAAAAGTTCTTTGATATATTGCCCTTTATATATTTTTAAGAGGATTTCCTTAAATGCTTAATGCTTTACATTTTACAAGTTTGGAGTAATATCAACATTGAAGAGGTAACCTATACATACGATATAGTGCACTGTATTTGATAAAATGTTACTAATTGATAATTGTTTCTCCTCACACCACAGTAAATATAAACACAAGGATGACTTGTAGCCTGACGATGGCATTGGAGCAAATCTGTGTGTTGTTCTTCATATCATTTATTACATTAATTAATTGTAGAACATATCCTCCCTCAGTTGAAGAAGATTGTGTTATGGAGTGCATTGATTATTTAACAATGGCAACAGGTTTCGAGATTACTCCTCATAGTGAATTAGAAAGATGACGTAGATAGAAAGATGACGTAGAGACGGAGTACCAGAATTTTATCATGAAGTCAAATTGTTTATGATAAAAATCATCCCGAGATTTTTAATTCCAAACCATTTGATAATGTGCGTTGTGCTCCGCCATAGTAAGATAACTTAACATCGCATTTTTGTTAATTATTTACTTTGAAAAGAATACTACCATTGTAATGTCATTTCAATAATAATACTATTATGAGCTTTTTCGGCCTCTAAAATTAATGAAATATTTGTTCGTTAATAAAGTGGGCTACACATCTAATCCAATATATTAATTGCGCTCTATGTTTATTTTTATTCTACTCTCTTCGTCTCAAAATACTTGTTATATTTTTTATTTATATGTCTCTTCATAAAATATTATTCACTTAGGAGGGGTTTTGACCATTTTGTCCTTATATATATTTTAAGATATAACCTCTCTTCATTAAATATTTACTTTATTTATGTCATAATTGAAGTATTTATAATTTTCAAAAATAATTATTATTAAGGATAAAAGGAATAAAATAATTAACTCTATCCTGAAATAATTCCTAAATAATAAATAATTTGAGGAGGACTACAAACATTTTGAGATAGAGGAAATACAACCTTGTATTGGGAAAAGGTAAATCATCGTTGTGCTACCGAAAGAAGGGGTAAAGTCAATTACTCCTTTCGTATCAAAATAAGTAATGTTTTATATAATTAAAAAGATATTAATAATATTTTTTTAATTTTATTATTATTTAAGTGGAGAGAGTTTTACATAACCAAGAAAACAATATAGAGTTACATATTTTTCAAGATATTTATTAGGAATAAATGGGTAAAAATATATTTTATTTTCTAAAAAGATAAATAATTTTTTAATAAGTGCGCTTAAACTAAAAACATTATTTATTTTGAAACGGAGAAAATATTTTTTTGTAAAAAGTATCTCCGACAGTAATGTTGGTCGTCAAGAGCTAAGCAAGAATGCATACAAATGAATTAGCGTCCCAACGCAAAGTGAATGCAAATGTACATTAGCGTGCCTAAGCTAAGTTATGCCGGCACCGTTTAATTAATTACACGTGCCCATCATCTAGTGGATTATATGACTGACATTATAATAGTGTCAAGACATAATAAATTATAGTACAGATGAATAAGGTTATATTATTCGAAATTTTTAAAAGTGTTGTCCGATTGTGTTAAATCTTTCAAAAGAAACATATTATTTTTGAAGAATCAACATGTATCCGATGGAATTTTTCAGGAGTATATTGAGCGTGTAAGAACCTGAGAAAGAGGTAGAAGGCTCTACAATATCAGCGTTCTTCATTCCATGTCGAGAGTATTTGGCATCACCCGTGGAGGATGATCCATCACACATTTACTCTATTCCAGTTATAGAAGTATACAATTTAAATAATATATAACACTGTTATTCAGACTGGAAAAATTGCTGAAAATTTGTTTTAGAACTGCAAATCTTTTTTACTGTAGTAATTTTATTAAGTTAGACCCAGTCAACTAATTAGATAGAGTATTTAGGAGTTGATTTCTATTTGAATTTTGAACAAATATTATTTTTAGCAGATTTTTTTGCTTATCTTTAGATTTGGAAGTTAGTATTCTATTATAAATTATAGTCTTAAATTGCAATCAAAATAAGTAGAACTTTCAACTTCAGTTCATAAGCTCCCTTCTTTCTTGTTCTTCATTTCGTTAGTATTCTTATTCTTTCATTACTCATTAGTATTTTCAAAACAAAATGTTGTTCGTGAGAGCCATCAGTATAAAAACTCCAATTTAATTGCCAGATATTAAAAACAAAATCCAAACAATTGTATTGTGCTGATAAAATTATGAATCGCAAGCCTCATTATCTAACGTAAACTCTAATAAGTATTGAACTATTAATTACTAGAGTATATCCAAAAGAGAAAACACGGAGCTTTGAAAAATGGTCCTATTTACAAGTTTAGTCCCACGTCATTGTACTCCTTTACCTATTTGATTTTCGACTTTATTAACACGGTGTATGTAGTCTTAAAATAGCGGTGCCACAGTGATGGTTATGGGTGCTGCAAGAACTCAATAACTTTGGCTCCGCCTCGGGTCTTAAAGAGTCATGGCCTTTAGGAAACTACACATGCTAGCTAGTTACGTCAGTAGTGGGTCAATAGAAACATAATTTTTAGCATGCTTTGTCGAGTACTGAATCTAATTTGTCAAATTTGAAGATAAAAGCAAGATTGGATTAATGATAGAATGAGAAAAAAATTATGTTGTACTCTTAAGTTTTGATAATTGAAAAACTAATAAGGGATCAGGTTCGTATTCGCGGAGAAATAGATGCTAGTGATAGGGGGAAGCTTTGAGGAGTCTATTACTAACATTAGTTTGTCATCATCAAAAAGGGAAAAATATTGTACTCTTATTTTGATGATTGACAAACTGATAAGGGAACTAGGTTCGCATTTGTATCTCTTGCAGAGACCTCATTCATGTGTACTAGGCAGTCAACGTACAGCTGTAAAGTGTACTTTTTCTGGTGGTAGTTGGTGAAGATGTAGCAGGCGCTTGCAGCAAGACAGATTTTCTATCCAATGGGATTACTTCTAGGTTTTTGGGTTCTCATGTATGAATATGCATAACCAAAAACAAAACCTAGTTTTCGCATTCAAGAAATCAAGATATCCTCTGCAAAAGTCGTTGATGCTCACAAGTAACAAAGCTCATCAACAAGGGACCTGATCGTAATCAACTCAAGTTTTTTCTTAATACTTGTTGTTTTTGACTCTTTGTAATCAGTTCTTAATGTATAAATTAAACCTACTATTCTCTTTATGAAGCTGGTGTAGGTGTTTTCTTTTGTAACTTTTCTTGTGTCTTCAGAAAGAGTCATCAACTAAAGGTAGTTAGTGGGAGACTAGAGTTAGCCATAGTATACCAGTTAGAGCTAGCTGGTTGGAAGATTGGCAATAGAGTATTGCTTTGTTATCTCGAAGTAGAGTTATTGCAAGAGGTTAGGATTAAAAGTATAATACTATGGATTACAAGTATCTGTAATCAATATTGTTCGTATTTAGTGAAGTTATTGAGAAATTCTACTAGGTAGGTTATGGTTTTACTCCCTTGAATAAAGAGGTTTACACGTAAACATCATGTATCAATTATTTTCACTGTCTAAATTGTCTATTGGTTGATTATCTATTATTGACAATCAAAGGACCTGATCTCTTGACTACTGGTGGACTCATACAAATCATCAAATTACCAACAACATACAGTACAAATGCATTATTATCTCAGAGAGTTGAAGAGGAAAAATATACTTATATACACATGATGAAGAACATGCCCAAAAATCTCAGACACTCAAATTATGTTCAGAACTACTAGAATTTTGTGACTACAACTTGTTCAGCATAGTAGGTGCCTGTTATTATGAACCAACATTTAATTGGATATTATTGTACTGAAGATTGTACACTACCCCTGTCAGAGCCTTAATTTTGATCAATGCTTACAAAATTAATGCAATGTCCTTTGCCTTAGAATTTCCGACACAATCTCGTATTCTATAATCTCAAACCAAATTAGAGCTAGGACATAATTGAGGTTCCAAAAATAATTGGCTGATAAAAGGAAATTTATTAAAATAAAATTAAGATTATTACAACCCAAAACCAACATATAGTGACAGCTGCATACAAATCTTTGCAGCTAGAGCTGAGTAAACACAAAGCTGGGAGTAGTATCAAAAAACGTAAGTGTTAACCAGCTCAGCCATGAAAGCACAAGAAAATGAATCTCAGAGAAGAGAGAAGAAGAGGAAACATATCTATTTTCCTATAAAATTCAATGGAACGGTATAAAAACCAGAAATGATAACTGCCTAGTCTATGTATAGACAACTAGTCGACCTTAACACTAACAAATATCTAATTGACTAATCTATTGTAACTAATACTAATTAACTAACTGATCAGGTTGTTAATAATATTTAAGTTACACATACTCCGGTCCTACATTCCTCTACACTCTCTCTCAAGCTAATGGATGAAAATAGGTTTCTCATCCCTAGCTTGCCAACCAAATAGTCATGTTGAGGTTTGCACACACTGTTAATCAGTAGATCTATCATGCCGTCTGCTTTTTTGGTGCCAATGTGCTGTATCAAAATGAGTTTCTCTTTAATCTTCTTTCTCGAAATGACAATAATATCAATATGTTTAGTTCTATCCTGAGAAATAGGATGAGTTGTAGTCTTGCTCTTACAAAACAGTATGACTGCTTTTTCTATGTCAGCTCCCAATTCCTTGAATACGCTAGTTAGTCGGGCGATCACAGTAACAATTGTTTTTACGCTCCTAACTTAGCCTCAGTAAACACTATAAAAAATTGGTCAAAAAATAGGGTCAAAACTGACTGACAACGTCGATTTTTTGGTCAAAACTGACGGACAACGTCGATTTTTTGGTCAAAACTGACGGCTAACCGACGGCTAAGGTTTCTCAGAATTTGGCTCATCGAAACTAAAACACCTATAGATAGCATCGGTTAATATTGAGAGAAGTCCGTTGGTTAACTAAAATTTAATTTCATGAATTTTTTAAATGCCACCATGTGAAAAAAATAAATTACTGACGGACACGCTTAATTTTATTTATTTAATTAATTTTTTTATAATTAAAAAAACAAATTCGGACACTGTCCGTCGGTATGTTCTCATAGCTACAAACAAATTAATGGACAACATTGATTTTCTGGGTTTTTGCATCTGGTATTTTTGTAGAAACTCAATGGCCTTACCTACGTTGTTTGTTGGTTTTTTGAAAGAAGAAAAAAAACAGTAGCAGAAACTTGTAATTTCTGCATTTCCCACCTGCCAAATTAAAATTCAATTCAATAGCAACTTCAATTCAGCACTAAGTGCTGCCAAATCAATTCTAAATCAACAATAACATCAATAACATAGTAATTATCAGATTAAAACATCAAAAATAATACTAAATATCCATCAAAATTATCTACAAAATCAACAAAGTTTAAAAACTTTCATTTATACAAAGTTTGTTTTCAATGTTCAATAATTCTAACAATTAAGGTGTCTCTTCAACATTTTCATCATCAGTCGAACCCCCATCTTCAACTGAGATAGGAGGAGAACGGACACGTCATCTATGGACTCCACTGGTAAGGAGGTTATTTATTTTTGCCTTGAGAGTCTCAACGGTATGACACAGGGTCTTACTCTCTGCAATGTGTCTTGTCGTGTAAGGTGTTTGATCTTCTGCGACATAACAACGATCTGAACACCATCAACCGCCTCGACATGGCTAGAAGAGCTAATACCTTCCAGTCCGGACTGAATCTGTCGAACTAGGTTCGTAGATCCTAAACCGTAGACTCTCCCTTTTTGTTTTCCCCCGACCATCTTCTCTATCCAAATCTGGGTAGTGATATCCAATGGAGGCTGGATCGGGCTACCTTGGGCTTCCTAAGTCTGACTGTACTTAGACAAGAGCCGTTGATAATTCATCTACATAATTAAAAAAGAAAAATTAAATAAGTATAATTTGGTTGTTCGGATTAAACTTAACATATTACTATTTATATATAAGTTGTATGGACTTACATAGGCTTGTTCAGCTCTTTGATCGATCCATGCATCCAAATCTGACTCGTTCTTCTTCTTCCTTATGTGGGTAGCGGTAAAATAGCTCCTCTTGAGTCAGGCTACGATCCAATTTTTTGGCATGCAAATAAAATGTAACCAAAGTTAGACAATATATAAAGTTTAATCAAATTTATATAAGTATTAAATATAACAATTACTTACCATTTCTGTAGCTATCATCTCTTGGCTTTTTGCACCCAGTGTGCAATGATCCACCTTTCCCTTCCCTCCTGACCTTCTTCGCTTGTTCACACTTTGCCTTAAATTCTAGCGTGCTCCAATATCTTTGAAGGGCTTCGTAAAGATGAGGTAGCATCCAATCAGGCTTCTTGTTATTTAATCAGGCATCTCTAAACCAATCGGACATCCTGAAATTGCTCTTCCTCTCGAAGTTCGTGGCTATTGTCTTATCGTACTGAGGATGAACTTTACTAAATAATAATTAATTTATATACCTTAAATTGATTAAACATGCTCTGTCGTATCCGATGTGGTATTCCACTCCAAGATGAATAAACATAAAGCCTCTGAATGCTCACCCTGAGAGCATTTCGACACACTTTTTTCAGATGAAACCTGCAAAAATGACAATAAACATGTCAAGTCATAAATAAAATATTAAGATTAAATATTATAAATCTAAATCAAAAACAAAAATAAACTTACCCAGATCTATCAGGCACGATCAACATTCTACCAAGACTGTCTGTATCTCCTGGTTATGGCTCTACATATACCGGTGCTGGTGCCAATGTTCTATAGGACTAGGTCAAGGGTGGATTACTATAACTACCCTGTAGGTTTGACTCAGAGCAGCTATCTCTGAGTCGCAAGCTGGACAAGCAAGGAGATGATCCACTCGAGGAAGGAGTCCCGGACGATGAATACGTTGAGTTTCCCGTGGTGGAAGAATACCAGGTATAGGCATGAAAGTGTGAGAAGTAGTAGAAAATAGAAACACAAAAAAATATACTGGATTTCCAGTGCCATAGGGGACATAGGACAGAGGTGGAGAAGAATGTGTATGTGGAGTAGATGAAAGACCAGCACTAGTGATATTGCATGATTGATAAATCCTCTAACACCTTCAACAAATTCATCTTTCATGCCCCCACGATTTGACTTAATTCTATCATACATCCGCAAACGATGATTCATCTATAAAAATATAGATATTTTATATTACATATAAGTTAAGATTAATGAATTTGTAATGATAATTAAATATTATTATTTAATGGTCACTATCTATTCGACAAACATCCTCCAAAAGTGAGTCGAATTTTGATATAATTATTGAATTAGTATTTAATAATTAATTGAATTAGTATTTAATAATTATTGAATTAGTATTTAATAATTAATTGCTAAAACTATATATGGTTAAAAAATTTGAGTATTTCATGATAAATTTTTGTAATTATTGAATTATGAATATGAAATTTTATTATTTATTAAATTTGAATTATTATATTATTTTTGATATATAACAGTTATTGTTAAAAATTTTGTTATTAAAATTTTGAATTATTAAATTATAATAGTTATTGTTACTAGTTATTTTTTATAAATTTCTGACTTAACTTGTAATAAATTCAAACACAATGAAATCTAATAATTGTTCAATGAGATCTAACAATCTAACAAAGTTATAAATAAACCTAACAATCTTAACAATTCGTTAATCTAACAATGAAATCTAATAATCTAACAAAGTTTCAACTAAACCTAATTAACAATCCTAAAAATAACATTAACAATAAAATCTAACAATTCTAACAATTTAACAATGAAATCTAACAATTTAACCTAAAATCTAATAATTTAACAATAAAATTTAATAATTTAGCAATGAAATCTAACAATTCTAACAATGACATTAATAATGTAATAATTTAACAATAACAATAATAATGAATAACCTACAATCTAACAATAAAAATTTAATTAAAAAATTAAAAACCCTAACCTTACTAATAATGGCAGTGGGTTGGGCGGTAGGGTGGGGGGACTAGTTCACCAGTGGGCTACGTGCGGCGGGGAGGGAGGACATTGGGCTGGGAAGACACTAGTGGTGATTCACCAGAAAGAGCATAGAGAAATGAGAGAAAGAGAGAAATAGGGAAGAATGAGGTGTCTGGGCCGACTAAATTGGAAAAACTAACGGACAGTTTCGGTTGGTCCGTTGATTTTTTGGTCAAGATCGGGCCAACTCATTTAATTGAAAAATCGACAGATAATTCGAAACTGTCCATCGATTTTTTGAACTAAATTAAAAATATGATTTTTAAATTATTATATTTATATAACTAACTATTATATAAAAAATTGAACTTGTCCGTTTGTTACTTAAAATAGTTTTTAATTTTTTTAAATAGATATCAACTGTGTCCATCGGTTATCTATTTCGAAGAAAAATTCACGAAAAATATCGAGGAATAAACTAGCGGACACTGTGGGTATAACATTAAAATAATTACAAAAAATTTAAATTTGAGATAAACCGACGGGCAAAATTGATAATCCCACATTTTATTTTACCGATGTTGTCTATCGTTATCTATTCGTCATTTATTAGGCAGTTTTTTATAGTGAGAACTTCTAGAAATAGTCTGATGTTTTATGGACTTCTATGGCACTATGGCTTCACCAAGATTTAATACATATATAGTAACTGACTTCCCAGTCTCAACATTAGTCCCAATCTGAATCACAGTAGGTTGTAAGTTTCAAATTTTCATATGTAGGTATTAGGAGATCAAGACCTGGAGTCCCGTTAAAGTACTTGACTAGCCTTATTGTTGCATCCATATGAGACTATCTGGAGCATGCATATGTTGACTTAAGGCCTAAATTACAAAGGCAAGATCTGGTCTGGTTATTATCATATACAATAGCCTCCCAACTATTCTCAGATAGACTCCCTTTTCCTCAAGTAGCTTATCATAAGCCATTGTTCTTGTCCTTACCACTTTATCAAACTTCACTGATGTGAGTTTGTGATTGAAATAAAGAGACCTACTGGTTTGCTTCCACCAAGTCCCATTTCTATTACTAATTCAAGAGCATATTTCCTTTGGCACATATTATTTCCCTTTTCACTTTTAGAGAATTCTATGTCAAGAAAGTATTTAAGCACACTTAAGTTCTTCATCTTGAATATGGACTATAGGTTTTATTTGAGCTCATTTATTTTATACCCCGGGAGCTCAAAGATCGGACCCGAGAGTTGAAACGGGAAAATTAAAAAATTGATGTTGCAGACTTAGAACGAGTCATGGGACGAGTCGTCAAGTGACTCGTGGGGAGGCCGGTGAAGAGTTGGGAACATTATAAGAAATGGGTTCCCCACAGGCATGGCAACGACTCGTGGTCATACCCCACGAGTCGTCAGGCCAGGCCTGGGGTGGGTTAGAAGGAAAGAAGGGGAAATTAAGGCAGTGTGCCTAACAGAAGCTGACCACGACTTGTTGGGTGAGTAACGAGTTGTGGTGTAAGTCGTGGGGTGATTTATGTGTAAAGTGAAGTAATTAAGGCAGTGTGCTTGACGAGCCAGGCAACGAGTCGTTACCAAGGACCACGACCCGTCAGGTCGTCCGTTAGGACCACCTAGTAGTATTTTCCTATGAATTCGGTAAGGGTCTTTCTGTAATTCCTAAGTTCCTAAGACCTATACTATGTCATTTAAGGCTCGTTTTGAAGGGTTTTAAGAGGGCAAAATCTATTCTAAGTTATTTCATTCCATGCATGCAAACTTGAGAGGTTGAAGAGGTGATTTAGAGAAAGTCTTCAAGGTTTCCATTGGAATCTCATCTTGGGCAATCAGATAAGTGGTAGAATCATCCCTTCCAGGTATGTAGAGTTATTAGTGGGTGTCTTCTTGCACACTCATGCCCAATTTCTATCTAAATATAAGAAATTCCTATGATCAAGTTATAGGGTTTTCACCCAATCGCATAAATTCTTTAATTTATATACATGGGTACAATTAGATTATGTATCTATTGATGAATTATGAAGCATGGGCAGATTTTAAATTAATTTCAATCAAAATTGTGTTTTCTAGTTTTATGAAACTAAAGGCCCATAGATGAGAAATTTATGAAAGAAGAGAATGATGATGAATGTACGATGATGATAAGATTTGATGATGAAAAGCACGTTTCTAAAGCTACTCATGATTATGATATTGTTTTCAAAATAAATTGAGTAGATCCAAGCATGATAAATTTTTGGGCAAAGCCCTTATATCAAGTGTAATGATGTATCATCTCTAAAGTAAGCTTACCACATGGTTTTTGGAGTAAAGGCTCCCATTTATCTTTGAGCTTGAGGTATGTTTCGAAATAAAGCTTCTCATATGCATGAATTCACAGTTGAGATGTATGTATTATTGAGCTTCGTTTTCATATGATGTCGAGTCTATACATGATTTCGTTATTGAGTTATGTCAATAGACAATGTTGAGCTTTATTTTCATACGATGTTGAGTTATGCATGATTTCACCTTGAGCTCTTCAATAGATGATGTTGAGCTCCATTATATATGATGTAGAACATTGCATGTTTTGGGAGAAGAGTCTAGCACCAAATGGGCTAAGGGCCGATCACCCTATGCCCCAGAACTATGCACGAATATAGATTGATACTATTATACTATTGGGACCTCCCTTGTGAGCTATTCCTGGCCCATGAGCTTGATATCGATATCATGGTAGTGTCCTTAGCCTTGGCAAGGTTTTGGACGGCTTTTCCCACTTGAGTGTAATAGTCGGGACCACATAAGCTCTATCGTGGTATGTCAGTTAAGTGACGAGTCTCCCATTGCTTATGTGATTCAGATTTTCATATTCATTACTCATGGTTATTATTTTATACATGCATGTTCTAAAACCAAGGTTTGACTCATTATTCAACTTTTCTTATAAATGTCATATTTCATTTTGAGTCATTCGAGTCAGTTATGATGTTATAAAGTTATGTGTAGTCATGTTATGAAAAGTTCATGATTTCATAAAGAATGCATGCCAACCATCCTCTCAGATTTGAAAGATTATGATATGATATGAAATGCTTTAAATGATTTACTCTACTTGAGAGGTTTTACTTACCTTGCATACTCGGTACATTCTAAGTACTGACCGCATACTTTCTATGTTGTATCATTTCATGATACAGGACCCGACTCTCAGGTTCAGCCCTGCTCTTAGGTAGTTCATCAGAGTTAACGTCTACTTATTGGTGAGTCCTCATCTTCCAAGGATCAGACTATCCATCTTTTCTTTATGTATTTTAGTTTTCCAGCTTGTTGAGTTAGTTTGGGGTCTTGTCCTATCAACTCGTCATGTTTAGAGGCTATACAGATATATGTACGCATTCAGCTTTGAATTTTGTAATTGTATGTTATATTTAAGTTAAACTTCCGCTATGATGGTATTGTTGATTCTTCAGTTTATTGATTGAGTTAGATGTATGCTTGTGACATGGGTCGATTTATGGTCTCTCGGGGTCTCTTGTCCCATGTCTATGATCCGGGCCTCCGTTCGGGTTGTGACAAACTTGATATCAGAGCCATAGGTTGAAGTGTCCTAGGGTGTCTGAAATCCGCGTTAAGTAGGGTCTTCTTCATTAGTGTGAAGTGCATCACACTTATGACGAAAAGGCTACGAACCGTTTAGGAAATGTTCCCTTCTTTCATGATCTATGTCATGCGATGAAGAGTCTTTCTATCCTTCTAATTCATGCTATTCACGATTGCAGAATCATGGCTCCTCGAAGAATGAACGGAAGGAGGAATGGAGGTGGTGAAGGCCACGAGGATGGAAATGGTTTTGTGCACCAGCCAGCCCCACCAGTTCAAGAGGCTCAAGCACCGGAGCCAACCACTCATGCTGAGTTCCGGGCCGCTATTTAGATGCTTGGACAAGCCTTGACCCCTTAGGTCAATCAGCAGGCCGTTGTGCATGTTCCACAAAATGGAAATACGGTAGTGGCTCGAGTCAGAGACTTCTTAAGGATGAACTCGCTGGAGTTCTTGGGGTCCAAGGTAGATGAGGACCCACATGATTTCATAGATAAGATTGTCAAGATCACCCAAGTCATGGGGGTGAGTAGTGTTGAGTGCGTAGAGTTGGCCTCCTACTAGTTAAAGGGGGTTGCGCATATCTGATTTCGCTAATGGAAGGATAGGAGGGTTGCAAGAGCGGTCCGATCACATGGGAGGAGTTTCATGTTGCATTCATAGATTGGTTATTCCCTTGGGAGATGAGGGAAATGAAGGTAGCTGAGTTTGTAAACTTGAAGCAGCAAAGAATGATAGTGCAAGAGTATTCTCTTGAGTTCCTCGCCTATCGAAATACGCCCCGGAGTTAGTGGCTGACCAGAGGACGTGGGTGAGTAGATTTGTGCATGGCATAGCAAGGTATTTGGACAAGGAGTTTCGGATTGCTATGCTCCATCAGGATATGGACTACCCTCGGATTGTGTTGTACGCCCAACAGATGGAGGCGGCACATTCGAGAGAAAGGGAAGCTAAGAGGGCCAGGACCGAGGATCACAGATTCTCCCAGTAGAGGTCTGGTGGTGGTCACTGACAGCAGACTCACCAAAGATCATCAACCCAGGCATCTTCGGCATTGAGTGTGCTATCCAGGCCTAGATATGATCAGAGAGGGAAAGCATCAGGCTCGATGGGTCAGAGCAGCAGACCTACGAATTCTAGCATCCCATCTTGTCGTAGGTGTGGTCAGGGGCACACAGGCCAGTGCTTGGAAGGTTCAGGTACTTGTTCGAGTGTGGGCAACCCAAACACATGCTTAGAGATTTTTCAACTGCGAGACAGGATCAGGTTGGGGGCCGAGGCCCAGCTTTTAGTTCAGCAGCCCCTCCCGCACGCTCAACACATCAGCGAGCATCTACTAGCACAACTAGCGGTTAGAACCAGAACAGATTCTATGCTTTAGCATCCCGACAGGAGCAGGAGGTCTCCTCGAATATGGCCACTAGTATGTTGCGAGTTTTCCATATTGATGTCTATGCTTTTCTAGATTGGGGGGCTACCTTGTCTTTTATGACACCATATGTGGCCAGTAGCTTTGGAGTCAGTCCCGATGTCTTGTCAGAACCCTTCTCAGTTTCCACTCCAGTAGGTGACTCAGTTATAGCTAGACGGGTGTATAGAGGTTGCTCAGTCTCAGTCTTCCATAAAGTCGCCTCAGCAGATTTGATAAAGTTAGCCATGACCGATTTCGATATTATTCTCGACATGGATTTGCTATTTTCATGCTATGCTTCAGTTAATTATAGAACCCGGGCAGTAGAGTTCAAATTTCCAGGGGAGCTATTCTTAGAATGGAAGGGTAGCTCAGTTGTGCCTGTAGGTCGATTCATTTCCTACCTTAAGGCCAGAAAGATAATTTCTAAAGGTTGCATGTACCATCTAGTTAGGGTTAAGGATGTCGAGTCTGAAATCCCGACTATCCAATCAGTTCCAGTAGTACGCGAGTATCTAGAGGTCTTTTCTGATGATTTGCCAAGTGTTCCTCCCGAGTGAGAGATTGATTTCTATATTGACCTTCTTCCCAACAGGCAGCCTATATCTATTACTCCCTACAAAATGGCTCCATCCAAGCTAAAAGAGTTGAAGGATCAGTTGAAGGACTTGTTAGATAAGGGCTTTATTAGGCTGAGTAAGTCTCCATGGGATGCACCAGTATTATTTGTTTGGAAGAAGGATAGTTCGCTTTGGATGTACATTGACTATCGGCAGTTAAACAAGGTCACCGTTAAGAACAGGTATCCCTTACCCAGGATTGATGATTTGTTTGACCAGTTTCAGGGAGCCAAGTGTTTCTCCAAGATTGACCTTACATCTGGGTATAAACAGCTCAGCGTTCGGGAGAGTGACATCCCGAAAACCGCTTTTAAGGCTCGGTATGGTCACTACAAATTTGTTGTTATGTCTTTTGGGATAACCAATGCTCCTACAGCTTTTATGGATATAATGAACAGGATGTTCAAAGAATATTTGGACATGTTCGTGATTGTGTTCATTGATGACATCCTTATATACTCTTAGAGCGAGGAGGAGCATGTCGCTCACTTGAGAGTAGTGCTTCGGACCCTCAAGGATTTTCAGTTGTATGCCAAGTTCAGCAAGTGTGAGTTTTGGTTGGACACCATGGCATTTTTAGGCCATGGGGTATCAGGTGAGGGCATAAAGATAGATTCTCAGAAAATTGAGGCGGTGAAAAATTGGCCTAGACCGGTGAACCCTTCAGATATTCGGAGTTTCTTGGGTTTGGATGGCTACTACCAGAGGTTTGTTGAGGGCTTCTCATTTATAGAAGCACCTTTGACCAAGTTGACTTAGAAGAAGGCAAAGTTCCAATGGTCAGAGGCTTGTGAGAAAAGCTTCCAGGAGTTGAAGACTCGACTCATTTCAGCCCCAGTGTTAACCCTACCCGAGGGTACCGATGGTTTTGTGGTGTATTGTGATGCTTCGAGAATTGGAATTGAGTGTGTGTTAATTCAGCATGGGAAAGTGATAGCATATGCCTCAAGACAATTGAAAGTCCATGAGAGAAATTACCCGACACATGACTTGAGTTGGCCGTGGTGGTATTCGCATTGAAGATATGGAGGCATTACTTGTATGGGGTCCACTCGCAGACCACAAGAGCTTGCAATATCTTTTCCTTTAGAAAAATCTCAATCTTCGACAAAGAAGGTGGTTGGAGTTACTAAAGGACTACGAGATGAGTGTCATTTACCACCGGGGTAAGGCTAATGTGGTAGTGGACACACTTAGTAGGCTCTCTATGGAGAGTGTGTCCCATGTGGATGAAGGAAGGAAGGAGTTGGTGAAAGATGTTCATCGACTTGCAAGGTTGGGAGTTAGATTGGTCGACTCGGCCGATGGCGACGTTATTGTGCAAAATGGATCAGAATCGTCCTTAGTGACAGATGTGAAAGCTAGACAAGATGAGGATCCGATGTTGGTAAAGCTTAAGGAAGTCGTTCGAAGTCAGAAGGTGGAGGTTTTCTCCCAAGGGGGAGATGGGGCGCTACGGTACTAGGGTCGTCTGTGTGTTCCAAATGTTGATAATTTGAGTGGTTGGATATTGCATGAGGCACATAGATCCAGGTATTTTATCCACCCGGGTGCCACCAAGATGTATCATGATTTATGGGAAATATATTGGTGGAACGGCATGAAGCAGGATATTACGGAATTCTTAGCCAGGTGCCCGAACCATCAGCAAGTAAAAGTCGAGCATCAAAGGCTGGGAGGCGTACTTCAGGATATTAGCATTCCCACTTGGAAGTGGGAAGAGATTAATATGGATTTCATTACAGGCCTACCTCGTACTCGCCGACACTACGATTCTATAATTGATCTCATCTTTTAAGAATTTTTGGTGGCGGTAGAAAGGTTGACTAATGTTGCACACTTTTTATTGATCAAAACCACAGATTCAGTAGATGATTATGTCAAACTGTATATCCAAGAGTTTGTGTGGTTACATGGAGTGCCCTTGTCTATTATCTTAGACCGAGATACTCAGTTTACTCTCAATTTTGGCGGTCTTTTCAAAAAGGGCTCGGGGTTAGGTTAAACTCAGCATAGCATTTCATCGGCAAATAGATGGTCAGGCAGAGCGGACAATTAAAACTCTCAAGGACATGTTGAGATCATGTGTGATGGACTTTAAAGGTAGTTGGGATGATCACTTGCCCCTGATCGAGTTTTCTTATAATAACATCTATCACTCCAGTATCCAAATGGCACCGTTCGAGGCTCTCTATGGGCAGAGGTGTAGATCACCCATCAGATGGTTTGAGGTTTGTGAGGCAACTATAATAAGTCTAAATTCGGTTCATGAGGCTATAGTGAAGGTTCAGTTGATAAGGGACAGACTAAAAACTGCTCAGAGTCATTAGAAGTCATATGCTGATGTGAGGAGGAGAGATTTGGAGTTAGAAGTAGACGCTTGGGTATTTATGAAGGTATCTCCCATGAAGGGTGTCATGCGGTTTGGGAAGAAAGGAAAACTTGTCCCCGCTATGTTGGTCCCTACCAGATTATTAGAAAAGTTGGGAAGGTAGCGTATGAGTTGGACTTTCCCTCAGAGTTATCTTCCGTGCATCCTGTATTTCATGTATCACTTTTAGAGATGTGTTTGGGAGATCAAGCTCTAGTAGTCCCGGTGGACGGCGTTGGTGTAAAAGATAGTCTTAGCTATGAGGAAGTTCCAGTTGAGATATTAGATTGTCAGGTTCGGAGGCTAATGGCAAAGAAGTAGCTTAAGTTAAAGTGTTATGGAGGAATCAGCATGTTGAAGGAGCTATGTGGGAAGCCGAAGCAGATATAATGGCTAAATACCCACACTTATTATCTGACGGCTCGATGTCAACTTGAGGTATCAATTTTTCTCTACGACTCTATTTAGTTTTCATGTTCAGTTCATGTGTTCAAGTTTCTTTTATGTGTATGGATGTGTATGTGAAGCATGAGATTAGTCCAACTATGCGTTATGAATCGGAGGTAGTCATTTCGTAAAAGTTTCAGTTTAAATGATCAGTTTTTGCATGTGATAATTGCATACTTCTGCATTTTCTGTGTGTTTCTAACAATCGAGGATGAATGTCCCCAAGGGGGAGAAATTGTTATACCCGGGGAACTCAAAGATTGGACCAGGGAGTTGAAACGGAAAAATTGTGAAATTGATGTTGCAGACGCAGGATGAGTTGTGAGACGACCCGTCAGGATAGCCCACGAGTCGTCAGGTGACTCGAGGGGAGGCCTGTGAAGAGTTGGGAAGATTGGAAGAAAGGGGTTCCCCATGGGCATGGCAACGACTCATGGTCAGACCCCGCGAGTTGTCAAGTCAGTCGTGGGGTGGGTTAGAAGGAAAGAAGGGGAAATTGAGGCATGTACCTAACAGAAGATGATCAAAACTCATTGGGTGAGGTAACGAGTCGTGGTGTAAGTCGTGGGGTGATTTATGTGTAATGTGAAGTAATTGAGGCAGTGTACTTGACGAGCCAGGCAATGAGTCATTTCCAAGGACCACGATCCGTCAGGTCGTCCGTTAGGACCACCTGGCAGTATTTTCATGCAAATTCAGTGAGGTTCTTTCCGTAATTCCTATGTTCCTAAGACCTATACTACGTTGTTTAAGACTCATTTTGAAGGGTTTTAAGAGGAGAAAACCTATTCTAAGTTATTTCATTCCATGCATGCAAACTTGAGAGGTTGAAGAGGTGATTTAAAGCAAGTCTTCAAGGTTTCCATTGGAATCTCATCTTGGGCAATCAGAAAAGTGGTAGAATCATCCCTTCCAGGCATATAGGGTTATGAGTGTGTATCTTCTTCTACACCCATGCCCAATTTCTATCTAAATATAAGAAATTTCTATGATCAAGTTATAGGATTTTCACCAATTGTATAATTCTTCAATTTCTATACATGGGTACGATTAGATTATGTTTCTATTGATGAATTGTGAAGCATAGGCAGATTTTAAATTATTTTCAATCAAAATTGTGTTTTCTAGTTTTATGAAATTAAAGGTCCATGGATGAGAAATTCATGACAGAAGATAATGATGAATGTTGTAGGATGATGATGAGATTTGATGATGAAAAGCATGTTTCTAAAGCTACCCATGATTATGATAGTGTTTTCAAAATAAATTGAGTAGATCCAAGCATGATAAAGTTTTGGGCAAAGCCCTTATATCGAGTGTAATGATGTAGCATCTCTAAAGTAAGTCATGGTTTTTGGAGTAAAGGCTCCCATTTATCTTTGAGCTTGAGGTATGTTTTGAAATAAAGCTTCTCATATGCATGAATTCAAAATTGAGATGTATGTATTATTGAGCTTCATTTTCATACGATGTCGAGTCTATGCATGATTTCATTATTGAGATTTGTCAATAAACAATGTTTAGCTTCATTTTCATACGATGTTGAGTTATGCATGATTTCACCTTGAGCTCATCAATAGACGATGTTGAGCTTCGTTATATATGATGTAGAGCATTGCATATTTCGGGAGAAAATTCTAGCACCAAATGGGCTAAGGGTTGTATTTTAGCTTGAGTCATTCGAGTCAGTTATGATGTTATGAAGCTATGTATAGTCATGTTATGAAAAGATTATGATTCCGGAAAGAATGCATGCCAACCCTCCTCTCAGATTTGAAAGCTTATGATATGATATGAAATGTTGTAAATGATTTACTTTAGTTGAGCATGTTTACTTACCTTGCGTACTTGGTACATTCTACATACTGACTGCATACTTTCTATACTATATCATTTCATGATATAGGACCCGGCTCTCAGCTTCAGCCCCGATCTTAGGAAGTTCATTGGAGTTAACGTCTACTTGTTGGTGAGTCCTCATCTTTTGAGGACCATACTATCCATCTTTTCTTTATGTATTTCAGTTTCTAGCTTGTTGAGTTAGTTGGGGGTCTTGTCCCATCAATTCATCATGTTTAGAGGTTATTAAGACATATGTACGCATTCAACTTTGGATTTTGTATTCGTATGTTATATTTAAGTTAGAATTCCACCATGATGGTATTGTTGATTCTTCAATTTATTGATTGAGTTATATGTATGCTTATGCCATGGGTCGAGTTGGGGTCTCTCAGGGTCCCTTGTCCCATATATATGAACCGGGTCTCCGTTCAGATCGTGACAATTTAAGTCCTTCATCTTGAATCTTGACTGTAGGTCTTTCCTTAATATGATACAAATTGCTACCTATCACTAGTAAGTCATCCATATACACCAAAACTATGATCAAGGCTCCATTTATAGTCTGAGTAAACAAAGATAATCATAGTTGGACTGAACAAATCCCATATTAGTGAGTGCCTCCATGAGTTTCAAGTTAAGCTGCCTAGGGGACTTTTTCAAGACAGAGAGATTTATATAGCTTGCAAACTCTCTGAGACTCCTCTTGGCTTACAAACCCTTCAGGCATATGGATATAAACATGTTAAGAAGATCACCCTATAAGAATGCATTGTGAACATCCATCTGAAACACATACCAAGCAGAAAAGGAAACCAAGGCAATAACAACCCTGAGAGTAACCATTTTAACAACCGGAGGGAAGGTCTCAATGAAGTCAAGACCCTCCTACTGACAATAGCCCTTGGCAACAAGCTTGGCGTTGTACCTCTCCACTGTACCTGAGGCCTGATATTTGATCTTGAACACCCACTTGCAATCTATGGGAACCTTTCCTGGAGGAAAATACACAATAGACCAAATTTGATTTTTCTCAACTGTTGAAATCTCAGCCTTCATAGCAGCCACCCAGAGGGGATCTGTTCCGGCCTCAACATATGATCTTGGTTCAAGAAAAGTAGAAAATGCAACTACAAAAGCTATATAGGTAGACTAAAGATGCTTATACGAGACATAACTACTCATGGATAAGAACAGGCAAAGGAGTTAGAAGACCCAATATAATTAGACATCCACATTGGGTGCTTTGAAGCTCTAGAAGACTTTCTAGACTCAGGAGTTGTAGCATATGCAGGAGGAGTAGGATCAATCAAGAGAGCTAATAGGATCTGTAAATTGATTAAATGGAATAGCGGAAGATACATACTCAAAAGGACCAATAAAGATAGAGGGAAACTAAGCCTCAACATAATACAAGTGAAGATCAAGAAAGAGAGGAGAAGGAGTTGTATGAACTTATCTGAAAGGGAAAATGTTTTCCTGAAAAACAGTGTCTCTACTAACAAAGAAAACTTTAGGAGTATAAATTATATAGGATATAACCTTTTTGAGAGGAATAGTAATCAAGATGCACAACATGAATAACTTTAGGACTAAAATTTTGTCAGTTCTCTTTAGAACAGTGGCATAGCATAAACTCCCAAAGACTTTCAAGTGTTGGATAAAGGGTGCTCTGGAATAGAGTTTCTCAAAAAAAGGTAGAACCTGTAGCAGAGACGTGGGCATTCTATTAATAAATACACAGTTGTAGAAGTACATTCACCTCAAAACCTTAGAGGAATACCAACCTAAACCTAAAGACCTATCATGACCCAAACGTAGGCCCGGAGAGACACGGGACAAGGAACTCCAAGGGACTCTGAGTTGACCCATGACATGAACATACATCTAACTCAATCAAATAAAGAGGAAGACACAACATGATAAACTTAGTGAAAGTATAAAATATCATAACAACAGACATACACATGAATCTGAAGCTAATTACATCCTTTTGTCCGAAAAGCCTCTAAGTCTGATGAGTTGATGGGACAGGTCCCCAACTAACTTGCTAAATCTTAAAATTGAGAGTACATAAAGTAAATTGATAAGAATGGTCCTCAAAAGATGAGGACTCACCAACAGATGTGGGATTCTAAATCTGAAAGGCTGGCTAGGGTCGAGGCTGAATCTGAGTACCGGAGCCTAAATCATGAAAAGATACAGCATAGAGTATGCGGTCAGTACGTGGATTGTACCGAGTACGCGAAGTAAGTAAAACGGACATTTAAAATACGTCAAAGTTCATAAGAGTAGGACAATATGCTCATACCATAAATATCATAATGTAACATAAGGCTCAAGATTTTCAAAGCATTCGTAAATTAACCATATGCATAATTATAAGAGAAAACTTTATTTAACATGACTTAAGTTGAAACTGTATGAACATAACCATGCATAAATCATGAGGAACAATGGGAGATTCTTATAACCGACATACCCCATATGAGCACACATGGATCCCGATCTATAAATCCCTAGTCGAGAGGGTGTTCGTACCGTGCCAAGGTTAGAACCATGAAGGGCGTGATATCACACATGAAAGGCCCATTTGGGAAAAAGGGGACAGTCTCAAGGGAGGTCCCGTCATGTACTGCGGTGGCACGTAGTTCTGAAATTCGGGGCAAAACTTGGGGCCCAAACCTACTCGGTGTTAAATACTACTCCCAAAATATATATAGTGCTCATAGTATAATATTCATGAAATTCATGGGCTAATTAAATCATGATAATCATAGGCATACTTGTAAATACGTGAACTAGCCATGAAGGTAAGGCCCGTGAGTCGGCCAAAATCATAAATCGTAAATCATGAGGTTCATGCATACTTGTAAATCATGTATATGCTTATCAAATCATAGATTCATGATGGCAACTTGAGTAAATTCATATCATAAACAATAAATCATGATGGGTTAAAGAATATCAAAAATAAAGGTGAAAATCATAACTCAATTCATCATCGAACATGCATAATTAGGCATAGTTTAATAGAAATTAAATCGATAAATTTATAATTGAAATAGTTGTAAAATCTGATCATGATTTATAAAATATGACGTAAAACATGAGAAGTAATAACCCATAGATAAATCATTAGGATTTCATAAGATTTAGGATAAAACTCCATAAGATTTTCAATTAAAAATTCATGAATTAGGAGAGATTAAGCATGGATTTGAATGAAAACACCCACTCATAACCCTATATACGCGGGGAAGATCAAATTTCACCACTCCTTGAAAGCCTAATGAAAAATTGAAGGAAAGCTTGAAGAACTCTAACTTGATCACCTCTTACTTCCCACGAGCTACACCACGACTCGTTCCTCCTTCCAATGACTCATGGTTTCCTTCTGTTACCTCAACTGGAGGTTTTCTTACTCCTTCACATGGTTTCTCACTACGATTCGTTACAGCTCATGACGGGTCGTCACATGACCCGTTGCTTTCTCTCAGGCTAAGGACCAATCTCCCCACGACCTCAAATGATGACTCGTGGTATTAAAACACGGGTCGTTATATGACCCGTTACTTCCAACTACCACCTAGTCGAACCTCACCATGGACGCTTCCCACAGATCGTTGGTGGAACCAACGACCCATCACATGGCCCGTTCTATGGAAATTTCCCAGATTCTGCCATCTTTCATTTTTTTATATTGCGGGTCTAGTCTAAGGTGCTTTCATGGTATTACAATATATCCCCTTGGGAACATTTGTCCTCGAATGTGAAAAAACATACAGAAAATAGAGAAATGCAATCATCATACTCAATACTGATCATTTAAGCTGAAAACTGACGGAATGACTATTTCCAAATCAAACTACATGGCTGAACTGAATTCATGAATCATATACACATCCACATACAAGAAAGAAACTGGGGTCCATGAATTGAACAGGAAAACTAAATTGAATTTTAAGGCAAAAACTGATACCTCAAGCTAGAACTGAGCTGGTAGAGAATAAATGTGGGTATCTATCCATCATATCTGCTTCGGCTTCCCATGTATCTCCTTCAACATGTTGATTCCTCCATAAAACTTTGAGTGAAGCTACTTTGTTCCTTAGCCTTCAAACCTGACAATCAAGTATTTCCACCGGAACCTCCTCATAACTAAGGTTGTCTTTCACCCCGACACTATCCACCAAGACAACTAGAGTTGGATCACCCAAACACTTATTTAAGAGAGATACGTGGAATACAGGATTCACAAAAGCTAATTCTGAGGGCAACTCCAATTCATATGCTACCTTGCCAACCCGTTTTACAATCCGGTAGGGGCCAACATAAAGAGGGTTGAGTTTTCCTTTCTTCCCAAACCGCATCACTCCCTTCATGGGAGATACCTTCAGAAACACCCAATCATCCACCTAGAATTCTAATTATCTCCTCCTTACATCAGCATAGGACTTTTGGAGACTTTGAGCTGTTCTCAACTTGTCTCGTATGAGCTGAACCTTCTTTATACCCTCATGGATTGTATATGGTCCTATCATCGCAGCTTCACCAACTTCAAACCAGCCAATAGGTGATCTACATCCCCTGCCATAGAGAGCTTCAAATGGAGCCATCTGAATGCTGATAGGGTAGTTGTTATGGTATGCAAACTCAATAATAAGAAAATGACCATCCCAATTACCTTTGAAGTCAATCACGCATGCTCTCATCATATCCTCGAGAGTCTGAATTGTCCGCTCTGCTTGACCATCAGTTTGCGGGTGAAATGTTGTGTTGAGCTTAACATGAGTACCTAGTCCCTTTTGAAATGACCTCCAAAATTGAGAGGTGAATTGAGTACATCTGTCTGATACGATGGACAAGGGAAATCCATGTAACCAAACTATCTCTCAGATGTATAGCTTGGCATAATCCTCTGCCGAATCTATAGTTTTGACCGGTAGAAAATGAGCGGCTTTGGTCAAGAGATCTAAAACAACCCAAATGAATTCATATTATCGATGAGTGCGAGGCAAACCATTTATGATTTCCATATTGATTTATTCCCACTTTCAAGTAGGAATTCTAATATCTTGGAGCACACCTCTAGGTCTTTGGTGCTCAACCTTCACTTGCTGATAGTTCGAGCACCTAGCCATAAATTTTGGCGATATCTTTCTTCATGCCATTCCACTAATAGACTTCCCGTGGGTCATGGTATATCTTGGTGGCACCTGGGTGGTTTGAATACCTGGATCCATGAGCCTCGTGCAATATCCGGTTCCTCAAATAATCAACATCCGGGACACATCAGCGACCCTGGTACCGAAGCACACCATCTCCCCCTTTGGAGAAGATGTCCACTCTCTGATTCTGAACGGCTTCCTTTAACTTTACTAAAATTGGGTCCTCATCTTTTCTGGCTTTTACATCAATCACCCAAGACGATTCTGATCCGTTTTGAACAATAATACCGTCATCAGTCGGGTCAACCAACCGAACTCCCAACCTTGAAAGTCGATGCATGTCTTTCACCAGCTCCTTCTTCCCCACATCCACATGGGACACACTTTCTATGTAGACTCTACTAAGTGCGTCTTCTACTACATTTTCCTTGCCCGGATGATAAAGTACACTCATATCATAGTCCTTAAGTAGCTCTAACCACCTCCTTTGTTGAAGATTGAGATCCTTTTGAGTGAACACATATTGTAGACTCTTATGATCTGTAAACACATCCACGCGGACCCCATACAAATTAATGCCTCCATATCTTCAAGGCGAACACCACCGGCCCCATTTCAAGATCATGGGTCATGTAATTCTTCTCATGAACTTTTTGCTATCTAGAGGCATATGCTATAACTTTTCTATGCTACATCAATACACATCCAAGTCCGATCCTTGAAGAATCACAATACACCATGAACCAATGGTACCCTCAGGTAGGGTTAACACTGGTGCTGAGATAAGTCGAGCCTTCAACCCCTGAAAGCTCCTCTCACAAGACTCTGTCCAATTGAATTTCACCTTCTTTTGGGTCAATTTGGTCAAGGGTGCTGCGATAGATGAGAAACCTTCAAAAAATCTCTCATAGTATCAAGCTAAGCCCAAAAAGCTTCGGATATCTGAAGGATTCACCAGTCTAGGCCAATTCTTCACTGCTTCTATTTTCTGAGAGTTCACTTGTATACCCTTGCTTGATACCACATGACCCAAAAATTCCACTGATTTCAAACTCATACTTGCTGAATTTTGCATACAACCGATGATCCTTCAAAATATAAAACACCACCCTCAAACAAGCAGCATTATCCTCCTTGCTCCGAGGGTATATCAGGATAGCATCAATAAACACAATCACGAACATATCCAGGTATGGATTAAACACCCTATTCATCAAGTCCATAAAAGTTGCGGGAGCATTTGTTAGTCCAAAAGACATAACTACAAACTCATAATGATCATACTGCGTCCTGAAGGCTGTCTTTGGGATGTTGCTTTCTCGAACTCTGAGCTAATGGTACCTGGATCTGAGATCTATCTTCGAAAAACTCTTGACACCCTAAAGCTGGTCAAATAAATCATCAATCCTGAGTAGAGGATACTTGTTCTTGACGGTGACCTTGTTCAATTGCCAATTATCAATACACACACGAAGAGAACCATCATTCTTTCTGACAAAGAGAACTGGTGCACCCCATGGGAATTTGCTTGGTCTAATGAAACCCTTATCCTAGATCCTTCAACAGCTCATTCAACTCTTTTAGCTCGGCTGGATCCATTCTGTAGGGAGGAATAGATATAGGCCGTGTTTCGGGAAGAAGGTCAATACCAAAATCAATTTCCCTCTAGAGAGGAACACCCGGTAGATCATTAGGAAACACTTCTGGATACTCACATACCACCAAAACTGACTAGATAATCGGGGTCTTGGACTAAACATCCTTAACCCTAACTAGGTGGTATACACAATCCTTAAAAATCCTCTTCATGGCCTTAAGATAAAAAATAAAATGACCTACAGGCACGATTGAACTACCCTTCCACTCCAAAATCGACTCACCCAAAAATCTAAACTCTACCGCATGGGTCCTACAATTAACGGAGGCATAGCATGTAAATAGACAATCCCTGCCGAGGATAACATCAAAATCAGTCATGGCTAGCTCTATTAGATCTGCTGAGATGACTTTCTGAAGGATTATGACCGGCAACCTTTATACACTCGTCTAGCAGCGACTGAATCACCCACTGGAGTAGAGACTAAGAAAGGTTCTGACAAGATCTCGGGACTGACTCTGAAACTACTAGCCACGTAAGGTATCACAAAAGACAAGGTAGACCCTGTATCTAACAAAGCATAAACATCAAGGTGAAAAACTCGTAACATACCAGTAAACACATCGGGGGAAGTCTACTACTCTTGACGGGTCGCAAGGGCGTAGAACCTATTCGGGCATTGATCGCCAGCTGAACTAGTCGAAGCACCCTGCTGGAAGGGACCTACTACTGGAGCGGCTGGTATACAGGCTCCACCTCCCCCTGATCTGGCCGAAGGGCAATCCCTGAATCTGTGTCCGGGTTTGCCACACCCGAAACAAGCGTCTCAGCCAACTAAGCACTTCTCTAGGTGATTCTTACCGTGCCTTGCATAGGTTGGGAAGGTGCACTCTATCTGCATGCTACCCTGGTGCCTTGAATCTACAACACTATTTCTCTAATCACCTCGTGGTCTAGATGGTGCACTAGCTGATGATGGCGCTGGACCAAGAAACCTGTGATGAGTCTGTTGGCGATGTCTACTCCTTGATCTAGGCTGAGAAGTTCATTAATTGTCTGTCCTGGCCCTCCTGGCCTCCCTCTGCCTCCGATACAATTTCTCTATCTACTGTGCGTGTATAACTATGCGGGGAAAATCCATGTCTTGGTGCAGCATGGCGATCCTACAGTCCTTATCCATGTGGTGTGCCACTCCATGTACAAGTCAGCTCACCCAAGCCCTCTGGTCTGCCACTAACTCTAGTGCATACTTGGATAAGCGGGTGAAATTCATAGCGTACTATTAAACCGACATGTACCCCTTTTTAAGATTTACAAACTCGGCCGCCTTCAGTTCCCTCATATCATGAGGGAAGAACCAATCTAGAAAGGCGCCATGAAACCCTTCCCAACTGATAGGCCTGCTCCTACTACCCTACTATTTTTCCACTATTTAAACCAAATATGTGCAACCCCTTTCAGTTGATAAGAGGCCAAGCCAACGCACTCCCCATTTTCCACCTCCATGACCTGGGTGATCTTTAGAATCTCATCAATGAATTCATACGGGTCCTCATCTACTTTTGACCCAAGTAACTCTGGTGGGTTCATTCTTAAAAAATCTCTAACCCGAGTCGCAGCCGCATTCCCGTTATAAGAAAGATACGCCACCTCCTGTTGATTGACCTGGGTGGTATGGCTGCCCTGAATTCAGTGTGGGAAACCAGCTCTGGTGCATGCTCCTCAGGGGCTGGTGGGGCCTGATGGTGCCCCTCTCCATTGTCGTTCTCGTGTTTGTTTCCGTTTCTACATTCATTTTCTCAACGTAGAGGTATGATTTTGCAAACATGTATAGTATGAGTTAGAACGATAAATAGGAAATTCATCGCATGACATAAGATCATGAAATAAGGAAATATTTCCTAAACGTCTCGTAGCCTCTTTGTTATAAGGGTGGCGCCCTTCACACCTATGTAAAATACTCTACTTAACACGGCTTTTAGACACCCTAGGACACTTCAAACCTGTGGCTCTAATACAAAATTTTTCATGATCCGAACGTAGGCCCAAATTGAGACACGATACAAGGAACCCTGAGGGGCTCCGAGTTGACCCATGACATGAACATACATCTAACTCAATTAAATAAAGCAGAAGAAACAACATGATAAACTTAGCGGAAGTCTGAAATAGCATAACAACAAATATACACATGCATCTTAAGTTGATTACATCCTTTCATCGGAAAAGCCTCTAAGTCTGATGAGTTGATGGGACAGGTCCCCTTCTAACTCTCTAAAGCTGAAAACTGAGAGTACATAAAGTAAAATAATAAGCATGGTCCTCGGAAGATGAGAACTCACCAACAGATGTGGGATGCTAACTCTGAAAGGTTGGCTAGGGTTGAGGCTGAATCTGAGTACCGGAGCCTGTATCATGAAATAATGTAACATAGAGTATATGGCCAACATGTGGATTGTACTGAGTATGCGAGGTAAGTAAAATGGACATTCAAATATATAAAAGTTCATAAGAGTAGGAAAACATGCTCATACCATAAATATCATAATGTAACATAAGGCTCAAGGTTTCCAAAGCATTCGTAAATTAACTATATGCATAATCATAAGAGAAAACTTTATTAAACATGACTTGAGCTAAAACCATATGAACATAACCATGCATAAATCATGAGGAACAATGGGAGATTCTTATAACTGACATACCCCATATGAGCGCACATGGAGCCCGACCTGTAAATCCCTAGTCAAGAGGGTGTTCATACCTTGCCAAGGGTAGAACCATGAAGAGCGTGAAATCACACATGAAAGGCCTATTTTGGAAAAAGGGGATAGTCTCAAAGGAGGTCCCATCATATCCTACGGTGGCACGTAGTTTTGAGATTCGGGGCAAAACCGGAGCTCCGAACTCGGTGTTAAATACTACTCCCAAAACATATATAGTGCTCATAGTATAATATTAATGATATTCATGGGCTAATTAAATCATGATAATCATAGGCATACTTGTAAATACGTGAACTAGACATGAAGGTAAGGCCCGTGAGTCAGCCAAAATCATAAATTGTAAATCATGAGGTTCATGCATACTTGTAAATCATGTATATGCTTATCAAGTCATAGATTCATGATGGGCATTTGAGTAAATTCATATCATAAACCATAAATCATGATGGATTAAACAACATCAAAAAATAGGTGAAAATCATAACTCGATTCATCATAGAACATGCATAATTAGGCATAATTTAATAGAAATTTAAATCGATAAATTTATAATTGAAATAGTTTTAAAATCTAATCATGATTTATAAAAGATGATTTAAAACATGAGAAGTAATTACCCATAGATAGATCATTAGGATTTCATAAGATTTAGAATAAAACCCCATAAGATTTTCAATTAAAATTCATGAATTAGGAGAGAATAGGCATGGGTGTGAATGAAAACATCCACTCATAACCCTACATACCTGGGAAAGATCAAATTCCACCACTCATTGAAAGCCCAATGAAAAATTGAAGGAAGGCTTGAAAAACTCTAACTTGATCACCTCTTAAACCCCTTCAATATGCATACATGGATATGAATGAGCCTAGGATAGATTTTACCCTTATAAAATACTGCATTTCAAGCCTTGAACGCGTAGTTTTGGACCCTAGAACTTAGAAATGATGAAAATGCCCTAAACGAATTTCCTAAAATTTCTACACTGCCTGAGAACACGGACGATCCAAAGAGTTGTGCCTTGATACCATGACTCGTGGTATCTGTCCGTTGCATCCACTGCCCATTTTCAACTTCTCAGATTCAATCCCATGACTTGACAGGATGAGTTGTTGCATCATAGGACGGTCCCATTATATCGTTCGTTGTTTCCCCCTTAACAACCTACACCTGGCCTTCCCATGAGCCACATCATGACTCGTTCCTCCTTTCAACAAGTCGTCATTTCCTTCTTTTACCTCGACTGGAGGTTTTCTTACTCCTTCCCACAGTTGCTCACCATGATCTGGTACAGCTCACGACGATCGTCACATGACCCGTTGCTTCCTCTCAAGCTAAGGACCAGTCTTCCTATGAACTCAAATGATGACTTGTGGTATCAAACCATAGGTCGTTATATGACCCGTTACTTCTAACTACCACCCAGCCGAACCTCACCACAGATGCTTCCCACGAATCGTTGGTCGAACCAACGACCCGTTACATGGCCCGTTCTATGGAAATTTATCAGATTCTGCCATCTTCTATTTTGTTAGATTTTGGGCCTAGTTTAAGGCACTTACGGGGTATTACAAGGCCCTGCCACATCCAGGCCTATGCCCTTTTGATAATTTAATTTTGTTAGGGAGTGTAAGTATAAGAACTTTGATATTGAATACCCCTGTCTTTGAGAAGTATTCTAACCTACACGTTCAAGAATTCAATCCTAGTATATGTTCTCAAACACATAATTTCAGTACTAAATTGGTTCTTAATAGTCAATAGAAAACCTCTTAAGACAAAAATCACATCAAATTTAGTGTTCAACAAGAAAAATGAGATAAACTTGGAGAAATAATCCACCAAGCTCAGAAAGTATCTTGTTCCACTATGACTTGGTACACTGTATGGACCTCATACATCAAAATAAATTAGATTAAAAGCACAAGCAAATAAAGTATGGCTCATTAAAAAAGACACCCTAGATTGATTTGCAATAGGACACACAGTACACATAAGATCAACCAATTGTATATGATAAGAGAAAACAATAATCTTTAGAATTCTCATAGGAGCATGCTCAAATCTTCAGTGCCATAGAGATCCACTACTACAAAGATTATGATTTCTTGAGCTAGTTCTAGTATGAGCATTATTGAAACTCAAGTATTGTTGTGTAATCACAAGTAGCCTGACCAAGTCTGACTTATTCTTTGACAAGTATGGGTTAATTGCCTTTACATTTTCACCATTTGCCTTCAGGATATAGAGATCATCCTCCTCTCTACCAATCCCTATCACCTTCTCACTTGAGATTTCTTAAAATACACATAAGTTAGAGGTTACTGCATAGTCTAATTCTCTTGTGATCTTTGAGACTGAATGCTAGTTGTACTTAAATCCAAGAATATATAGAACATTTTGAACAGATTTGTCTTGAAGTATTAAGGACTCTCCCTTAAGAATAATTGCTATTTGCTTTCTTGTAGGCAATTGAACCTTAATTATTTCTCTTCAGACTTGTCAGTTTCTTAAGTTTACTGAAAAGGTTAACATTATGTACACTGTTATTAGAGGCTCCAGTGTCACTTATTTAGTTATTTTCTACTAGATTAGACATAAGAGCAGTGATACTACCAGATGTCCCTAATATTCCTGTAGAGCCAACTTTAGCTAAGTTTGTCATTTTCCTCAACTTTCTTGCCTTTTCCTTTACTCAACATGTGAAGAATCTGGGCATGTTTCTCTAGAGTAAAAGTCAGAGGAGATCCAAATATAGATGTGTTGTATTAGGAAGATCCATTAAAATGAAGAATAAATTGTGACGTATAATCTAGGTCATCGGGAGAATAGATACTTGTGTTGGTAAAATTATTTTCATAGGTAGATAAGTGTCCTCCCTTCTTTTTAGATTTTAAATTTGTTGGATAGCCATATAAGCTGCAGTAAATATCCTTAGTGTGTCTTTTAAACATGCAATACTGACAGAAGAAGTTAGACTTTCCATAGTTGTTTATGAACTTGTAACTATCATTGTTGTTGTACCTACCACCTTAATTGTTGAAACCACTACCATTGTTGTTGAGACTAAAACCCTAATTGTTGAAATCACCTACATGGACCAGAGTTATGAACTCTATTAGTCATCAGAGCAGTAGACTCACTAGTTTCCTCACTCATCAGATTTTTTTCTCCAACTTTCAACATTTAGGAAGAGGGAAGTTCATTGGAATCTGGCTTCTAGCACGGGCATAAGACTCATTTAGACCCATAAGGCCATAACCTATGAAGTTAGAAGCATTTACTATATTGCTTGAATTTAGAACATGTACAGAATGGTGAGGGAAGCCAAGGTCCCAAACTCATCCCACAACTCTCTAAGTCTAGAGAAATACACAGAGGAAACACCCTGAGTTAAGGTAGCTATCTCTTTATGCAAGTGAAAAGCTCTTGAAGCATTGACTTTATTGAACATCTCCTCAGATCTTCACATACACTATAAACACCTGATTCATATATAATAATATTTATCAAATCCTAATTAGGTATTGTGTTCATATTCCAAGCCAATGTAATTGCATTACACCTATCCCAAAGCTCATGTAAACTATCATACTTGTTCTTAAGATAAGTTTCTAATACAAAATCTAGTTTATTTTTGTCAAGAAGACCAATCCTCAAGTATTTACTCCCAGGTGAGTAATTTTCAAATCCTTGAAACTGAACTGAGATAAGAATCGAACCTTGTGTATATGAGAGATGAATGTATAGGGGATTGTTGCGATGAACTTCCTTAATTTGTTGCCAATGTTGAGTCTAACTAGTAGCTCCATTGTTTGAATCTCCAGTCAGTGCCATTGTATCTCTTAGATCTGAGCAGATCTCCCACATGCAACACTTGAACTGAATTGAAGCAGGCTTAGAACTAAAGTTAACTCAATCGTAGAATCTCCCTTATCACAAAATCTATTAGAGTCACAAAACCTCTTTCAACAGACATTCACCTTTCTTCTTTCACACCGAGCTAATCGAGACATCAACTTGGATGCTCTAATACCTTGTTAATGAGCTCGGTCATGGAAGTACAAGGAAGATGAATCTTAGAGAAGAGAGAATAAGAAAAGGAAACATATCTATTTTCTTGTAAAACAAAATAGAACTATGCAAAAAATAGAAATGATAACTGTCTAGTCTACTTATAGACAACTCGTCTGAAATCACCACTTACTCACTAAGCTATTGAACCTGGTTCAATTAAGTCACAAGTACAGAATAATAACAATAAAAAATACACAGATGTAACATGAAAAAACTCCTTGCTCAAGAGAGTCCCAAAAAACACGACCGATCGAATAAGATTTTATTCAACTCACTAGTAGGTTTTATACTACAACTCTACAATCAAAGGGACTAACTCTACTACTTCAATCTCTATAGTTTTTTCAAACTGCAATCACCTATTCAAAAACTATAAACTATAGTCTCTGACGTACAACACAATCACACCAATGTAACTTGACTCAACTAACTATAGAAGTGAAAGTTAAAACTCAAAAATAAAAATAACAAACTCAATCAAGACAGAATAAGTCTTCTGCTCTAATTCTTTTCTTAAAAAAACCTGATCCAGTGAGAGTGTTTCTTTCTATGAACAACTATTTCTTTAGAATAATCTCCTTGAAGGCCAATGCAATAGTTGAATGTTCTGTGGTTGTTTATGATCATTATATAGCACTAAAGGACGTGGTTTTTGTCAAACCTAGATTTGTTTCAAATAAGGAAAAGAATCCTAAAAGAACTTTATTTCCTCAAACCTTTCTTTACCCCAACTAAGAAACAAAAGTCCCAAAACGACTTAATTCCCTCAAGTCAAATTTTCTATACCTGGTTCTCTCCTAGTTAAATATAACTTGCCTTTTGAAAAGAATCCTCAAAGAACTTGGTTTCCTTATATGTATCTGGTTCTCTCCTAGTCAAATACAACTTACTTTTTGAAAAGAATTCTAAAAGGACTTGGTTTTCTTGTACGTATTGAACTTCTTCAATTCGCGTGTTCGGTGTCTCTTTTCTTATTTGATATTTTCAGATCCAAGTTAAATTCGTACCTACAAAACCTTCAGTTGTGTAGTGAACCTGGTTCACCTATGTCAATCATCAAAATCTTCACATAACAAATTTCTCCTTTTTGATGATAAAAAATGTGTATGCATATGAATTTGGTTGACACCCACATATGCATATGAACCTGCAATGGACCTGGTTCACTTTGTCAGTTATAAAAAATTTATCAATTACAGTCAATCATCAAAATTCTTATAATCACAAATTTTCCCTTTTTGATGATGACAAATAATATGCTCACATCTTTCCCTTTTTACATCATTGAAAATTTTTTGGACAAAGAACCTCGCAAGTATCACGCATGTGCAAAAAATTACTAAACCATGGCCACTGGGACAACACTTATCAGAACAAGCCTGAAACAACAGAAATTGTTAGAGAAAACTGATTATATGACCCATCTCATGCGAAGATAGATTAGGAGCACAAGAAAAGAACAAAACAAGTCAGTGATGTACCAACACATAGTATCCAACTTGTAAGCAAAGTACAACTACAAATAGGAAGCAATAGAGAAGGGAAGACTAAAAAAACATCAGGAGGAGGAATGGTTATTTTTCTATATCAAAGAGAAAAGCTTATCAATTTTGTTGTTGTGTACACTCTACTCACTAAGCATTCTGTCTTTGAGAGTAGAAATCTCATTATTAGTAGTGGATAGATCAGTCTTGAGCTGAGCATTCTCCTTTTTCAATTCAGTCACTCGTGCAGTTACAGTACGCAGATCGAAAATCATCTGAATTATATGTCCCTTCTCTTTTGAACCCATTACATGCTACAGAATATCGCACTCCTCCAAGGTTCGTTCCATGCCATACTCTCCATAGCTCACCCTAAGCACTTACAAGATGTCACCAATTAACCATTTTGTCAAGGGGAGACTTACTCCATTCACCCTTAAATCCACTTTTTCATTATTTACTTCCTCAAGATTCATATAAATATACACCATTTTAGACTCATGAACTCTGGGAAGAGGGAAAGAGCGGATGGGGCTGGTTTCGCGAAAGAACCTAGTACAATCCCAAACACTGCTAATGGAAGTTCCCTATGAGTAGATAGAGGGGCTTCTTCTTCCATGGGAACATTGAAAGAGAGGGACTGGTAGAAATATTTTTCATGGATACTTGAGAAGAAAGAATTTTGGACAAAGCGAGAGAGAAAAAAATAGGTATATTACACATATGTGTTAGAGACCTGTAGTGATAGATCAATAGAGAAGTGGGTCAAGATTTGCAGACCTTTATTTTTTTTAAGATGTTGAAAATACTTGTTGCGTACCCAGAGTCAAGACACTGTAGAATGGACCAGGTTCAGTAGAGCAGTGGTCGTAGATTCAGCAACAAAGTTGAACACAAATGCAAGGAGATAAGTACATACCAATAGCTTGTAGAGGGACTCGGATCATCCTGTAATTCTTTTCTTGAGTCTTGTCCATATTTCCAGCAACTAGCAAGTAAGGGTCACATCATCAATTTCTAAATATTTCATTATAGCCTACTTGAGGTGTGTACCTAATTAAAGGTATGAAACTTGATTAGCAATTAAGACGAAACGAGACTTGATAAGCATAAGAATAAACAAATTTTAGTCAAAGGAAAGAGAATGATAAACACCGTCAGTGAAGTTTGATTAGTCCTAGCTACGCACGAGTTCTTTTGTATGGTTCTCTTCCCAATGCCTTGGTAAAAATGTCAGTCACCTGATCCTCAGTCTTGCAAAACTTCATCAAAATATTTCCCTTTTCCACATTATCCCTCAAAAAGTGATGGAGAACATAAATGGATTTTATTCTTTTGTGATGAACTCGATTTTTCGCCATACTCATTTCACTAATGTTGTCACAGAGGATGAAAAAGTATGCCATACCAGATATGTTTTTTCTATCTACAGTGAATTTCGCATAGTCTGCATCTTCATATCACTTGCAGAATACCAAAGAACCAGGTCCACATCCTTTATCAGAATAATCAATATGTTCTTTCCCCCTTTTTCTGAGAAAAAATGTATTGTCAATTCTGATTCAGCAGAAAACTTGATAAGTTGTCATACTATACTCTTGGTACTTGTTTGAGCCCATATGATGCCTTGTGCAATCTGTACACATGATCTGGTTGCTGATGTTCTTCAAACCCAGGTGGTTGTCTTCTTTTTGATTGTAGCCTTGAATAACTAGTTGTGCTTTGTTCCTGATAATGGTTCCTTGATCATCAAGCTTGATTCTGAATATCCATCAAGTTCTAATACTATTTAGTTGGCAAGACGAGGTACAAGGTACTACACTCTGCTACGCTTGAATTGATCCATCTCTTCATGTTTCTCAATCTGGATCTGGTATGTATCCCAAAGTCTAATGGTGAGAACTTGTATGCTTTCAGTTATTGGCCTATTACTCTCGCTGTTCTGCTTCACTAGATGAACCATGTTCTTATGTTTGAGGATTCTAAGTAGTAGTGGGTTCTGGTTCTTTAGTGGTTCCATGATGTGACAAATCTGGTGTAGTACCTTGTTCATAAGGCATCCTGGAAGTATCCAGATGTTCATGCTGAGTATTTTTATCCTGTGTACCTGGTTCCTCCTCAGTGTTGGTAGTTGTTGTTATACCAATATCTTTTATTTCTTCCTCTGTGTTCACTCTACCCATTGATTTTTTGTTCATCAAATATTACATGCACATTTTCCTCCACACAGTTTGATCTCTTGTTTAGGACTTTGTACGCCTTGCACACATTTTTGTATCTCTATCCTTTGAGAATCAGGTTCACTGTTTTCAAGCTTGTAACCTTGTAATCTGCTGAAGTGAATAGCACAAAATTCCCTTTGTCACACATTTGTGAGATGCTCAACAGATTGTGTTTTAACCCGTTAACATAGTACACATTGTCAATTTCTTGAGAGATGTATCTTCCAACCTTGTCAATTCTAATGATTTCACCCTTCATTCTGTTTCCAAAGGCAATGTTTCTGCCTTTGTGACTGGTGAGTGAGAGAAAGTTTTCCACTGTTCATGTTATATGCTTGGAACATGCACTGTCCATTTACCAGGTTCCCTGCTTTTCTATTACTTTCACGTACACAACTAGTTAGAGGTTAGTTTTGGGTACCCATACTAGCTTGGGTCCCTTTTCATTATTGAAGGGGTGAACAAGATCTCTTTTAGTCCAGGAGGGGAATGGAGCAGTTTTCTTCCCTCCCATGATTTTATTTAGTGGACCAGATCTGGGGTGAACTACTGTGTACTTGACAAAGCATTTAAAGGATGTCCCTGATCTGTGACTAGCAAAATCAATGTTGTTCTTGGTTGTTGTTATATTAAAGTTGCAAAGTTCTTTACAATGACCCCCTTTTTTCACAATGTGAGAAAAGGATGGGACTTGTTTTAGTGCTCAAATCAGTTTTTGAGACACCATTTTTGTATCCTATTCCTTTTATTTGACTTGAATGATTTTTATGCAAGGAGACTAGAATTTCTGAGGACCTGTTCCATTTTAGAGTTCTTTCTAATTCAGATTTGGTTTTACCCAGACTCTTACTTAGGCTCATATTCTCTATGTGCAGTGCCTGTGACTGTAAAGTGAGGTTTTTGATGATTTTATCTTTTTCAATATTTTCTATATGAATTTTTTCTCGCTCTTCAATTTTTATCATGAGGTCTCTTTTGTCCTCTTAAGGCTTACTATTGTCAAACTTAAGATAGGCGAAGTCATTCATGATTTGTTCTTTTTCAATAGATAGATTGTTATATTCATCAATAAGAACAAGAGAAAAAGACAGTAACTTCTTTTGAGAATATGAGTTTTAACTTTGATTTAATTCCAAAGAAGCTTACCTCGTTGTTTTCCTCTTCATTGTTTGAGTCATCCTCAGCCATTAGGGCCAACACATCTTCATCATTTGTGTCATCCATGGCTAAGAGGGAGCAGTCATCTTGTTTAGTAGCAGCTTCAGATTCATCACTGGAGGAATCTCCCATAGCGGCTAGAGCTCGCTTCACCATACTATCTGCTTCTTTCGTGGTGAGTTTTCTGTTGGAGATCTGAATCTAATCCTTCTTTCCTTCCTTGGATTTCTCAGGTAGGTTATGTTTGTATTCTAACTCCTATTGAAGACATTCCTTCATGAAGTGAGCAGGTTCACCATCCTTGTGGCAGATAAGATCTCTATGATTTTTGTCAATTGACTTCGATGAATTGTTCTTCTGAGTGTTAAAGACTTTATTAATGATTCGTTGAAATCTTCGAGTGAGCCATGTTGTCATCCTCAATAGTGGACTTGAGAACCAGATTTTGTTCCTTGTGAGAACTGGTCAGCTCCCTTTCTTGAGATTTCTTGAGTTCATAAGTTTTTAGATTCCCAATCAAGCCATCCATGGTCAGTGTATCTAGATCTCTCGCTTAGAAATAGCCTCTACTTTGCTTTCCCAAGATTCAGGTAGTACACTCAGAAGTTTCCTTATAGCCTTGCTAGTGGGAATTGTTTCACCAAGAGAATACATCTCATTTATAATAGATGAGAACCTAATATGCATGTCATAAATAGATTCACCCTCCTTCATCTTGAACAGTTCATACTGATGGTAAAGCATATCGATCTTGGACTTCTTCACTTGATTAATTCCTTCATGAGTAGTCTAAAGGGCATCCCAAATCTCCTTTGCACATGTGTCAGGACCAAGTCCACATACTAAAATCTTCTTCACTTTTGTGTTGATCTCGACGGCAAGTTTCTCTTCCTTTATCTATTCCAAACTGCCCTTTGGAATTTTAGTTTTTCCATCCTTAGTCAGTTTCATGGGAATGCTAGGTTCATCCAATACGAAATTCACAAGTTGTGATCTTCACCTATAAGAAATTTCATCAGGCGAAGTGGCCATTGAAAAAGGGTGGTATCGTGGTTGATTATCCCTCTTGAGCTGTTGGTAGTGCTGCCATAATTCGATTTTTCAAGGTATAAGCCTTTATTGAAAAATCCTGCTCTGATACCAACTGAAATCACCACCTACTCACTAAGATATTGAACCTGGTTTAATTATGTCATAAGTGCAGAATAATAACAAAAGAACACACAGATGTAACGTGAAAAACCTCCTTGCTCAAGGGAGTCCCAAAAAACATGACCTATTGAATAGGATTTTATTCAACTCACGAGCAGGTTTTAGACTACAATTCTTCAATCAAAGGGACTAACTCTAGTACCTCAATCTCTACAGTTTTCTATAACTTCAATCACCTATTCAAAGACTATAAACTCTAATCTCTAAAGTACAAAATAATCACACGAACGTAACTTGACTCAACAAACTCTAGAAGAGAAAGTTACAACTCAACAATACAAATAACAAAATCAATCAAGACAGGATAATTCTTCTACTCCAATTCTTCGCTTACAGGAACCTAGTCCAATGAGAGTGTTTCTGCTATGAATGCCTATTGCTTCAGAATAATCTCCTTGATGGGCTAATGCAATAGCTGAATGTTCTGTGGTTGTTTATAATCATTATATAGCACCAAAGAACATGGTTTTTGTCAAACCTAGATTTGTTTCAAATAAGGAAAAAGAATCCTAAAAGGACTTTGTTTCCTCATACCTTTTCTTATGCCAAATAAGAAAAAAGAGTTCCAGAAGGACTTAATTCCCTCAAGTCAAATTTTCCATGTCTGATTCTCTCCTAGTCAAATATAACTTGTCTTTTGAAAAGAATCCTAAAAGGACTTGGTTTCCTTGTATGTATTTGGCTCTCTCCTAGTCAAATACAACTTGCCTTTTGGAAAGAATCCTAAAAGAATTTAATTTTCTTGTACGCGTTGAACTTCTTTAATTCTGTGTGTTAGCTATCTCTTTTCTTATTTGATATTTTCAAATCCAAGTCAAATTCGTACCTGCAAAACCTTCAGTTGTGTAGTTAACCTGGTTCACCTATGCTAGTCATCAAAATCTTCAAATAACAAATTCCCCCTTTTTGATGATGACAAATATGTATGCATGTGAATCTGGTTGACACCCATGTATGCATATGAACCTGGTTCACTTTGTCAGTTGCAAAAACTTTATCAATTATAGTCAATCATCAAAACTCTTCTAATATCATAGTTGATCTTAACACTAACAAATATCTAACTGACTAATTTATTATAATTAATAACTGAGCATGTTGTTAATAATATTTAAGTTATTGAAATTGCATAACAAAACAGCTTCAAACTAAGCTTTGAAGTAAAATCAGAGTCAGTTCCACATGAGCACCTTCTGAAAACTGTGATAGAAGAAGAATTAACTCATTTTCATGATGAAAGAACTAGTGAGTATATATACAACCTTCTAGTGAGTTCTATACAGCTGTCAATTAGTTGTGACTATTAGTTAATCCACTAACTACTGCCTGCTCCACTAACTATCCTAACTAATTTTATAACTGTCAATGCTGACTCAGCATATGTTATAAAGAATAAAATAAGTAAGTAAATATCTCAATACTCCCCCTCAAGTTGGAGGTGGGGTTCTCACATCTAACTTGTCAAGAACAACTGAATGTTTGAGCCTAGTTAATGCTTTGGTGAGCACATTTGCTAACTGATTGGAAGTGGTAACATGATACAAAGAGATCAGTCCATCCTGAAGCTTAGTCCTTACAAAATGGCAATCGACTTCAATGTGTTTGGTTCTCTTGTGGAATACGGGATTTCTGGCAATATGGAGAGTAGATTAACTGTCACAAAACACTGCAAACGACTTGGGAGAATAGAGAGTCAATTCCTCAAAAAGTCTACTCAACCACACCAACTCACCCACCACTTTCTGCAAGGCCCTGTATTCAGCCTCGGTCGAGGACAAAGAGACAGTCTCTTGTTTCTTGGACTTCCAACTTACTGGATTATTGCCTATCAAGACAAGATAACAAGAAATAGATCTTCTGGAATCAGGACAAGCAGCCCAGTCAAAGTCACAAAAAGCTCTGACTGTGCAGTTTGGATTGTTGGACAAGAAAATTCCCAAGTGTAGGATCCTTCTTAATGTATCTCAAGAGGTGATATGCTGCTTGCAAGTGAGGTTCTCCGGGGTCTTGCATGTATTGACTCAAATGTTGAACTCCATAAGCTATGTCTAACCTGGTATTTGTGAGAAAATTAAGCCTGCCTACCATCTTTCTATAACAGGTAGGATCTGATAAGGGCTTTCCTTCCTTATCTCTCAATTTCACAGTGGAGTCAAGAGGAGAGGAATAACTAGGACCATCCAGGCAATCAAAGTCTTTCAAAAGATTCAAAGCAAACTTTCTTTGGGAGACAATGACCCCAACATCTTTATATAACACTTTTAATCCCAAAAAATAATGCAGCTTTCCTAGATCCTTAATTTTAAACTGATCATGCAAGAATTTTTTCAAAGCAGCTACTCTTAAGAATTAGTCCTAGTCAGGAGGACATCATCCACATAAACAACCACAAACACAGATGAAGAACTGGACTTCTTGTAAAATAAAGAGTAATCATTTATTAAATGAACATAACCTCTGGAATACAGTGCTTCAGTAAGCTTCTCATATCATTTTCAACTGGCCTGTTTCAGGCCATACAGAGACTTGTTAAGCTTGCACGCCATGCTTGGATTATCAAGAATTAGACCAGGAGGTGCATCCATGTAGACTTCTTCATGTAAATCTCCATGGAGAAAGGCATTGTTTACATTAAGCTGAGAAATTTCCAAGCCCTTCTTCACAGCTATGGTAATTAATGACCCAATAGTGGTCATCTTTACAACAGGAGAAAAAGTTTTTGTATAGTCTACTCCTGCCTGTTGAGTGTAACCCTTCACAACTAGTCGAGCTTTAAACCTTTCGATACTCCCATCTGCTTTGTGTTTCACTTTATAGACCCATTTACAACCTATTATTTTCTTCCCCACTGGTAGAGATACTAGGTCCCAAGTATTGTTGGCATGTAAAGCCTCAAACTCCTGAGTCATGGCTGCTTGCCAAGCAGGATTAAGGGTTGCCTCTTTATAAGAAGATGGCTCACTGTCACAACAAATATTTTGTAACAAAAATTGACTATCAGATTCTAGATCATCAGGGTTGATGTGGTGATTCTTGGAGAACAAGACAGCTAAAGATGTAGTGGTACTAGGTGGTTAGGCAGTTGTGGCAGTAGGTACGTTAGAGCAATGGTAGTCTTGAAGGTAAGTGGGGGTCCTATGAGTTCTACCAGATCTTCTTGGTGCACAAAGCTCTGCAACATTGGTAGGATTGGGTTCTAGAGTTTCTCTGTTGGGATATGTTCCATCTTCATGTGATCTTATAGAGCTATCAGGTGAGAAGTTAGTGTCTGTGACAATCACATCCTCATGATCCTTGTGATAATGTGCAGGTGCAGATGTATTATCAGTAATATCAATAGAAAAAATTGGAGGATAAAGAGGAAATGAATATAGAGATTTGGATACAAAATCAAAAGGAGCTCCCTTGGGAGCAGATGCAAAAAGAAAAACATTTTCATAAAACATTACATCCCTAGAAATGTGTATCTTTCTAATGGCTAGGCTCAAGACTTTGTCACCTTTTGTTCCAAAAGGATAGCCCACAAAGATATGAGGAGTTGTTCTAAGTTCAATTTTATCTCTGAGTATTTTAAGGATTGTTGGATAACAAAAGACACCCAAAACTTCTCAGATATGAGTATAGAGGCTTTTTCTTGTAAAGGACTTCAAAAGGACATTTGTTTTTCAAAAAAGTGGTTGGCAATCTGTTTATGCTATGGATGGCTGTCAAAACACATTCTCCCCAATACCTTTGGGGTAATTGTAATTGGAACATCAAAGCTCTGGCTGTTTCAAGAAGATACTTGTGCTTTCTTTCAACTACACCATTTCATTGATGTATATGGGAAAGTCTTTTGATAGATGATGCCTTTGGACTGGAAAAAGAAAATGGCTTCATTGTTGACGAATTCTAAGCGATTGTCTAATCTGATTACTTTTAAGGTGGTGTCGAATTGGTTTTCAATCATATAAATGAAGGCTTTAACAACTTGAAGAGCATTGCTCTTACAACTTAACAAATGAGTCCAAGTGGATCTGCTATAGTCATCTACCATGGTAATGAAGTATTTATGGTTGTCATGAGTAGGCACATGGTAGGGGCCCCATAAGTCAACATGTAGTAGGTCAAAAATATTAACAGATTCACTGGTTCTTTGTGGAAAAAGCATTCTTGTCTACCTTGCCATAGGGCAGATAGGACATAAGAAAGGTTGTTTGGTTGAAAAATTGGCAGGTATAGAAGTTATGGTCTTCATTTTAGCAAGAGGAACATGTCCAAGCCTAGTATGCCATAACAAATTTACATATTCCCTGTGAGATGAGTGAGAAACCAAAACAGAACTTTCATTCTTATTTCCAGAGATGGAACTATTTACATTTGGCTGCAAATGACATGAGTGAAAAGGAAAAGTCTGCTTGTTGGCTATAGAATTTGAAAGACACAAACAGGATGTTGTATTAAAAGAGGAACTAACACAGCCATTTTTCAGGCATCTTGAACACAGAAAGTACAGGACACCCCTGCATTTACCAATTTCCTGAGGCCTCTTCATTGAAGGGGCCTGCAACAGACAAGAAGTGTTAGTGAAGAGTGCAATTCCTCTAAGATTAGTTGTGAGAGAGTAAATAGAGACAAGATTGAATTTGAAAGAAGGCACGTATAACACTTTATGCAAAATAATCTTAGGTGTGAGTGTCACATCTCCTAGCTCAGTCACTCTTACTCTATATCCATTTGGCAGGCTTATCAAAATAGGATATGATAAAGTTCTGAGGTTTGACATTGAGGATTTGTCAAAAGTCATGTGGTTGGATGCTCCTGAATCTAGAATCCATAAATCATTTTTTGAATCAAAATGTTTGCATGAAGGTTTGCTAAAATCAATTGAAGAAGTGCAGCCCACAATACCTGTGAAGTTTGCAGAACCATTTCCCAAGTTGGAATTGCTAGTAACCTCTCCTGCTTTGCTCATCTGAAAATGCTGAAGCATGGTCATGACATTTTGATAATGCTCCGGTGATAGACTAACAAACTGATTGTCTTCTTTCATGCCTGGTTCCTCACCTTTGGCTGTCGGCAGCTCAGCTGGTATGCCATGTATATTCGCCATAATTTATTTACCTTTATTGAACCTCAGGTTTGGATTATAGTTTTGATTTGGACCGTGATTAAAGCTTTGGTGGGAACTGTTTTCACTTTGGGGATTTTGGGGGTATCCCTGTAGCTTGTAGCAATTTTCCCTGGTGTGTCTTGTCCTTTTGCAGTAATCACAAAACAACTTCGACTTGTCCACATACTTCCCTTTATAAGATTGTCCTGTGTTGCCAGTTGGAAGATAACTCATGTTGTTGGTCGAGGGATGTGTTGTCCTGAAATTCCTTAAGCCAAATGAACTTGTAATAAGTGAAGCAGATTCCAAATTTATCATATTGTTTGGCCTAAAATCTCGTTGCTTTTCCTCTTGGATCAGAATGGAAAAGGCCTGTGCCAAGGACGGGAATGGATTCATCATCAGAATACTTCCTCTCACTACAGAATATACTTTGTTTAGTCCCATAAGGAACTAAATCAGCCTCCGATCCTGTTCTGCCCTTTGCATGTTGTCCTTTCCCCCCCACATACACGTACAAACACAATTACTTTTGTTACTCAGAGTGTGTAATTCCTCCCACAATTTTTTCATCCTTGTGTAATATGCAGTAATATCGAAGTTCCCTTAAGACAAATCATTTATTTCTTTTTGAACTTGGTAAAATTTCGCCCCATTGGTCTGGTCATAACGATCCTCGAGTTCCTTCCAGAGCTCCACTGAGTTGTTGACATATTCTACACTATCCGAAATCTCCTTGGACAAAGAGTTCAAAATCCACGATGTCACTATATTATCGCACCTCTCCCATTATCGGAATTGGGGGGAATTGAGGGCTGACTTCTGACATTCACCATTTATAAAACCTAATTTGTTTTTAATAGATAGGGCTCGAAGGACGCTTCTTCTCAACGATCGATATCCCACTCCATCGAAGGGAACTGAAACTAATATTGCACCAAGGTTGTCCGAGGGATGCATGTACAATGGACTGCTCAAATTAACGGAGACCTGTCCCTTTGTTCTATCGCAGCTCGTAGATTGTTCGTCAGTCTCGATCGTCATAAGAGAGAAGAAAAGAAACAGATCTAAAGAAAGAACAAAAAATCGACAGTATTGTCAATCGTAGTATTCCCAAAAGAAACTTTATCAGTGAGCTTTGAGTGGCTCTGATACCATGTTGAAATTACATAACAAAACATCTTCAAACTAAGCTTTGAAGTAAACTCAGAGTCGGTTTCATGTAAGCACCTTTGGAAAACTGTGATAGAAGAAGAATTAACTCATCTTCATAATGAAAGAACTAGTGAGTATATATACAACCTTATAGTGAGTTCGATACAGTTGTTAATTAGTTGTGATTATTAGCTAATCCACTAACTACTTTCTACTCCACTAACTATTCTAACTAATTCTATAACTGACAATGCTGACTCAGCATGTGTTACAAAGAATAAAATAAGTAAGTAAATCTCTCGATATAAGTCCCATATTCCTCTACCAATAAGTCCATATCTTTAGCATATCAGGTTATCTAGAAATTCACGGACTGACGGAACTAACATACTCTACAAAATTTAATTACTTTGATCTAAACTTTATATATTTATTTGTGGAGAATTCGCTGCTTATAGATAATAAATTTTAATTCAAAATACATAAACTTTAAATTCATAATCCACCAAGGTAAAAGTCCATATTATAGCTTGCTTGTATCCAACATCAAAGGAATGTATCAAATCCAAGAGTTGTGTAGTTTTATCATTCTATTTTCGCATTAATTATCTTCACTTCTTTTCCTCATGTACATGTCTCTATTACTTTCTATAAAGCTACAATGCAGTACCATCACGGGGAAAGATCCAGTAAATATGATATTTGTTTTGGCAACAACTAGAAGAATATAACTTATTAATTTATTATTATTATAGGATTTTATTTCTTCAGTTTTATTATTATTTGTTATTTTTTTTACTTCAATTATGATATTATTTGTTATTTTTATTTTTTTTTCATTATTTACGATATGACTTTTTCTCTATTGTATTTCTTTTTCATAATTAATTTGATATGTTTTACTTGAAGCGATGATTTATCAAAAAAAAAATCTATCTTCATAAAGTAAAAATAAGACTACATATGCACCACTTTTTTAAATCGTACTATAGATAAAAGTATATTAGTATTATTGTAATTTATTATTGAGGTGGTCCCAATACTTGGTACTTCAGTTAATGCATGCACTATTCTACTTGAGTGACCCTTCCCCCATGGATGTGGTCACTAGATCTAAAATCTAGAATCATCCCATGCATTGTTTTATTAATTGTAGGAAAATTATTGTTGTTGAGGACCACTTTATTCATTGAATATATATGACCCTTGAAAACCTCAGGTGTTCCGCTCAAAATAGAATAGAAAACAATCATAGGTTCCTAATGCCATGTTCATCTTTTTTTCTCATTTTATTAGTTAGCAAGTTCTATTTATTATATAAATGGATATATCAAAGTAGCAACTACCTTGTATAACACTTTTTCGTTAAAAGTAGTAATCTTGAAGCCTAAAATAGACTCAAAGTGAGGTAGAAGGAATTATTACTAATATATCATCGATTTTTGTTCTATAGTAAATTAATATATAATCTCTAATATATATGTTCAATTTGGTGAAAGTTTTTTATGTGGATCAATTGGGGCTTGTTTTTTATCCACATCCAATCTTTAAAAAGAATAACCCAATAACGCAAAGCCTACAAACTATAATATTAGTCGCGTGATGTGCTTAGGCCTGTTATTGAAGGTGATTGATATTGTTGAAGGCCAATAATTAAGGCCATGATAAGATATATCTGGAAGGAGGTAAATCAGTGCATGTGATAATGTTCTAGTAAATGAAAAATAATAATAATAACATATTTGGTGTAGGATATCTAGAAGGAGGTAAATCAGTGCATGTGAAAATGTTCTAGTAAATGAAAAATAATAATAATAACATATTCGGTGTATGAGTCTGAAAAAGTAGAGTATATTCATATCTCTATTTTCAAAAGATCCTGGCTTAAGTAAAGTAAAACATATCAAATAACATATAGAATTAAAAAAAATAAAACAAGTATTACAAAAAGCATCAAATAACATACAATTAAAAAAATAACAACAACAAATAAAGTAATACAATAATTAAAAAATAATCAGTTTGTTGTGGAAATTCGAGCTATTTTCCACCAATAGCAAAACTAATAATGGCTAACAATGATAAATAAGAAGCAGAAAAGAAAATAAAGAGAATACCAAGATTTGACGAGGTTCGGCCAATTATGCCTAACTCCCCGGACACCACTACAAATATATTTCTCTGAGAAGATTACAAGAGAGAAAATAAACTAAGCCTCTAAAAGAGTTAGAAGACTTCAAGTTTGGTGTGATAAAACCAAACGGGGGAGGCTTCCTTTTATAGTCTAAGGTTGCCTCCCTATTTCTACTCATCTTCCGATGTGGGACTTTGAGCCAAAAAACAACAAATCTCCACCTTGGCAAAAAGTCCCAAAAGTTACAAAATCTTCTCTCACAACTATCTCTAGTAGTGTCTTCAAATGCACCTATGGTGCTACCCATGTGCAATCTTCACAATATTGATCAAATTCATACAATGTTGAAATTTGATCGATGTCACTATCTTGGTCATCACATCTGCAGGATTTTCAGCTGTCTGGATCTTCTGAAGTAGTATTTCACCTTCTTCCAGAATCTCCCTTACAAAGTGATATCGAACATCTATATGCTTCGTTCGTGCGTGATAGACTTGGTTCTTTGCTAAACAAATAGCACTCTAACTGTCACAATGCACCTTGACGTGCTTTTGACCAACTCCCAAATCCTTCAGCAACCCTTGAAGCCAAATAGCCTCCTTAACAGCTTCGGTAACAGCCATATACTCTGCCTCTGTAGTAGATAAAGCAACTGTTGACTGCAAAGTAGACTTCCAACTAACCGGTGCCTTTGTAAGTGTAAACACATAACCGGTAGTTGATCTTCGTTTGTCCAAATCACCGGCATAGTCGGAATCACAATATCCAACTACATATTGACCAATCTTTTTATCGTCAAATACCAAGATTTGACGAGGTTCGGCCAATTATGTCTAACTCCCCGGACACCACTACAAATATATTTCTCTGAGAAGATTACAAGAGAAAAAATAAACTAAGTCTCTAAAAGAGTTAGAAAACTTCAAGTTTGGTGTGATAAAACCAAAAGGGGGAGGCTTCCTTTTATAGTCTAAGGTTGCCTCCCTATTTCTACTCATCTTCCGATGTGGGACTTTGAGCCAAAAAACAACACAGTTCAATATAAATTGCAAGATAGAAAACTATGCAAAACTATTAACACTACTGATATAAAAAAGAAATTAGTAGATAAAGAACATAATCATAAAAAGGAAAACCTTAGTACTCTGAATTCATGCACTTAATTTGAATAGTGTTTATTTTAAAATCTATATGTTAGTTTGATTTTTCACCGTGAAAAAAATATATCAGTCATGTTCTTTTTTTTTTTGGGGGTGGGGGTGGGGGGTGGGGGTCATGTCTAATTGTTTCACCGACTTATATCTGTTGTTCCTCACCAGAACTGATCTTCACCGACCCTGACAATTTAGGGAACACATTATTTTGAGGAAGTGATGGATACACACCCCCTCTTTTTAACCAAAACCATCAATTTTTTTCCTTTTTTGTGTTTATAATTCCTATTTTCAATACTATACAGGAGACTATTTTTTTACACAAGAAAGTGGTAGGACAACATGGAAATAGTGGTGTTCCAGTGATGAACATCAAAAATATTATTCAAAATACAGACCACAGAAAGAGAAATAATGGTGAAGGAAGAGGAAGAATGTTGTTCTTCATATAGCTTCTTCACACTACATAATACATTGACATGAAAGAACTCTGGAAAGAGGAAACTGACTTTTAATTTTTGAAAGGTTTATCTCGCATTTCTTTTTTAATCAAAGAAAGAAGAGCCTTCAATTTGGACACCTTCCCACTTTTTTAGTATGAATTCTTTTTCAAGCTTATTACGTACTTAACCTGAATCACGTCTTTAGATATAAATAATGTTTTTAATTTAGGCACGCTTTTTTAAAAAAATTATTAATTTATAAATAAAAAATAAAAATATTTTTATTAACTTATTCTTAATAAATATTTTTAAAAAAAATATAACTTTTTAATTATTTTTTTATATAAAAACTATTTTATTTAAATTAAAATAAAATTAAAAATACATTATTAATATCTTCTTATATAATATAAAACATCACTTATTTTAAAATAAAAATACTTCAACATCCCTTATTTTAAAATATAGAATATCAAATTTAACTTTGCAAATCATCTTCCTTTTTTTTTCCTAACTTTGCGAAGGCTGACGGGCCCACATTTGATAAGCATTAAATATTAAATTTATGATTTCAAACTTGCAATAAATTTAATGGTAAAATAAAATTTTAAATTCTTGCGTGTACGTCCCTACCTATAACACTTCCATCACGTGTATTTGTGAAAATTGTGGCTGGTGACCCTCAAACTAACAAAACCTCACTTCTGTCTTTAATCAATATCTCCCACCACCATATCAATGTGATCCAACAATTAACTCTACGCTTTTCTTGATGACAAATTATGATAACTGACCAGATATTATGACTCGTTTGTTTTCACAAATTTGAAAAATTTTATAATTATATAAATATTATAAAATATTTTATTTAAAATTTTAAATTATAAAAGTCTTTATTTCGTTTTGTCTATTCAACCTACGTCATATAAATTAGAAATTAAAATATGTGATATCTTTCACATAGAAAATCAACATCAAAATGAAATCTTTGTAACTTTCTCCCAAAACTATTGCCAACCATTGAAAATGAAAGCACAATTCTTTGTTGTTGATAGACTTTGCACCATTAGGCCCTCCCATTAAATAACTTGTACTACTAATTAAATAAAGGTCATGCCTTCCTATTTAAACCATCAGGCACGCAGTTTAGATCATAGCTAACCAAAAACACTCCTCACTCCTCCACCATCTCTAAACTCTCACCTTCCCACACACACGCGCGCGTTTAATTTTAAGATTAAAACGTGTTGAAAGATCAATTCAAAGTTGTTGCTTGTTGGGAAATCTTTTTTCTAATTAATTACTTAATTATCCAAATATTTTTATGGTACGTAAATGGAGTTGAAAAATAAGTATATGAAGCAAAGAAAAGGAGCAAAGCGAAACAAGTCATGTGAAGAGAAAAGTGATGAGCAAGAAAGCAGCAGTTCATCATCAGCATTGTGGGTTGTGACAGCTTATTCCTACATTTTGAGAAAGGCTAAAGCATTTTATAAGTGGGTTTGCAGCAATGGAAAAAAGGAGGAGGAATATTTGTGGATAGAGAATGAGGTAATGCTGACTGATCCTTACTTCTCTGTCCCTGTCCTACCTCCGACCACTCTACATTGAGCGATCGATCAACTCAACTCTCTAATTTAACATGTTGTCCTTATTTCTTGTTACTCATGTGACCTAAATAATAGTGTAAGAATTATTTTAAATTGTTTATATATGTTAAAGTACTGTTTATCTTTGTTGTTCAAAGTATATGTAACTTGTCTAGATTCTTCTCGAAATTTGGAGAATAGTTTAGAATTGACACGTGATGGATCTTATAGATTGATTTGGACATTTTGTCATTCCGTGATAATTAAAATTGAAAGATGTGTATTGCAGTAATACAATTAAATTATAATATTGTTTGTTTTGATATTTTTTAATTACTATAGCAAATATTATTATAAAAAATATTCATATAATAGTTGGACAAAAAAGGTCTGACTGTATTCGGTTAAAAAGACGTAACTATATACAAAAGTGGGACTACTGTTGAAAGCACTACCTTTGTTTTGGAAAGTTTGGATAGATTCATCATTCCGTGACAACTAAAATTGAAAGAGATGTATCACATCAAATAGTAATACAATCAAATTTCTCTGTCACATCAAATAGTAATACAAACAAATTACTGTTGAAAGCACTACCTTTGTTGGTAGTGCTTGCAGTATCGTGTTTCTTTTGAGAATAAATTTAATTTGGAGTTTGCTCTAATCGGCGTATTTTGCTAGTATTTTCATTTTGTTTTGATATAATTATATCAATTTTTGAGTATTAATTTGATTTGGGGTTTGCTCTAATTTAACTTATTTTACTAATATTTCTATTTAGTTTGATCACAGTTATATTAAATATTCAGTATTTGAAAATAAGTTTGATTTGGAGTTTGCTATGATTGGCTTATTTTGCTAGTTTTACTATTAGCTGATTAAGGAAAAAAATTAGACAAGCTGAGGGAGGCCTCTGTATGCTCTCCTTTATTAAATTTCTGTTTGTCTTTGCTATTATTTATATCCAAGATTCAGCTTTTGATAGCTAATTAGACCTCAAATTTAATCAAAAATATAACAAGAGAATATTTGAACCCAAAAGTATTTGTTCCTTTTCCGATTATAATTTCAGTTCATAGTTTATCCTCCTTACCTTTTTTCCCTTTTTCTCTTTGGGTGAACTATCGGAGACCTCACTACTGATTTAGTTGTTTTAATTTCTGCAATAATACTTTATTATTCAGAGAAGAAGCCTTACAATGTACTAATCAAACGTACTTGCTTCTCATTATAAATGAAACCAAATGTTCATTCTCCAAGCACTAACGAAGAGTATTCCCAGCCTTAGCACATTGAAAATAAATTACAAAATAATTGCAGGTTCAAATAACTCTGTAACCACCTCAAATCTTGATTGGAAGAAAAAGGGACCAGACAATCCATAAAACAATAAGGATGGATAGATATAAAAAGAATCAGTCAATGATGATGGTAACAACAAAACTATTGTACTATTTCAAATTCAGCACCAATTGGGAGATGATCGCTGGGATGATGGTAATTTGGTAGACCACCTTGTACATCTGGTGCTTCGGGCTCCGGAAGTTCGAGGTAGCTGACTGGTTTGATATCCCCAGAAGGAGAAAATAGTATGTAATCTAGAGTTCCAGTAAATCCAGGAGTGCAGTTTGTAAAGTGTGGTTCTCCTCTAGTACTTGCATATACACTGCATAATGGAATGGGCACATCATCTGAGCTCTCTGGCAAAGTTCCCACTACTGAGGAACCTGAAATAAGGTACTGATATACCTGAAACAGCAAGAACCAAAACTAACTTACTAAACACACCAATGAAATGTACAGAATAAAGTGACACAACCAAAAAAAAACACCAAATTCAAGCAAAAAGGTTTAAAGTGGTTAGGAAAAATGATTTAAATGTCAGTCATACCTAAACTATTGGAAACTAAGAGAAGGGCAAAGGTGATTTTTCAGGAAAAGCAATGCTTCTAAAATCACATTTGAAATAAAAATATGATAGTTCAAAAACTTAGAAATGTGAGAAATAAGACAAAAAAGAGAAAATTGAGATAAACTCGGCATGATCATTTCTTTGAGCTATTGTGTCTTTAAATAATGAAGCATACATGTTCTAAAATAGGGGAGAAGAATTAAAAAAGATTACATAATTATGGGAAAGAATTGATCTAATTGATTTTTACTCATCCTAATTGACATTTACACTATCCCTAATACACTTCCTCAGGTTGTTGTATACAACTGGTATGTACCAAGCTTAACATATATAACATGTTCTGGAACCAGCAAACGACTCGGTGAATATATCCAATATGATCATTTGAATTCACAAACTTTGTGACTGTCTCTTAACAGTATCTTTTTCCTAACAAAATGACAATCAATTTTTACGTATTTGGACACCTCCTGAAAGAACTGGATTTAATACAATGGAGTGCAGCCTTGTTATCTCACACAAGTCCCATTAGACCAATCTTTTCAAATTTCAATTATTTCAATAGTTGCTTGATCCATATAAGTTCACAGGTTTCCATTGCCATAGCTCAATCTTCTGCTTTAGCACTCAATCTTGCAACTACATTTTGCTTCTACCTTTTCCAAGATACCAAGTTTCCTCCGACCAGAATGAAGTACAAGGAAGAAGATTGTCATAATGACCCTCCTAAATTGCATCTATATACCCAACCATTTTGTTCATTTTCTCGGTCCTCATAAAGTAGTCCTTTCTATGGAGTAGATTTATATTGAAGAAAACGAATCATTGCATTCTAATGACAATCTCATGGAGAATTTAGGAACTGACTGACGACAATTCACCGGAAAAAAAAAAGTCAAAGAGTTATAACGAGGTAATTTATCTTGCGAACCAACTTTCTATATCTTTCAGGGTCACAAGGAGGGGCTCTCTCCGCAACTTGCTAGATGCTTTTACCAAATTTGATCGGGCAAGGTCAGAATTTCGTTGATATTGCATCCAGTAAATGCTGAAAATTACACTGTGGGTGAAAAATGAGTTAGCTCTTTAACAATGAGCCCTCCCATATGCATTCTAAGGAGCTAACAAAGTCAAAAAATTCATTGACACTATTTCCAATGTGAAGTTTATTCCAGTAAAGGAGGTTCACAAATGCATTTAATTTTCAACTGATGTAAAGAAGTTGAAACTCCTTAAAAGCATCTAACATTCCTCTCTTTCCAAATACTCCAAAATGAAGGTTGGTACGATCTTCTAAAGTTTCTGAGTGGACATCTTTGTCTTTTATTGTCCCCGGCTCATGTAAGCATCTCTAACATTGTAGGGCAGAGTACTCCAAAAGGCTGTTAAACATGTACAGTATGTCCCATGAAATGTGACAATGTAAAAGAAGGTGACTGACATCCTATGAATGTGGTCGACACATGAAGCATTGGCTGCTTAAGTAGAATCCTCTTATTATTAGGTTATCATGTGTTAAGCACTAACACCAAACTGAAACAAGAAACTTTGGTTGGAACCTTCACTTTCCAAATTAACTTCCATGGACATTTTTCTATTACAGTCAAACTTCTCTATAGTGGCAGTGTTTGTCTGAAAAATTCATGGCTGCTATAGTAAGGTACTGTTATATATGTATAATGGCATTTGACGTTTAGATCTCATTTAGCTATTATAAACAAAAGTTTGCAAAAATATTTTCTGTACTTTTTATGTTATAAATGAAAATAAAATACTTGTTAAATTTAAAAAATCAATTATTTTTCATATTTCATTAATTAAAAATTGAAAATATCAATACATTACTAATAAATCCATAGCTAGTTTGTACCATACTGACAAGAATTAAAATAAAGGAACATATGCATTTAAACTTCATGGAAAAGTTAAAAATTTCAAGTTTGACGTACGAATTCCATAATTGTAGGTTGTTTCGTAAATTTCAATCTCTTAGTGATAATATAACGCTTGAATTGACGAAGATTTTTGTCCAAACTTTCAGCAAAAAGGTATCCAATAGCTTTCTCTTGAAAACAGGTGGATACTATTTTAATATAATGTTTTCCTTTTTACATATTTGTACTTGAAATTTACTATGTGCATGACATTAATGATATTATCATTAATATTTTAATATTTATCTACACATAATATATTTCTTACAGAATATTATTGCACAATATTTGAGAATGGCTGTTATAGAGGAGTAATTTTACAAAGAGTGTACCGCTATAATGAACGTCACTACTGTTATAGAGAAGTAAAATACAACATGAAAAATCGGTTCTGAAGAAAATCAAGTTGTTATAGTGAAACGTTGTTATAGCGAATGACTATTATAGAGAGGTTTGACTGTATATTGTTGTTACTGGAGAGATTGAGGTAACATGATTTAACAGAAAAAAGTCCATTCCCACTATAATTCCGTACCGGCCTGTCTTTTTTATGCTCCTTCAATCTTTGCATAAAGTCTCACCATGACAATACTATCTTGATTGTGCAACCTCCATATCTACGACTTACCTCAACTGACCAAGTTCCTTGGTTTAAAAATGATGAAAAAAGATGATGCTTCTACTAAGTAATTCCCTTTTCATCATTACTTTTGATAGCTATATCATCGACATAAACCACCAAATACAGCAAAAACTTACAGCAGAGTGGCGGTAAGGCACATAATAATCAACTTCACTACCAGTCATGCCAAGATCCTGAATAGCTATGTTGAATTTACCAAACCATATTTGAGGGAACTGCTTAAGAACATAAAGTACTCAATGTAACAGACATACCAATTACTTTATTTTGTAAATCTCCTGGAAGTAACACACCTTGATATCCAACTGGTAAAGAGGCTAATGATGAACAACAACCATGGATACGAAAATACAAATGGAAGCATCTTAGCCACGGGAGAGAATATATCTCCATAGCAAACTCAAAAATATGTCTATAACTTTGGGAACTACGTGCCTTAAGCCAATCAATCTTGACCATTAGGACCAAGCTCAATTGTATATACCCATCGACAGCCGAAATGGCTTTACCAATAGATGGGAACTTAGGAACAAGATCCAAGTACCACTAGAGAATACAACAGATATCTTCTCTATCATATCCATATCATGTAGCCAGCTGGGACAAGAAATTGTTTCATTTATAAACTTAGGAAGAGAAGCATATGACGAGGATGACAAGACAGAATATTGCGATAATAACAACGATAGTAATACATCAAGGTATAAGTAGAATTAAGATTACAAGTAGAAAAAATCCCTTTGAATAACCATTAGAGTACATTGTGAAGGAGACGCCCGCAGTAGTGAGAATGACTTGGTTGTGGGCTTGAATCATCTGGATCTGATACAAGGCACGACGGCTATGATTAGCCAAGTGGTGGAAATGTAAGAGAGGATGTAGGCAATGATAGTCTCCAAAGAATGGAACCAATGAAACCCTAAGTTGCTCGGACTCTTCACTTTCGGTGCCGCACCCGTGTCCACACGACATGGGTATGGGTATGGGTGTGGGATCCGTACCTGATCTGGTCAATAGATTCTGGATACTTTGACCAAAATCGATCGAGAAATTCTGGACAGATTCAATGATTTTGATAATCAAAACAAAAGCTAATGTTATAGAAATTTCTATGTCACTCCTTTTTCTTTTATCTCCTTCCCAGATTCTTCTCTTGCTTAATATTTTCTCCTCAAGTGTTCCACATAATATCTCATAATCTAGATTTTATAACTCTATTTTCAGATATTTGAATTATTTTTAGCCAAATCTCCGCATCCGTATCCATACTTGGATCTGTATCCCCGAATCTTAAAATTTAGACCATGAAGGATCCGACATCTAGATCCGCACCCGTATCGGACACCCGCACCTGAGTCCAAGCAACTTAGATGAAACCTCAAAAATGCTTAGGTGTTCAAAAGTAGAAAGCGTTGAGCTTAAAGTACCGATATAGGTCAGGTGAACACTAGTACCTCTTCTGAACCCGCACGTAAACAAGAAATAATAATTAAGACCATAGTCTAATCTGTCTTTCCCAGGGGTTAAATTATGGGCCAAACATGAGCTCCAAGATGCGAGTAGGAAGAGAATACAAAGGCATGTTAGAAAATAAAGTTGAGTGTGATACTTGATTCTGGATAGCATAAAAGACATGGGATTAATCAGATAGCAACACGAGATAGCAAGATGTGACAACTGTATCCCCCCAAGACGCAACTGAACATGTGATAATATAAAAAGGGTGCTAATGATCTCGATTATATGTCTATTATTTTTCTAAATATCTCACCTTGTTGTGCAATGTAAGGCCAATATGTCTAATGAATAACCTCATCAAAAAAAAAGATCAAAATCTTGTTTATGAATAACTTTATCAAAAAAAGATGTTTGATGAATAACTCCATAAGAAGTCATAAAGTGTTGAAATTGCGAGAACAGATTTCAAGTGCATTATCACTACGAAAAATGCGAATCAAAACACCAATTGGTTTCATCTTTGGCATGAAAAACTTTTCGAATATGGAAACAATTCACAACAACATTTCATCAAGAAAATAGACGTACACCTTGAATAATCGTCAAAGAAATTAACAAAATACCGAAACCCAGAAACTGAACCTACTCTAGTAAGACCTCAAAGATCAGAGTAAACCAAAAATGATACTCAGCTCTACTACTAAGACAACAAAAAAAAACAGATCAGCTGTGTACCCCAAGTGGACATAATAATCGACTAGTAGTCTAATATATACAAGTAAGACAAACTGGGTACCATCTTCTAAAGTTTGGGTAAGTTAGGAATTTTCAATTGTCTATGAATTAGTATGAAGAGCAAGAAGCTAGAAAAATTGCAATATGGATTCTCACATTGGTTAAGAGTGGTTGTTGTCCCCTTATACGGTCTAGGAATCCTCATTTCATGAGCTAGTTTCTGGAGTAGATTTTGGCCCAAGATCTGTTTTTCTTAACATGGTATAAAAGGCGATCAATATCTCCTATTCGTTTCTTAATGTTTGGCTCCTATGATATATTATCTACACTCCAATATGTCCATGTTGGGCATAAGAAGGGTGTGTTAGAGTGTCCCAAATTGGTTGTTGTCTCCATATTTGGCTTTAGTAATACTCACTTCATGAGTTAGCTTTTGAGGTTGAGTTAAACTCAAAGTGCATTTTTCTTAATAGGAAAAATGATTCCTACTAGAAAGATGAGCAAATCAATTAAAACAAATGCAGCTTAGATACAGTAAGTCGATGCTGTTCAATAGAGCTTGGCCCCTAGCAATGCAAAAGGACCAAATGTTTCAAAAGGAAAATGAGAGGCTAGCTGACCTGATCCCCAGGAAGGGAGTTGAAATCACCAGCAACAATCACAGAAGGCAAGCAATCAAATTTGTCCGATACTAGTAACTTGAATTGACCTAAGCGTGAAAGCAAGTATCTAGCTTGCGCAAGTTTGACATCAGCCAATTCTGGATCCCTGTAGTAGTATCATTCGTATATGTCAACAGTGTTAAATATACAGTTTCCACACATCCAAGTAAACATGCTGCAATACCAAAAGAATGGATAATGGGCCTACCAATAAATGTGAGTATTGGCGACAATGATAAGATGACAAGGATCCTTCAGCCTGAAGGCAGCCATAATACCCACACAATCACGTTTTAATCTAACACAAGGATCATTTAGGTCTCCACGATCTGCTCGACTGTTTTTCAAACTGACATCTGAAATTGGAATGAGAAAGATCACAGTTACCAAGGTGATAGGATTATGAAGCTTAAAATACCCATTACCGCCAAATTTGTGCATTGAGATTGGGGAGCAAAGATGAATCCATAACCCATCACATCACAACACTTTATTCACCACCCGAAAATGAGATGTGTAAAAAATCTCCCCCTTTTAAGTTTCAAATTCCACGTCATTTAGTTGTGAAAGAGCTGATTCTTTTTTACCATCAAGTTACCTTCAGTGCCTATTCAAAAATGCACTAATGCGTTAGATCCAATATTGGTGGTTCTTCATGCTGCTGATAGTTCAAGAAATATGCTGCGGCAACTCAGAAGATCACCAAGCTATGCAATGCAACAGATTTTGGCCATTCCCAGAAACCAAATTACACTATTGGTGCTGGTTCCAGCCATGGATGTTTCTTTTAACATGGGAATTTTTACTCGCAAAACCCTTAAGTCAAACTTAAATATGATTCTTCCCTCACATATTGGTTGTTGCTACCAACACATACCTTAACATGTGATCCAGCACAAGAGGGATTAACTATTTCAACTGCAAATGTCAATCCAGGTTTCTGATACTATATGAAAGCCTTCCCCGTATTACTCTGATAACAAGTTAACGATACAGTAGTGCTTGCTATGTAAGTTTTTATTTAGTTGATACATATTGACTTGCTACATTAAATTAGAGGCTGACAATGACAGATCAACCTCCAAGCTCTAACAGTATTCAGCTTTTCAAGAGTACCAGTTCCATAAATTGAAAACTTTAATTATAATTGTACAAGAATCTTTGGATCTTATCACGACATGGCGATTCAAATACGTTCACTCTCTTTTATCATGATTATAAAACCTTAGGCATGAAATCTGCACATACATCAACTGTTTGAAGGAAATTCATTACAACTGCAGTACTAAACCAACTCACATTCACCCCAAAAGAAAAGGACAAAACAGGATGGGAAGAAGACGAATCACTTAAATTTGCAATTTCATTAGAATTAAGTTGGAGGTTGGACAGAGTTTTTTTAGCAGTTTCCTGTATAAAGACATGTTTCCCTGACTCTATATGTGACACTTTTAAACCAGATCTCCAATTGTGTAAAGACAAACTCAAGGTGGGCAAAAGCAAAAGCATACCACCTTTTGATGCTAATTTTTTATTTCCACCAGCAGGTGAATTCTCCTCTTTATCCTCAGAAGCAGCATCGCCTTGAATTGAGGGTACAAGATCATTGTAATCTATCTTTTCTTCAATGACCAACTCTGCACTATTAGAATAGCATAAAATTCAGATAAAATGTGTTTTGTAGAAATATTTTTTTCTGCATGAAGAAGTTATAGAAACATATCATCCAAACCATAAGAACTTCTGATATAGAACTGAACTCCCTCAGTCATAAACTGATGCGACGATGTAACTTTAGTATGATAAAAGTAACATAAGTTATTGAAGTGGTGGGATTAAGAGGAAATGATGTGAAATAAAATGTAGTTATGTGCAGTATTTTTCATCTCTTGGATCCCTTGAAGTTGCCAGGATATAACACCAAAGCTTTATTTAAGTTAACTTATAACTAATCATCTTATTTTTTAGCTAGAAAGCAGTGCATGATCATGTAATAGTACTTCCAGACATAATGCATCTATAAGATGACCAGCAAGCCTCCTCAAATAATACAAATAATTTCATCGCTTAGCTTAGCTTAGCATTTCTTTTAATTATATAGAGGTTAAGGAAAAAGAGAGGATAGATGGTCACCAATCCTGCTTATAAAAGATCCCGCATCCATCACGCTTCTGCCCACTTCTTTGGACGTAGATACTTGAATAGCCAACACTCTCTATATTTCTTTTATAGAAGCTATCATATTCATCCAATTCCTGGCACATAAAACAATTTTGATTAATATATAACCTAGAAGAAATTAGAAGTTTGTATCCTTTTTTTTGGTTGGCCGGTATCCAGTTTAGGGCCCGACTACTATGGATTCACGTCAGGAAGTCCCACTTTGTGGGGGTAAAGCGCATCCTACCAAAGGCAACCTCAATGCCACTGGTCGAACCCGAGACCTCTAGTTAAGGATGCCACTCCACCACAAGCTTTTGTGGTAGAAGTTATTATTAGATGGTAAATGGATGAATGGATGTTGCTCAATCTTAAATTATCAAAGAATCCAAACCTGTAAGCAAAGAAAATCGGCCCCGAGGTTCTTGAGAACTGTCAGGATTGCCTGTGAACGGGCTTTCCACCTAACACAACACTTAACAAATGTTGATTCTGAAATTGCGAGTAAAAGAAAGAAGTTTAAAACTTTGTCTCGGCCAAAGCTTATTCAACATGGCTTCAAGTCGCAATGCTTTTAAAATAAACTTTACATTAGATACTCTTCAAATACTCGAAGAGAAAACAAGTAGAATCTTTCAATTAACACTAGCTTAGAGGATTACTGAAATCCAATACAAGTCATATGCTCTCGACTACAAGTCTCGAAGCGTTTCTCGGATAATCTTGAAGGCAAGGAACATAATAGTAATGCAATGCAACATGAAACAACCATATTGGAGTTTCAGCTATATTCCATAAAGGAAGGCACTATAAACAAGTCAATTTCAGTCCACTCAAACATGTCATCAATCACATTGGATTTCCAAGGGAGAAGAGAAACAATATCCAACAGACTGTATATAGGAAATGCAAAAACGAAAACTTGTATATAGATGACGTACTTGAGACAAGGCCCTGGGGAGTGTGGAAACAGAGCACTCTTTACATATGCCTACAATTAAAAAATCTCAGAACCATGAAACATAGGCAAACAGAATCCATACAACCCAATGAGTAAATGACTTGAATCTGTAAGAAGAAAAACTAAAACTGACTAGCATTTCAGAATACAAGTATCAAGGTATGAGATAATATCACTTGTATTACGCACTATAGTCCGAAAAGACAAATCAAAGGACATACCAAGCATGTTGGTACACTTGATTAATTAACAGCAAATGTGTGCATCGATAAAGGTTTTCCCATCCAGATAGGTATGCTCTACTTAACTCAATGGTTCAACCACAGCGAGCAGAGGAAGGCCTCAAATTCTTTTTGTTAGGATCAGATCTCTCTCTACTGACTTTCATTTGTTTGTTTGTCCAAGATGTGATATGTTCACAAAGTTCACAAGAGTACTTTGGTTGATGAATAAATACTTTGTTTATTTGGTTTTCAAAGTCAAGATAAATAATTTACAGTGTATTACCCACATAAGGATGCTCATAGTTTAACAAAGCAGCAATTAACTTCCATTACTGAAGTATTACTTGCATGCACTTTATAAATACAATAAAATAACTGAATTTCTTCAAGATATTTGAACATGTAATTCTGATTACCTGAGCCAAAATGTTATATGATACAAAACTGAACTTAAAACCTGCAAGAGAAGACAAAAAGTACAACACTAACTCCATATGTATAACAAAAGCATACAAAAACGAACAAGAAAGCTGAAATAATTTACATACCATCTGATTTACTTACTGAAGTAATTTCACTCTTTTTGGCAGGAACAAATTTTGGAGACAATGGTGCAGGTGTTGTGCTCATTTTGGTGAAACAAATTGTTCTGCAGATATTGTAAACCAAGAAAAGAAGAAGAAATTGAAGTCTTTAATTAAACTTAAAAGGAGATAATTGTTAACAGAACTGCAAGAGTCGACTGGAACTCAAGAATTCAGAGGCTAAAAAAAGGAACTCAACAGAGGAACTCGAGTAGATTAGCTAAGCAGATGGGGGAAAGAAATGTAAAAGAAAAGGAATTGCAAGTATGCAGAATGTAGCTTGTATTGAATGAATCTCAAAGAGAATTTGTACAATCTTATGTAGTGAACTGAAATCAGAGATCTAACTGCTTCTAACAAACTTTCCCGCCCTTACTAATTTCAACAACACCTAACTAAAATAACCACTAATAAGCTGGCGTGGCTCCTCTAATCTGCACCTTCATTTCATGTATCAGTACTTCCCCTGCAAAGGATCCTTGACCAAAAGGATCAAAGGATGGAAATCTGGTATGGAGCGCAGAAACATACACCCAAGTAGCAGCATCTGCTGAAAGACCATGCTATTTTACTAACAGCTGGGCAACAACCTTGTTATCTTTCTTCACCATCCTCCTTTGTAGAATACGCTCCAGATCAGGGAAATGAGGACTAACAACATCAAGAACAGGAGGATAAGCAATTTGTGCTGGCACTTCATAGCATTTCTTCAAAAGAGACACATAGACAGTAGGATGGATCTTGACAGAAATGGGAAACAATAGAGTGTAAGCCACAGGGCCTACCTTCTTCAAGATCTGGAAAGGACCATAATACTTGGCAGCCAATTTGTGAAAAGGCTGAGCTGATATACTGACTTTCTTGTAAGGCTGGACTTTGAAATAAACCCATTCTCCAACTGCAAAATGTCTGTCACTCCTATGGCTGCTGACCTGCTGCTTCATTTTGAGCTGGGCCCTTATCAAATGTGTTTAAGGAGCTGAAGTTTCAACTCTCTATTGAGAAGAGTATGGTCTACTTCAATGGAGGATGATTCACCAGGGATATAGGGCAAGTGCAAGGGAGGAGGTCAACCATAAAGGGCCCCATAAGGAGTCAGGTTAATAGCACAATAGAGACTAGTATTATACCAATACTCAGCCAGCAGCATCATCAGAACAACAACATCTCTATCACCAGTGATAGTCTCTTAATTCAGAGGCCCCTGTTTTCTTTGGAATAAGTGCCACATAAGTAGCATTATGATTCTTTTCAAACACCTGCTGAGCATGGAAATGCCTGATGGCATTTATAATATCCTCCTTGAGCATTTCTCAAAAATTCTGATAGAAGCTCATAGGAAAACCATCAGGGCCTAGAGCCTTATCACTGGCACACAGCTTGATGCAATACAGAACTTCGGTTTCCTGAAATTGTCTTTGTAACCATTCTTTTTCCTCCATAGTGATGCATTCCACCCCTTGAAGTTTAAAATCAGGCCTCCACTGCTTAGTTTCTTTATTAAGTTTCTGATTGAAATTGGTGCAAGCCTTTTTGATGTCCTCTGAATCTGAAATAGAGTCTCATCCACTACTAGATTATCAATAGAACTAAATCTCTTGTGAGTTATGGCCATTCTGTGAGAAAACTGTCTTCTTATCCCCTTCTTGAGACGTTACATTTGGATCTTTGCCTCCAAGCTATTTCCTCATTACTGCACACATCCTCAAACTCCATAGACAAATGAACTTTTTGAAGCAACTCATGCTCAGATAGAAGTCTCTGCTCCTGGATCTCTTCAAGATTGGCTAGCTGCTGTATAATTTCCTCTTTTTTTCTGTTTTCAGTTATTCCTATTCTCCAGCCCCCATTCCTTCAGTTTTTCTTTCACTAACCTCAACTTTGTAGCCAAAATATAAGAACCAATACCAGATACACAGAAGAAATTCCACCATTCTTTGACTTTATCTCAAAATCCTTCCCCTTCCATCCACCATAATTCAAATTTGAAATAAGAATTCTTCAAATATAAATTTCCATAAGAGAGTAAACTAGGGTTGTGATCGGAGCTAGTCTAGGCAGTAGGCTTTGTCTGATCTGTGAAAAGAGCTCCTCCCATTGATGAGAGTATAGAAACCTATCTTGGAAGCTGACATATGATTAACCCCCACCCCCCCCCCCACCCCCTTCTCCAAGAGAACAATCCTCCAAATAAAGGAGGAACAAAAAGTTCCATGTCATTTATCCAGTAAGTAAATTCAGTCATGGCTCCTGTGATTTTGTGGCGGCTCTGATCTCTCATTTGGATGTCTTATGACATTGAAGTCACCACAAACCACCCATTGACCATTACATAAGCTCCTTGTCTCATCCAACCCCCTCCAAAGGTCTCTTCTGATATTTATATTACAAGATACATACTGCACTTAAATACCAAGTTATATTATGATAACAGTCTTCAAATTTACATGTTATTATTTGGTTTTCTGCCTCCACCAATTCTCCTTTCCAGAAACGTATATTCCACATCACCACTATCCTATCACTTCTTCCAATACCATTTAAGTGGATCTCCCCAACCATCTATTGTGCCCTAATTGTTTGATCTCCTTTGTCTCTACCCTGCCAGTTTGATTTCTACTGAGACACAGACATCCGCCCCCCATTGTTGAATTACACTCCTAACTAAACTCCTTTTATTTTCCCAGTTCACCCCCTCACAATCCATAAGAAAATTTTGATCTCATTGAGTAGTGTGAGGTGTTACCCTCCCCCTGTTTTGGGCTCCCCATCTTTAAACTTGACATGAAATTCCAGATTCCTAAGCTCTTAAGGAATTGTGATTTTGTTGCAATCTTTGTTTATCTCTTCACACTTCTATCACAATAATCCCCTTTTTTAATCAATTTTCAAGAAAAGTTCAAAAGCCACTTTGTCGCATCCCTCAAATGCAGCACCAAACATTTGGCTGAGCTTTAGTACATTTGAGTGCATCCTTAGTGTGGCTCTATCCTTGATAGCATTCTTTGTTAAAGAATCATTGATTTGAATAGGAATGGGATCATCGAGTAGTGCCATCTTCCCACTGGAGCTCTCACCTTGTCGGTTTTCTCCTTCTTCATTGTCTTTGAAATCGTTGTCAGTAGCTACCTCCCTTGGGCTGGCCAATCCGTACCCATCTGATCTTAGAGCCCTGTTGTCCTCGTAACAAATCTGGGCACTTAGTCGAGGAGTCTCCAATGCCGTCATGCATGTTTCCAGTTACTCCCATGGAATGCTCGAACTTGGAGAAAATTGAGAAATCTCCTTGTCTCCAAAAATTGAAGGCCGATTTAATATCGGATTTGAGATTTGAATATATTTACTCGTGGAGTATGAGTAAAGTGAAAATGCGTCAAGTTTTGATTTTTACCCGGGGGCCCGGGATTGACTTTTTAGTTGACTTTGAGCTTGAATTCTTTTAATAATGCAATATAGGTATCGACAGACTCGTTTAATTCCGTAGAATATTCTTTTGAATAGATTGGGAGTATTGGAGACGCTAAGGAAGGGAAAGTTTATTCAAGGAGGCTAGTGGTGCTTTGGACTGAGGTAAGTTAAGACTTTGACTTTAATGAGGGACTTTTTCCTAATTAAATACTAAATGTGATATACTATGTATATGGGATAACATATAGAAAAGGTGACAAGCACTTATGGGGGTAACAGGTGACTTGATGGATTATTTAGTTGTTATGCTTATTTTTACATGATTCTTGATTGCTACATGAATAAGAGGACGTACTTTGTTGTCTAAGTTAGTACCATTAGCATCATTTACATGTTAGAGATTCCATTTTGAATTTTCATATGTTTGTGGATTTCATGGCTTACATTGCTTTGATCATGCACTGAATATATGCATAATGCTTGCATGTGTGATTCATGTTTTATATCATGAGTTGGCTTGATGAGTTCGTGTGACCCAGGACTTGAGTGTTTGTGGTATAGCTAATGAGTTTGTGTGGTCCTTGACTTGGGTGTCAGTGGTTATTGGCCCCACCTGAGATTGAGATATTCGCTCATGAGTCTACAGGATTGAGTGTCAGCTGGTTATTTGTGTGGATATGAATCTGTCCCCCAAGGGTCACTACTCCTTGGAACGTTGGCAGTGTGCGCGTGGTCGTGCTGGGAGAACTGGTTGTAAGGCAAATGGGGAAGAGTCAGTATCATGTGCATTGGATTCATTGACTCTTATTTGTGCATAATATTTCATATGTTGTATGTGCGCATAAATTACTATGATAATCAGGTTGATTGACATCATACTATAATTCCTTATTATTTGTTGAGGTTATATTAACTACACAAGTTGAGATATTAGGTATTTTGGAACCAACCCTCACCACTACTTTGTCGGGGTCGGCCAATGATACTTATTGAGGTACGCATTATGTATGTACTCACGCTACACTTGCTACACTTTTTGTGCAGATACTGATCCTTGTGGTAGTGATGTTCGCAAGCGTATTTAGAGTTTTGTGTGTGGAGATTCAGGGTGAGCTTCTTGGCTTGTTTGCAGCACAATGGACTTCTTCTCATTTTGTTTCTACTTTTCTCTTTCTATTCAGATAGTGTACTTCAAATGTTGAGACCTATGTATTTATTTCATTTACTGACTCATATTGTCAGTTCTTGGGGAGTTTTCTTGTGTTTTCCGCACCATTGACTTATGTTATCTATGTTATGACTGTTTCAATTGCTTAAATTTCTATCTTTTAATAATGGAAATAGGTTCACATTTTGGAATTGGTTCACCTACCAGGTTGAGGTGTAAGTGCCTTGTGACTTAGGTGAAACGGAATCATGACAGTCCCAAAACCAACACCAGTACTTTCTTCTCATGGGTGTGAAATAACTAAAAGTACTAAAGGAAGAGATACTTTTTGCTTTCCTTTGATTATTCTTTTCATTTCCCTCCTTAGCAAATAAAATAAGCACTTTATCCCCACCAGCAGAAGCTACCTAAACCTTTTTGAGACCATAAGAAATTTATTGATATAGCCCAAACAAAATATCATCTTGAATTGTTAGACTACATAGTTTTTGTACTTTCTCCTCTATCTTCAGAGTAGATGTCATTTGACAAGTCAGTTAACATCGAAACTTTATTTCCTGTTTGAGAAACTGGGAATTGTTCAAAGCTTTCAGTGGATTTATATTCAACGATTTACCGAGGTGAAGCTTTTAGCCACAGATTCGATAAGTATATCAATTACTTTCTTTCTTTTTATCAGGAGAACCGAGGCAGAAATGCAATATCAAAGCAAAGAGGAAATCCTTAATTTTTCTTCTTTCCCAGCTCACGTTACTGTAGCAAATCATCAAACAGGTGACACCCAATAATGTATTCAATCATTTGGGCGATAGTTATCTTCAATTTCAATGGAACTTCATATGTAAGAGCAAGCAAGAAAGATGTATAAGTGCTTAAAGAGAGACATATATACATACCTGTGGGGTGGAGAAGCTAAAGAAAAGCGAGGAAGCAAGAAGAATGAGCTTTTCAACATTGGTTCTGTCTTGAAGCTTTAAGATTTTTAGGAGCCGTTAATGGTTTCTTATGTTCCGGCTTAGGTTTCAATGAAGCCCAAAAGCAGATCCATGCTTGATGCAGCGAATGATTCAGAGCCCAAATCCAGTTTTAGGTGCTTTGGGCTTTTGCGTTAAGAATGATTCATTTTGGGCTTTTGGGTTAAGAATTAGATTTGTTGTGTGTAAATTAACAAAGCCCAACATTGATTCAGGTTCTTTGGGCTTTCTCGTTAAGAATGATTCATTTTGGGCTTTTGGGTTAAGAATTAGATTTGTTGTATGTAAATTAACAAAGCCCAACATTGGTTCTGTCTTGAAGTTGGGTTTATGGCAAAGACTATCTTAAAGTTTGAATGAAGTTTAAATTCATACCAGATTTCCGAAGTTAGACTTCATTAATTTCAAATACTAAATTCTAAATTTGAACTTTAACTTTTCATTTTCCAAAAGGGTTAAATTTTACATAATTTTAAAAACTGAAAATATTTTAAATAAAAATACTATAAGCATAAATACAAACCTAATTATTATTCCCAAAGGAGTCTGTTGCACTATAAATCTTTGTTTCTTTAATTAGAAGTCATAAATTTGAACCCCACGTATAAATGCAGGAAGAATTTTACCCTCTTACTGTCTTACTCGCTTTTCAATATTATTTTAAATTACTTCCTCCGTTTCAAAATAAGTGATGTTTTTAACTTGAAAATACCCCTTAAGAAAACTACTCAATACTAAAAAGTAAAATATACTTTTACCAACTTACGGTAATAAATACTCTGAAAAAAATATAACTCTTTAGGGCCTGTTTGGAAAGTCATCTAGTAATTGAATTCGAGTGTAATTGCGTATAATTACATAGTTTGGCCTTTTTTTGCAGGTAATTACATGATCAACAGAAAATTGAGTGTAATTTGGAGGGAGTAATTACACTCTCCAATTCTCAAGGGGGCTGAGAATTGCAAGAAATTACATGGTGTAGTTACAAGGTTATTTTTTAATTTCTTTATTTTTATTTTATTTATTTATTTATTTATATTTATTTCTATCATTTTAATTTATTTTTTATTTTTATTATTTTAATTTTTTTTATTTTACATTATTCATCCTTTATTTCCTTTGTTCTCATTTTCCAGCCTTCACTTCTTGTCATTTCATTTAATTACTTGTATTTTTTTTTTTTGCTTCATTTAACATAAATACATAATTATTCTAGTTTTTGAATTAACATAAAATTTCATTATTGAATGATGTTATAGACTTGTTTTTCTTTTCTTTTGAATTATATCTACTTAAGTTATATTGGAACTTATTTTAAGTTATGTTGGAATTTGACATAAGAATTTTATTTTTTTTTAAATTTTGAATTTATGTTATATTTTTTGTTATAATTTATTTGTTTTAGTAGTGTTGACTTGTTATTTCACATTGTTTGTCATTCGATTTTTAGTTAGAACTGATAGATTATTTTTTGTCAAATATTTGAATAATTTTATGACATTATATTAATAATGTTAATATTTTTGTCAAACATGCATTTCATAATGTTCTTAAAAAATATGACTTTTACTTTTTATAATTAATTAAATTAAAATATTATTAATTTGAAAAAGGAGTATATATATATATATATATATATATATATATATATATTTGTCATATTAGTTTAAAATATATATTTATTAATTAATATATTTTTCAGAGATAATATGTATCTTAAATACCTAATTTAATATCATTTATGAAGATACATATTTGCCAAACATTATTTTTTGATAATTAACTTTTACTTTAAAATTTTAATCTAATTGTGTAATTACACTTGTGCAACTAAACAGTATGCTTGTACACTGTAATTATATCATGACAAATAAAAAGGTCATGATAATTAATATACTGTGTAATTACTAGGCTTTGTAATTATGACCTTGTAATTACACAAATTCCAACTACACAGTGATTTTTCAAATAGACCCTTAGTATTTTCTTGTTTATGTAAAACTCTCTCCATTTAAATAAGAGCAAAATTGGAAGAACATCATTAACGTTTTCTTGATTATGTAAAACACCACTTATTTTGAAACAAAATCAAAAGGCCAAAACACCACTTATTTTAAAACGGAAGGAGTAGTCGAATTAATGCATACACGTGCATGCTTAAATAAAACTATTAACTGGGACATTACTCCTTCCTTTCCATTTTAATTGCTAGGTATACTAAAAATAATTATTTCAAAATATTTGCTAGTTTCAAATTTTAAGAGATAATTGACCATGTTTTTTCTAATTCTACCTTTAGTACTTAAAATCATTCTAAAATGTGAAAATAATTATTATTGTATATAAAATTAATAGGGATTATATTAATTAAATTATTATTTTTATTAATTTTTTTAATAAATATATAAATATTATCTTAACAATTAAAATGAAAATAAGAAGTAGTTCTATCTCTGGGAGCTTATCAGAAAACTAATCAAATTAGTTGAATATATAAATGACTGACAATTAGTATTCTTATTCACTGAATGAGCACAACGGGAAGTCGCATCAAATGAATGGCAAGCGTTTTTACGCAAATTCACTAAATATAAATATTTATTTTTAGTATATTGAATAAATAAAAGTGAACGAGAATAATAATAAAAAAATTATCTTACTTAAAATTTGGAAATATTATTTTAATTTATAAAATTACAATTATGTATAAATTGATTACTGAAAAAGAGTATTATAACTTTTTCATTATTATTTTTTCTCTGTCTTAATTTATGTGATGTACTTTTAAGTTTAGTTTGTTCCAAAAATACATATTTTTTAGTTTAAAAATTAATTAAATTTTAGACATTTCATTTTATCCTTAATAAGATAATACTAATGTATAGACAAATATTTATATATATTTTTTTAGGACATAAATTTCAAAAATCTTTCTTTCTTTCTTTCTTAAATTTTGTGTTCATTATTCAAAGTAAATCACATAAATTTGAAAGAACTATATTGTATCTGTAGCGTTTTTTCATATATACCTCAACCCAAAAAAAATTTAAAAAAAATTAATAAATAAAATAAATAATGAATAAAATTGAATAAAGATCTTATCGATCGAGAAATATAAATCTTATCTACTACTATTATTTGATATTTGATAATATTGCCAACATGTCGACCGAAATATTTTAACTTATGTAATAAAAAAAAAATTAAAGTAATCAAATAAAAGTTAACTTGAAAGTGAAAGCGTGATTATAGTTTCATTACGCACATCAAGCAAACAATTTGATCGAGTGTATGAAGTTGCGTAACCTATGCAATTGATAGAGAAATCAATCTGATCACCATGAGATTAATGGGACAATGACATTATTGGTTCTAGCTAACTGGGAATATTTTTTATCTTTTTCCAATCAAGAAATTAATAATGGGGTTGTGACCAGTTAACTACTTATGGTCCACTTATCTAGGGCTGCTGCTTTCTTGATCCAATTTTCTATGACTCAGCTCGATTAACACTGTCGTAAAATCATTATTTTAGCTTATCTTTTGGTAGTAACGTGGAAGAAATTGTAACCAAAGTATTTAGCAAGTTACACTTTATTTTGTTGAGCTCGACATCGGTTGATTTAGGGTATTTGGTCTCGTTAGCAATTTTTGACTTTCGTCTCCTTTCTTATTTTTTCTCTCTGTGTTGTAGAAAATTAAAGGCTCATTGCTATTTGTAAATTGTAATTGGAATAAAATAAGTAACATTTCATTGAGCTTATATTGTCTAGCTTTAATAGATTGGATTGGTACATTGAATTAGTTAAAGTTTATGTTGAATGTAATCTTGAAAATTATTGGGATTGGTACTAGAAGGTTGTATGTTAAATTTGAGGTCATTTGAAATTGATTTAGAAAAATAAACGTGTTGGTAAAATTTTACGCAGTAAATTATGATGATCAGTAAAAAATTTGTAGCCAAATTTAATGATTCACCATAATTTTGTGATCCGTTGATTATTTGGCCACAAATCCGGGTGATTTATCGAGATATGTGATAAGGCAAGGTTTGCCATCAATTTGAAATTTGCTTGAATTTGTGGCCAAAATTCAGAATATTCATTACCTCCGCATTGATCATTCAGCGGCAGGTGGGGCTCTGTAAGATCGATAATTTATCCAGGTGAATGTCTCCTAAAGATTTGACTAGAAATTTTGACAATTATTATGGGAAGGCAAGTTTTACTTATAAATTTGAAATATATTCTAACAATTCGTCAAAATTTTATACCGTAAACCTTAGCAGCAAATTTATTCTTGCAAAAAATTTTTCAACAAAGATCAAAATTTATATGGTGGCACAAAATGTAACATCCTCTTTGTGCAAATCTGCGAACCTCTTGAACTAACTTTTAGTGTTAAACTTACATCAAAATTTGTTTTCTTATCATAATAGCGAACCAAACTCACCCAATAATTCATTGTTTAATCTAATGTTGAACTCTTATCTTATATTGCCATTAGTCCTGAAAATGTGAGAAGGGTGTTAAAGGCCCATATCAATGATTTTAAAATATTGAATCTCTTTATATATATGATTTTAAACAATTTTTATCTTCTAAATAAGTTTTTTGAATGAAGGTACGCCTAATGTCCATTTTATTATCATGTCAATATACATGTAGGGGGAGGAATTAAGAGTTAATTAATTCTTAGGTTACTGAGTTATAATAAAAACTTGGCTCATTATTTCATGTGTAGTTGAGGTTAAATTTTACAAGAGTATATCATTGTTTTATATCATTTGTGCCAAGGTGGTAATCCACCTAAACGTTTTATCTGTTCTTACATTATTCCATATGACTTTACTTGCAGGAACAAGTAACGAAATTAAGGGAATTAATAACATAATAAAATTATTATATTATTATTTAAATATAATAAACTTAATATTTTAAAATATATATTAAAATATAATTATGATTAATAAAAAAAATAAATTAAAAATTAAATAATAAATTATTTATTAAAATTTTAAAATCAAACAAGTAAAAAATAAAAAATTATTTTTAATATAATAGACCACAAATATATGCGAACTGATTAATACAAATCTCAGATTTAACAAAGGATAAAAGCTACTGTACTATAAGATCACCACATCATTGGGGTCCAAAATGTGGTCATTTCTTTTATGTCATATATGCTATACTATACAAAATCTTTCTTTTCATTGAATTGAACTACGTAATATATATTATATATATTCAAGTACAAATATGGGAATTGGGACTTCTCCAGTACCCATGAAGAGTATGTAAGCAACAATCTTTGCACAGGAGTACATATCATTTTTTATTAAATCGTGATTTTTGAAAAAAATAATAATAGGGTAGCTATATGACAAAAACCATTCGGCAGGACATGACTTTTATTTTCTCGCAGTTGTCATGCACATGTGGATCTCTAATTTCTGAAATTGCTAACTAATGAAAAGCTCCACTAATTGTCTCCCCCTTTTTTTTGTTTGGCCCACCAAATGGATTGTTATAGTACTGTTTCCGTTTTCATTTGCCTATATTTTATTTTCTTTAATCTATTTCTTTTTTAAAAATAATTTTTTAATTTTAATTTATTACATAAATAAGATCATAAAATTAAAAAATATTTTGTTATATTTTATATATTGATGCATAAGTAAAAAAATATATTAAAGTGCATGACGTATTAATAGTCATAAAATGGAGAATGTGTTCATTTTCTAACTCAAGTAACCACTATCCTCATTGTATCCTACTAATTACCCCATTAATCCTCAAGTTATTATTCATGTTGTTGGCATTTACTAGATGAAAGAAATACTACACCTATATAAATGATGTTTTTTCATTGTGTTGATATATGCAAATGTAGTAGAGAAAGATGAAAAGTGTAGAAAAAATGTTGTAGTATATTTGAGGTAGTAGTAAAAGAGAGAGTTGAGACAAAGAATAATTTTCAAAGTCTTCAACTAATTCACCGTACAAAAGAGAGTAATTTTTATGTTGAAAGAAGGTGTTCTTTTGGTGAAGCTTTGGACTCTTTAACTAATCCGGAGTTGTTTGAGTCATATGATGTTGCTGGGTTGCTGTATCCTGGAGGGGACAAGTTAAGAATATTATTGCTGGATAGGTGAAGATTATACCACGGTGGACTTGAATCTCCTTAATTCAGCCTTGATATTTGTTTATTCTTTTTGTATTTTTATTTTTCAACTGTAATTTACGGTATATTCACCAACATTAAAATTTAAAAAAAATTTATAAGTTTGAAATTTTTTAATTTGATTTTTGAAATTTGAAGTTGTTTTTAAACTTGCATTTTACTTTAATTTTTTTAAGAAAGTTTTGCGAAGTGAAAAATCCTAATAGTCTAAAAACTGATCTAAACTAATTTTTCAAAACTTAGAAAATATCTGAAGATTAGATTTTCAAAGTCTAATCAAATTTCATGACTAAATAAATATTTGAAGGTAACTTTTCAAAATCAAAAGTGCAACGCTAGCTTATATGCATACACATGAATATTTTAAGCATGTTCTTTTTTATTTTCATTCATGGAATTCCTATATGAAGTATGAACAAACGAATTGGCATTTTATTCTAGCTTAGCCACAACAAATAATTGTATTATATGCATAAGAATATTTCGCAAGTAGTGCATACACATTATAAACTCTATCTTTTCTTTCTTTTTACTGTATCCAAAAATCTGACATCTCATTTGTAATGAAGAGAATCAAATTTAGTTCAACACCATGCAGGGGCAGATGTAGTACTCTTGCATATTCACGCGAATTCAAAAACAACTTTTATTTAAATAAAATCTATACAAGGAATAGTCATTTTAGTTCTGGTAGCTGTCAACTGTCACAAGTAGCTAGAATTGATGCATCAACTAGTTACATCCCTACATGCACATGGACTTATAAATTTGAGATTGCTGCCCTTTTGGATTCATATCAATGCACCATTAATGTGCTATATACATTGAGTAGTGGAATTCCACTAGCCCCACTAAATGAACTTTACCCTATAATAACAAACAATTGATTTAACCCAAAAGTCCCATAAAGTTATAATGATTTTGATTCTCAATTGAGAATAAAATCATTTTTTTTTGTTTAACTTTAATATGCAAAGTCAAAATTTTCACATGATGAAAAATTATTTATTTTCTAACATGAAATTTACAATGTTACAAAGCATTAATGTGTCCGAAGCCAGATATACGACTTGTTGGTCAGTCGTATTTTGTGAGAGTTCTCACAATTTTAAAATAATAAAATAATTTTATTAGTATATGAGCAAAGTAAAGCTACAATACTATAAAAAGATTATTACCTCAATATTTTAATATAAATATCATATCACAAACGCATTTACTTTCTTCATTTTAAAATAAGTGGTGTTTTAGTTTTTGATTTTGTTTCAAAATAAGTGGTGTTTTACATAATTAAGAAGACATTAATGATGTTCTTCTAATTTTACCCTTATTTAACTGGAGAGAATTTTACATAATCAAGAAAATATTAAAGAGTTACATCTTTTTCAAGATATTTATTAGGGGTAAGTGTGTAAAAATATATTTTTCTTTCTAGAAATAAGCAGTTTTCTTAATGGGTGTGCCCAAGCTAAACACACTACCTATTTTGAAGCAGATGGAGTATTTATTTGTAATTGATAGTCTAAACTAAGAAATACTCATCAAGATTAGTGGAAACAACCACTAATGCTTGCATTAAGCTAAACTTCTATATCACACTCCTTGAGACGCGATCCTTTTCTGAATCCTGTTAACACAGAATATTTTGTGCATTGGGCTGCCTTCTTTCCAAATTATATTTTCAAGTCCTAAACATAAGATTAATTTGCATTGGGCTCTCTCTCTCTCTCTCTCTCTCAATTTATATGTCTAGTCAACTCAATCCATGAGTTGAAAAATTATGATCAATAATGTATTAGTTTAATAGATAAGGGATTGGTATAAGTTAACAGAATTGCAATTGATTTTAAAATCTTACAAGTAAAGACTTTAAATATAGTTCAAATAAGGAGGTCACTCAACTAAGAGTATTTCTCTCAGAAATTCACTTTAACTTTGTTTTATAACTTAAAAGTCATTCAACTAAAGATACTTCTCTCAGCAAGTCACTCAACTAAGAGTCTTTTCTCAGGAAGTCGCTCAACTTTATTTTATAACTCAAAAGTTACTCAACTAAAGATAGTTCTATCAGAAAGTCACTCAACTATTCATATTTCACATAGAAAGTCACTCAATCAATTTAAATAGTTTTTTCATTAAATTTCTTGATATGAAATTTTTATTTAAAACTAAACTTTTAAGAAATAAAAAATATCTATTTTAACAATTTTATTGATCCGCCTAACTCGATATGGCCCACTAAAATTACATAGGTCAAATATACATTTATCAAGACCCTTTTATTTTAGAAAATTTTACGCGGTAACTCATTTTCTAAAAGTTAATTGCATTAATATCAGAACTTTCTAAAACTTTTCAATTTTTTTATATAGCCAATAATTTAAATGTGAATAATGTCAAAAGAGATCAGGAATTAGTTTATTTTTAATTCTTATTAATCACATCTCTTTATCTCTCCATAAATAATGAATCGATTTTAGTTGTTAATATTTTATAGCTCGTTCTTTCATTAAATTAGAAATTGAATACTAAAATAGCTTCTTTGATTTTTCTCAAAGAGCATATTCTGATTTTATTTTAGTGGTATAAATAAAATATAGTAATATTTTTTTAGAATATGCATGATTATGATTTATTATTTAAAATATTGTCAAAATTAATGTTATGTTAAGCTATAAAACATTTATATTAAAAAATATTTCATAATTATGAAAATATTAAAAACAAATTATGGGCATCAATACATATTAATTTGTGCATGTTAAATAGTGTGTATTATACAAAATAAAAAAGAAAACAAAATTGGCAGTAGCATCCTTTATTTAATTTTTTTTTATCTTAGGAGATAAAAATAATAATTAAGTTATTAAGGAGTGAGGTTTTAGGCTAATGATGGGGGTTTCGTTTGGGTGGAATATGCCGTAGAAGCACATTTTTTATACTAAATTGATATAGTACTTTTTATGCTAAAAACATGTGATGTGTTTTTGAATATTGTACAATTAAATAAAGATGATTCATATAATTTTATGGGATCGTATCAAGTGAGGTGGGTCAATAATGATTAAATGTATACCATTTTATTGCTTAAAAATTTAGCTTAAAATAAAAAATTTTATTTTAGCAGATTAATTTAATAAAAAATTTATTTAAATTGGATGGATAACTTTCTAGGTGAAATATTAACAGTTGAGTGATTTTTGAGTTATAAAATAAAGTTGAGTGACTTTCTGAGAGAGTTATCCTTAGTTGAGTGACTTTCTGAGAGAAGTACCCTTGGTTGAGTGACCATCTAAGATATTATCTCTTTAAATAATAAGAGATTTAAGAAACAAAATTTTAGTCAATTTTAAAATATTAAACATTAAAAATTCTTACTTTTTACAAATAAATAAAAATTTAATAGCTATAACTTTAATTAATTTTAAAATTCTAAAAATTAAAATAATAATTAAATAATAATTATTTTAAAAAAAATAATAAATAATAATTTCATTTATTACAATATTTTTTAATAAATAATAAAAAATTCAATTAATACTTTTACAAAAGATCTTCACGCATTTAATATAATTTAAATAAATTACACCGGCTACATATGTGAAATATTTTTGGAAAGCGGGAGTCTGAATCTAGCATCCAGGTGCTACTAATATTTTATAATATATTATGTAACCTAATATATTATATTAACATCATTTTAAAATAATATATATAACAATCTGACATATCCTGCATAGAATGAAGACAACCTAAACTTGAATATATATGCACAGATACATGAACACCGTTTAAGATTAAAATATAAAATATAAAATATAAAATATTTATTGTTATAAAATAATAAAGAAAGAACAAGAATATTATAGAAAAAGAGAGAGGAGAGAAATTTTTATTTCTCTTGATGGGATCCTCTTGATGAGTTAAAGAGATTATTTACAATGAATGGAGAACCCCTTTATTTCTAGGGGAAAACTAACTTGGTCCCAAAGTTACAAACCCTAACTTTCCTTTTAAGAAATAGACATTCACCATAAATAGAAAATATATTTATAACACCCTCCCTTGAATGTCTATTTGATAGATAATATGTCTCGTTAAAACCTTACTAGAAAAAACCCAATGGAAAAAAATCTAGTGAAGGAAAAGAGTACACATATCTAATAATTCGTATTTTGACTGCCTCATTAAAAACCTTACAAGGAAAACCATTGGGACAAAACCTTGTAAAGGAAAAAGAGTACAACGCGTATTAACTCCCCCTAATGAGAACATCCTTGAATCTTTGCATCTCGATCTTCTGCACCATCTTCTTGAAAGTTGCAGTTGGTAGAGATTTGGTGAATAAATCAGCCACATTGTCATTTGAACGAATCTGTTGCACATTGATATCACCATTCTTTTAGAGCTCATGTGTGTAGAAAAACTTTGGTGAGATTTGATTCGTTTTATCTCCTTTTATAAATCCTCTCTTTAGTTGTGCTATGCATGCAGCATTATCTTCATACAAAATTGTGGGTATTTTGCCACAGTTCAAACCACATTTTTCTCTAATGAGAGGTATAATTGACCTTAACCACACACATTCTCGGCTTGCTTCATGAATAGTTATTATCTCAACATGATTTAATAAAATAGCTACGAGAGATTGCTTTGTAGATCTCCAAAATTGGCAGTACCTCTACTTATGAACACGTAGCCAGTTTGAGATTGAGCTTCCTAAGAAATAGACATTCATCGTAAATAGCAAATATATTTACAATATTATCTTATTTTAATCTTAAACTACAATAAAAAATAAAAATATTTTTTAATTTATTAAATTAATGATACCGTTGTTTATGGAGAAACCATAAAAGCACTTGCGAACTTGAGTTTACAAGGAGATCCGATTGAAAGTAATAATAAAAATGAAATATGATTCTTAACTTAGGGCATTGGAATTCCAAAAACTTTGTAGAATAACACTTCTTTAGGGAGGAAAAATGCCTTTTGGCAATCATTTTTTTCACATGCAATTTAGAATTGACAAATGCTCCATCAAAGCGAGACAACCAAACACCCCCACCCACCCATCTCCCAAAGCATTAAAAAAGGTTGGAAAAGTAAATACAACAAGGGATTTGGCTTTATGGTTGGGTAAAAGTGAGCAAAGGAACCCCCCCAAATAGGAAAAAGAATAGTATTCCTCATTAGTTTAATAAAAATATTTATTATTTTATATATTTAAAATAATAAATAATATTAAAACTTATAAATTGTAAAATAAATAAATAAATAAATAATTATTAATAGATTTTTAGGATGATTCAAATATGAACAAGATTAATTTTAGGTTTCTTTGAAAAGAAAAATGAGGGTAAATTAATAAAAATCATTACTTAAGATTTAGGAGGCATAAAAGAAAAAGTGACAACAAATAAACAACATTTCGGCCCTTAAATTATCGTCGTGAAATATACGCGCCGAAAAGTGGATGCAACTTAAAGGGCCTGCTATTCATGTATTCTGTAGGTGAGTGACAGCTGACCTCTAAATTCTCAAAAAGTGTATAATGCTGCTGCTAATATCCTTTTGCCTTAATTAATCACCGCCATCCTCGTGAGTCGTGTCCACATATTTCCTCTCAACCAATCAGGATTCAGGGGGCACGAGCCCCATCTCTAAAATGCAGTTATAATTTCCAAAAATGCATTGAACAGTTAAATATTTTTGTTAAAAAGAATGTCTCCTTGTTTTTTCTGATAACCTGTGCCCTAAATTTATTTTAATACCATAATTTATTCAGTAAAATTTATAATCTCCATAAAATTAGGGGGATTTAGTTATAATTAAGAATTATAGTTTGTTGTCTCAAATTTTTAAAATTAGCTTGTTGTATTTAATCAATAATTTTTAAAAAAAAATCTTTTAACTAGCAATTAGTATTAGGTTAAATTTTTTAAAAATATTTTTCAAGTATTTTTTTTAAAAGTATCTTTGGGAAGAAACTATTTTTTTTAGGTTCTGAAAAAAAAATTTCTGCTACTCTCTGAAAAATACACCCCACATTTTAAAATAAGCACTTTTTGAAGAGAAAAAAATACGCACTTTTAACTTCTTAAAAGTTTGATCAAATAAGTTATTAATTAAAGGAGTAAAAAATTATGGTAAAGTTAGTAAATTTAGTGATTAAAAATATTTTGATATATTCTACATATTTTTAGTTTAAGATAACAAGATTAAAAAATCTTCTTTGCTTTCTTAAATTTTATATCAAATTTAAATCAAATAAATAAATTAAAAATGGAGATATATATTATATAGTTTAAATATTAATTTTATATGTTTCTTTTAAATCACATTTTTCTATTTAAAATAAATAAGTTTTTAATATTTCTTTTATGATTCATGAATGAATTTTTCGAAATTCAAAATGTATTAAATATTGATGTTAGAAGAAAAAAAGATGTATTAAATATTTACTTTCAAATCTATCCCTCGATTAACTTTCTTAAGCAGTGTGCTATATTTCAAAAATTCATTTATTTTGGACAAGAATAATATATTTAGAGATTTTTTTTATGGATTTAGCCACCACCGACATATTTGTACAAAACAATTGAATGCCAAATATTTATTTTTTATCAAAAATATTTATCATTTGATTTTTTAATTATGAAATTAAATTATTTAATTTAATTTACAAATTTATTGTTCTTCTGTGTTTAGAATAAGTAAATCAGAAATATCAAAAAAAACTGAAAGCAGAAAAGTTTAGAAAATATATTTAATATATAGAATTCACAGTGTTCTCAAGGAATATCCGAGGTTTTGAATTTCTTCCTTTCAGAATAAAATGGATATACATATTATTGGCGTAGTCGTACTTCAAACTCTAGTAACTTCGTCGAACTCAAAGCCCAGTAAAAAATCACACTAAGAATCAGTATTTGCTTGTTATAAAATATGCAGAAGTCAGAAATTCGATGATCAAACTAAGGGTATATAATTACCGAAATTTTAAGTTGAAGTGGTGCGAAAAACACCTGTTCTGAACAGGTTTTAGTGTGGTGTCTTAAATTTTGGATGAAAATAATATCAGAGAATGAAAAAAATAATACTTCTAAATATAAACATAATAATTTTCCTCTCCATTTTCAACGAGAGACAAAATTCATATATAAAAGAAATAACTTTTCGGTCTATTCATTTTATATCCCAATTCACATCATATTTAACTTCAATAATATTTTGACTTTAGTGAAAAAAAACAATGCAAAGAATTGGGAGAAGACGAACCGGTTGAAATTAGAAAGTAAGAAGAAATGTTTGGTTTACTAATTTGAATTTGAATTAAATACATTAAATTATTGCTAGTTGTTGGTGAAAGAGAATTAGAAGTGATATCAGGAAAATTAGTTTTTTAGGTTATTTATAATCTTTAGGAAAAAATTTTTACAATTTTTTTTTATAGGCAGAAGATTTCTAATTTTACACATAAAAGATTTGAAAAGATTATTATTTTTTATTTATTTTGTAAGTAATCTAAAAAATCTTATTTCTTAAATGATACAAAGTGTATTTTTGTGGGGACGAAAATATTTAAATTATTGGTAATCGTCGGTGAAAGAGAATTAGAAATGATATAAGGTGTTTTCTTGTCTGGAAAATATTTTCCTCCCCGATAATTACTAGAAAGTTTTGGAATTATTTGTTGTTAGATTGTCTTCTTATTTTTAACAGAAAAAGTGTGTAAAATACGAGTATGCTAAATTTAGGGTGCATTTGAGACAAAGTGTTGCTAGCTAGGTTATTTCACAACACAAATAATAACATAGTATGATCATAAGTGAACAATATTACTTTAAGGTACAAAATACACAAAACTTGGGGTGGAAATGGTAAAAGCAGACCAGAGTTTACCTTCTTTTTGGGAGGGGGAGATGTAGTTTCAAGTGGACTAAGGTATAAGTGAAATTACAACTAGTAAAAACTTGTATATGTACTAGACATAATAAAAGTATACAATCCAATTTTCTTATACGGCTGAATTATTTATCCAAATAATATTTTGATATACTAACGTATTTATATTTCGTAATAGAAAATCAAATAAGAAAATGCCTCAAAAGATTAACTCATTTGCATTGTTTGAAAAGAGGATCTTTAATTTTCTAAAGAAATAGATTTTGAGCTTAATTAACTCAATTTTAAAAACTAGTTTATGAGTTGAGGATCGCATAATGTGAAGTCCCACATGTCTTTAATAACCAATGTGAGAACTTATTTGTATTTGATTTAATTTAAAATTATATTTGATTTTATAAGGAAGTTGATCTTGTATCTAACTCAACCCGAAAGGATAACTTATGATAAGAGGATTGTCTAATTTAATAATCAATGTGAGACTCTGCACCAAAAACTGAAAAATCAAGAATTAGAATCATCCTACTCTGATATCGTGTAATTTTTTTTAGACCTAATTCAATTTAAAAGTTAACTTATGATGAGAATATTGACCATGCCACGTAAACAGAACAATTCATCCCTTTAATAACAAGGAGATTTGATTTTATAGCCTTTTACAAACTTATTTTTAATTTTATGCATTTCTATCAACGTCGTCCCTTTTTACATATAAAAAATATATTTAATTTGTGAGTAGTCATTTTGACGAAATTAAATCTAAGGGTTTTATATATAGACGGAGAATGGGTGCAGCACGGCAAAAGATGTAACAAATCACCATAGAAATGAAACAAGTGGTCCACATTCTCAACTAACTTAACTCTTTTTGTTTCAATCTGGATAGAAGCCGAATTTCTAGAATGCTACAAACAAAGAAGTTGAGAGCTCACTTGCGTAAACTTTTAAAACTAGGTCATTTTGAAATGTTTTTCTTAAAAAAATATTTTTAATGAGAAATCATTTAAATTTAATTAATAAAATTAAAAAATATTTTTAAGTAGAAATTAGTGTTTGATTAAATTTTTTTAAAGTGCTTTTTAGTAATTTTTTTCAAAATAAATTTTTTTTAAAATTTTTTTTGGGTTTTAGTTTTTGAAAATAATTTCTACTATGCTCCAAACATACTTTGTTTTCTTCCAAAAGCTCTCCTAATTCCTAAACACCCTAATTTTTTAAAAATAAGTATTTTTACTTTTTAAAAACTTGATCAAACATGAATTAACAATGCCAATGACTTAAGAAGAAGTTGGCCAGTAACACGTGTGTGGCTCGAGCGGGCCGCACAGGTATCAACCGTGCAGGCACTTTGTGCTAACGCATGTTTTACAAATGCAAGGGCAACAAAAAGAATAGGAAAAAGAAAGAAATGTATTCCCTTAAAACTTGTTTTAAATTTTCAAATACACATCTAAATGGGTGTTTTATACGGTTCTATGTGAAGAGCTGTTTCAGTGTTAGATATTTTTAGAAAAAATTATCCGAATGAAAACGAAAATTGCTTTAGAAATATCTATCTAATATTACGCACAACAAATTAAAGAAAAGAAAAACAAAGCAACAAAACTGACGCCTCTCTCGTACTCGCTCTTCAACTGTCATTCGGATTATAATTTAATGTGGAGCGCGTAAAACGATAAGATTCGTAATGTGATGTCATTCGGATCGGGTTCGGGTCGGCCGGGTCGGGTCATATCAAATCTTACCAACAATTCAGCAAAGCAGCCAATAGAAAACAACCACCCAAGCAAACGAAAAACATTACAGTAAATAAGCAAAAGCAAAAATGATAAAAAATCACATTTTAAATTTCCCTGCGAATAAGTGTCGGCTGCTTCTTTATTTATTTCTTGGGTTCTGCGTTTTGCAAAATCACTTCTATAAAAAGCATTCCCTTCTTACAAACCAAAACAAAAGGCTGTTAAGGATTTGGATCATAGTATTTTCTTGGATTCTTTTTTATCATTTATATGCTTTTAGTTTACACCTACATTTGGTGTCGGAGTTTATTTTAGCTCCAGAAATAACAACACTGAACTGGGTTCAGTGTAAAATTTCGGCCCAAGTAATCCCATTTTTTTGAGATTTTCTCAATCTCTTCATTGCCATTTTCAGGTACTTTTTTTTTTCTCTCGCTCTTCAAATCTTGAGTTTTATTGGTTCTTATAAAAGGGTTTAGTAGCATCGGTGTCACTTTCTCTATCATGGGTTTTTGCTGAATATAGGTCGCACCAATGGGTTAGCGGTGAAATCTTATTCAAGTATAATTTTGGATGCTAAATATGGAAACTCATTTTTCTTTTGGTATAAAAATGTAATCTTTCTCTAATTGGGATATCTTAATACCTTAAAACTACTTGTTTGTGATTGGTCAGTTTACTCTGTTTAGCTGCGCCTTCTTTATGTTCTTACAACTTTGTGTATTGATAATATTTTTTAAATAAAATGATTTGCAGAATGGTAAATGGGAACGTGCAACAATGGATATATTCATTACTTACTTTGTCGATTATTTTTAGAACTGAAGGGCTCTTTGTAGATATTACTTACGTTCTGAGTGGGGTGGCAAAAGGAGCAGGTAAGAAATTGTTTTCCTTTTGGTTTCAAACTAAAAGACTATGAATGTGGAAATGTGTTAAAAATTTTGATGCTGCAGTATGTCTGGATGGGAGTCCACCAGCATATCATCATGACAAAGGATTTGGTACAGGGGTTAACAGTTGGTTAATCCAAATGGAGGTTTGTCTCTCTCTCTCTCTCTCTCTTAACCCACAATTGATTTGTTTCTCTATACACAATTTCTATGACTAGAGTTTAAGTTAGATAATCAGGCTAGTTGGATCATATTTCTATCCCGATACAATTATTTGGGTATTTCTTCCAATATTGTGGCAACTAAGTAGAGTTTTTGCCCCTAGTGATTTACAAACACAAAAGGAGCAAATAATAATCTAAAGGGAACATTTAAATTTTGATTTTGAGGCTATATGATCTAAAATAATATTTACCAGCCATATTGCCTTGGGTACAACTATGAAGTATATTTGAAGATGCCCTTGTGGAGAAACCTTTTAAGGTATCTTTATGAGATGTTGAATGGACAAGATGCATTTATATCTAAAATCAATGTTATAATTTTTATTTTCAGGGAGGAGGTTGGTGTAATAATGTCACCACTTGCCTTTCCCGTAAGAATACTCGCTTGGGATCATCTAAGCAGATGGTAGAAAAACTCGCTTTCTCAGGGATTCTCAGCAATATGCCTCATTTTAATCCAGGTAGAGCTTTCACCCCTTTTTGTAATGATGGCTCTCATGAATTACATTTTTCCTGTCTGAAATTGGAATAACAGTGTTACATCTTATTTAAAATGTAGATTTCTATAACTGGAACAGAGTAAAGGTTAGATATTGTGACGGATCATCCTTCACTGGTGATGTTCAAGCAGTGAATCGGGTAATTTTGAGTTAATACTGAAACTCTTCTCGTCCTAAACTATGATTCTCTCATGATTTTATAATAATATCAACGATTACTTGACTTACTTTTTTTGATACTGATGAACATCCTTAATCATATCAGATTACTAATCTTCACTTCAGAGGGGCAAGAATTTTTCTTGCTGTTATGGAGGATTTGTTGGCAAAAGGAATGAAGAATGCTGAAAATGTAGAGCCTTCTGCCTTCTTCTCTCTTTCTCAGATGCTTAGACACTCATAATACTCTGCTGTTGACTGGCTCACAAATCAAGTTCTAATGGTAGGCTATTCTGTCTGGATGTTCAGCTGGCGGATTGACTTCAATTTTACATTGTGACAGCTTCAAAGCACTCCTACCAATGGGTGCTAAAGTAAAGTGCTTTTCGGATGCTGGTTATTTTATCAATGTGTAAGAATTCTTATAGTTTATTAATATCCTGGTGCTCTCCAATTACTAAAAAACAAAAACCTTGGTGTTCAAGAATTTTACTTCCTTCAACTGCCAGTATAATTCTCTGCGTTATTGCAGGAAAGATATTTCTGGTGCGCTTCATATTGAAGAATTCTTCAGAGATATTGTCACCTTACATGTATGCTTCTTTAACATCCTTCTCATGGGAGTTAAATTATAATTTTGTTTGTAGCTAGCTCCACATTATTTCTTTCATCTTCTGGATGTGTCACTGCCTATTTGTGGGAAATCCTTGGTTTAGCCAACTCGGACTCAATTATATTTGGGAAGCGAACATCCTGTAGATTGTTACGTCATCTTTCCTTTTCTCTTTGAAGAATAAAAATGTTGGGAATCTGTAACGTTTTATCTCTTTTTCTATGAACTTCAATTTTCTAATGGTACTTGTGCCTAGAAAAAGAAGAAATAGGGAAGTAAATGGAGAAACTTTAGATAAATTTCATGTTCATTTTACCTTATATTGGCTTCAGGGTTCTGCCAAGAATCTGCCGCCAGTGTGTACCTCAAGATTGAAACCGCATTTGGTAAGAGCCTTAGATTTCATATTTTTCGTGACTTTTACTCTAGTGCATCTTATGCCCATAATCCTATAAATTTTGCAGTGTTTTTTCCCACAAAATGTTGCTCAACACTTGCGGACGCCACTTTTCTTAGTTAATGCGGCCTATGATTCCTGGCAGGTAAAGAACATTTCTGGGAACTCCAAGTCCTTTTGATTTATGCTATCTTCTTTTCTAGAACTTCCTTTCTCTGCTCTATTTTGATTCTCTATTGTTTTATAATAATTGCCTTTTGGCTTTATTGGATTTTTGAGAACTTTGCCTTTCTGTATTTTGTGATGTTCTGTAAGCTGATACGATACCTCACTAAAACTTTTAAAGCGAGGTTTGATGTTTAAGTAGGCAGCACACTTTGGGTTAGTCTATGGTGACTTTTTAGGTAAAAAGTACATGAAATCTGCTTTTCATCTTCTCCAAGTGATTTCGTGCATTTGGGGGATACAAATGTTGGACAAGATATGTCATTCTTGACACATAGCATGAATGATCGTTGTAATCTGTATTTATCATGAGATGATCTCAGAATAGGAAACAGGATCAATAATCTGGTCAAGATTTTAAAGTTCCTATGGTAAATATAGAGACAGTCCTTTCAAGACTCACCAGATTGATCGCCTAAGACTTGAGTGCAAAGAAAGAATTCACTTGTTTATCTGATAACTTCGTATGACATGGATATCACCGATAAATGTATAAAACAGAATGGAATTACTTGCTCTTCCTACTTAATATTATCTTAATTCAGAGAAAGAACACTTTGGCTCCTGGAGTGTCTGATCTCCATGGGTCTGACACATTCATCCGATAACTTAATAAGCCATGAATACCTATAAATGTATAAAAACAGTGTGGAATTACTTGATCTTCCTGACTTAATATTATTTAAATTCAGATAAAAAACATTTTGGCTCCTGGTGTTGCTGATCCCCATGGGGTCTGGCTCAACTGCAAACTTGACATACTGAGATGCTCTTCCAGGCAGCTTCAAATTATGCAAGGTTAAGACTCTAATCCCTCAATACCTCTATATTGAATTTGAATTTTAGGTGATAAAATATGCTGTTGAAGCTTCATTCTAAACTAGAAACAGCAAATTGAGAATTGCAGAGTGCTAGAAAAGATACATTTCACTGAAAGCTTTTCTCTTCATTTGTTCATGATGTCCGGCAATTGGACTTATTCCTCAGGTTTTAGATTGGGGTTTCTGAGAGCATTAAATGCACTTGGCCCTTCTTCATCAAGAGGGTATTTCATCAACTCCTGCTATGCACACTGTCAAACTGAAGTTCAAGAAACATGGTACAGGGCTGACTCTCCTAAGTTAGCTAACAAGGTAAGAAATTGACTGACCTCTAACATGTTCATTTCGTGTTCCTGTTATTGACATGCAAGACTGCTCAGTTTTTACTTCTTGTTGGCATAGACCATTTGTAGTGTCCTACCAGGTGAACCTCTGACTGAGCTAAAAATGTCTCTTCTGCAGACAATAGCCAAAGCACTCGGAGACTGGTTTTTTGACAAAAATCCATTCCAGAAGATTGATTGCCCTTACCCTTGTGATAAAACCTGTCACAACCGTGTTTTTGATACAAATTTCCATCCTTTTGACATTGATATATAAATCATTTATAGAAGTTATTCTTTGAGATCATTGGCAAGGAAAATCAGAAACTCCCAAAGGGACATAGAAAATATAGGAGGAAAAGAAGCTTGTATTGATTTATTAAACATTTCACAATAAGGGAAAAGCTACCATGGCATAAAATTGTATGCTGTGGTGTCCTATACAGATACTATGTATTCTCATGCAATTAGTACGATAATATCAATAAAAGTGTTTTTATACTTGTACTTGTTTGTCTTTAAAAATGGGATGAGAAATATAATGAAACAGAGAAGGCACCAAATTTGTATCCAAGTGCCTAAATTGTGGGGAGGAAACAAGCACAAAACGTTGATATATCAAAATGGAAGTGGAAATGTATATTGATATGGTTTTTGTGGTTGGTTTACCATGCACTTTCCGGAAATATAACTCCATGGGGGTGATTATGGACCGACTCACTAAGTTGATACACTTTCTTCCAGTCAAGACTACATACATGGTGGCTCAGAGCATAGTTATATCTAAATAGAAATTTCCGGGCGACCATAGTTCCATTGCAATTTCCTATAGTTAGTTCGAGCCGAGCATGCAAACCCCAAGTCTTCTTGATAGCAAATACATTAGTATTGGATGAAGTTGCGTATATTTCGAAACAAGGTTATAGTAACGTAATATTCTCACTTATGGCCATTAAAGAAGAGTGTGATGTTATTGAATTCTTTGCTGTTTTTCCCTCAAATTAATGAGGATAACCATTAAGTGAAGAAGGACTAAACAAATGATGCATTATTTCGACGTCTAAATAACTAGTTTTGTGCTAATACTATTTTATATATTTTCTAGTATTATCATAGTAATATATATATGAGTTATATATGTACATATATACTTCGGTATGGTATTTAGTATTTCGATTTTTTAATAAATACTAAATACAATACCAAATACCAAAGTATTTTTAAAACCATACCAAATACTATACCACATATCGTAATGTCAAAACCATGGTATTAAAAATTTCAGTATCGATATGGTATTCGCACCATACCATGCCCACCCCTATTAGGGAGTAACATAAATTGTTTTCAGAAGCTAAAAAAAGTAGTTTTTATCCATAACTATTTTTTTGAAAAATACACTTAAAAATACTTTTAAAAACTTGTTCAAACACAATTACTGCTCAAAAATATATTTCTCACCAAAATACTTTTTTAAAAACACTTTTAAAAAAAATAATTAAAATAAGATTATTTTAGAAATTTCACCGAACCGACTAGAAAAGTACTTGAAAAGAAATTGCTTACTCCAATTTTTTTTCTGTAATAACCTGTAAAATATTACCATAACAAGCAAAAAAAAACTCAATACACCTAAAGAGCATACAGAGGATCAGTAGGCACCTCCTTGCCAGGAGATTCTTTATCCCTTGTACCTCCACCAAAAAACAAAGCTATACATCAATTATCAATCCCTTCTAAGAAATGTTGAACTAGGTGTTTACTACTATAAGCTCTCTTTGTACATTTCTGGCGTGCTACTCTCGTCTGCACCTACTTCTTGATTCGTGTTACCATCATATCAATTGAAATCAATTCATTCTTAAATTGCCTCCAATTCCTAGCCTTCCATATGTGATAGATCGTTGCATCCCAGATTATTGTGACCAGCTTCTTGTGAAACTTCTTCCATTTACGTCGATTGATCCAAATTCAGTGTTTCCTGGACTGTTAAGCTCCTGAAGGGAATGCCTAACCATAGTGAAAGGCAAAACAATTGACAAAGTGATGAGGGAAATAATGACATTTAGGCACAAGGTAAAATATTTTAAGAATCAGAATTGAGCTTATCCTAATTGGAAAGATCTTATATTACTAGAGAAGTAAGCGTATTGTGTTTAATTTTAGGCATAATATGTACCTACCTATATTTCATAATTATTCAATAGCAGACTTTTGAGCACATTTATTTACTTTTGTAATATTATCTATATCATTAGTTAATTGTAAAACATATCCTTCGAAAATAGAACAAAATTGTTATTGCTTGTGCGTTGATTTCTGTGGCAATCCAAGAGATGATATGCCTACAGATGAGACCAGACAAATGTGTAGAGAAGGGTCATTTTCAAACTTCTATTGTGGTCTTAAGGATGACTATGATGACGCCGTTAATAAAGCACCCTATTAGAGTGTCCATTCTATAATTACCAGACTACGGTCACATTTTAACGTAATTTACATCTTTATTATTTCCTTATCAAAATAACTCCATATGTAATATCATTACGATAATACAATTTCTCATTACAAATAAATGCAATGCATGGTCGAATCTTATAGCCCCCTTTTTTAATAAATAACATTGTATTATTATACCAAAATGCGAATATTTACAGCTTTAAACAAAAACTTCTCCCTCTTATTTGCTTCTAAATATTTGGAATATAATATTCATTCTTTCCCATTAGAAATTTGTTGGTCCCAAATGACTTGTTATCGGTAATAGATGCAACAACAAAATTATTTTGTTAATTGTTTTAAATTTATATTTAAATTTTTGCAAAAAAGGCAAAACAATTGGCGAAGTGAGGTCAACAATGACGTTTAAGCACGAGTAGAATATTTTTTGTTGCCATTTTAAGAATCAAAATTGAGCTAATCCTAATTGAAAATATCTTATTTTTCGCGAATACGCACCTAACGTGTTTTAGGCGTGACATCTAAATATTCAAAAACTCAATTGAAGTGGAAATATATATTGACACATGAACTTTCTGTTAATTAGTACAATATTTCTAGTTTGTATGATTGTTTTTTTAACATTGGGCTTATGAAACTCTTTAATATTATTGGATAATTCTTTATCTTCGTAGGAAATGTGAATAAAATGACACCTTGTGGCTGGTTGATGGTATTGGAGTAGATTTATGTGTTTTCTTTTATAATTTTTTTAATGACATTAGTAAATTATAAAACATATCCTCCATCAGTAGAAGAAAATTGTTATTATTTTGTGCAATGATTATTTGGTCGAGACACGAGATGATATACCTAAATTCGAGGTTGGACGAATATGTAGAGAGGATTATTTACAAACTTTAATTGTGTCACTAAGGATGCATATGACGAAGTCGTTGATAAGACACCCTTTTTATAATTTCCAGACTGTGCTCCCATATTGTTAATAATCCCTCTTTATATAATCTAGGCTAAGTCACACTATGAAAGTTTAGGAGAGAGTGGTGGAGATAAGAATTCGGAGAGGGTGCCTATTTTTGAGAACCAGTTCGATTTCATGCGGGGGCAATCAACTACGGAAGCCATTCAACTTGGGAGTAGATTGGTGGAGCAATATAGAGAAAGGAAGAGGGACCTACATATAGTGTTCATTGACCTGAAAATTCATATGATAAAGTTTCGAGAAAGGTTCCATGGAGATGTTTGGAAACTATAGGTATTTCAATAATATACATTAGGAAAATTAAGGACATGTATGATGAAGCTAAGGCCTGGGTAAGAACAGTGGGAGGAGACTTATATCACTTTTCAGTTATAATGGGGTTGCATCAAGAATTGACTCTTAGCCTGTTTTTTTTTCAATTTGGCCATGGATGTATTGATGTGACACATTCAAGGGGAGGTGCCTTGGTGTATGCTATTTGTAGACGCTATTGTATTGATTGACGAGACGCGGAGCAGAGTTAATGACAAGCTTGCGGGGTAGAGATAGAGCCTACAGTTTAAATATTTTAGGTTGAGTAGGACTAAGACAAAATATGTGCAGTGCAAGTTCAGTGATGTTCCTCGTGAAGTTGACGTGGAAGTGAGGTTGGATTCTCAAATCATATTCAAGAAAGGGAGGTTCAAGTACCTGTGAGCTATTATCCAAAATAATATGGAGATTGACGAGGATGCCACACATTCCATTTGTGCAGGATGGTTGAAATGGAGGCTAGCATATGTATTATGTGATAAGAAGATGTCACTACAATAAAAAGATAAGTTCTATAAACTAGTGATTAAACAGACTTTATTGTATGAGGTGGAGTATTGGCCAGTCAAGAACTCTCATATTTAGAAGATCAAAGTTGTGGAAATGAGAATGCTGAGATAGCTTATTAGGAGAGGTATTGTTAGAAATGTAGATATTCGGTCCAAGATGAAAGTGACCTCTGTCGTGGACAAGATACGAAAGGCTAGACTTAGATGATTCATACATGTTAAGAGGAGATACAAAGATGCCACAATGAAAAAGTATGAGAGGTTGATGCTAGAGGGTCTAAAAAAAGGTAGAGGTAGACCGAAGAAGTATTGGAAAGAGGTGATCGGAGAGGACATGACAAACCTTCAGCTTATAGACGACATAATCCTTGATAAGAGGATGTGGAGGTCGAGAGTTTGAGTAGAAGGTTATTTTGCTATTTCTATAATTCTCAATCTTAGTTTTCTATCACAACTTATTTTCTCATGCCTCAATTTTCTTACTATCCTGTTGTTGTTACTGCTTATGTCTCCATAAATGTTGTGTTTTTCTTTTTCTTGAGCAGAGAATCCATTGAAAATAATCTCTCTACCTATCAAGGTAGGAATAAGATATGCATACACTTTATCCTCCCGAATTTCACTTGTGAAACTGCATTAGAAATCCCCTAGCACACCTCTGGGCCTATTGTGACAAGATCATCGATGTAGAGAAGAATGAGACATTAATCATGAGACTTTTCACCTAGAATTTGAGTAGTGAAGCATTAAGAGTGGTTCACTTCTTAGGAATTGCGTCAATGGTTGAATTAGGGAGATTTAGCCAAGGATTTTGTAGAAAGGTTGTAATTCAACGTGGAAGTCATCCCCTACTAATACTACTTAGAAAAGATTAAGCAGAAAATCAAAGGGAGTTACCCCGAATATGCTTACTGATGGAGGAAGTAAGTTGTGAGAATGTGGCATCCAATGTTTGAGAATGAATTCACTGTTGCTTTTATTTGAGCTCAGGAGCCCCGAGTATTGTGAAAGAATATTGCTTCTGATAAGGAAGAAGTTTTTTGAATTGATCAAGATACAGGAAGCAATTAACGATGGCCTTAAGACTAGAAAAAAACTACTAATCCAGTAGTTTACAGGCAACAAGTAAAGCAACACAGACCAATGTTGCATTATTTTTCCGAAAGAAGAAAAAGGATGTATCCTCAATTTTTATCCCCGCTATGAGATCAAGAAGATACTTTTAATCTGGCTCTACCATCAAAACCCCTCACCAATTCTCCTCATCGAATGACTACCCTTCCTCTCCATATGATTCGTACTATATTTTCTGTGCCTGACTAAGATACCAAATACCTCACCAACTTAACAAAATCCTCCACCCACATATTATAACTTCCAGCCTAGATACAAAATGCCAGCTCCCACCCAACAAAACCCTCAAACAAATAATCGAGTAGCCCCTTTATACTACCAAAAAGCCCCTTAGAATCGACCAGCCCCTCGCTTCTATAATCAGTGAGAAGGAAAAGAGTCTCAGCTTCACATATTCATCTGAGTTATTCTGATAGTGAAAATTCTCGCTCAGCTGTCTTTATGTGGTTTATCCTAATACTGACACGTATTCTACACTAGTCGCACTGTACCCTCTTTAAGCTTGAAATTTCCTATGATAGTAGACTTCACAATAGCCTTTGATGCATTCTTCAGGCTAGGCCTGGAGAAATTTAGCACAGGGATCCTCTTTGGTACTACCTCGTGAGCCGATTTCACTTCCCTATTATTGAGAAAGTTGGGATCACATATATCGTCTGCCATTTATCTTCAGTCTCAGAATGTTCTTTCAATTTCAGGATCAGGTGGGATCAAAGGATTGCCTTGAATCCAAGTACCTTCCATACACTAACCTATGACCTGCGGTGCACAAAAATTCAATAATAATAAAAATTCAAATTAAAAAAATAATCTTCACCAAGTCGCTTGCAACGATGCCAAAAACTTGATGTATCCAAATGCACGCGCAAGTGCACATGGTTCTAAAGTAATATAGGATGGTAAAGTCCATATATCATTAATGTCGCTCAAGCGCATGCAAGCACACGTGATCATCAAGTAATATAGAATTGTTAAGTCCAGATATCATGCCCAGAGGGACTTGTCAATTTAATCGCTATAAGGTTGTCACTTTAATTTTACTAATGTATGAAACAAGTAAAATGAAGATTGGTTTGAAAAATTACACTACTAAAACTTCAAATGTAAAATTTAACTAAAACGAATGCAAGCTAGATTGTATTTCGATAATGATGACAGACTAAGGCAATGACACTTGGTTGGTTTCAAGTTGAGTTTTCCAGGCGTAACTAAACTAGCATAATTCTTCCTACGGTTGTTAGTAGCAAGTTACTATCTCATTTATTGGCATTATCCTTAGTATTGAAGAACTATTTCATGAACCCTAACACCTATATCCCTATGGTCGCAAAGAGAACAATGAAACGAAGATTATGTCTATTTGTATTTCAACTAAACAGGGTTAAATGGTATATCCCTATCCTCAACAACAACTTCTGTCCTATCACCAATGGGTTCAAGGGTCTTTGAATTCCCGTTCTGCATTTATTTTTAACCTTTTTGATTTCTTTTTCCAAGTTCATTCGAAAGCCAACAGATTAATTACAAGGTGATCAATCTTATAAATAATAAATTAACACAAATAAATACAAACAACCATAAAAGAAGAATCAAAACAAGTTTATTTAGTCTGTCAAACAATCAACCATTTACCATGGCCACAACCCTAGAATATGAGTTTAGCCACTCATACACAAGTCGCAAAATAAATACTTAGTCATCATCATGCGAAAATACAAAATAAAGAAGATAAAACCTAGTTGTAGAACCTTGCCTTCCTTCCAAACAGCTTACAAGCTTTCTTGAATAAACTATGGAATAAAAATTGAGTAAATACTGCTTCCCAGAAGTCCAAAAAATCCTTAACAAACGACCTAAGACTTATATTTATAGATGAGCCCTCAAATGACCTTTCTGCCATTCAAGACTTGGCTTTAAAATTAGCATTTTTCATCACGGAATGGCTCTAGTGAGCCGCCCCTCCTATCTCGTCACAGACTTAGTCAAATTTCCAGCAATTTCAGCTCCAGATATGGTCTGGCACGCCGCTCCTTTCATTTCGCCAAAGTGTTTGTCAAATTTCTCTAAGTCTGGACACCTCTAGCGCGGGGCACTACTCATCTCGCCAAATTTTTGAAGTGCAATTCTCTGAAGTTTGAGGGCTGGAGCGCAACCTGAAGTTTTGTTCTCCGAAGTTTGGGACTTGGTGCAGGGTGCCAGCCATAGCACCAAGCCCGTCAGATCCTCAAATCTTCATTTCTTGCATAATTTGAGCCCATTTTGCTTAGTTTCCTGCTCAAATCAACTCAAATCATTTGTTAGTGCATAAAATACATGTACATGAATTAAAGCGTAAATTAAAGATTATGAACTCAAAACATGATACAAATATGGGTAAAAATATGGCAAATGGACATAAAAATATGCCCAACATCAATCGTACCCTCAGAGACTTGTAAGATTGTTCGTCCAATTCAAAATCTTATTTCAATTATTCAAAAGTAAAGAAATAATTCTTGGAGAGTTGTTTGTACTACTACTTAAACAAATTAAATTCTTAAGAAAATACTTAAATGGTTAGTTTTCTTTCAGATGATATAAAAGATATAGGGTCTTGGCAATTTTACAATCCAGTTGAAGTATCAAATCATTATATTTATTTACTTTTTTGAGTTATTAATTGCAGGTTGATATCACTTAACTGGACGTTTTTCTGATAACTCTATGACTACACGACTACCCCTAATGCTTATATCTCCATGATTGTCGGATAATAGTGAAGTGTATGTAAGATTTTATCTGTATCAACTAAGCGAGGCTAATGGATATATTTTTATCCAAATTAGCAAATCGTTTCCTTTTCCCAATATGGTTCACAAACAATTCTTACTCCTTCTTATGCCCTCGCAATTTTCTTTTTCAAGTTCAATTAATTAGTCATATTTAATGTTTAATTATTTCGACACAAATAATTCAGTCCAAAAAGAAATAAATAACTCAATCATGGAAAGTTTCAAGAAATACAAAATGATTATCAATATTCAGCCTTCATGTTTGTAACAAAACCCTAGAATTATCAAGTTTAGCTACGCATAATCTTTATATGATGATTATAATTCATAAGTTTACAAAAAAGAATTGCTAGAAAATAAAGAGAAGGATTAAAGGAAAGTTCGTCTTGCCCTTGCTTTGAGCCTAAATTTTATCCAATCCCTGACAAATACAGGTAAAGCGTTATATTTATATAGCCTAGGAAGAGTTGGTCTTTTAAAATTTAAATCCAAAATGGATCAGAAAACCCATTACTCGTGCCACCTTTGTGATGCAAGGGGTGGCGCAACAAGCCAAAAAATTTTCTACCAGGCTGATCTGTTGTGCCACCCACTCTGTGGCAAAGATGTGGTGGATTGTGCCACCCTTTCCATGGAGGCGATGGCATAACTGCTTTATTTGTTTGCCATTTTTTGCTTCTTTTGCTATGCTTTTCAACGTCGCTTCTTCCTTGATTGTATTTGATTGCTTATTCCCCTTTTTTCATTTTTTTCAATTCGAAGATCTATGAACACACTTACCGATCAAAACTTAAGAACATAAGTACAATTCATACGACTAATTCTCAAAGAAATAAGAATAATACTAAAATATGAGTAAATAAATGCTAAAAATATGTACTTTTGCCTCTCATCACAGAGCAACTGGACTGTAAATGACTGGAAGAGGTATTAAAGCAAAGGAAAGCTTTGTGGAGACCAAGTTCTAGGAGACATATGTTGCACTCTTTTTTTAAGCTCAGTTTTTTTTTTCGAGGATTTTAATGATAAATAGCATATTAGGAAATTCAATTTTCCCACATCGCTATTCTCTGTAAAGGAAAAAGTGAACGTGTCTGCAGACACTAAATTATTTCAAGACGCGTAAATCCTGAAGTGAGTCTAGTAAAATGAGGACTAAAGGGGGTCAAAAATCTCAATAATTGTGCTCAGACACCCGGGATTCTAATACACGGAAGCATGCCCAAACATTAGGTACCAACAAAGAGTTAAAAACTTTATATTCATAAGGTAGAAAAGAGGTTGGAACCAGCAAAAAGGGAGGAGACCAGGAAACTACCTCCATATTTCGAGCTAAGGATGTAGAGTGGAACAACTAAGTGCAGAAAGTGGTAAAATGCGGTAAACTGAAGTCTCCAAAAATCAGCAAGATCGATGCATCTCATTTATTTTCTTTCTGTGTAAAAAGCTATTACATCTAATATAATTTATCTTAATTAAACTTATGAGACCCAAAAATTCACATATCAATTATAAAATGTCTCATATAAGTAATATTGATTATATGACTTACAAAGTAAAATTTTAAAAAGGTAAGCTCAAATCTGCTTAGGGTAAGAAAAAGGTTTGGTAAATTGGCAAAGAGGATTCAAAATTTTTATTTTTGTATCACCTGTTCAAATCACATAGTACAGGACATTTTATAGTTCTTTTTAATTTTGAAAAAAAGTATATAAAATTAATTAAACAAAAAAAAATTATTTCACAAAGAACAAATTAGTCAAATTATAATTTTACTTTAATAATAATTAGGTTAAAATAATTATTATAAAAAAATTCAAAATAAGAGAGTGAGTCAATGTCATAAATTACAAAGGAAGCGAATTGTACATGAAACTAAACTTGAAGGGTGGATTATGTAATTATCCTTTTAACTATTTGGGTATAATGACTTTGCAAAGTATTAATTTAAGTGATTTGATTGATACAAAAATAAATATAAGTGATTTTAGTGAATAATTTTACTCTAGTTGAATTATCATATAAATTATTCACACTCCATAACTATATGTATTAAAACTTCCATTAGCATCTCTTCCGAAACCTCATTGAAAGTAAATAAACAACAATGAAGAGAGAGAAAATAATTAATGGTTTATCTGTCAAAAAAATAAAATGTCAATGGCATTTCTTCTGGGATTACTAAAACTTATTAGTATCTGAATCTTATCAATTTCTCTCATTTTCTTTATTAGGAACAGTAAAACTTATTTACTAAATCAATCACAAGAAAGAAGAAAGAGGAAAGAATAGTGTTGAGAGGGGAGGATAGCTATGAGACCCCAACTTAGAATTCCACAATCTCTTTAATTTACCCGACTGGACTAAATTGAAATACTTTAAAAGATAAGTTGGGATAACTTGTACAATTAGAAACTTATCTAATAGGATTTAAGTGTAAAACATAAAATCTTTCTTTTGTACCACCCAATAAGCAGCAGGCACAACATCGGCAAGTGTATTCGTTACAGAATTTCACTAAATTTATAACTTAGCAATCTCTAGCACAAGGGTACAGGTCTATATATTGAAACCCTTGCTCTCTCAAAGTACCAATCCGCAACAACTTCATTGATAGTCTGCACAGATAAATATTATAAGAAATTAAAATGAAGAATAATAGGGCACATGATAATATTCAAAAACAAAAAGCAGTGTATGTATTCGAACTTGCCAAGTCAGTTAAAAAAAAGTGTTGTTAACTTTATGGTCTTACACTTGGACGGCGTAGATATTTTTGATACCAAAAAGTAACGGAAGGTATATGTGATCCATTTCGCATAATTTAGAGGCAATTTTGATTCTTTTCCCAAAAAAATTTAATTAGCGACATATCTTTTTATTTCTACAATTAACGATTTTATGTACATATCCCATCAAATGAGTCAACCAATGTAATGCATATTGATATTTACAGGAACTGTTTTTGACACAATTGGACCACTCTATGTAATTAAAAAAATTATAAAGAAATTTGTTGATGATGACATTGATCAGCCTCTTCATATCATCATTCAAGAATTCACTTCTATTAAAAGATGAGTAGCAGGACTAAATTACTTGATTCTAACGTAACATATGAATTGTGACACATACTATTTAGACCATCATTTATTTTGAATTAAAGAATTACCACTGCATAACATGTGACATGTCTTAAATGAATATTTCAAAAAAAATTATTTTTATCTTTAATAAAATAATTTATATTCACATAAATATTTAAAATTTATTTTAAATTATAAATTTTAAAAAATAATTTAAAAAATATTATGTCAAATTAAATGATATCGCATAAATTAAAACGATGTAATAATAATTGATGACTCTTTCATTGACAAATGCTTAATTAAGACTCGTAAATTAACATTGCATGGCATGTAATATTGCTTTTTAGCCATTCATTTATTGTGTATTCGAGAATTACCTCTGCACGACATGTGTGTGTGTATATATATAACCTAGTCCTAGCATATCTCACTAAAAGAAAAAAAACTTAAAAGGAACACATGGTGCACAGCCATAAGCCCGTAACCAATATAATATCTACTATATTCCATCCGCTGCAGGGGAAAAATTGAATTTTTTCACGACCTTCTCTTCATAAGTGATTTTCTTTCATTCTCACATTCATAAATTACTGAAATGACATGTGATAAACTTAATTAAATGTAAATTTCAAATATTATCACTAATGAAGTAATGAATTTATTACTGTTACATGACATGTCCTATACTTTAAAGGGAATGCAAATTTGAAAGATTTTCTATGAAATGATTTATTCTGAATTATATTACTCCGTCCATTTCAATTTATATGTTTGATTTTTACTTGATACAAAGTTTAAGAAAGTAAGAAATTTTTTTGAATCTTATGGTCTTAAACTAATTAAAGATAGATCATAGGTAGAATGTACCAAAATGCACTTTAATCTTGTGAAAAATTTCCTTTAATCTTGTGGTATTAAACATGTCATGTGAAAAGTTAAAATTAAGGAGTTGCCGGAAAAAGATAGAGACATTTTTTTAAACAAACTAAAAACAAAAAAAAAAAAAGACAAACAACATTAGTCTAAAATTAAACCGTACTTTACTCTTCTATTATACATTACTAATTTATTTATTTTTATATATGTGCATGCCTAAACCACCATTATTCGAGTCTCAAATGAATGAGTTCAAAACCTAAAGAATAAATGTTGACCGTAAAATTTTAAAACGAACAAGTATTTGTGGGATGTGTCAAAATAGGCGGGGTGTGGCATATGCCACAACCTGTCATTAGCACCATAATCCACGATTATGCCACGACCCGCATGCAAATTCATTTGAGAAAGACGATGTTAATTATTAATATTTAATCGTGATTAGCACTATAATCCACAAACTTTTTCTTTTTTCAGTTTTTAGTTCCTAGTCGCTTCCCCCTCCCCGACCTAAGGTGATTCCTAAAGTGAGCACTTAATTGTATGATATATGATCAAGTATATATTTGACCATCCATCTCATTTTGGATGATTAAGACAATTGAAGTATCTATATATAGGTACTTGAGTGGGAATAATAATAATGTGATCACTGTGAAATACAAGTAAATTGAAGGCATAAATTGATGATGCCAAAAGGTCCCCCAAAGGAAAAAAAAAAAGAAAAAAAGAGAGGAAGAAGATAATAATTAACCACCATCTCATTTTTATTTTGCTAAACACGTACATAACCCTTTAAATTTACTTTTATTTTTTATTTTAAAACTTTAACTTAACCTTGTTTCATTTTAATCTTTCAATTCTATTTTTCATGTTTCATTTAAACATAATATATTAATTTTTATTATTTTTAATTATACTCTTCAACTGGAATTTTATATTTTAAAAATCGACAGACGCCCGTTAGTTTTCGTAAAAATAAAATAAAAATATGACGGAAGTCCCTCAATTTTTTTAATAGTTTCTGCATATTTTTGCGAAGAAAATAATCAACGAACGTACATCGATTTTCTTAATGTCCACCAATTTCTTTTTTTAAAAAATCATTGACAATCAGACTGAGTCCGTTAAATTTTAGTGTTTTTTTAGTAGTGTTATTAATAATGAATCGGAGTCCTTTTTTACCCCCATATTGAGGATGAGTTTTTTTTTACCTCGTGTTGGTGCAAGTTAAAAATTAGAAAGTAAAGTACTTGGGTTAAAGCCAAAAAACTTGGATGCTATAAAAATACGCGGTATTATTTAATTAAATATTTTGTATCTTTTTAAAAATATTTATCAACAGGCATTGAATAGTTTACACTGAATAATATTCAGTATTTATATTATTTTATTTTTATGAAAACTAACGAATATCGGGCAATTTTTAAATTGTAAAATTACAGCTGAAGAGAATAAATAAAAATAATAAAAACACAAAAATTAATATATTGTGTTTAAATGAAAAATGAAAAATAGAGTTGGAGGGATAAAATGGAACAAAGTTGAGTTAGAGTACCAAAATAAAAAATGAATGACAAATTCAAAGAATTATATATGTATCTGGCCTTTTTATTTCAAAGCCTCTATTTGTATATTTAATTTTTACATGAATTGAAAATATAAAAGTACGTTTTTTTTTCTTTTAATAAATCGACACAATTAAAAACAAGGAAAGGATTTTAAATTTCCTTTTATTCGATAAGTATTGTATGACTTGGTAATTCAAGAAACGTTGAACTACAGGGAGAATTCGGATCGAAGTGGACCTTTTTGAGTAAAAAAATTGATGAAATTAGTTTGTTTTTTCTGAACAAGTCCTTATTTTCTATCAAAAATATCGTGTCATTTTTAATTTAGCATATTTCAAATGCTTGAAATAATTAAAAAAGATTCTTTTTAATTTGTCGATAATTACCGATCATGATAATTTACTGAATCGGGTGAGGGGAGGGGTGGACGTAGTGTCATAATCTAGTCTTTCGAAGAGCATTCATGCGAATAAAACAATGTAACATAACATGTCATCAAAGTATCCTTAGAATGAACACACACTGCTCAGCCACAACCAAATATCTAATTGTATTGATCAACGTGAAAAAAAATATAAATTTATCAGCCTCTTTCTGTGTAATAGACTTTCTAAAATTATTTGATCTTGATTAATTAGTGTTTTCCTTTCACTATCACATAATTAAATTGTTGCAGCATCACATGTGTAAATTACAAATATTCTGCAATCACTTAATAATGAATTAATGAATGCTGCAGCATCATGACATGGGTAAACTTTGACAATTTTGGATGCATATATTTCTATTTGATGTGATTTTATAATCATCTAATTTTTTACTTTTCTTTGCATTAACCTATTAAGACATCATAAATGTTTAAGAAAGTAATTAAATGACAATTTTATCTATCGCCGACAGCCGTTTAAAAATAAAGCTAGCCTAAAGCTAGATTTACAATATTTATGTAAGAGCAGAAGTATTGAATTCATTGTCAAAGTGGTGACCTATATTTGAACTCTTGGCACATGTAGCTCTGGCTATACAATGTGTAATAAATTGTTTTGCCTTCGTCTTATGTTTAGAAATCCTCCCTAGGAGGGTGTGCTATATCCAGTCTCACTTATTTTGTATGGGTGTTTTACTAATTGAGATTAGCTCACTATGATAGTTGTAGTTAAAGCTTCGTAATATTAACTGATGATTAATAAAATTGTTAGTTATCTAATAAAAATATGCAAAATTACACTATAATATGTGATCACAGTCTAAAAATAACGTGTGATCAAAAATTTTATTGTAATTGATTCTCTTAATTTCATAATGGAAGTGCATAATCGATCTTTCTCAACAGATTTTTCAAATCCTTGGTGTAGAAATATCTTCTCCTGAATTGGCATAGTAATCAATACACATGTCCTAATAATCTTGCTTTAGTGATGAATAATATGTTTTATAATTTACTAATGACATAAACAATATAAAAAATAACACGCAGATCTACGTCAACACCATTTTTCCCATTATAAACTATTATTACGAACCATATTTTCTTGCAAAGATAAACAATTATCCAATAATGTTCTAGGATTTCACAAGCACAATTTTAGAAATTTATACAAATTATAAATATTGTATTAACTGAAAGACCACTCATTAATATGGATTACCACTTCGTTTGATTGTTAAATGAATAATGTAGGTAGATATGATACTACGCTTAATTTAGCAAAAGTTTGGTTATACTTCTTTAATACATATATTAATCGAACACATATCAATATATACATAATACTAAATTACATACACATTTGATACAAGAATCAAGTTTTCAATATCTTTTAAGTCTAAATTATATAAAATTTATAAATATTTCATACACAAAATAACCACACATATATAGAAAATGATACATACCAGATTTCATAGGCATTTCATACACCTTTCAGTTTTAAATATTTTTTAAAGACTAAAGTAGATATAATTTATTTATACACAATTGACCACACATATATTAAAATGATATAGATCAGTTTTTTTACACATTTAATGCACATATCAGTAATCATATTTTGTCTATTACTATTGTATACAACATTTATACAATTATATATATATATATATATATATATATATATATATATATATATATATATATATATATATATATATATATAATTATACATACCTTAAAAAAGTGATACACATCAATTTACATATTTATTTCATAAACATATCAGTTAAATAAATAATTCAAATACTAATGCATACATAAATTATACATATTTCATATAAAATCAATATTGTGCATAAAAAGCACACATCTCAAAATGAAATACGTTTTTCACTCATATTGCATTGTTTTCTCATTAACTTATTGCATTGTTTATATACAAAAATATAAATAAATATAATAATATAGAATTTTATTTAATTGTAAAGAATGATTTTCTCAATGACTTATTCATGTAAAATTCTCTTTTGGAGTATGTTAAAGAAACTTTTTGTAAAAGATACTGGTAATTTTAGCGAATTCGCAAATCAGCAATGAGAATCAGGTCTCTTTATCTGGTTTAGAGGTAAGGACAGAAAGTGAAGCACACACAATATTTACATGGAAATTTCTTTACCCAATAGATTAAAACCACGACCTATCCTAGTAGGATTTTCAAAACTCCTAACAACTGGGCAATGTTTAGATTTACAACCTCTAGCAAATTTAGAAATTAACCCCGTAATCTCCTTACCCTTACAACACCTCTATTGCAAGGCTTTGCAATAACTATATCATAACTATTCAGACGGCTAACTCTAGCCTAGCTAAACAAGATATTACAACTCAAAACAACGACCTACAACAACTTCTTTTAACGAGGAGTAGGTTTACGATATCAATACAAGAGACAAGAAATCAACATCCTAAGACCAAGAGCAAAATACACACTAAGTAGCTTCGATTCTTCTGTTGTTGATGCTTGTTTTAAGTCTTTTGTAAGAGAGGAAATGTCCTTCTTTGAGAATGGCAAAAGTCGTGAACAAGTTATCTTTGGACAAATATATGATGGGATGAGTGAGATGAGAGAGTCGTTTGTCCCCTGGATAAGGGCATGTACCGCAGCAGGCCTACCACTGTACAGTGGCAGTCTGCACCTTACCTTTTGTCAGCAGTGCATAATTGACTTTTCTCGGTAGTACTTAATCAAACGACCTGATTTTTCAGTAGATTTATCATATTATCAAAACATACTTCAATTAGAGACAAAAAAGATATTGTGGAGTCCAATTTCATCTTAATTAACGTCCAAACCCCAAGTCAATGTCAAGAGATGGAGTCGCGTGGTTTCGGACTGATTCAGAAATGGATTTTTCTCTCAAATAAAAAATGAGAGAAATTAAAAGATCAATTCCAAAGGAAACTCATTCACAATAACGAAATATTAAAAGGTATTTCTTTTTAGGTGTTATATACACTTTTAAATTAAAAATACATTACTTAAAAAATTCTTAGTTGAGGCAATGAAACAATACTGGAAGGGAATAAAATTCTTTATCTACACTCTGAAAAATTAATTGAAACTAAGTCATATTAAATTTTTTGTGTACCTAATACTTTAGCGGTGATATTAGAAGAAACTTTCGTTTATTCATTAAATTTTTATTTTGTTTTTGTGGGTAATACTTTAGTTAAAGATAAATTTCAAATTTTATTGAGGTCACAAATTTCAGTTCTGAGTATTTCAAAAGCGGTTGCATAAAGTAATTTCAGCGCACAGATGCAACAACAATAATAATTTACATAGAAAATCTTCCAAATTTGCATTTAAGTGCACATGTCATGTAGCAGCATCCATTAATTCATAATAAATGATATTAACAGAATATTTGGAATTTTACATTTAAAGAATTATGCACATGTGTTGTAGCAACTATTTATGTGATAGTGAAAGGAAAACACTTACCAATCATAACCGGACAATTTTAGAAAGCGTATTGCTCTTTACTTGTTTACTATCAATTTAAAATAAGTGATATTTTAATTTTTAATTTTATTTTAAAATAAATAATATTTTATATAAAAAAAATATTAATAATATTTTTTTAATTTTATTTTTATTTAAATAAAGAGAGTTTTGTATAATCAATAAAATATTAAAAAATTATATTTTTTTCAAAATATTTATCAGGGATAAATAGATAAAAATATATTTTCTTTCTAGGAATGAGTAGTTTTCTTAAGGGGTGTGTCCAAACTGAAAGCACCACTTATTTTGAAACGGAGGAAATATCGTAAAAATAAATTTTATTTTTATTTATTTATTTAATTTAAAATTTTAAAATATAATTTATTATTCAAATTTTGAATTTATATTTAGTAATAACAATAGTAATTTCCAAATACGTTTCTAAAAATATAAATTTTATTACATTAAAATTATTATTTTAAAAATATGCTAAATAAATATTGAACATGTAAAAATGTATGAAAAGTGAACTTACTGAAAGAAAGGCTGAAAATACAATTATGGTTATGACTGAGCATCGTTGTGTTCCTTCTAAAGACATGTCATGTTATTTTCTTTTATTCGCATCAGTTAATGCTCTTCGGAAGATTAGACTAGGATACTGTTACTAGGTGATAGATTCATGCCCACCCTCGTGGAAGGATTTAAAATTTAAAATTTTTGACTTCTTATCTATCTCACATTCAAAAATAATAAGAGGTAAAATAATAGTTAAGGGGATTCAAATCCTTGATCAAGAGGATTAAAAAAATTTAACAATTTTTGCTTTTACCACTAGATCAACTTTACTCTTTGTTTGTGGGTGTCTAACCCAAAATTCTAATATATTTCCGATATTTCTCACTATAAATATAAAATACGTGTAAAAGTTACTGAGTTTCCGGGAACCCCCACCTAGTACCGTAAATCCGCCCCAGCCCCTCCTCTCACCCTATAGAGCAAATTATCCCAATCAATTATTATTGATAAAAATTATTTTTAAAAAAATAAGTGGTGTTTTTAGTTTGAATATACTCATTAAAGAGTTATTTATTTTTAAAAAGTAAAATATATTTTTACTTACTTATTCCCAATAAATATCTTGAAAAAAAATATAACTCTTTATTATTTTCTTGATTATGTAAAATTCTCTCCATTTAAATTAGAGCAGAATTGAAAAAACTATCATTAATGTCTGATTGATTATATAAAACTTCACTTGTTGTGAAACAAAATTAAAACACCACTTATTTTAAAACAAAAAAAATAATTTAATAAAAATTATTTTGTGCCAGCAGAATCTTCAACCATTCGAAATATATCGAACTTGAAAATGATATGACATTGTTAATGGAAAATAACAACTTTTTTGAAAAAATAAACTTATTTCAATTTCTTTTTAAAAATAATTCGCTTTGCATATAGAGTATAGTCAATAAATGAATACCTAAATAGTACTATATGTCACATGTGTCAATTTGGGAGTCCTAATCATCTGTTAGTAGAAGAGCCATCAATTATTACCAAAGAAGTAAATTCTTGAACGAAGATACGTAGAGGTTCATGTGTCATACTGTACGAGTTCCTTTTAAATATTTTTTAAAATGATTTAATAAAACATTAAATATCACACAACAGGAACAGGTGCTTTAAGTGGTCTCTCGATTATTTAACCAACTTTTACGTTCAATATTTGTAGTTTTTCCTAAGAGTGTTTATTTTCTCTGTCTTCTCATCTACCTCATTTATTTCTTCATCTATTTTACTATTCTATATATTTTTTTCATCTATTTTTTTTTCTTATTTAGCTCTGTTTAGGCTAAATATATATTTTTCAAGTGAAACAATATCTCAATAAAATAAAATTTTTTATAATGAATTGGACATTTATTCTTCATAGGACATGAAAAGAATAGGGCAAAGAAATAATACTGTCGGAAGATTCATGGTGAATCTCAAAATTAAAAATCTAATTTTTTATATAAAAAACAGCATACCAAGAAACTCTTGAAAAACAAAAACAACAAACTATAAAGCATGACTAAATGGATTTACTTACCAACAATGATTAATTCCTTTCCGATGACTATCAAAAATCTTAACTTCTAAAAAAAAAATAAAAAACAAATAAAGATCACCAAATATAATTTCAGTTCTCAAATGTTGAAGATGATAATTGGGAGTTTGATCTCCTAAGGATGGAGATTTTGGAACGATCGTTGATGAGTAGGTTTAGGCATTTAGGGTTGTTTTGGAGAAAGAAATATACAAAAGTGTTTTAGGAAAAATATAATTTACCCATATTGGTGTTGATATTTTTAAAACCCACATTAGAGTTGGGTTAATACCGGATCCGGATGATATGGAGAAAACAAAATAGATGGCTTTATGTAATTGAATATTTCTTGTCTTTTTTATGTTTATGTAACATGCGCTTAATATTTAATGAGATAATTTTTTTTGTGTTTAAATGATACATAGAAAGTAAGGTTGGAGGATTAAAATATAATATATATAATTGAGATAAAATGCCAAAATAAAATTTAACTGTAAATTAAGGAACTATAGATGTATTTGGCCTTTTTTTTCTAATCACACCTTTGAGCATGACATAAAAAGAAAAGAAAAAAGCAAGAAGCTCAGTTGAAGGATGTTTTGCTTATAAATAGCGGTGAAGTCATACCTTTTCATTCACATCTACTTCTAAAGCATATTATAAGCACTGTCTTTTTTATTTGCTCTCTAGCAAAAACCTCCTTTCGTTCTCTCTTTATCTCAGCCTTTTTAGAACGATCGAACTAAGTTTCTTTCTGATATAATGTACGTAGTACTATTAATATTCATTCCACACATCTTTAATTTGTTTCTAGCTATTTCTTTTTATTATACATTTATAATTACGTACTAATAAGTGTTTCTCGATCTTCTTGTTTAAAATTTACATATGTTTTTTGTTTGTTGAAGGATGACAAAATCTCTATTGGGTTTGGTAGCAGTATTGATGATGTGTACAATTGTTGTCGGCGCCGAAGATGATCTATACGTCAACGTCACAATACTCCACTTAGTTGACTACAAGAAAACAGAATTATTTGTTTGTTTAATTAACTACTGTTTTTGAGTAATTAACAGTGTGCCCGGATGGAAGCCCACCTGCATATTATCTTGACAGGGGATTTGATACCGGACTTTCCAATGCTGACAAGGCCAGAAAGAAGGATCGGGTCCGTGACAGGTTTAAAAGAAAGGTTGCTGCGGATCATATAGTAAAGCAGGATCTTGCTGCAAGGGGAAATTCATCTGGAGAATCGAAAAATGGCGAGAAATCTGAAAACACCTCAATGATGGCCGCAGAAAATGAAGATACGCCTTTCAACTCAATGTTTGCTCTCATGGCAAAATCAGACGAAGACGAAAAAGAAAAGGTAACCTTCCTTGACATTAAAAAGAATAATAAGGACTATAATCTTAAGGAGTTGAGGTCTCTTGCAAATGTTTTAATCGATTCCTTTCTTGATGTCTCTAAAGAAAAGGATGCTTTAAATAAAAGTCTTGATGATTTTGAATCTGAGAAGGTTTTGTTGGTTTTTAAGTTGAATGACATGAAGGAGAAACTTGAAAGATTGTCAGTTGAGAATCTCACATTAAATGAAAAAATCAGTGAGATGTCTCAAAATGGAGAAAATAGAACTGATGAGATTCAAAAATTCCAGACTGAGCTTGAAGTTGAATTGAAAAGAACTCAGCTGAATCTCACTACTTCTCTGAAGAGAAACTCTGAACTTGAGAGAGATCTAGTTGGGATCAAGATTGATCTTGAAAACTCTCTCAAGTGGACTGCCTCCTCTCAGATCCTGACAAACCTAACAAATCAAAGGTCTAATGGTAGAGAAGGATTAGGGTACAAAAGGATTAATCCCCCTTATAATCTCCATAGCAAGTATGTGTCTGACCCTAACAATCTCTTGTGCGCTCACTGTGGTAGAAATGGTCATCTTAAATAAGCCTGTCCTGCCAGACAAGCTGCTGAAAAAGGGTTCTTAAAGGTTTCCGAAGCCAAAAGAGATACCATGGTACCTAGTCCCTGGATATCTCAAATTAAGAAACCCTCTCGGACTAAGAGGAGCCTGATCTATCCCTTGTCTCATTTTTGGGAACTCAAACTTAATGGGTTCCCAAATCTAATTTATGACTAATCTTGTAGGTTGTAGTGAGAGGATGTAGCCAAAGTTGATTTATGGATATTGGCTGCTCAAAGCATATGACGGGAAAGATGGAAGATTTTCTCTCACTCAAAGCTTTCCAAGGAGGAAGTGTTTCTTTTGGCAATGGAAAGAAAGGGCACATTCTAGGTGTTGGAAAAATTGGGAAATCTCTTGAACATGCTATAGAAAATATCTTTTATGTCAATGGATCAAAATATAGTCTTCTAAGTGTGTCTCAAATCCGTGATAAGGGAAATGAGGTCAAGTTCGTGTCTGCTGCTTTTACAATAACAATACTTCAGTACGGGGAAGTGATCTTGATTGCCAGGAGATGCAAGAGCATGTATGTTGCAGATCTTGACTCTATAACTGGTGAAAATCTCACCTGTTTGAGTGTGATGGAGGATGACTCAGTTTTGTGGCATAAAAGATTAGGGCATGTAAGCTCTTCTTTTCTTAACAAATTGGTTTCCAAAGAGTTAGTTCGTGGATTGCCCCAAATGAAGTTTGCAGAGAACAAAATCTGTGATGCTTGTGTGAAGGGAAAATAGACCAGGTCCTCCTTCAAGAAGAAAAAGGACGTGAGCACCACAAGACCTTTAGAACTTCTTTACATGGATTTATGTGGGCTTGTGAAAATTGCAAGCAGAGGTGGAAAGAAATTCATTTTTGTTATTGTTGATTATTCAAGGTTTACATGGACAATGTTTTTGAGATCTAAGGATGAAACTTTCCTTGTATTTGAATCCTTTGCAAATCAAATACAAGTAAAGTTGGATTACAGAATTGTGGGGATTAGGTCTGACCACGGGACAGAATTCGAGAATGCAAGATTTAATGCTTTATGTGCAGAAAAGGGAATCAATCACAACTTTTCAGTTCTAAGAACCCCTCAACAAAATGAAGTTGTTGAGAGAAAGAACAGGACCTTGATAGACATTGCCAGAACGTTGCTAATTGATGGCAACATCTATTAAAGCAACACAAAGCAATTTAACACTCACATGATATGAATTGATGAACAACAGTGATGGAAGAAGCAAAGGAAGGGAAGGATCAAGAAAGCACAGGAAGTAGCTGATGAAGCAGTGACCTTCAACAGTTATATAAGGGTTTAATATGTATTGTTCTTTTGTACTTGAAATAACCAAAATAACCCTGGATCATCAAGCTGACATGAGAACGGCCAGCTTCTTTCCAAGCTGCTTCTATATATTAGTAATATATAGTTCATCTTTATTTATATTATATTGAAATTGTGAATGCCTTTACAAATATTGATTGAATTTTTTGTCCTTCATTAAAAGACATCGTAAAAGACAAAATTGTTATTTATTATTTTTATACAATTATTATATAAAATTATTATTTTTAATTATTTCCATCACTTTATTTATCATATCAAGTTTTCTATTTATGGCGTAACTCTATTGTGGCGTAAATCTCTAAAAAAAGTAAAAAAAAATTTCACCCTATTTTTTCACTTTTTGATAGTCATAAATTTCTTTTAACTTATTCTATTATATTATGTTTTTTACTGGCATAACTCTATTTATAGTATAAAAGTAAAAATTAAATTAAATTAAAAAAATCAACGAAAGGTTTTCTTTTTGGATTGAAATTTTTTTCCTTTTTGATTTGAAAGTTTTTTTTTAAATCTTTTTGATGGTTGGAAATTTTTATAAAAGTTCTTTTTTTTTCCTTTTTGATTTTTTTCTTTTTTATATTCACGAAAAATAATTTGATAAAAATGTTTTTTTGTTTAAGTGTAATGTCCTAATATTTTTATATTTTTAAATTTTTTTGATTTATAAATTTTTTCATCTCTATAAAAGGATTTATAATTGCATAATTTAATTCATCAACTCTACTACGTACATCAATACCTTTGATTCAATCTCCAACTTATTATTTTGTTTGTGTTAATGTATTTTTTTTCATGTTATGAATTCTTTTATATGTTGTGGATTTGAAAAACACAATAGTAATTGTTATGCCAGCTCAAATTGTTTGTATTCAAAATAATTTAAATTAGATTGTCTCCTTTGGTTGAGTCTAATATTGATACTATGATATTTCCTTTAATTGAGTCTTATATTGGTATTATGTGATCTAGATTATGTATTATTTATAATCACATCCTTCATCTACTCATACACTCACAAGTTTCATCTATTCAGGTAAAGTAATCTCTTCATCTCATAAAATAATTTTTTTAAATAAATTATTATAATTATAACTCTTGTTCACAATTTATTTTAGATAATATTGCAATGAAATTTGAAAAAGAATTTCGTGAACAAAATTGTGTCTATTAATAATTTAAGGTGATATGATTCTAATTAGATAATAAAAGTCTTAGTAATTGGAGTTGGATTAGTAAAAGAGTATAAAAAGAAAACAAAAGAAGACACATGAGTGACTATAACATTAGTTGATGAAGAGGTAATAATTCTTTTTTTGTATTATATTCTAAATTTATATTTTATATTTTACATATATGTTTGAGTTCTAATCTATTTTTATTATGTGTGTGTGTGTGTGTGTGTGTTTTGACCATTAAATTTTAATTCTTTGCAGACACAAAAGTTCATGCTATACTTTTCAATAATTATATATTGAATAGTGAAAAAAATAAATGGACACATTAATAGTAAACAAGGAATTGATCTTGGGTTCAATGACAACACTTAGTTCAGGAATGCAACAGTCACTTTTCTACAGTTGCTTTTTTCATACAATTTTATTTCGTTTGAAGATGCAATACAATCTTCCGATGGGACAATCTTTGGTGATTTCTTTAGATTTTATCAACTACTCTAACATTCAATATATGCATAATATTTTACTTCTATTTACTTAACAAAATATTCTTTGTAGATATAAGCACGAAGATCATTATAAATGTTGATTGAACTTTTGCCTTCATTAAAATATTTTACAATAGATAAAATTATCATTTACTGTTTTTCTCAATGTTGTTATTTATTATTATAGATCCTTTTTTTTTTATAATTTAAATATTTTACTACAAAGTAGAAATTACAAAGCAAAACTGCCAAGCTTTATATCATAGAACTTGGCTACAAAATTAGCATCCACTCTCTAAGATCTATTCATCCATCCCTAGGGTAGTAATCTAATTCTGCAATCCTAGTCTCCAACTTTGGCTTCAAACTAGCAAGATACACCACCTTCTGTATGCACATTCTTGTTAGCTTATTAGGACACATCGCACACTCTTTAAACAGTCTTCGATTCCTCTCTATCTATCGATGATACACACAAGTTGCTAGTGACATTCTAAGCATGTGTGCTCGTGCTAAGTTACCTCTAGCATTCTGCAATTATCCACTCCGTTTCTATCTCCAACTTCTCAGGCCTTTTAGGCATTTTTTGCCATACTAGCAAGCTATTCCAGACACTTACTGCATATGTGCAACCAAAGAACACATGATTTCTGCTTTCTGGGACTGCTTGGCATAATGAACAGTTCACATTTAATGGCATACCTCATTTTACTAACCTGTCTTTTGTATACAATCTATCCATTATAACAAATCTTAATATAAATATCCATTTTCCTTATCCATTATAACCAATAAATATCCATTTTGGAGCACCATAATTATTACATATCAACTTCTTCCACCAGACTTTCTAAAAGTCTCCAAGGAGCAGCTTATACATCTTCCTTATAGAATATTGCCCCATTTCTTCAATATCCTCCATAATTAAACCTCTAGCACATATTTTTCAGCCTTAAATATTCTCTGCAGTAACCAAGATGCTTGTTTTGGCAAGACATCACAGATCTGTCTTCCTTTTATATAATAAGCATGTACCCGTTGGACCCATAACTTATCCTTCTTCTTGCTCAGATTCCAAAGTAACTTGCCGATGTCAACCTTATTCCATGTTGCTAAGTCAATCACATTAACACTTCCGGCAGTAGCAGATCTACACATCTTATCCTAGTCTATTAGAGCTTTCCTGGAAATTTCAGCACTCCTTGTCCGCACAAATCTTCGGCATATTGCTTCCATGATTTGAATCACTCTTTTAGATAGCACAAACCTCAAATTAACAATATAATCCCATCAACCTCAAATAAAAAATATTTAAAATTTTATGTCTCAATAAGTCGTAAATAAAATATTTGAATAAATTTAAAAAACTAAACATATATTAATCTTAATAATTTGCATTTAAAATGTGCACATGTTGTGTAGGAATATTTATTAATTCATAATTAATAATTGCAATAGGATATTTAGAATTTACATTTAAAGAATGATGCACATGTAATGTAGCAACAATTTAATTACTATTTATGTGATAATGAAAGAAAATCACTCAAGATGACTAGACCAAACAATTTTAGAAACTCTATTATGAAGAGAGACTGACAAAATTCTATTTTTGCCTGTAGAATACAATTAAATATTGAGATGGCTGAGCACTATTGTGTTTCTTCTAAAGAAATTTTTGATGACACGTTATGTTATTGTATTCATATGAATTAGTGCTTTGGAAAACAAGACTAGGACACTAGGTGACAGATATCTAGGTCTACCCATCTCCTCACCCAATAGAACAAATTATCATAAATAAAAAAAGATTTTTTTTTAAAATCACATCATGTTAGCGGAATTTTTAAGCATTTGAAATATGTTGAAATTGAAAATGATATAATGTTTGTGACAGAAAATGACAAACTTGTTCAAATAAAATAAATTTATTAATTCAAGTTTCTTTTTCCAAAGAAATGTCACTCCAAACGGTTCAGAATTTGTATTAACGGGGTTTAAAAAAAATATTAAAATGTAGTGATTGAAATTTGAACACGGTTCAACTTCTTCATGTGAAAAAATTAAAATTGATTTTTTGAAATATCATAGATTTTTCTAAGTTTCTAGAATAGTCTAATTTTATTTCTTGGATAATCACCTTGAGAAATTTCTAGATAATCTAGAAAGTTATAGTGTAGTCTCTTTGATATTTGTATTTACGAAGAGTCTAGATACTTAGAAGAAATATTTGTAAATGGTAGTATAGTCTAGATCTTATTCTATCTAGAATCATCCCTAACAAGTATAAATAGGGGTGACCTTTGTCATTTGTAAGTAACAAAAAAATCAAGACAATTCGAGATAGTCTTCTTCCATAATAAAGTTTTTTACTCAAAATCCTCCTCCTTCTTTCATAGTTTTCGCTTCTTTAGTTGAATCTTTCAATCTTAATTAACAATTTTGGGCTAACAGAAGGCTTTCTAGTGGAGAATAGCAGAAGAAAAGTAGAATCGGGAAAATCTTCTGCTAGCCCAAAATCATTAACTAAGATCGGAAGATTTAACTAAAAAAGAGAAAACTTATGAAAGGAGAAGGAGAATTTTGAGCAGAACTTTATTGTGGAAGAAGATTATCTTGAATTGTGTTGATTTTTTTATTTTTGATTACTTATGAATAACAAGGCCCACCCCAATTTATACTTGGCTAGGGATGATCTAGATACTACAAGATCTAGAGTATTCTATCATCTTCTATAAATATCTCCCTTAAGTATCTAGACCCTTCCTAAGTACAAATATCAAAGAAACTACACTATAACTTTCTAGATTACCTAGATATTTTTCATGATAATTGTCCAAGATACTACACTAGACTATTCTAGAAACAATACTAGAAAAATATATGATATTTCAAAAAATCAATTTTAATTTTTTTTACAACCTCAAGGTGAATTTTAAACCCTGTAAATAACAATATCACCTTTACTCTTGTGTTCAAGAAATTTAAAATATCTCTTTCTATATATAATATAATTTTTTATCAAATAATTCGAATAAATATCCTCATGTTTTCCTAAATCTGTCCAGATTCTCGTAATTCACCCTTTCTTAAATTATTTGACCATATATTTATTAAATATAAAAAATTAAAATTCATTTCAACTCCAACCGTCATAGTTCTCTATCAATTGTTACTCAAGAAGTGAATTCTTGAACAAAAAAGTATATGCATAAGTGGCTGATGTGCCATACCTTATGAGTTCCTTTAAATAATTTTTTTAATTGAAAATAAGATACTTATACATTGCGTGGTCATTCTGGAATAATTTAAACAATTCCATAACATATTACTCTCTTAATTTCAATTTATGAAATTCTTTATTATTTCAGATTTAAATTATATAAATTTTAATTAATATATTAATAATTTTTTATTTTATTAATATTATGAGAAAATAGTAACTTATAAATTTTTTTAATGTTTAAAATTTAATTTTAAATATTAAATTAATTTAATCTAATTTAATTTTAAGAATTAATTAAATTTAATTTTTATAAAATAAAAAATATCACATAAATTGAGATGAACAGAGTAATATTTAGTTGCCTAATCATGCAACAGGTCCAGATGCTTAATTAAGTTGATGGCCAACTTACATAATATTAATACTCATTTCTTTCTCAAAATAAGTGGTGTTTTCAGCTTGAGTACACCCTTTAAGAAAATTTCTCATTTCTACACAGAAAAATATAATTTTACACACTTACCCTTAATAAATATATTAAAAAAGATGTAACTCTTTAATATTTTATTGATTATGTAAAACTCTCTCCACTTAAATAAGAGCAAAATTGAAAAAACATCATTAATATCTTCTTAATTATGTAAAACATCACTTATTTTGAAATAAAATTAAAAGTTCAAAATATCCTTTATTTTGAAAAGGAGAAAGTATTTTGTTTGTTAATTATCAAAATCAGCAGTCAATTCTACACTTAACGAGCGGGAATGCCCAGGTAAATGGCTTAAATAAAAATAAAAAATAAAACTCAATACCTGACTGTTTTTATTATCCTTATTTACTTCGGATAAATTGATATTTAATTATTGTTCTTCAATTTCTTATTTCCAATACAATTGTTCAATTTGCATATCAAATCCGCCATTGTTGAACTCATACCTTCTAATTCACCTCTAATTGTATACTCACAAGTCATAAGTAAATGATAATTTATTTTCATCACTAGCATTACAACTCAACTTTCTTCAAATTTCCAGTCAGGAAAAAAAAAAATTAACTTCGTCAAATTCACAATACAATTATCTTTTAAAATGGTAATTCACAATAAATTTGCATAAAAAATTACTGAAATTTACATTTATGTGAGAATGGAAGGATGCAACTATTAATATTTAACAATCAAACAATTTTAGAATGCTAATTACGTAGAGAGAAGCTAGAAAAATCCCATATTTTCCTTGGAATATAATTAAATTTTGATTGTGGCTGAACATTAATTATGTATTCCTTTTATGGAATTTTCCCTACTTAACTTCATCTTTTGAAACTTTCATTTAAACCATGTCAATTCACTATAAATGAGTGTCTAAATAGTATATATATCACATGTTATGTATAAGAGTTGGAAGGGTCATCAATTATCTATAATAATTTTAAAAAATAATTATTTTAAAATATAAATAAGAATATGATAATTAAAGTCGCTATCAGTTATTTTTTAAAGAAAATATAGTAAATAATTTAAGATTAAAAAGAAAATCAAAAAGTGAATGTTTGAATGACGATATGAAAAGTCTCATTATGCCATACTGTACAAGCCTCTTTTAGTGAAGGACACATACATATATAATCCTTTAAACTTTTCTTCACTTTTCATTTTAAAACTTCATCTCAATTTTATTTTTTAACTTTCCAAACTCTATTTTTCATATTCTATTTAAACACAAAACACAATTTTTTATGCTTTTATTATTTTTATTTATATTCTTTAATTGCAATTTTGTGTTTTAAAATACAACGGACGTCCATTAGTTTACGTAAAATAAAAAATAAAAAATCAACCAACGTCTGTTGATTTTATTTTTTTTAAAAAAAATTCTTTTTATAATTTCTTTATATTTTTCGGTGGGAAAAATAACCGATGAAAGTACATCGATTTTCTTAAAGTTCATTAATTTTCTTTCTCGTTGAATTTTAATTTTTTTAGTAGTGTTATATGAAAAAAAAAGTGATGTCATTTAATGGAATATTTCATATCTTTTAAAAAATATTAAATAGTTTACACGCGAATAATATTTTTTGTGTTTAAGTGAAATATAAAAAATAGAGTTGAAGGTTTAAAATGGAACAAGGCTATAAGATGAAGTGTCAAAATAAAAAACAAGAAAATATTAGGTGATTGTATATATGTATTTGACCTTTAGAGAATTTTTTTATTTTTATTTTATAGAAACGCAAATAATTTGCATAAAGTGGTCCTTCTCTAATAAACGGTTTCCATAAATATCAATACTTAATACATGTACCAATATTCATTCTACTACTATAGTATACTGATAAGCCATTGTTGATCTTCTTGTTTAAAATTTACATATGTTTTTTGTTTGTTGTAGGATGACAAAATCTCTATTAGGTTTGGTAGCAGTATTGATGATGTGTACAATTGATGTCGGCGCCGAAGATGATTTATACGTCAACATCACAATACTCCACTTAGTTGACTACAAGAAAACAGAATTATTTGTTTGTTTAATTAACTACTGTTTTTGAGTAATTAACATATTATCTTGACTGGGGATTTGATACCGGACTTTCCAACTGGATCATCTTCCTTCAAGTTAGTATCTGGTCTTCTTAATTTGTTTAATTATTTACATTACTTCTAAGTCTTCCTATTATGTATAGGGAGGTGGGTGGTGTGAAAGCATCTCCGATTGCTAAGGACGTACAACCACAGAAACAGGTTCTTCCAAGAATATGAAGAATCAAGCTCAGTTTGTTCTTTGTATGCATATGTAGATTTTCACCCGCTTCTTCTGACTTGCAAATAGTATTGGAATTGATAGACTTTTACAACTGGAACAGAGTTTGGGTGAATTACTGCGATGGATCATCTTTTACTGGCGATGTCGAACAAGTTGATCCAGTAAGTAACAACATGTCTCATATATATATATATATATATATCACTGTAACAGTTTCTGATTGGAAATGCCAAATTTATATTAGGAGAAGAAGCTTTATTTCAGAGGAGCTAGAATATTTAAAGCTGTTCTGGATGATTTATGGTCCAAAGGAATGCAATATGCTGAAAATGTAAGATCCTAATTCCTATATATTGAATATTTTTAATTACATGAATAGTTTATTATTTTAAAAATGCAAAATTAAACGCTGGCAATCCTGAGTGGGAGTTCTGCGGGAGGGTTGGCTACAATCTTGAACTGTGACAAGTTCAAGTCCTTCTTTCCCCATGATGCTGCTGTCAAAGTAAAGTGCGTCGCAAATGCAGGCTTTTTCATCAACGCGTGATCTCTTCTTCCATCGTCTTATATATTTATCAATTTATGTTTGCCTCCCATTTTGGAACTGATCAACCGTTTCATGACTTGTTTATGCAGCAAAACAATCTCTGGTACTCCAAATATTCAAAAGACGTTTAGCAGAGTTGTTCATGTGAGTTCCATCTTCATTTTCTTTTTTGTTATATAGTAAGGTATTTACGCTTGACAATGCAAGTTACTAATTATATTTCTCTTTCCTCGCATTTCAGGTATCTGCTAAGAATTTGCCTCCATCTTGCACATGTGCAATGGAACCAAGTCTGGTACATTAGTTTTGGAAACAAAAAGCTTTTCTTTAATTTGTGTTACATTCATATTCCCATCTAATTATAACACTTAATGATGGTGCAGTGCTTCTTCCCTGAAAATGTTTTTCCTTATGTTGAGACTCCACTTTTTATAATCAACTCAGCCTATGATGCTTGGCAGGTCAAAGAGACGAATACTAATTTCTCTCGTTTTAAGATTTTTGATAGTTTCTTGATCTAAAAAAATTCTTTTCAGATTAATAGCACTTTGGTTCCTTCTAATCTCGACCCTCAAAATGCATGGAAGCCTTGCAAGGATGGAATAACTAACTGTACGGTTAGCCAGCGTGTAATTATTCAAGGTTAGCATTTTTCTGCTGACCAACTAATTCATATCTTTCAAATCACACAAGTATATATAGATAGTGATTTTCCTCCTTTAGTTCTTTTTAATATGTTTCATTTGTCCTTAGCTTCTTTCCAATATAGCTTTTGGAGCGGAGTTTTTGAAGATATTCGGGGTTATTTCATCACCTCTTGCAACACTCATGCGCAAATTGTATGGACGTATTACTGGTTCAGTAATACCTCTCCAAGGATACTTAATAAGGTAATCCTTTTTGTTTATGCTTTATCCATATAATGTTTGGATACATGATGCACTGTTTTTGGTCATTCTTAATTTTGATTTATCATGAGTTAATAACAGATTTTGTTTGTGCAGACAATTGCAGAAGCTGTTGGTGATTGGTACTTTGAGAGAACAGGATTTCATCAGCATATAGACCCATACCGTTAGATTGCTGGTTTTGATGATGTCAACCCCATACAGGGACCTGATCCCCTGTGCCGGTGTGACTCAAATTTGAACTGGGCGGGAAAAACCTTTACAGCTGGAAAGGTTGCTTTTTGGTGGTGAGTTGGTGAGAGCAGCAGGGCGCAGCAGTGCAGTAGGGAAGTATAGCAGCAGCCTAGGCCAAGTAGGTCATATGTACTTGACCAATGAGAGAGTTTTCTTGTTGGGATGAACAACATTCTCTCCTTTTACCCTTTGGACAAAAAGAGAGTTGGACAAACAAATAGATGGAAAAACCCAACAACTCTCTTATTCAGAAAAACAGACCTTGGCCTAAAGCTTATTCTTCTCTCTGAAAAAAGGCAACCATTGTTTCCTTGTTCGACAGCAAGAATCGAAGTTAAAGAGCTCAAGTTTTGAGGCTGCCATCAAAGAAGGAAGAAGTGCATTGTAACAGATAAAAACCTTGTCTTTTGTACAAGTTTGTTTTCTTGTTTTTTAAAGGGTTGTTTTCTTGTTTCTGTCGACTAGAGTTAGTTGACATTTCGGCTAGAGTTAGCCTTGTATTTCAGTTGAGTTTTAGCTGGAGTAGATGACATTGAAGTCATTGTTTGAAGTCTTGTAATAGAGGTGTTACAAGTGGGAGATTAGGAGGTCAATCTCTTAGTTTACACTAGATTCTGTAATCTTGTTGCTCAGATCTAGTAGAGGAGTTTGAGAAATCCTACGAGGTAGGTCGTGGTTTTTTACTTCCTGTGAGCAAGGAGGTTTTCCACGTAAATATCGTGTGTCATCTTCTTACTGCTTTATTTACGTGTGTGTGTGTCTCTGTTTCTGTGTAACCTGATAGAGGGACCAGGTCCGAAGTACGGTGGTCGACCCATATAACTTAACATTTGGTATCAGAGCAAGTACTTTCTAAAAGGCCAACACCTTGAAAGACTCCTGTGAAATACGGTAGCACCACCGAATCTAGAAGAGGGACAGTCTACCACTAGACCCCCCAGGTTTAACGACCAATATTACGGTTGGTGGAAGACAAGAATGCACGACTTTATCATGGCTGAGGATAGTGAGCTGTGGGATGTGGTATTAGATGGACCTTATGTCCCCATGAAAACAGTAAAGGAAGGAGAGACAACCATCTCGATTCCCAAAACAAGAAAGGAGTTCAATGACAATGACAGAAAACTCATTGAAAAGAACTACAAAGTAAAGAAGCTCCTTGTTTGCAGCATAGGTCCAGATGAGTATAATCGAATCTCTACCTGTGAGACTGCCAAGGAGATATAGGACTGTCTTAGAACGGCACATGAAGGGACCAGCCAAGTTAAACAGTCCAAGGTGGATATGCTTACCACCCAGTATGAAATGTTCTCTATGAAGGAAGGAGAATCCATTCAAGAGATGCATACCAGACTCACTTTCATTACAAACGAGCTTTACTGTCTGGGGGAAGTGATAAAACCAAGCAGGTTGGTTAGGAAAATTCTCAGTGTTCTTCCCAAGTCTTGGGAAAGCAAAGTTGATGCCATTACCGAAGCCAGGAATCTGGACATCCTCACAATGGATGAACTCATAGGAAATTTGAAAACCTATGAGCTCAAAAGGCAGCAGGACCAAAGCAGAGGTGAGCAGAAGAAGGACAAGGGTCTAGCTCTCAAAGGAGCTCAAGCAAGCTCCAGTGAAGAGGATGAAGACATGGCATACTTGACGAGAAGATTCCAAAAAATGATTAGGCGCAGTGGCAGCTTTCCAAAGAGGTCAAGTTCAAATAGGGGACCTGGTTCCAATGATCTCTGCCACAAATTTGGAAAACCAGGTCACTTTATCAAAGACTGTCCAATGCATAAAGTCGACTACAAGGAGTATCTGAGAACCAGTGCAGAAAAAGCCCGAAAGAAGGACCCGGTCCCAGATAAATTCAGAAGGAGAGCTGCAACTGACAAGCTAGTCAAGCAAGCTCTAGCTGCATGGGGAAATTCCTCAGATGAGTCAGACAAGGATGAAGCTGGGGAGGATGCTTCAATGATGGTTGTGGAGGATGATGATTCACCCTTCAACATGATGTTTGCCTTCATGGCAAATTCGGATGCAGATGAAGAAGAAGAGGTAACCTTCCATGACATTAAAAAAAACTTAAAGGATTATAATGTGAAGGCACTGAGATCATTAGCTTGCGTATTAATTGTCTCATTCTATGATCTTACTAAAGAAAAGGATAAATCAATGCATTGATGAACTTGAGTCAGAAAAGGGAATCTTGATCACTAATCTGGCAGGACTAGAAGAAAAATGTCAGGAGTTAGTTAATGAGCAGAATCTTTTCATTAAAGAGGGGGGGGGGGGCTAGTGACATGAGAAATGCTCAAGGTGAATTGGAGATAGAATTAAAAAGGTCACAAGATAAGCTCACCCTAATAATGAAAAGAAATTCTGAGCTTGAGAAAGATTTGATCCAACTTAATGCTGAGCTTGAGAAGTCTCTTAAGTGGAATGCTTCCTCACATATTTTGGAAAAATTAACTGGGCAAAAATCTAACTCTGGTGAAGGGATTGGATATAAGAAAATCTATCCTCCACATAATCCTCACAGTAAATATGGATCTAACCCTGATAATCTGTTGTGCACACACTGTGGAAGGAACGGCCACCTTAGACCTTACTGTGTTTCTAGGCAAGCTTCCTTAAGCAAGACTGTGAACAGTAAAGATCAATCAGGGACCATCAGGGTACCTGGTCCCAAGGTGTCTCGAATCAAGCTACCTGAATGGTCTAAAAGAAATCTGATTTTTCCTCTATCTCTGCACTGGGAACTCAAGCTCAAATTGGTTCCCAAGTCTAATCTGTAATTTATCTGTGCAGGAAGGAGTGAGAGAAGGCAGTCGAAAATGGTACATGGATAGTGGCTTCTCAAAGCACATGACTGGAGATATTGATAATTTTCTCTCACTCAAAGCATATCAAGAAGGCTCAGTATCTTTTTGAGATGGCAAAAAGGGACACATTCTTGGTGTTGGAAAGATTGGGAAGACACTTGCTCATGCCATAGAAAATGTCTTCTATGTAAATGGGCTGAAGTACAGTCTGCTGAGTGTTTCACAAATCTGCGACAAAGGAAACAAGGTCAAATTTCTTTTAGACCGGTGCACAGTGACAGACCTTCAATCAGGGAAGGTGATTTTGACTGCAAACAGATGCAAGACTATGTATGTGGCTGATCTTGACTCAGCTACTGAAGATGGCCTCAACTGTTTAAGTGTGGTAGATGATGAAGCTACCCTGTGGCATAGAAGGCTGGGGCATGTGAGCTCGGTTCTTCTTGACAAGTTAGTGTCCAGGGACTTGGTTCGGGGACTTCCAAAAGTGAAATTTGCTCAAAGTCAGATTTGTGATGCTTGTGTTCAAGGGAAGCATACCAGGTCTTCATTTAAGAGTAAAAAGGAAGTAAGCACCTCTAGACCCCTGGAACTACTGCACATGGACTTGTGTGGACCCATAAAAATTGCAAGTCATGGAGGAAAGAAACTCATTTTCGTGATTGTTAATGATTATTCAAGGTATACCTGGGCAATGTTTCTTCGCTCTAAGGATGAAACATTCCCTACCTTTGAATCATTTGCAAATCAAATTCAGGCGAAGCTGAACTACAACATTGCAGGGATCACGTCCGATCATGGAACTGAATTTGAAAATGCAAAATTTGAAGCTTTTTGTGCTGCCAAGGGAATCAGTCATAATTTCTCTGCTCCCAGGACTCCACAACAAAATGGAGTGGTTGAAAGGAAGAATCGAACACTTGCTGATATCGCTAGAACATTGCTTATAGATGAAGGTGTGGCAATATCGTTTTGGGCAGAAGCTGTCAACACAGCTTGTTATGTGGTCAACAGGTGTCTAATCCGGACCTTACTTGGAAAAACTCCCTATGAGCTGCTGAACAAAAGGAAGCCGATGCTGAACTACCTCAGAGTTTTTGGATGCAAGTGCTTTGTGCTGAACAATGGCAAAGACAATCTAGGAAAATTTGATCTGAAAAGTGATGAAGGAATTTTTCTGGGTTACTCATTAAATAGCAAAGCATACCGAGTCTACAATAAACGGACTCAGTGTGTTGAGGAAAGTATCCATGTCATTCTTAATGAAAATGGGAAGCTGAAGAACACAGAAGCAATGAATGAGGATGAACTTGAAGAACTCTGGCTAACCCAAAGAGAAGCAGTTAATTAAGATTTATCTGAAGAACATAAAGCAACAAAGAACTCAATGCAGGATGGAGATCAGGTCATTCATGATGAAGCAGCAGAACACACCAGCGAAGGAGATTCTCAGAAGGAAGATGGTGCCGAAGGCAACCCAGAAGAGGGACCAGGTTCAGATGCAGGAGAGTCTTCTGTAAGGGGATCTAACTGGAAACACAAATCCTCTCATCCTCTTGACAACTTAATGTCTCCACTGGACTCAGGAATGCAAACCAGATCCAAGACTCGAAACACATTTGCTTCATCAACCTTCATATAACAGATTGAGCCTAAAAACATCAAGGAGGCTCTGAAGGATGTGGAATGGGTAAATGCAATGCAAGAGGAGCTGCATCAATTTGAAAGAAATAAAGTCTGGCACCTGGTTCCAAAACCATCTAATAGAACTATTATTGGGACCAGGTGGGTCTTCAGGAACAAGCTAAATGAGCAAGGGATTACTGTCAGAAACAAGGCTCGACTGGTTATCAAGGATATAACCAGGAGGAAGGAATTGATTGTGATGAAACCTTCGCTCCTGTAGCTAGAATGGAAGCCATCCGCATGCTAATCGCCTTTGCCTCCTTCATGGAATTCAAGTTGTTCCAAATGGATGTCAAAAGTGCCTTCTTAAATGGGTACTTAAAGGAAGAAGTATATGTGAAACAACCCCCAGGATTTGAAGACATTGATCAACCTCACTATGTATACATGCTGGACAAGGCATTGTATGGACTAAAGCAGGCGCCCAGAGCCTGGTATGAGAGGCTATCCAAATTTCTTCTGGATAATGGATTCAAAAGAGGAAGAATCGACAACACTCTCTTTCTCAAAACAAGAGGAAGAAATCTACTCATTGTTCAAGTATATGTTGATGATATTATCTTTGGAGCTACACTCGATTCACTGTGTGAGGACTATGCAAAGCTTATGGGAAGTGAGTTCGAGATGAACATGATGGGAGAGCTCATGTTTTTCCTAGGTCTGCAAGTCAAGCAGGACAGAGCTGGAACTACAATTTGCCAGCAAAAATACATCAGGGATCTGCTTACAAGATTCCATATGGAAAGTGCCAAACCGATTGACACTCCCATAGGAACTGCCTCAAAGTTGGACAATGATGAACCTGGTCCAATAGTGAATGAAACTATGTACAAGGGGATCATTGGTTCACTTCTTTACTTGACAGCTAGCAGGCCATATATTGTATTTAGTGTGGCAATGTGTGCTCGCTTTCAAGCTTGTCCCAAGGAATCTCATTTGAAGGCTGCTAAGAGAATTCTCAGATATCTCAAGGGGACCTCTGATTTGGTCCTTTTCTATCCATCTGGAGGTTTATTTGAACTTGTCGGCTATTCTGATGCTGACTATGCTGGGTATCTGGTTGATAGGAAAAGTACCTCCGGCACGGCTCATTTCCTGGGTCCTTCACTGGTCTCTTGGGGATCAAGAAAACAAAATTCAGTGGCACTCTCGACAGCTGAAGTAGAATATGTGGCTGCAGCTTCATGTTGTGCTCAATTACTGTGGATTAGGCAGCAACTGGAAGACTTTGGAGTCCTGACTGAATGTGTGCCTTTGATGTGTGACAATGCCAGTGTTCTGAATATGGCTAAGAATCCAGTGCAACACAAGCGGACCAAGCACATTGACATCAGACATCACTTTCTGAGAGACAACGTTGAGAAGGGAAATATTCGTGTGGAATTTTGCAGAACAGAAGATCAGATTGCAGACATCTTTACCAAAGCCCTGAACAGGGACCAATTTGAGAAAAACAGATTAAGGCTGAGCTTAATCAAAATGAATTAATTTTTTCTTCTTGTCTTTCAAAGTTTCGACTCTCGTCTTGGCTATGATCAGAATGCAGGTATCCTTGCTAGTTTGTTATTGATGTGTCTAACTCAGTTCCATACCTCCCCAAGTATACACGCATGGTGGATGTGAGGAAGGCTGGAATTTGACAAGACAGGGACTTTGGACTGCATACTCAACCTCATAAGGGGACCAGGTCCAACTAGGTCAGTATTACTTTTTCACTTATAAACATAACTGTGAGAATATTCAAAGAACTGCCCTTCCCGCTCTTTTTCCCTCCGGTACCGGTCATAAAGTAACCCTTCTTATTACCCACCAGTCCAAACGTCTCCCTGATTAGACGTGACATACCTCTCTCATAAAAGCCTCTCTTCTACTACCTTTCTCTCACCCTTTCAAACTTCTCTCTGCAAAGATACTTTTCAAATCCTTCCCCCCATCTCATCCTTACCAGTTCCATTTGACAAAAACCCTTCTCCCCTTCTCAAAATGTCTCATTCCCTCTCATCCTCGACACCATCTGAGAAACAGGTCGAGTCCTCACCCAAGGAACCAGAGATAGTGGAGACTACACCGACATCACTACCCTTCGTGAACCCCTTCTCCACTCCCTCTGCTCTTCCTTCCTCCCCAATGGCTAACCTAAACATTGCTCTCTCTGTAAACTTTGAGCCGTCAGGGCCCTCTGAGGCCTCAACAGAGGCAGACCTTGAAAACCCTCTCTTGCCCACTCCTCTTGCAACCCTTCCCCCATTAAATGAAGTGTCCTCTTCCATCTTTCAAACCAAGACTCCTCCCTCCGGACCCGTCGTGGGAAGCTCTACACGAACTGAAGAACTTCAAGAACCAGCCTCCCCTGCTTCTCCCTCACCTGTGTCTCTATCCCAAGGGCAAAACCCCTCTTCTAAAAGTGCTACAGACACGGTTCCCTCAACACCTTCCCCTCCTGCCTCTCCTCCATGTCTTGCTTCATCCCCGAAGTGGGATGGAACTTCTCAAGAGCTTCATATACTCTCCAATCTCGGTGATGATCAGGAGAGTGAAGAAAATCTAGATGATGAGCCACTTGCCTGGAAGGTGAGAAAGATGAATTCTTGTGCACCTTTGAACCAGTCCACGGACCAGGTTCGTCCCTTTCACCCAGGGCCTCTGCAAAAAAGCTCATAGCTGATGCCCTAAAGGAGAGCCAGGTTAGGACAGCTAAAAGAAGAAAACTCAAAAAGAGAATGGTAGTTGATGAAGAGGATGTGCAGCCCGATGTTGTAGTTGATCAGGAGGGTAGTGATGAGATCCGAATGGCTGCCAGTGTTAAAGTCAAGGCACCACTGTCTAGCACCAAGCCGAAGGCAAAAATAAAGGTTGTTCATTCTCACAAAGAGAAAACCAAGAAAAAGAAGCCTACTCCAGTGGTTTCTAAGGATGAAGTGAGGGTCCCTGCTGACGCCTCTTCTTCTTCATCCCCAGAGAGGGCTTTTCGTACCAAGAAGGCAGGTGTCTCTTCCAGAGTAAGGACAAACGATTCCACAAAGCTGTCCAGGGAAGACAGGCAGCTCATCTTGCAAAATCAAAAGGTGTTAAGGGGGAGAGTGTTTGACCCAAATATCTGTGATATGGAGGGCATGGCTGAGCTTGTGGAAATGGTCAACTTCCAAGGTTGGCGATACCTATTTGTTCCTCCAGTCCCTGTTTTACATGAGGGTGAGGTCAGGGAGTTTTATCACGAGTTGGAATTTGCTGACAATGGTACCAAGATTTTCAGTAAGGTGAGTGGAGTCACCTTCATGATAAATGAGCAGGTGCTCAGTTCTATCCTTAAGGTACCTAATAGAGGGATCTGTTCTGTCGATGGGGAATGTGCACAAAGGCGATTCATTTCCTTGATTGTCAAACTTGAGAAAGTCACAGGGGAGAGGGTCCTTAAGAAATAAATGAAGGGTGAGTATCAGTTGCTGTTTGAATTTGTTAACAAGGTACTTCTACCAAGGGCAGAAAGGAGGACTGTTGTAGGGATTGCAGATCTATTCGTGATGGAGGCCCTCAGCACGTTTCAGCCCATAAGCCTGGCCAGTGTGATGATAGATCACATACACAAGATAATTCATGTCAAGGATGGAAAACATGGCCTGGCTTATGGATTCTTGATGAACAAGGTCTTTGAATTTTTTGGTGTTAAATGCGGGCTGGGGATAATCGGGACAAAGAAGCAGATGTTTACTCTCTCGACGCTGGAAGAATGCGAATGTGTGATGCGACGAGGAGGTGTAAAGAGCCAATCACTAGTGTCAGACTTGATTGCCCGGCAAGAGAAGTCCAATGTGGAGATAGAATGGCTTACTGCTCTGCTTGCCCAGAAGGAGGCTGAGATAGTTCGCCTGAAGGCGCACCCGGTGGAGGAACCTGGTACCATCTCAACCCTCAAAGAGGAAAATGAATCACTGAAGGCTGAGGTCAAGGACTTGACCCAGAAACTGCTTACTGCCCATGAACCCTTCAAAGAGGAAAATGAAGCACTGAAGGCTGAGGTCAAGGACTTGACCAAGAAACTGCTTACTGCCTATGAAACCTTCAATGATCGTATCTCAGCCCTCTTACCCAAACTATCCGGCCCTAAATGATGTCCCTGCTCTGTTTTCTCTCCCTCTCTAATCCCTGATTGTTGTCCTCACCTATCTTACTCTTGCTTTTCCCATGATTGTAGACAGTTCTTGTAAAATTCTCTTTTGTTGTGCTAAGTGATGATGTAATACTTACCTGACTGAATGAATTTGGTTGTTGCATTGTTCTTATTGTCTATTTTCTTGCTTTCCTTATTTTCATAAGTGTTAGTGTTGCCCCAGTGGCCATGAGTTAACTTATCTCTGCATTCTTGTCTTGGTTTACTGTCTTTTCTTTTTTATGATGCCAAAGGGGGAAGATACTAGACAGGGGGGAGATGAATGTGAATCTCTTAGAAGCTGGGTGTAATGCTAGTCAGGGGGAATTATGGTGATAGGGGGAATACTGTGAAGCGTGTTCTGTAAAATGTGCAAGGAAGGTTGTCATCATCAAAAAGGGGGAAATTGTTAGATTGCTGGTTTTGATAATGTCAACCCCATACAGGGACCTGATCCCCTGTGCCAGTGTGACTAAAATTTGAACTGGGCGAGAAAAACCTTTACAGCTGGAAAGGTTGCTTTTTGGCAGTGAGTTAGTGAGAGCAGCAGGGCGCAGCAGTGCAGCAGGGAAGCATAGCAGCAGCCTAGGCCAAGTAGGTCATATGTACTTGACCAATGAGAGAGTTTTCTTGTTGGGATGAACAACACTCTCTCCTTTTACCCTTTGGACAAAAAGAGAGTTGGACAAACAAATAGATGGAAAAACCCAACAACTCTCTTATTCAGAAAAACAGACCTTGACCTAAAGCTTATTCTTCTCTCTGAAAAAAGGCAGCCATTGTTTCCTTGTTCGACAGCAAGAATCGAAGTTAAAGCGCTCAAGTTTTGAGGCTGCCATCAAAGAAGAAGAAGTGCATTGTAACAGATAGAAACCTTGTCTTTTGTACAAGTTTGTTTTCTTGTTTATTTAAAGGGTTGTTTTCTTGTTTCTGTCGACTAGAGTTAGTTGACATTTCGGCTAGAGTTAGCCTTGTATTTCAGTTGAGTTTTAGCTGGAGTAGATGACATTGAAGTCATTGTTTGAAGTCTTGTAATAGAGGTGTTACAAGTGGGAGATTAGGAGGTCAATCTCTTAGTTTACAGTAGATTCTGTAATCTTGTTGCTCAAATCTAGTAGAGGAGTTTGAGAAATCCTACGAGGTAGGTCGTGGTTTTTTACTTCCTGTGAGCAAGGAGGTTTTTCACGTAAATATCGCTTGTCATCTTCTTACTGCTTTATTTACGTGTGTGTGTGTCTCTGTTTCTGTGTAACCTGATAGAGGGACCAGGTCCGAAGTACGGTGGTCGACCCATATAACTTAACAAATACCTTTTTGGTAGAGATTGCTTCTGAAATATTTCAAGAAATTAATTAAATGCTCCGTTGAACTATGTAAAACTGATTCAGTACTATTATCAGCGGAATGAAAAAAAAACTTCTTTTTTATTAAATCTACGTGCATTCATAAATTGAAATTCCTGCTGAATGCTATAAATGGTCATTGACAGGAGCTAATTTTGTGATGCATAAAAGTGTTGTTACTATTAATTACTACCCTTCCGTTGGCTGTTGCTCTTCTTTCTTATATATATATGTATGGTTCTGCTGAGATGTTGATGTGCGCTACAACTCTATTGGAATATTTTGAATATGAGAACCAAAAGAAAGAAGATTAAGATGAGAATTTTTGTGTTCTCATGGTTGAATAAGACTATGCAAATACACAACATAGTTATATAATGATTGCTAGAGCTAGAGACACATACACGAGAAAATATGTCAATACCTCAAAACTGATTTAATGATTTCAAAGTTTCTCTACTTATAATAAATAAAATAGGCAGAAGGAATTTCATCAAAGGTTATATATTATAGTGATCCATGTCAACAAAGAGAGCTTTAATCATAAGATGTTTAAGGAGATGCATCTCTTTTCTAAATTACTGGAAGAGTTCTTCCAACATCAAGTCTTTTTTTAAATTTAAATTGGTATACTTGCAGGTTTTATTGATCTATAGTAATAACAGAGTAAAATAGTTAACGATTAGACCTATATATTACAATATCATCATTATAGAAATTTGACCTACACACACAAATATGACTTTAATAACATGATTTCTTTGAAAGAATATGAACACTCCAAATGATAAATTATGCTCGCATTAATGAAATACTTCAGATGTCTTTATGATTGACCTGCATAACCATATGCAGCTCATATTCTTGGAAGCATTTTTATAGTACATATGCATTTACTATTGTAGCAATTAAATTCCCCGTCAAGATCTATGGCTCGTGGATGTGATTTTGGAGCCGTTACTTGATCTGTCAATTGGTCAATACTTCAAATCTTTAAGTCCAAACATCCAGGCATATATATCTATGATGCCAAGTATGACTCGTACATTGCCCACAACTGAGTACTTTGTTTTATTTTCCTTATTATGACAAATGTGACTCCAGATACTTTCAATACAATATTTCAACATTAGAAATAAATAAAAATGAGCTAAAGGACATTGAGAACTCATGCAAAAAAAATCAAATGTGTAATAATTTCATGACACATCATCCGCCTTCTGGGAGCTGGCGTGAGCCTTGATAAACTAACAAGCAAGTCAAGAGAATGCTGGGGTAAAAGAGAATATCATGTCAGGGCATGTCAAGTTTCTTGACCAGAAGGGTCTCGATCGCTAGGGTTAAGTCATTCCTCTTAATCTCTATTGTGTATGCCATAATGTGCTCATGCGGATCAGTGGTTCCCTTATACTTGGGCACATCTGCCATTCAAAACTTCTTCAGAATCAACACTGGTGTGGTGCTCGGCTTATGTGACAACCGAGTATACTTCTTCGAATTCTGCCACTATAAGACTGGAGGAGCCCCAGGAATATGATCTATTCTGACATGTATTTCTTTTACGCATCTTAAGAACTCAACCCGAAAAGGATCCTTCGGATCCTTTCCAGCTCCGGAGCCTGTACCTGAACTTCCAACCCCTCGGATATGATCCTCTTCCAACCGTTTAGACAGAGTTACCTTTGTACCTTCAGAGCAGGATTGTGAGAACCTCCTAATTGTGACACTTCACCGGAGCCAGATGGACCGTATTAGTCCCGATTGTTCAAGTCTATAGCCTCCCGAACTTTGATGGGCACATTCCAAGACAGTTACCCACAATATGTTTAGGCGAAATCATGTATAAGATTGCATCATTCTTTTTTCCTATAAGATGATTAGCGTAGAAAGTTAATTAACCATCAAGTATCTATTGAATTATAGGGGATTGATTCATCTATCAATTAGAGGTGAAGTTTTAAATTTTTTAAAGTTGGAATTCAACACTGATGCAGCATAGAGACCTTGAAGTACTGTACATAAGTTTTGATGATTTGACAAACCTATCGGGGGACCAGATTTCTCTCTAGCAAAAGTCAACTCTCACAGCTGTCAATAACAGCTTTACAGCCTGTCACGGCTGCCATAGCACAATGACCAGACTGCTGCTATTGCTCCTATCATCTATCCGCTGGACAATATCCCATTTGTCTCAATCTCATTTTTGATATAGACTTGACACAAGACAAATGGGTCTTCACTTTTGCAAACACACAAGAAGGACACTTCCTCTCTTGCAAAAGCCATCTGAAGACAAGACTCAACAACAACAAGAACCAAAGTCATTTCATGTGTATTTGTTTAGTTCTAGGTTGTTGATTTCTTGTCTTTTTTTCTTAATTTGTAAACCTACTCCTCTTATGAGAAGCATTCGTAGGTATCTATTTTTTGGTTGTAAAATCGTTGTTTGATAGGCTAGAGTTAGCCTTTAGTTTTCTTTGTAATAGAGTTATTGCAAAGGCTTACAATAGAGGTATTGTAAGGGGGAAGGGATTAATAGGTTAATTCCTAGGTTACATAAGTTTGTAATATGAACTTGCCCGACTGTTTTAGTGGAGTTTAAAAATCCTACCAGTGTAGGTCGTGGTTTTACTCTCTTGGGCAAAGAGGTTTCCACGTAAAATTTCTTGTGTTATTTAGTTTCTGTTTTCTGTTAAGGAACCAGGTAAGGGACCTGGTACTTCGTTGTGTTTGGTGGACGCATATAAACTATCAATTGGTATCAGAGCAGGTTCTTTCTAATCGTTTAACGCCTAGAAAGTACCGACTCAAATGGCTGCTCCACCTAATCTCGAAGAAGGACAATCAACTACTCGACCTCCCAGATTTAATGGACAGTACTATGGCTGGTGGAAGACAAGGATGCATGATTTCATAATGGCCGAAGACTCAGAACTTTGGGATGTCATTTGCGACGGACCATTTGTGCCTATGAAGACTCTGGAAGATGGAACAAAAGTTCCAAAGACTAGAAAGGAGTACAGCGATACTGATCGCACGGCTGTGGAGAAGAATTTTAAGGCAAAAAAAATTTTTTGGTGTGTGGAATCGATCCAGATGAATACAATCGTATTTCATCGTGTGAAACAGCAAAGCAAATCTGGAAGGCATTGTAAACAGCACATGAAGGGACCAGTCAAGTAAAGCAGTCAAAGATTGACATGCTTACCACCCAATACGAGCTATTCAAAATGAAGGAAGGTGAAACTATTCAGGAAATGCATACCAGGTTCACCTCTATCATCAATGAGCTACACTGCTTAGGTGAAATCATCAGAACTAACAAGCTGGTCAGGAAGATCCTTAGTGTACTTCCAAGTTCATGGGAGAGCAAGGTAAATGCAATCACAGAAGCCAAGGATCTTGAAAAATTGAGTATGGATGAGCTGATCGGGAACCTGAAGACATATGAGCTCAAGAAATAGCAAGATCTTGAGAGGAGAGATTCTAAGAAAGAAAAAAACCTTGCCCTGAAGTCAACAAAAAGTGATTCAAGTGGAGATGAACTTGACATGGATTACCTGACTCGTCGATTCCAAAAGATGGTGAGAAAAAGTGGAGGCTTCGCAAAAAAGGGGAGTGCTAGCAAGTACCAAAAGGCCAATGACCTGTGTCACAAGTGTGGGAAGCCTGGACACTTTATTAAGGATTTCCCTATGCACAAACATGATCAATTCAAGGCCAATGCTGAGAAGGCGCAGAAGAGGAACCAGGTGCAGGACAGGTATAAAAGAAGAGAAGCGGCTGACATGGTGGTAAGGCAAGCCATGGCAGCCTGGGGAGACACATCCAGTGAGTCAGATTAAGGTGGAGAAACTCCTGCAGACACATCTATGTATGCTCATGAAGATGGACCCTCAAAATTTGATTTAATTTTTACTCTCATGGCACAGTCTGACGCCGATGAAAATGATGAGGTAAGCTTTCGTGACCTACAGAAGGATCTCAAAACTCTCTCTAAAAGAGAGTTGAGAGCTGTTGCTGATGTTTTGATAGATACATACTATGGTGTCGTTAATGAGAAAACCACTCTAAGTACTGAGCTGGAATTATCAGAAGAAACTGGCAAGTCACTAGGCTTGGAAATCACTAGACTCAGTGAAGAAATAAGGGAACTGATTAAGGATAAAGTAACCATAGAAGATAATCTCATAAAATACATGGAAAACGAACATAATGGGGAAAGCTCTCTTGCTCAAGCTAAAATTCAACTGGAATGTGAACTTGAAAGGGCTAAATTAAGTTTGGTGGCGCAATCTGAGAAGAATATAGCTCTTCATGAGGAACTGATGAGAGTAAAAAATAATCTTGACAAGTTGCTTAGATGGACCAGGTCCTCCAAGGCTCTTGCTACTGCTAACTCTAGATGTATGCAAACCAGGGAAGGTATTGGGTTTAGACGACCAAGGGCACCTTATGACCCTCATAGTAAATATGTGTCTAATCCTGATAATTGGTTATGTATCCATTGTGGTAGAAATGGTCATCTCAAGGGTGAGTGTCTAGCTATACTCTCTACCTTGACCAAACAACGGAAGGCGTCAGAGGCCGTGAAAAAGGTGAGCGTACCTGGTCCAGTCCTTAATAGAACCTGGTTACCAGCTTGGACTAAGAAGAATCTGATCCTTCCTTTATCGCAATTTTGGGAACTCAAGCTGAAATGGGTTCCTAAATCAAGCAAGTGATCTTTTGTGAAGTGTGAGAGAAGTGGAAGCAGCCAGAATGATTCGTGGATAGCGGCTGCTCGAGACACTTAACTTGAAGTATTAAAGATTTCCTCTCTCTCAAAGCCCTTCAAGGTGGGAGTGTATCCTTTGGAGACGGGAAGATAAGGGTACGTTCTTGGTGTGGGAAAAGTCGAAAAAGCATAGCTCATGCAATTAAGGATGTATTTTATGTCAAAGGACTGAAGTATAGATTGTTGAGCGTGTCTCAGATTTGTGACAAAGGGAATGAAGTAAGATTCGTCTCAGCTTCATGTACGGTGACCAACATTGAAACAGGAGAAGTGATTTTGGTTGCAAAAAGATTAAAAAAAAAAATCTATGTGGCGGAGATGAGCTCAACAGATCAAGTCTTGCAAGTTGACGGTGTCAATACTCAGTCAACTGATCAGGAACCTGGTACCCCCTCAGAATCCTTAGAAGATGAACATTAGTTAGATGTCTCTGAAGATATTTCTGCAAGACTCAGATCTAAAGGGGTCCCAGATGAAGGACCCTCAGAGGAACCTGGTACAAGTGGCCACCAAAACCAAGATTCCTCGTCAATTCAAGCCTCTACATCCATTGGAATCAGGAATCCTAATTCGATACAAAGTCAGGAACTTGTTTGCTGACTAAGAATTTTTACCTCAAATGGAGTCCAAGAACATCAAAGAATCTCTGAAGGATGTTGACTTGATTACAGTCATGCAAGAAGAGCTTTGTTAGTGTGAAAGGAACCAAGTGAGAACCTGGTACCAAAGCCACCGACAGGACCATCATAGGGACCAGGTGGGAGTTTAGAGTCAAGCTAGATAAAGAGGGAAAAGACTGAAGAAATATCTGCTATAGTTGCTCGTATGGAGGGGATCAGATCTTGTACCGCGTCTGCATAGAAAATGAAGTTTAAGTCCTTTCAAATAGATGTAAAGGATGCCTTTCTAAGTAGATACTTGAAGGAAGAAGTTTTTTGCAAACAACCTTCTGGAGCTGAAAATCATGAGCATCCTTTGCTATGTTTACAAGCTGGATAAAGTCCTGTGTGGATTGAAACAAGTCCCAAGAGCATGGTATGATGGGTTGTCTAGATTTCTCCTTTGCAATGGCTTCAAAAGGGGGAAGATTGACAACATGTTGTTCTAAAAAAAGGGGGAAGGGTTCATAAACATGAATTTTTGCTGAATGAAGGACCAGGTAGTGGACAGTTTCACGAAGACTCTTGGCAGAGAACACGTTGAATGAAATTGCTTGAAGCTGGGATTGTTGAAAATGGAACATCAGTCTTTTTTTTAGACTTTCTCTTGAGTTGGCTAGAAGCAGAGAGCAGGTATATGCTGGAGAAAGGCTAACGGATGTGTCTAACTCAGTCTTATACTTTTACAGGTATGCACGCATGGTGATGGGATCTAGGAGTAAGGCTACGAACAGATAGTACATTCGTTGAAGACAATGCTCCAGGGAACCCTCTGAGGGACCAGGTCTCTCGAACAGGTCAGTATTCTCAGTCTTACCTTAAGTTTTCTTTTAAATGTATAAATCTGTGCCACATCATCTCTGTCTTCCCGCCTATAGAAACAATGCGTCTTTCCTAAAACATCCCATCCCTCTAAATCGACGCATTTTTTTCCCATTATTTACCCGGACCTCATAGTAAATCCTTAGTTTGCTTCTTCTTTCTTTTCTCTCCTAAAAGTCTCATATCTATCCCTTCTTTGTCTCCTTCTCACTTACTCTTGAATCTAAACATCTAATTGCTTTCGTTCTCATGGAAAAGAAAGTGGTTGTACCAAATGAACCTTCAGAGGAACCTAGTGCACTTCCAAAGAAATCAAAAGGAAAGCTTGTAGTTGAGGAGTCCTCGAAGGGTAAGAGGATTGTAAGCAAGGAAACTGGAAGGGAACCTGAAGAGCAACCAAATGTTCAATAAAAGCTAAAACCTGAATATCAACTCCTCTTTGAGAGTTTGAATAAGGATGACCGTTCTCGCATTGAGTGACGCTCCATTGCTGCCTTTGCCGACCTATTCATCTTAGAGGAATTATCCACTTTTCAATTGCTAAATTTGTTCGCACTCATGATTGAACATATGGTAAAGATTGTGCAAACCAGGGATGGTCGACAAGAGCTGGGGTATGGCTAATTTCTCTCTAGGGTGTATGAGCATTTCAGGGTTAATTTTGGGAAAGGTACAGTGGCTACAAGGAAGCAAATGTTCACCTTAAACATGTAGGAGAAATTCTAATGTATGGCCAAAAGGAGTGGTGTTGGTGTACAGTCCACGATCTTAGGAGAATTGAGGAGATTGATCGATTAGCAATGCTACTTGCTCAAGGGGAGGCAAACTTGGCTCTCTTAAAAGCAGACCAGACCACAGCAGGAACAAGTTGGGAACCCGGTGCGATGTTAGCACTCCAGAATAAGTGCTCTGTTAAGGGAGAAAAATTGCGCCTTAAAGAAACATGTGGAGGACCTGGCACATCAGTTGCGTTGTGATTCGAATGCTGCTAATGCAAGGTTTAACAAGCTCCTATCCAAAATCTGATCTACTTCCTTTGTCTATGATTCTTTTTTTTCTTTCCTGATTCTCTTTTCTCCTAGTCCTTGCTCTTCTTCTGGCATAGTTTATATGTTTTTAAGAAACTTTTTATATGGCTGGGAATGCTAATGTTCCTTTTTGTACCTTGGGCACTCTATTCTGAATGGAACTTTATTTGTTCTTCTCATTACTCTTTGCCTCTGGTCATTCATGTTAGTGTTGCCCCAGCGGCCATGAGTTAACATTATCTCTGTCTCTCTCTGTCGTGTTACTGCTTTTCTTTTTAATGATGCCAAAAGGGGGAAGTTAGGCGTAAGGGTAAGGGGAACTACTGAAGGCGTAAGGGGGAATTAAATGTTAGAGTTGAAGGGGAATTGCTGGGTAAAAGGGAACTACTAAATGCTGAAGGGAAGTTGACAGTGTAAGGGGGAACTAGTAGCTTGCAGGCGTAAGGGGGAACTGGTATTACTTGAAGGCATAGACGTTGGGTTTGTCATCATCAAGAAGGGGGAAATTGAAGAAGCATAGACCTTGAAGTACTATGTGTTGGTTTTGATGACTTGACAAACCTATCGATGGGCTAACTAGAAGAGTACTTGACTCGCAGGGGGAAGAAATCAAGGGGAGAGTGAACCTTGGCAAGGACCTGACTTGCAGGGGGAAGAAATCTGTATCATGTGTTTGTCATCATCAAAAAGGGGGAAATTGATGCAGCATAGAGACCTTGAAGTACTATACATAAGTTTTGATGATTTGACAAACCTATCGGGGGACCAGATTTCTCTCTAGCAAAAGTCAACTCTCACAGCTGTCAATAACAGCTTTACAGCCTGTCACGGCTGCCACAGCACAGTGACCAGACTGCTGCTACTGCTCCTATCATTTATCCGCTGGACAATATCCCATTTGTCTCAATCTCATTTTTGATATAGACTTGACACAAGACAAATGGGTCTTCACTTTTGCAAACACACAAGAAGGACACTTCCTCTCTTGCAAAAGCCATCTGAAGACAAGACTCAACAACAACAAGAACCAAAGTCATTTCATGTGTATTTGTTTAGTTCTAGGTTGTTGATTTCTTGTCTTTTGTTCTTAATTTGTAAACCTACTCCTCTTATGAGAAGCATTCGTAGGTATCTATTTTTTGGTTGTAAAATCGTTGTTTGATAGGCTAGAGTTAGCCTTTAGTTTTCTTTGTAATAGAGTTATTGCAAAGGCTTACAATAGAGGTATTGTAAGGGGGAAGGGATTAATAGGTTAATTCCTAGGTTACATAAGTTTGTAATCTGAACTTGCCCGGCTGTTTTAGTGGAGTTTAAAAATCCTACCAGTGTAGGTCGTGGTTTTGCTCTCTTGGGCAAAGAGGTTTCCACGTAAAATTTCTTGTGTTATTTAGTTTCTGTTTTCTGTTAAGGGACCTGGTACTTCGTTGTGTTTGGTGGACGCATATAAACTATCAAACACTCTCCTATATGTGCCAAGAATTGCAATTTATCTTTTCTTCAATCTTTTACGATTTTCCCCTTTCCTCTTTTAAAATTTTCATGTGTTTCAGTTACAAACAAAGCGAGGGAAAACGTAATAGCTACATGTTTTTGTGTAATTTTACCACTACAAAACTTTTTTATTTTCTTCCCGCCAATTAACAAATTTTGTTGCCTATAAATAATAATTTCTGGATACTATAATTACATAACAAAGAAATATAAGATGAATACTTCAAAATATTTTCTCACATTTTTTACTCAAATGAATCTTGAAATATTATTGTAGGAAAAAGAAAAAAGAACAAGAATTAATTCGAAAGTGTTGGGTTAGACATTTACTCCAAATTAATTATGTCAAGGGAAAAAACATCTTATAACTGAAATTGACTCTCAGAGATTGGTTCTCTGTAAATTAATTTTAAAAAATTAAATATTCGATCTCAGAAGGTCAGTGTAAAAATCTAATTAGTAAGTTAAATAAATTTGGGTTAAATTTAGGACCGATCTCCTAAACTCTGTTTGTTATTCCAACCAAAATTTGTTCCAATCTATGATTTTAGGTCAGTTTTTAGAGAAAATCAACCTCCAGATGTCAATTTTTGGGAATTGAATTTGACTCTTTTTTTAAATAGTGTGCAGTTAAAGCATTTATCCGGTAGCTTAGAATTGAGAGCTGCTCAAGCTAGCATGGTGGAAGATACAGATCATATGCCACATTCACGGTTCGTATATCAAAGTGCGGCAACACAGTGAAGATAAGCTATGTAGCATTTACTGACCGTATGTCATATTCACTATTCATAAATCGACAAAGAAGTGAAGTAACATACATCATCGAGTCAACTAATTTATGATTGCCATTCAAGGACCGTATGTCTCAGTCATGGCCCCTAGATTTCATGATGGAATTTTTAAGAATTTTGAGTTGAAGAATTTACTGCGGAGAGAAGAGATCCACAAACGGTATGTCTATTTTACGATCAGTGAAATAAGGGACGATATTTTGATAGCTTTTAGATTCCAAATTTATGGGCCACTTAAATACTTTTTTTAGGGTTTTGTGTATGGACATTGTCAAATTTCATAAGATATTGTGTACGTCAAAAGTAGGGCGTAGAATACTCTTTTTTTCTTGTCGTTTTTACGAAATTTTTAATTTTTTCTTGGATTATTTTCTACATTATTTTTGAGTAAGTAATTATGTCTTCTTCATTATCTTATTGTTATTTTTACGGCCTTATGAGTAACTAAACCTCATAAAGAAGTTATGGATCCAATATGATTGTAGTCTTCGTAGCATTTTAATTTCATGATACATGATTTTTGAATTTTTTAGGGTATTTGGTTATTTTTTATTTTCACTGCTGGTCGGTGATTGCAAACATTAACATATATCATATTACCATAGTTTTTTTGAAAAAGTGGACTAAAGTTTGGTAGGAATAATTAACAAGAACTTGGATGCTAACCCTCCTTTTATATATTTTTTTAGGGATAAGTTGAAGTAACTTGGCATATATCGATCTCACTTAAGTAATTGCTCTTATGCATTTGGCAATCATATTGATATAAATCTTCAACTCTTGGAAAAGATTAAGTAATGATGTAGGGATTGAGTGTGTATCTAGAACGATTCAATTATTTGTATTTACATGAAAATCTAGGACACTGCATTTCATAAAAGAGGGATACAACCTAGGTTGTTTAATCGTCATAGTTTTACAATCAAATTAATTTAGTTATTTTCTTAGTTAATTACCAATCAAATCTTTCAACGTTTCCGAAATAAAAAATAGACTATCAATCAAGTATCCATCTGATCTGTAGCTTTTCACGTCTATTTTATGTGGAATTCGACCCCAACTTTATTAGGTTATTATATCTAAATAAGATTGTACTACATCATCTTATAGGTGTAATTTTGAGCATATCAAATTTTATCACCGTTATCGAAAATACGATTTTGAAATTACTGATTGGTGTTTACTTTGATTCAATTCTTTTCTATACCATCACACCTTGCTTGTTTTGTTTGTAAATCAAATGATAATGGCAATGAGAGTAGCACAAGGAACACAAGAAGCACAGGTTGCTGCACTAGCAATTATTGCTAATCCATCGGAAGTGAAGAATGTTTTCACAGACATGGCTCGGAAGATTGATCACTATGTCAATGCAATTGCCCTACCTCGAATTGATGTCACAACATTTTTTTTCCCAAAAGCCACCTATTGGTGGGGGGTTAGGCATAAATCCCAACCTATCAATATCACTGAATTATAGAGATTACAAGAGGTGGCTTTTTGGCCAGCCCTCCCTGAGTTACATTTAAAATGAAAAGTTTCATCGCTATGAAGAAAACTACCTATACTAGAGAAAGTTGCATAGGAGTATATATCAAAGTTATCATGAAACATACACAATCCTTTAATCAAAAATGTATTACCCTCTATCATGTCTAATACGAAAACTAGGGAGTCCATCTTTGTCATTCTTCAATAGAGCTTTAACTTGTCTTAACAAAGAGATAGCTTGATTGAAGAACAAATTTCTCCCCAATTGGCCAGTTTGTCAGTCACCATATTTCCTTCTCAGACGCAATGTTGAAACTAAAAGTTTCTCGAGTTAGTGTGATTCCATATATGCTAGATAATGTCCCTCACTTGTCAGGAAGTGTGAATTTCTCTGTTGATCATTTAGATTGTCATCATGGAATCTAATTCAACCAATAGTGGTTGTAGTTGTTCCAGCAATACCATTTTATTCCTGAGAGTATAACTTCCGCTTCTGCATAGTTGCTGCTATTTTGGCAATAAAATTCTGCATATGCCATGATCATGTCTCCCATCTCTAAGTATACCACCTCCTCCGGCTCTGCCCATGTTGCCCTTGGAGCAACCATCTACATTTAGTTTAAATAAGTTGGTGCTGGGTTTGAGCCAAGTAACCACTTTGAAAGAGATTTTAGGTCTGCAATTTTCAATAGCATACAAAGATCTATCCAAGACTTATTAGTATTCAAATAAGAATATTCAACATTTAAAAGAAGAGACATGAACTGTTTGAATTTCTAAATCACCAGCCAGGGAGCAATCTTAGTGTCCTCAAATCTGTAGGCACACCTGCTCTTCCAAATTCCCCAACAAATAATTGTTGGTAAGCATTGGAGCAGGAGAGAGTGTATATCATTTTTGGTCTTTATGATCCACCATTGCATAATATTATATAAGATTGTCATTATTGACCCTAATTCCAGAGGAGTTAGAGTAAAATTTTCAGACTTTAGTAGCTAAGTTTCCTTGGAGGAAAAGACGGTAAGCATTTTCATTGTGCTTAAGAATGCAGTAGCTACAGGTGGAGGGACCATGAATATGAAATTTCTTCATAACCACATCATCTGTGGGGATTTTATTCTCCACAAGTCTAAGCATGAAGAAAAACACCTTGAAAAGGAGTCTTTTGTGCCAAATCTTGGTACCAGTGAAAGTAATGCGTTTTTATTTCTCAAGATGTTCCAGACACTATTGCAGCTGAATCTACCAGAATGAGCAGGTATCCAAATGGCTAAGTCATTGTCTTTCCTGTTAATATTGAGCCTGGTAACATGGAGAATGACCTGAATGGAAAGAAGTTGTTGCATCCGAGTAACATCCCACCCATCAAAGTAGAAAAAGTCAAAAACTTTTATTCTGGGGGATCTGGGGCAATGATTAACTAACTTGGCTAGAGGACCTACACCAGTCCAGTTGTCCCAACAAAAAGAGATGTCTCCCGTTCCAACCTTCCAAAAAATGTGGCTTTCAATGGAGTCTTTGGTCTCAAGTATCCTTCTCCATGAGTGAGATTGGAGGTAGTTTTTATTGCCAGCAACTGGGTGGACCCTTTTGCAATACTTGGAGTTTAAGAAGGAATTTCAAATATTTTTTTTTATCTAAGGTTTCACCACAATTTAGCAGAGAAGGTCTTGCAAATACCCTCCAAGGATCTAAAACCTGCACCACCTTTACTAGTAGGAAAGTATAAATTAGTCCAAGATTTTCAATGATATTTATTTTTTCCATTATTTTCTCCCCCCAAAAAAAATTAGCAAAAACCATCTCAATTTGGTGAATAACAGTAGTTAGGGGGTAAAGCATAGAGAGAAGATGAATGGGAACAGATTGTAAAACAGAATTAATAAGAGTGGCTTTACCACCAATAGAGAGCATCTTTCCTTGCCAACCTTGAATTTTATTGGTGATTTTAGCAACCATATCTATGAAGAGACTAATTTTCTTTTGCCTTTATAGATAGGGCATCCAAGATATACCATAGGAAGATAAGAGTGTTTAAAACCTGTGATGATGATGATGTCTTGAATAGCATTATAATTAAAATTGGAGCTAATATAGATGCAAGATTTATTTTTATTGATTCTCTGGCTAGAAATCAATATATATATATATATAAAGGAGACTTAGAGATATGCTTATGTGGCATGCCTCTAAGGCCTCCATTCTTATTTTTCTTTTTTCTTGTTTTTTTTAAAAATTTTCTTCTATTTTAAAATTACTTTTTTGTTTCATTTATTTCACTAATGTCATTTAATGTTGTCATTAAACAAGCTCCACTAAATAAAATAAATAAATAACAATAAAGATAAATTAAATTAAAATATAATAAAAGTGAAAATTTTCTAACTACAAAGTTGCATTACCATTTTAACCCTCCACTAAATAAAATAAATAAATAAAATTAAAATAAATATAATATGTAAAAATCATCATCATATCATATTATTATATAAGTGGGAAGCCAAAAAGTGAAAATTTAGAACCATTTTGCCCCTTCACTCAATTAAAAATTAATTAAATATATAATTTAATATTAATATTTTATCATATCATATCATAATTATATATTTATTACTATATAAGTGAGAAGCCAAAAAATGAAAAGTTAAAATAAATAAATAATAATAAATAAATATAACTAATAAATAATAATAATAACAACAATAAAATAAGAATAAGAATAAATGTAAATAATAAATATAAAAAATAAATACAAATAATAAATAACTAAATAATAAGTGGGAAGACAAAAAGTGAAAAGTTAAAATACTAAAATAACTTTCAAATATTGAGAGACAAATATACCCTTCAAATAATAAATAGATTTACTCCTTCATCATTATCTAAATAATTCATTGTGAAATATTTAATGGTCTAATAATATTTATTTTTATGCAATTTTAGCTTTTAGTATGTGTATGTGTGTGTGTGTATATATATATATATATATATATATATAATATTATAGAAATAGTTTTAGATTGAAGAGTAAAATAGTCATTCAATATTTTAGGAACACTTGTTTATATATCATATATCTTTAATTTACTTTCATGTAATCTAACTTTTCACTTTTTGACTTTCCAATTATATAATAATATGATTATACTAAAAGTGGGAAGCGCCTAAGTCCAAAGTTAAAAGACCAAAATATTCATAAAAAATTAAACGGTCATATTTACCCTTTACTTCAAACCTATTCATCTACTAAAATGTAATTTTTACATTTCAGAAAATAATAAAATGTAAAAGATGAATAATGTGAAGATGGTTCATGTTTCTAAAATTAATGACATTTATTGTAATCAATTAAATTTAGAATTACTTTAATCTTCCTTATCTATTACAAATGTGTTAATATCAATCTTTAATATGTCTATTCAATATTTAGTTTCTTCATCTTTCAACTTCCTGATGGAAAGTATATTAATTCATTCATTACTTAAAGAAAAACCTCAATGAATTTGTGTTCAAAGTGTGTCCTTAGTGATGGTTAGTCTTCTTTTTCGTTATTTTAATTCTTCGTGATGGTTAGTCTTCTTTTTCGTTATTTTAATTAGTGATATTTTGTTTAGATGATGCAATGAAGGTCTGCTGATGTTGTAATCTAATCAAGTCATTCATCCTGAGTCTGTGAAGTCTTCTAAGTTGTGTTTTAATTACTTTTTCTATTTAATTATTTTTTAATTTCATTTATTTGCTAAACAATGTTTATTTTGTCCTGTTACACTATATTTGTTTTATCGCGACTAAAACAATCACTTTTATTGAAAAATACTTGTTCCATGATTAATATATTTTTATTAACTTATTATGTTGTCTAATTTACATTTTAATATATCCACGTCCAGGGCACAAAGATAGAAATGCATGTCAAGAAAGAGCCAGAATATGGAAGAAAGTCAATAGAATGAATGGCGGCGATGCCAAAAATTAAAACTTTGAGATTTACAAACCGTACATTTTTTAGAATTATTTTTTGAGGAATTCAGTAATGTCGACAACTTTTCATCTGTTTCTTTTATAAATCTGATTTGCGTTTATTCTATTCAAGCACATATGTATACTGTTTTGCTTTAGTTAAATCAATGAACAACTCTATTTTTGATCTTCAAAAAAAAATCAAATTGCCAACTCGAACACAAATTTAGTACTCATAATATTTATGTGATTTAACAAAATTTTATACTTTTATTTGATATGAAATACTCACGCAACACGCGTAGAGGCATGCTGATGTGGTATGCTCTTTGAGCTCCATTCATATTTTTCTTTTTTCTTATTTTTTTAAATTTTTTTTCTATTTTAAAATTTTTTTTTTTGAAAAAATCATTTATATACTATGTTTAAAAGCTCAAAATTAACTTATTTAATTACTCTCTTAATTATATTAATTATAGTATACTTAAAAAAACTGAAAAAATATTTATTTATTTTTCTTAATTACACTTTCTACCTTTACTCTTATTTATTTCTCAATTTTTCTTAAAATTTAGGAAGCTCAAAGGTCTATCATTATTTGTCTAAATAATTTCATTTGAATGACTACTAACTATATATATTACACCTCAATTGAAGGAGGTTGGACGTCTTAATTTTTTGTCAAACATCTTGATCCGGGTGAGAATTTTTTTTGTCTTTCTCTACTAATTTTTTGGTCTTATTATTCTTTAAAATTTATTTAATTTGTCTTACATGTTACTTATTAACTTGGTTTTAATTTTAACAAATGACTACTAACTATATAGATTAAATCTCAACAAAAAAAGATTAAAAATTTTAATCTTTTACATATCTTTACAAGCATCTTCAGTTATGTATGGTGAGAAATCACCTTTTTCTCTAAAAAAATTTTAATCTAATTATTTTTTAGAATTGAGTTAATTTTCTTACAAATTACTTATTAACTTATTATAACTCTTATAAATTTTTATTTGATTGAATAATATATTGTTGAAGCTTTTGCCTTTTCCTTTTGTGTGTGTGTTGATTTTATTATTTGTGAGAGTAACATTGATGAAATCAATATTAGAATAGCAAAATGGATAAAGAAATATTACAATAGTATATATTTTTTATCTTTTAATTTTTTTATCCTTTTTTAGTTATTAATTTATTTCATACGATAAATTTGTGTTATAATATGAAGTGTTGTTTTTTTTCCTTTTAGAATGATTACAAAGTTGTGATTGAAGTTAACATGGCAGAATCTAGGAAATTCAAGTTTTCAGTAAATGATCGCAAAGTCATACTTAATATAAAAAAGGGATGAAAAAATAAATGTGGAAAGAATTGATCTGGATTGAAAAATAATTTTACATACTTTCTTTTTTTATATATGCTTTTGTAAATATATTTGGCGCTGAAATTACGTGACTTCTTGACAATGAGGACTACAAATTCCTGTAAGATTGACATCTAGGAAAAGTTTCAAGATGAATAAGAAAAAATAAAAAGAGATGAAAATGATTTGTGCTACTGAAAAATGAGTATTTTTCTTTTTCTACAACTTAAAATTTGAAGATAAGATGGAATGAGCTTACAGTTAAAAAAAATATTACTCTAGAAAATTTAATTTATCACTGATTTATCCTCTTCTTTTTTTTTCAAAGTTAATTGCTTGATTTATTTTTTTATTTTTAAAGATAAAATTGTGAAAATAATTCTTAAATCTCACTTCTAATTTTTTTTTATATTAATCTATTTTAATTGAGAGTGATAAGTAAAAAATATACTAAAATAAAATTTAAAAAAAATAAGGTTTCAACTTACATCATTAATTAAGAAAAATAATGAAGAAAAAATATTTTCAAATTAATCAAGTTATATTAAAGAAAGACGTAAATGCTAAAAATATAAAAAGAACATACGTATAGTTTCATTTTGTGAATTTTGAATTGATGTATTTAATTTGTGCGTTTTTCTATTTCATTCTTTTCTGTTTTATATTCCCTTTTTAAATGTTAAATAAGTAAAAGATTATCAGATAACTAACATTTAATTCTCTAATGATATAAAAAATTGATAATTTATACACATCTTAAGTGTATAAAATTGAAAAGGTTTTATTTAAATTTATATATTTAGAGATCAATTTTATCATTCTTTACTTTCTTCATGTTCTTTTAAAAAAACTAAAAAAATAATTTTATAATTGTTATTTTATTAAAATTTAATAATTAAAAAATATTAAATATTTAGATATTAAGGTATAATAATATTTACTTTTTACAAAAAAATTACTAATATATATTATTTTCGCGCGAAACGCGGATAAGTCACCTAGTAGCTTCATAAGTGGAGAGTTTATGCATCATGGCTTTAAGAGAATCATGGTCTCTTGAGGAGAATAAAATGGTATCATCAGCATAGCAAACATGAGTTATGTTAGGAGAATTTTTATCCACATAATAAGGAATAAAATCATTTCCAATAAGTTGATCCATGAGAATAGATAATAATTCAGAGCCAATAGCAAAGATAGAGGAAGAGAGGGGATCACCTTGCTTAATACCTCTGCTAGAGTTGAAAAAGTCATGCCTTATGCCATTGATGTTGATGGAGTACCAATTATAGACATGAGTCTCTAGATCATATTAATCCAATTCTTAGCAAAACCAAAGCATTTCATGACTTGGCAGAGATAGGTCTAGGAGACTCTATCAAAAGGCTTAGCCATATCCAGTTTAAGCACTACATTACCATTGCCATGATTATTTTTATTAATGTTTTGAACAAGTTCTTGAGTGAGCATAACATTCTCAGAGATAGTTCTACCTTTAATGAAACCCTTTTGATTCGTAGAAATGATTTTATTCATGAGCTTAGTCAACCTCCCATTAAGAAGTTTAGAAATAATTTTACTAGAGAAATTGCTTAAGCTAATAGGTTTAAACTCAACAAAAGTTTTAGGACTATTAGTTTTAGGGATAAGAATAAGGCAAGAGTGACTAAATGATCTAGGCATATTATTACCATGAAAGAAATCTAATATCATATTAAACAAATCACTCGCAATGATATCCCAACAAGTATGGTAAAACTTACCTGAGAGACCATCTGGTCCAGGGGCATAATTACTTGATGCCACAACATTCAAGATTGAAGGTAGCGTCTATGCAGTATTTAAAGTTGAGGGGTTGTTGTTGTTTTCAAACACACAAACAAACTCGCGTGATCGTTAAATAATATAGTGACTAGACCGTCAAATATCCACGGGGATTTGACTTTAACAGATTTGCATGTTTACTGTTATTATTTAATCACAGAACTGTTTACATTTCAAGTTTTGTGATTATTATACTTCTGCAAGCGTAAATCTAATTAATCTATCCAATTATTCAAACTAGCTACAAATAGATTATTAGGAAATGCAACAACATACGATATTCCAAGAATATGAATTTATTAACAATTATGTTGAGTAATTATTTGACTTGACGTTGATTTACTATCTAGTTATTGATGAATTGAAATTATTGTGACTAGGCTCTCTCGAGCTACTTATTCGTCTGATCAATGCCTCTCACTTCCATGCGCAGAGGCGGATGTAAAGTGAAAGTACGGGGTACATCTGAACCCAGTACTTTCGGTGCGGAGTATAAATTTATATATAAAATTTTATAAGATTTGTAATAAATAATATATATGAACCCATAACTTCTAAAATATAGTGGGTTCAATGCTGAGAATCTTAGAGATTGAACCCATAAAGATAAAATCCTGGATCCACCTCTGTCCATGCCTACTTATCAGTGATCAGGAAGGTGATAACGACGGTTACAATAATTTTGTCGTGCATTAGCCAAGCATAGCGATGAGGTATATATCTCTATCCTGATTGTAAATTGACTCTGCATGCAGGGCTGAGATCATGTTCTATTTAATCTTAATACAATCCCTAGGATTACTCTTTCGAATTCACATATAGTTCAAATAAATGTTTTGTTGGTCGCGAATCAATACAACAATTTAGATCATGATTAAACAAATTAAATAACTGGACGAGTCATAGCACGACGATAGATATCTTAACAAGTCAAATCAAGTTCATACATCAACAATCATGCAAATGTCATAACCCAAAAAAAAGATTTTTAGCTGCGCATGTTCATATATAGTAATAATCAATAGACAATCAATATTCATAAAGGACTAAAGAATATGAAAAGAATAAGAATCGAAAATTTTTGTGGCTTTCATATGCTCCAATGCAAAAACCTTGCAAATTAGTCCAACCTCATCTAAAAATGACCTTAGGGTCTATTTGTAGAGGTAGACAAACCCTTAGACGACTTCTCCCAATCAAATTTGAACTCTGTCAAAACTAAACTTTGGAACAATCATTATCGCGTTGTGCCCGCCCATCACAGTAAATCTTATTGTGTTGGGCACTGTGACGCACTACCATGGTGTCTTGTGACTTATTCAATTCTTGCTCGTCTCTTCTCCCACCAGGGTTTGCCGCCTAACACACTGACTTTCACCGTGTTTGATACCACGTCGCACTAACGTCCTCACGATTTGAGACTTGAGAAAATTTTTGGCCTCTTCATGATCCATCACGGCGCACCAGCTATCGCGGTGGATTTTACCGCGATGACTTCTTCTTCTTCTGAACTTAGTCTTTTTTTCTTCAAGTTATATCATTGTTCAATCACGACACGCTTCCCATTGCACTGAATTTCATCACACTGAGCATCACGTTGTGGTGAGTTATGCTTACAAGACTTGACCAATTATTCTATGTTTCTCCCTCTCTTCATCGCGTCGCGCCCCGACGCACTGAATTTCACCGCAATGGGCTGTACAGCACACTGAATTCACATTTAGCTTGGCCTTTTAGCTATTAAAAGGTAAATAAATATCTAGTCGAAAGAACTTGTAATTTTCATATAACCGTAGGTCAAAATAAATTTGTTTTTACATAGTAATGAGACTTCATTAATGTCTCATTTGTAACGAATGCAATGAAGAGAGACCAAATTCATCTGAACACATGAACTTTTTCAGTTCTTGAAATGCACACAATACATATCTAACTTTTATTTATAACCTTCAACCTTATCTCCGAAAAAGTCAATTTACACCAATTCTGCTATCAAGACAAAACAAAGGGTATGCAAGATATTTTTATTCTCCTTTTATTTATTTATTTGTTTATTGTTGTGTGCCACTTTTCTTCTTAATATATGTATTTCTATATTTATTACATTCTAATTATAATAGCACGCATCATTTATTATGAGTGTTTGAAAAGATGTTGCATTTTCACGTATTAGATGAAATAGAAAAATTATCATGTCAAAGATATTAAATACTATTTAAGAATATGAAGGCAAAAGAATTAGCTAGCATTTGACCATTGATTTTGGAGATAGATTTTAAAATTTTGTTTCTAAATATTTGTTCGTTTATTTAGTTTGATTAGATTATGAAAATTTGATCTTCAAATATTTTTTAATTTTAATTTTTGATTTTTTGATACTTTCACTCACAAAACTTCAAGTTTTTTCTATGTAAAATACATGTCCAAAGTTTTTTGACTTGTCCTCCCATTGTGCTAGTTTTGCAGGTAAAGAAAGTTCAAAGCTAAATATTTGAAAATATTAAAAGTTGTCATCTATTACACGTTATAACAGAATAGATTCAAATGACAAGCTGATCGTATACATAGAGAAACATTGAATCACATCTTTTGATTAATATTGTTCATTATTTTTACTATTAGATTGATTCTATCTCTTTTGATAACTTCCCCAAAACAATCCATTAGAAGGCAGGAATATGACAAATTCAGATGATAAGCACTAACTAAACATAAATTATTTTGAGAAAACCATATAAAGAGCATTAAATGACACTTGTTCACAGTGTACAACCTTAGAAAGTACCAACATAATATATTACTACAACTGATGCAATGCATATATTATTTTTTATTTATGAATTTTACCTTTATATACTTATAAAATGAGTTTATTTTCTTGACAGTGTTTTTGAATTCAACCAACGTAGAAGTAAAAAAGCACAAGCATTCTATTCAATAAAATTGAAAAAATAAATAAAAACTATGATAATGGAAAATCCCAAAAATTAAGTCAACTTTTGAAGACATAAAAAGTTGATCAGCTTAATTTGGAGAAAATTGATTCAAAGGAACTGATGTGCAAGACATTGTTTTATACAACATTTCGGCTAGAGGTATTGGGTAACAGTCATGGAATTCGACCACCAAATGCAGCTCAGTTCGGAGGCTTCGGACTTGGCTTGAACGAGGTCCATTTGCCAGATCTAATACAACACTCAATTACTTTACTGATCTCTATTTCATTCACATTACTTTAGTTGTGTTTTTTTTTTTTCATTATTCTATCATTGAAAGATTAATTTAACTCACATGCTCTTAAATCATAATAACAAATTCAACTGTATTGTTTTACGGGTAAATAGTTTGTCGCCCATTATAAGGAAAGGGCAATTGTGGTGTTTTATTAATCCTTTTAACTCTTTTTTTTTTCTTTTTTTGCAACAAAATTCTACCGCCACCATTGAACGTAGTCATGGACAACATTGAACATACAGCAGTTGAATGCCAACAAAACCACAAACGAGCAGGTGCCCCTTGGGCTACTGGATCAGCTACCCAATCGGTAGTGGCCACAATGGCATGCCTCGTAGGGAGCTTGTTCAACATGATGGTATAGGGAACAATTTCCCAATGATGTGGATGAATTCAAAGAATTACGAAGGTTGTAGAAATGGAATAGACAGTAATAATGAGGTCTAGAAAAGTGGCGCCGCACATTGGGGATATTAGCTTGGAGGAAACAGTGAGAATATTGGCCGCCCAACAAAGTGAAATATTGAAGCTCATGGCAAGGAAAGATCGTACCATATCTTTACTCCAGCAAATAGGATCGGTTCTCAGAATCCCACTCCGGAGGCCCCAACTCCATCAATGAAGGTAACTCCGGAAAGAAGGTTGGAAGATGATGGGCCATAGGTTCAGGTATAGGCTCTCAAGCTGGAAACGATCTGAAGGACCCTTTTCGGAATGAGTTCTTAAAATGCGTAAAAGAAATACATGTCAAAATAGATCAGACCCTTGAGGCTCCTCCAGTCTTAAAGTGGCTGGATTAGAAGAAGTATATTCAGTTGTCGTACAAGTCGAACGCCACACCAGTGCTGATACCGAAGAAGTTCTAAATGCCAGATGTGCCCAAGTATGACGGAACCACTGATCTGCATGAGCACATACTGACTCACACAATAGAGATTAAGAGGAATGACTTAACCCCAGATGAGATCGAGATGATTCTGGCTAAGAAATTTAGCGAGACATTGATAAAATGAGCCTTAACATGGTATTTTCTTTTACCCAAGCATTTTGTTGACTTGTATGTTATGCTTTCTGTTATTGCAATGAATTCAGAATTAGACTTAAGAAGGGTGTGAGTTGGGTCTAACACTTATTTTGCCTAATTAAAATTCTTCTTGAATTATCTTTTTTGACGGGAATAGACTTGAACTCTGTTCCTTTGAACAGTAACCTAATTCAAGGAGAAAATAATAAAGTGCGGAAAGTAAAACACGAAACAAGAATTTTTACGTGAAAAACCACCCAGGCTCGAATGGGTCTAAAAACCATGACCTACTCCCTAGTAGGAATTCAACTTAACTCCACTAGACAACGAGCCAAATTCGGATTGCAACCCCCGCAATCCAAGGAACTTTCCCCTAAAACCCTTACAAAGTTCCTAACCTGTATAAACTACCCTTAGTTTAACAAGATGAACGTTAACACAATTACTGAAGAAAAACAGAATTGGAATAAAGCACGTTCAATGATTCACTACAAATTGACCCTAGACCTAGACTGTAATGGAACAGACTCTAGCACCGGTCAGCTCTTCTTCAACTTGAATGCCAATTGAAAGTTCAAGAACAATGAACTTTGTTGAAGATCTTTTGTGAGTAAATACTTCAAACTGAACGTGGTAGCCTCCTTTTTATAGTACCCAAAAGTACCAATTTATCTTCAACTAGGAGAAGAAAACTTTAGACTCCTTTTCCTTATTTGAAAGATCTTGTTTGACTCTTTCTAGGATTCCAAATATTCCCTTTCCTTTTCAGCTCACTTTTTGATTCTTTCTTTAGATGAATGAATTTCCTTCCTTGTAGTATCCTTGTAAACTTTTGGCTCTTTCTTCATTTTTCCTGCAAATACTAAAATACTCGAATTCCACGGTGTTTCAAGCATATTTTAAATCATCATCAAATATCATTAAAACCTATTCCAGCACTTTCAAATCAGTCCACCAAGGCTCACACGGGGGCCTGAAAGCTACAAACCCGGAAGGTGGATGATGTGTCATGAAATTATGACACATCTTAGTGTGTTTTATATGAGTTTTCAGTGTCCTTTATCTTATTTTTATTTGTTTCTAACGTTGAAATATTGCATTGTAGGTATTTGGAGTCAAAATTTTCAAAACAAAGAAAACTAAGCAAAGTACCTAGTTGTGGGCAATGTACGATTTGTACCTGCCATAGTAGATATGTCTGGGTGCTTGAACCTAAAGATTTGAAGTGTCGGCCAATTGACTGACCAAGTCACAGCCGTAAATCACATCCACGAGCCATAGTCTTGGCGTGGAATTTAGTTGCTACTATCCAATAACTCAGAATTAGGATCTGCTCAAGCACGATAGAAGATATGAATTGTATATCAGATTCACGGTCCGTATATCAAAGTGCGGCAAAACAGTGAAGTCAAGCTATGGATCATTTTATGGACCATATGTCACATTCACAAGTCAGCAATGAAGAAAGTGATGTAACATAGATTATCAAGTCGGCTGGTTTATGGTTTCCATCCAAGGACCATATGTCTCATTCATGGTCCGTATATTTTATGGTGAAATTCAAGAATACTAAATTAAAAGATTTACGGTGGAGCAGAAAAGATCCACAAACCATATATTTGTTTTACAATCCGTGAAATAAGCGAAGGGTAATTTGATAGCTTTTAGGTTCCGATTTTATGAGTCAACATAAATACTTTTAATAGGGTTTTATGTAATGACTTTGTCAAGTTTCATAGGATATTGTGTACGAACAAAATAGTACATATAATAATCTCTCTTTTTGTTGTTTTTATGAAGTTTGCAAATTTTTCTTGAATTATTTTCTACATTGTTCTTGACTGGGGAGTAACAAACTAATCAATAGATGTCCAACAGTTTGCAAAATAAAATGTTAGTATTATTTAATAAATATATGAAAAAGTTAATTATTTTTTTACATATATTTATTTATTGATTGATTTAATGTGAATATGAAATATTGATCACGAGTAAATTATTTTTCAAGTGTGTTGGTGGATTATGATATGATCAAGAGATTCTTACATAAATATTATTTTTAAAAATGATAACAATAATTTAAAAAAATTATATAAATATAAATTATTTAAAATTTTATTTTTTAATTACATTTTATAGAATTTTTACTTTCAAAAATATTTATTCTAATTAAATATAAAGAAAAGATTATATATTTAATATAAGAACTCAAATACATAAAATTTCATAAAATACTAGATTTTCCAATTTCTCAGAAATTTCAAAATTCCTATCTTCTCCATATTTATTCTTCCAAAAATATTAAAAATCTCTCTCTTTTCCATGTTTATTTTTTCAGAAATCCCAAGAATCTATCTCTCTTCTCCATTTTTGCTTTTCCAAAAATTCCCTTCTTCTTCATATTTATTTTTTCAAACTTTTTAGAATCTCTTTCTCTTCTTCATTTTTATTTGATTTCCCAAGAATTCCCCTCTTTTTCATTTTATTTTTTTCAAAAATCCCAAGAATCTCTCTACCATCACAATTGTATAATTTTAGAAACTCAATATAAATTTAAATTTGATATATAGTATACAATATATAAATAATATACGAATAATGTATTTACTTCTTACATATACCTGATATATGTATACAATAATGTATGCTCAAATAAATATATATAAATAATAGATAATACTTGTTGATAATATAAATAAGAATAATATTATATATAGTATATAATAATTAATATATAACACATAATGTTATATAAGATATATATTATACATCACGGATATAAATATATGTAAATAACAGATAATACTTGTTGTATAATGTACATAAGAATAATGTTATATATAGTATATATTAGTTAATATATAATAAATAATATTATTTAAGATATATATTGTACATTAATGAAATATTTACAGCATCTGATATTAATGTTTGCTTATTAAAATGTAAGAATAGAGAATTAGAGGAAATAATTTTACTAAATATTAAATATTTTTCATATTTAATTTACTTAAATTATGAAAGAAATAATTAGTCATTTCATTTATAAGAATAATAACATATTTAATATTTATCTCTTTACTCATTTATAAGATAGATATATATATATATACAATTTAAAAAATAGTTACAATTTTTGTAATCATCATTTTTAAAAATTATATTTATGCAACCTACCCTATGATCAATCGAAAAGGGCTCTTTATGTTTTCCCATCAGGGCAGCTTCAGAAAGAGACTAGTAAATTTTTTACTTAGACCCCCAAAATTTTGAGGCTTTAAAATTTTTTTTTGGTGTTATGAAATAATAAAGAAAGAACAAGAATATTATAGAGAAAGAGAGAAGTTCTTATTTCTCTTGATGGGATCCTCTTGAGGAGTTAAAGGGATGATTTACAATGAATGGAGAACCCCTTTATTTATAAGAGAAAACTAACTTGGTCCCAAAGTTAAAAACCCTAACTTTCCTTTTAAGAAATAGACATTCACCATAAATAGAAAATATATTTATAACACTCCCCCTTGGATGTCTATTTGATAGATAATATGCCTCGTTAAAACCTTACTAGAAAAAATCCAGTGAGAAAAAATCTAGTGAAGGAAAAAGAGTACACATATTTAATAATACGTATTTTGGTTGCCTCGTTAAAAACCTTACAAGGAAAACCTAGTGGGACAAAACCTCTTAAGGGAAAAAAGTACAGCGCGTATTAACTCCCCCTAATGAGAACATACTTGAATCTTTGCATCCCGATCTTCTGCACCATTTTCTTGAAAGTTGCAATTGGTAGAGATTTGGTGAATAAATCAGCCACATTGTCACTTGAACGAATCTGTTACACATTGATATCACCATTCTTTTGGAGCTCATGTGCGTAGAAAAACTTTGGCGAGATGTGCTTCGTTCTATCTCCTTTTATGAATCCTCCCTTTAGTTGTACTATGCATGCTGCATTATCTTCATACAAAATTGTGGGTACTTTGTCACATTTCAAATCACATTTTTCTCTAATGAGATGTATCATGGACCTCAACCACACACATTCTCGGCTTGCTTCATGAATAACTATTATCTCAACATGATTTGATGAAGTAGCTACAAGAGACTGCTTTGTAGATCTCCAAGATATGGTAGTACCTCCACATATGGACTCGTAGCCAGTTTGGGATTGCGCTTTGTGTGGGTCAGATAAATAACCCAACATCAGCATAACCAACAAGATCGGGATTACAATTGTTAGAATAATATAAGCTCATATCGGTAGTCCCTTTTAGATATCGCATTATGTGTTTGATCTCATTCTAATGTCTCCTAGTAGGAGCGGACTATCTTCAGGACCAAGAATTTCCTCGTTCTTTTAAATCCTTCAAGGATTTTCATATATCCTTCAGTCTCTCCAGACATGAAAATAATTTCATTATGCGCATATCAAGTTTTTCATATATTGCCAGACTTATGAGGAGCCTCAAAATAATTGCATCCACCACAAGAGGACATCTCTATATAATAATGTCAGAATTTACGAAAAATCTTTATGCCACAAGAATCCATTTATATCTACTAATATTATACTTGAATTGCGTATTTTTAATTGGCCAATCATTTATCTGTCCATACTTTTTAACAGATTTGAATTCAAGATCCTCGTCAATATTTATAATATTGAACGCTACATTATATCAAAGGTGTCGTCAATGATCATTTTGATATCGGTTACAATGTGACATAACTTATTGAGATCTCTTCATTTTTCGTCATTTTCAGGTACCTGAACCTTTGCCAAGGTTTTATGAAGTGTTATGTCGTGGTGCTTTCTTAAAGCACTTGCCTCATCATTATGACCATCTTAATCATTTGCTCCTCTCCTTCTTCAAGGAGTTCTATATTTGGAACCGTTTGGTCTATCACGCTTCAGGCGTTTCATAGACCCTGTCCTTCAAGGACCTTTTATTGGAGCATTTGCAACTGAATTATAAAATAGAGTTAACAAATATATCTGGCAATTGATTTGCAATATTTTGCAAGTGAATTATCTATTGAACTTTAAGTTCACCTTTTTTTTTCCCTAGGATCTAGATAATTCATTCCACACTCAATTTTCAGCTGCTAATCACTTCTCCCCCTAATGTTAGAAAAACTAACATTTACCCCCCAAGATCATTTGGGGACCCATCTTTGTCCGTTGTGGTGGAGAAATTGAATCATATATCGCACATTGAGATTTTTAGATGAAATTATTTGGTTCTTGACCCTGAACCAATTGTGATAGGGGAAACTTTGTTGGCTTGATGCATTTAAGTGTTGCTATATGTTAAATAAACATATCTCATACCAAATTTTATTTGGGAGTTTTGTTCTCATAACCAATAATTTAGCTATAATTGGAGGCATACGATTTTTGCTAAACCAACATAGATATGAATCATCATTATCAACATGATTTTATAATTTGGAACTATGTTCTTAATTTAATAATTTGAGCAACAACCTTACAAAAATCAATTGTAAGTTGATATCAAAACACATGTGATCATACCATAGATGCATCTATTAGCAAATGGTTCACATGGTAGGTGAACGGGTCCATATTCACCCTTTTATAAGTTTCAAAATTTCAGAGAATATAATTTCAATCTTAGCTAATCAAGATTATTCTATCACGAGAACAAGCAACACAAGAGAATTCTTGAAGAATCTTTTATTTCTTCAACATATAGCCACGTGAATTCTCAATTATTTTTGCATCACATTTGAACCGGGATGGCCAACCAGTTATGCCAACTTATTTCAGTAAACTTCTAGTTTACTTTCGTATGTGATTTCATCATCATACCCACATTTATGTACTACAAATGAAAAAAACGGCGGGTAATCTTTTACATAAATATTTATAACCCGCTTCAATTGTAGTAGTGTGAAGATATTAGATCTTCCCATAATTTATAGTCTCATTTTTTTTTCAATGTCCTTGAAACTTATAAGTTTCCTTTTGAGACTTACTACAATAATTTCATTCCTTCAGGTAGTAATACGTTAGCTCTTCCGGAGCCCTCAATTAATTTTGTGTACTACCACATATTCAATCATATCAACATCATTAATAGTTTCTCCACGTAGTTTCAATTTAGAAACAATTTTGAATGTTGATGGGCTATACTCATGAACAGACTTATAATCTTGATGGATCCAATCATATCGTGCCTTTGGGTGGATGACCATTTTCAGGTGGTCATACCTTTCTTTTAGGCTATTCCACAAAACAAGTGGATCCTTAATCGTGAGATATTCAATTTTAAGAATTTTGTCAAGATGATGAAGCAAGAATATCATAACCTTAGCATGATCTTGATTTGATGCTTTGTTTTCACTTTTAATGGTGTCTCCAAGACCAATTGCATCCATATGGATTTCAGCATCCAACACCCATGAAAGATAGTTCTTGCTCGAACTTTGAAGGGCAACGAAATCAAGTTTCATAAGGTTAGCCATATTAAAAGAAAGAAAAGAATAATGCCCTGGCCTTCAAATTTTGAGACAGTAGAGTCGCAGAGCAACAATATCACCAAAGGAATTTCACTCCTGTGGTTAAGTAATACATCTTTCGAAAAAGAAATTTTAATTTTTCTTACCTCAGATCTTTCAAAGTGAGTGTTCAAGGCAGAGACTCGTGCTGATAACGTGTTATGAAATAATAAAGAAAGAACAAGAATATTATAGAGAAAAAGAGAAGTTCTTATTTCTCTTGATGGGATCATCTTGAGGAGTTAAAGGGATGATTTACAATGAATGGAGAACCCTTTTATTTATAGGGAAAAACTAACTTGGTCCCAAAGTTACAAACCCTAACTTTCCTTTTAAGACATAGACATTCACCATAAATAGAAAATATATTTATAACAATTAATGAATTTTACGACTGTAATTTTTTAGATGATATTGAAGATTGTAAAATAAAAAGTACAAAGTCTATATAAGAAGAAGGAAAGGAAAAAAGGAAATATCTACTTTTTAATAAAAATATTTTAGAACTTTAAACTAAATTACTTAACTTTTTATATTAATAATTAAAGTTTTAACAAAAATATCTAAGATAATATATTAAAAATGCATGACAGCATCTTATTAAACTTGAATTAATAAATACTATTATAAATAATAATGAAATTTATTATTAAAATTAAAAATCATATGTGTCTATAATCACATAAATATTATGACATATTTAAAGTTACAATTCAAGAAAAATTCATTTTTTAAAATTAAATTACCTATATGTTTAAACTTTGGCACATTAAAAGGAAAGAATTGTAATAGTTTAGTCACACGAAATATATTAAAAAGGAAAAAGGATTATATTTGCCCTTATATAATTTTACAAATAAGTTATATTTGTTCTTCGTTATACTTTTTCAATATATTTATTTTTTTAATCTAATTTTAAGGTCATATTAGCCCTTGTATTCTAAGAGAAAGGTCATATTTATCCCTATGATATTAAATCACTATGTCTTCAACATCTTTGATATTTTTATTCAATTTTAGGGTCATATTTGTCCCTGTACTCTAAAAGAAAAGCATAATTACCCCTATTACATTAAATCTCTGACTTCAATTTTCCTATGTGGTGCCTATACTGCATATATTTATTTCAATGAAATCTACTAACTAATTTAAACTCTTTTAACTACCCAATCCATTAAAAAATTAAAAATCCAAAAATTTCATTGTTCATCCATGATGGGTATCACTACTCAAATCTTATCATTAAAACTCAACTTCTATTATTATAATAGGGTAATCGTTGTTGCAATCAATGTCTTTAAAAGTGTTTTCGGGACGAGTCCCGGAGCGGGGCATACCAAAATTACACCGGAGTGCAAATAAAAGGCGTAGATCATAAAATGTAAGCCCCAAAATTTAGGGCGTAAGTCCCGGGCGTAAAACGATAAGTTTCAGACATTAAATTTGATTTTAATTATTTTAAAAGTATTTTTCTTATAAATAATATTTTTATTACCAGTGTAATAATATTTATACTTCATGTTATCATATTTTTGTATTGTATTGATTTTTCTACAATATATCAATAATAAAAAATAATTCTCATAGAAAATGATGTTATAAATAGTTTTTCTTTTTTATAATTATGTCTAAAAATGATAAGATAGAGATTTCATAACTCTATGCTCCTAAGAAACTTTATCTATATTTTAATATTGCTTTTACACTATTTATTCTTATCCTTCTTTAAAATATATATAAACAATAATCAGTGTAAATATTAGTTAAAAGCGAGAAGAACTAGAGGAGATCGATGATGAAGTAGATGATAATTTTATTTTAAAGATTTTTAGCTATTATCATTTTTTTGTTATTTTTATCTTTTTCAAATAATAATTATAATATTTTTTTATATATAATTGAAATTTGTTTGAATTAATTTGCAGAATTATTGAAAATAGTAGTTTTGCTTATTTTCTTACTAATAAACTTATAAAATTGAAAGTACATGAGATATACACCCCGTAGATCTATGGAACTTATGCCCTATGTCTCGGGGCTTAAGGTTCACCTGTGCTACGTAGAATGTCTCGCCTCGCCTCGCTGCCCTACCTTTCAAAACACTGGTTAAAGCCCTCTCGGAGACTTTCTAAAAGAGGAACCTCATGTAAATACCATGGAATAAGGTTTGATCTTTTACAATAATTTTAATTTTTTTTAGTGGGTCAGACATGGAGATTTAAGTATTACAACCAATTGCTAAAAAATCAGTGTAATAAATAAGAATGTTGGAATAATTATTACCCTATTACTATAACAAAAGTTTAATTTTAATTAGGACGAGATTTGATTGGTGAAATTGTATCCAACATGGATGATTCATTATTAAGTTTTAATTTTACAGTGGATCAAACAAGTTAAGAGGGTTTAAATGGGTTAGTAGATTTTACTTAAAAAAATATATGTCATTAGGAATCACATAGAAAAATTAAAGTTAGAAATGAAGATTTAATATAGTAGGGATAATTATGATTTTTTCAGGGTACAAGGGTAAATATGACCCTATAGTTGGATGAAAAGGGTAAATATGTTGGAGACATAGTGATTTAACGTTTTAGGTAGGGGTGGACATAAATACCGAAGAACCGAAAAATCGAACCGAACTGGATTAATTTGGTTCTTCGATTTCGTTTCTTCGGTTCTTCGATTTAGTGTTCGATTTTTCTTTTAAAAAGTTCGGTTCTTCGGTCGATGTTCGTTTTTTCTTTCGAAAAGTTCGGTTCTTCAGATTGTGTTCGTTTTTTCTTTCGAAAAGTTCGGTTCTTCAGTTCGGTATTCGGTATAAGGTAACAGTTTTTCGGTGCATCGAAGTTTTATTAATTATATTTTAAATAATATTTATATTTATGTTTTAAACCCCAACCCATTTGGGGTTTGAGGCTTTAGGCTTTCATTTCAGATTTATCATTTAAATTTAACTCAAATAGTCAAATACCTAAGTTCAACCCAACCCAACGTTTAATCTTAAAGTTTACCTCAACTTATAGATTATAGTCTTACTTTTAATCTCTTAACGATACTCTACTACTTCTGACTATCAGTCCGACAGTTACAGAATCACAAGCACACAACACAAATAGTAGTTAGTTTCTATTTTTTAAGTTTCAATTATATTTTATTTGTAATGTTTTATTAATGTGCTAAGTTATGATTGTTGTAGAAGTTATATGGAATAGCATTGTTGAACACATTTGTTTCATGTCAAATATTTTGATAATTTTGTTATCATTTTGTTTCTCATTTGCACTGAAAAATTATTTTAAATACACCGTACCGAAGTTAAAAAAATTGAATCGAATTAGTACGGTGCACATCTTTCAAAATCGAAAATCATAGAACGGAATCGAACTTTGGTAAAATTAAAAGTCCACCCCTAGTTTTAGAGGTAATATGACTTTTTTTGAGAGTACAAGAGCAAATATTATCCTAAACTTGAATAAAAAGGACAATTATGTTGAAAAAGTATAACGAAGGGCAAATATAACTTATAAAAATATAAAAACGAATATGACTTTTTTCCCTATTAAAAATCATAATATATATTGGGCATAGGCATATTATACTTGTATAAAAATTGAAAACAAGTCCAAATAAATTTAAAATGAGAAGTCATAATATATTGGGCGGGGGCAAATTGCACTTGTATAAAAATAGAAAACAAGCCCTCGGTGAAGATCGAACTCGCGAATCGCGACCTTTTGCTTATGAAGCGAATGCACTACCAATTGTTCAATAATCTATTTATTTTTAAAAATAATATTTTCTATTACTGTTGAATAATATTTTGTATTATTGTTGAATAATTGCATTATTTTTTTAATTTGATATTTAATATTTATATTAGAGCTCGAATAATTTAAATTTACAATAATGACGTCAATCTCTTGAAGATAGAAACCACTACTGCACTACTTCCGGTCAAGTGTAAAATACTCTCTCCATATATTTTTACATATCATATTTCATTTTACAAGTCTCAATTTAACTTATTTTCAAAATAAGTAAATAAAATACTATTTTTGTTAATTTACTTATCAGATACTAAAAGATCTATTTATTTCTTTAAAAGGTATTTTCTATAGTATTAAATATTAATAAAATAATTTAATATCTCAAAAATATAATACTCTTCTTCATAAACTTCCCACATTTATTTTCCTTAATGACATAATTATGAAAATTTTCAGACATTTTCTTTTGAAAGAATTGAGTATCTCTTATTAATTGCTAATTAAGCAATATTATTAATTTCCCCAACGTTTTGTTTGACCTTGTCCTCTCTTTATTATCTTTATTTCTTTACCCATTATAGACATTAAAATTCTGTCCGTTGGAGTTTTGAGTAAGGACACAAGTCCATATATTTATCTATATAAAGTTCTTCCCTGCATGGGAGAGATATATGAATACAAATTCTTTCTACCTTATGAGTGCTGGGTTTTTCTTTTCTTATGAATCTTTATTAGTTTCTATGCTTTTAATTTTATAGTAAAAGAGTTTATTGAATTATGATGGATACACCTATATCGGATGAAATATTCTTAAGAACAGTGCCATAAACATGCCTTAAGCTACAAGAATTTCTAGATTCACAATATTTTCCAACATTAAAAATGTTATTAAAAAAATCAAAGTCAAAGAAATTTTAAAATATCCAAAGAGACAAATAAAATTATACACAAAGGTTGACTATTGTTACTAAATATTGTCATTTGTGCTGAATAAGAAAAATCAACAGAATTTCTAACCAACTTTAAACATGAATAGTAGAATGCAATGTTGGTAATAGAATGAATAATAAAATTGGAACCTCGTTGGCTGTCTCTTCCTAATATTTTTTTTTTAAAAAAATTTATATTTCATGTAAATAAAAAAAAGGATTAAATAAAATCTTGCAGAGAACCCCACAAGATACAATAATTTTTTTAAAACTTTTGTTGATCCGTGTTGGTTGGTCAACAAAATGTCCATTTTGCTGAATCTCCACTTCTTCGATCTGTTTTGAAATTTTTCAAAATATTTTTGTTTGCTTCAGTGCCTGACTCTCTATTCTGCTATAAGACCAAAAAAAAAAGGTATGCAAGATCTTTTTTTTTTCCCTTTTATTTATTTATTTATCATTGTGTGCCACTTTTCTTCTTAATATATGCATTTCTATGTTTGCGAAATCTCACTTTTTACATTTGATATTGAAGGTTGCAATTACATTCTAATTGTAATAACATCATTTATTATGAGTGTTTGAAAAGATGTTTCATTTTCACGTATTCGATGAAATAGAAAAATTGTTATGTCAAAGATTCTAAATACTATTTAAGTATAGGAAGGCAAAAGGATTAAGTTAGCGTTTGATCATTAATAAATTCTGAAAATTCATCTTTAAATATTTGTTTCTTTATTAAATTTGATCAAATTCTAAAAATTTGATCTTCAAATATTTTCAAGTTACCATTTTTGAATTTTTAGAACTTTCATTTAGAAAACTTCAATTGTTTTTTTTAAGTAAAATATATGTTAAAATACAACTTTAAAAATTCAAATTTTCAAATTTCAAATTCTACAATTTATTACCAAATGGGAACTCAAAGAAACGATGCCACTTTAAAAACCATTTCAGATAGTCTCTGTGCTTAGATTGAAAAGATTTCATATATATTTGGAGAAAAAGTGATTATCAATGTGATAGAATTCTTTGAATGCTTAATGTTTTATAAGTTAGGTGTTATATCTGCCCTCATTTGTTCTATTAGTTAATCAATTAAACTTGTATACACAGGAGTGTTCTTCCCATTTATACAATATTTCAATAAATTCTTTTAAATAGCGGTTACGAAACTTTTTAATGTTATTAAATAATTATTTATCTTCACAGGAAATATATATAAAATGATGATTTTGGAGTAGATTTGCATAATTTTTTCTTATATTGTCTGTGAAATTAGTAAACTGCAAAATGTATCCTCCAGCTGTGAAAGAAAATTGTGTTTCCGAGTGTGTGCTATATTTAGATTCTGAAGAAAATTAATATCTTATTGATATGATAATTTTAAAGAGTAAATATAAAAATGGAGTACCGGAACTTAAATATTCCATACGATGAGACTCGTAGCGAGGAAGTCTTTGACCCTAAACCCTTAGATACTATATCATGTGCTTCCCCCTAGCTAGTACGATAGCTTTGCATATATGTTTATTTGTTTTGATAATGACTTTATCTTTATAATCTCACTTCAATAATAATATTTTTCATGATAAAGATTGTCACACCTCTTTCTTTTCAACCTCACTTTAAAAGAATTTGAAGGGATTTCTTTTTTAATAATTCACTTTAATACTGTTGAACTTTTATTAGTATTAACTAATATACATAGTTGCAAACCCAACTCCAACTTACACCTTGTCACACCCCGAACCTTGATTTGGGTGGACCGACACTCTATGTCTTAACTTTTCCGAGCGAATTATCTCTACGTGACATTGACTTGAAGCATACATAAGATAGATGAAACAGATTCATAAATATAAAGTCTTAAAAAAGAATTCCATTCATAAATTACTTTCTGAGAGTTCAAAACATTTCGTATTGAAATTAAAAGTAGAACATTATCAACATAATATAGTTGAAACTCTAGTCTAGTTTGTCATTAAGCCTCTAAACATAATATGGATAGCAACTTTTATCGGGACAGGAGCCCGCTATATTTATAAGCTAATAAAATTGAATAAATGAAGACTGTGCTCTAAGAATCAAATAGGGCTAATAAAAAGTTGATAAAGTGCAGAATTCTAAAAAGTACCTCTATCGTTCTAAGTATCTGAACCAGCATCGTGAAATGTAGTATCCTAATAAAAGTGATATTAGTACATATGAAATAACATTCGTATGCAATATAGTTTAGAATGATAAACCTAAAGCATACATGAAATCAAAGGACAACCAAAGCACTGTGATGAAATCAAAGGACAACCAAAGCAATGTGAATAAGACATGAGTAAAAATTCAAGAGATTCTATCTGGGTTGACCTCAATGTTTTCATCATAAACAAAAAGGTATTTTTTTAAAAAAAATAAGAGCTCAAAGAAAATGAAATACAAAGAAAATTTTCGCAAAAATTCATCTAGGGTAGTATTTATAAGTTGGTGACAGGGCCCGGCATTTGACGCGTCACATGCCTTATCACGCATGACGGCCGTAGTGAAGCGGGAGCCATGTTGTTGAAATTCAACGCAATGGGCACCCCATAGCATTGTATATTGCATCCAACACTTCAAAAAAAGAAAATTCAGCATCCATTGTTGATCATGATTATTGCCATTCAATTTTGACTCTCCACATTTTTAATTAATTATCTAAACTTCTAAAATTTAAATAAAATTTAATAAAGGTTTATAAAAAAATTGGATGCAATGGTTGTCGCGTTGCATCGTGTATCATGTTTCACACTATGAAAAATATTTCTCCATCCTCATCTCTTTGGTCGCAAGTGCAATCTTCACCATATCCAACTTGAGCGCGATGGTGGTCACATCGCACGCGCTGTCGTGAACAATACTTAGAATTTCACAACTTTGGGTAAAACTTAAGTAACTCTTCGTACCGAGCTCGAATTGACGAACGGTCTAAAGCATTAGAAACTAAACATGGATACAATGCCAATTATGTCCATAATTCTTATCAACACCACATGTACCATCCAATTGAACCTTAATTCCCAAGCACAATCATATTCTTCGGGTTCAGATCAAATTACTCATGTCCAATGGGTCAACCTTTAATATGGAGGTACGAGGATAATGAGAATCATGGCTCTTATTGGCTTTACAACGTGTGCAATAGGGAACTCTCCCACAAATTAAACTTATCTTTCTTTTCGTTAATCATAATTAACATCATTATCATAAGGGGGAATAAATAAGATTTAGAGGAAAAGGGATCATGTGCATGAATAATATGGGACATTAAGATTAAAAATAGACATATCATGAGTACATTGAACATGAATAGCATACTGTAGGATATGAGTTTATTGAACAAAGAATAAGGATAAGACCTTTACCTTAGGCATTTTCTTCTCGTTCAAGAAATAGATGCACATATTTAGTTTCCCACCTTCTTCATCTTCCTACATAGCCTCTTTAAGAGTTTGATTCCTCCATAATACTTTTACGGATGATAATTCCTTTGTCCTCAATTTACGAACTTAGCCATCAAGAATAACCATAAGGACAACTTCATAATTCAAGATCTCTTTAACACTATGTTCTTGAAAGGGAAAATAATGGACGAATCTCCCAAAAATTTTCTCAACAGGGACACATAAAATACTAGATGAACTAAAGTTAACTCTGTTGGAAATTCTAGCTCATAGGATACTTGTCCAGTTCTCTGCAAGATTCTATACGAATCAATGTATCTAGGACTAAGTTTTTCCTTTTTTTTCAAATCGCATAACACCTTTCATAGAGAAACTTTGAAGAACATCCAATCATCAACATGAAACTCTAAATCCCTATACCGCAAGTCCAAATAGCATTTTTGGAAACTCTAAGCCATCTTCAACCATTCCTGAATTATCCTAACCTTCTCCGTAGCTTGATGAACTAATTTTGGTCCTAGTAGTTATGTTTCACCAACTTCAAACCATCCAATATGATATTTACTTCTTCGTTTATATGGGGATTCAAATAGTTCCATAATAATACGAGTGCTATAACTGTTGTTATAGGAAAGCTTAATCAAAAGCAAATGATCGTCCCAATTACATTTGAAGTACCAAGAAAAAGTTCTCAATATATCCTCAAGCGTTTGAATTGAACGCACGGCCTGTCTGTCTGTCTGAGGGTGAAAGATAGTACTAAGAATTTCTTTGGTACCCAATACTTTCTACAAGGACTTCTAGAAGTTCATTGTTAACTAAACACCTCGATCAAATAGAATAGATGCAAGGGTTCCATGCAATCTAACAATCTCCTGAATATATAACTGGTATGATCTTCTGTTGAATTAGTAGCTTTAATAGGAAAAAAGTGCTTGACTTCTTGAGTCAGACTATAATCACCCAAATTGAATTATACTTCCAAAATGAGCTAGGTAAACCTCTCACAAAATCTATATTTATCATTTCTAATTTTCATTCGGGAAATTCAATATTCTTGCCAACCCACAGCGCCACTAATGCTCGGCTTACCGATTTGTAGTTGGGACACTTAACCACAAAATACATTCTTATTCATATCATTGCAACAAAAAATCTCTCTAAAATCGTGATACATCTTTATAGAACCCGGATGAATGGAATATCTCAAACTGTGTGTCTCTATCATAATCCTCTCTCAGAGTTCATCCAGATTTGGAACACATAAACTACCTTGGTACTTTAAAGTATCACTTTCCCCTTGTTCGAAATCCATTGTCATATGCCTGTGAACTCCTTTGTTTAACTGGAGCAAAAAGGGATCATGAAATTGCTTCTCTTTTACTTTTTCTACTAAGTCGAACCCCTAGGATTGTAAAATATGAATGTCTCGCACCATTTACCTCTTGTCTTCTTTGCCATGAACCAAACTTTCTTGAACAGTCGGATAAGGGCATTTACTACCATATTAGCTCTCTGTGGATGATAGAGAATATTAACATCATTATCCTTAAGTAGCTCAAGCCATCTCCTTTGCTCGAGATTTGACTCTCTTTGCTTGAGAATGCACTATAGGCTTTTATGATCTGTGGAGATCTCTACATGACCTCCACAAATATAATGATGCTAAATCTTTATGTGAAAACCACGGCCACTAATTCCAAGTCGTGGGTCATATAGTTCTTTTGACATGATTCTTGAGTTGTCTGGAAGCATAAGCTATTACCTTCTCATGATGCATAAAAATAACATCTGAGACTAATTTCTGAAGCATCACAATATACTATGAACCCATCTGTTCCCTCTGGTAAGCTTAGTATTGGAGTAGAACTCAACTTAGTCGTCAATTCTTGAAAGCTTTTCCTGCATGTGTCTGATTATTGGGACATAGTCTTCCTTTACGACAATCTGGTCAATGGGATAGAAATAGAGGAGAATACTTATAAAAATCTCCTATAATATCTGGCTAAACTCAAGAAACTCTAAATCTTTGTTGGAGTTATGGGCCTCGTCCAACTTTTTACAGCCTCAATCTTCTGGGAATCTACCTTGATACCTTCGTGGGAAACCCATATGGCCTAGAAATGTCATTGACTTCAGCTAGAATTCACATTTAGAAAACTTAGCATATAGTTCACTATCCCAAAGAATCTGTAAAACTATTCTAAGGTGATCCACATGCTCCCTCTCTGTCCTCGAGTATTCTATGATATCATCATAGAACACAATTACAAAAATGTCCTAATAAGGCTTGAAGACTCTTATCATAAGATCCATAAAAGTTACTAGAGCATTGGCCAACTCGAAGGACATCAAGAGAAAATTTATAATGCCCATATTGGGTCGTGAAAGTCGTTTTAGGAGTATCTTTCTCTTTAACTTTCAACTGAAGGTACCCCGAGTTGAGATCAATCTTGAAAAAACATTTGGTGTCTAAAGTATCCTTAATTATGACTTAATTTCTCTAGGCAAATTTTTTTAGAGATTAATATAAGGCATAAGTTAAGTGTTATTTAATTCGCAAGGTAAATCTTTATCTTTAATACTAACAAAAAAAAAATTCAGACACAGGTTAGCTTTATAAGGCACAAGTTCATGCTACTGAACTTATGTCTCAAGGCACAAGTTATGCTAAGACATAAGCTCAGTATATAAACTTCTTAAGATATAATGTTCTAAAATTCAAGCTTATGCCCCAAGGCACAAGTTCATGCTACTGAACTTATGCTCCCAGACATAATTATGCTATTGAACTTATGCCCCAAGGCACAAGTTTATGCTACTGAATTTCTGCCCCAAGGCACAAGTTCATGCTATTGAATTTCTCCCCTTGCGTACAAGTTCATGCTACTGAACTTATACTCTGAAGCATAACGTGTGTGAATTATTTCCTGAGACATAATTGTGCCAAAACTTGTGCCTGAGATTTTTTTTTTGTCTTGCGAATAAGGAATTTCAACTATCTTTTTATTACTTAAAATGCTAAAGGATAAAAGTTAATAAATAAAAGACAAAAATTAAAAACCACTTCAAAATAAAAACATTTTTGTGAAAACCCTCTTATTCTAGAATTGGGCTTTATTTGGTATATATGCAAGATGGTAGTTATCATTATGTAATGAATTGTTTAATTTATTGTTGAATTGTAACTAAAGTACAAAAAGAAAAAAAATACTTCTTCCAATCCCAAAATTTGTTGTTTTGAGAAAGTGATTAGTTTCAGAATTTCTGACACCTTTTTAAAATTAGAAATTATTTATAAAAAACGATCATATTTGTCTTTCTACTTTTAGGAAAAAGTTATATTTATCTTTCATCATTTTTTTCTAGATATATTCATTCTTATCATCCAATTTTGAGTATATATTTGCCTTTGGACTATTAACTCCCATGTTCCGACCCTCATTATCTTACAAGGCATCTTCATGAATATATTTTTATCCCAATTAAAATTTTCTCTCAATGTAATTCTTCTATCCGACCCTATATATATATCCCATCTAACTAACCCAATAGACCCATTTCCTAATACTCTTTACCTTGTCAATATCTAATTTGCATCCTGACTTTTTAAAGGTCATAAACAACTAACCTGATAAATATACAACAACTCGGAATCTCACAACTTGACAAAATACTTTTTTTCTATAATAATACAAACAAACTGTTTGCCCAGTATTGAGAGGAAAATGAACCATCTCTTTCATCCTCACAAATAAGATCAATCATCAATTAGTACTACTAAAACACTATCATACTAAATCCGAAGATTTGGATAGTTCTTTTTCTCCCCTTTTCAACTGGGAGGTTAGGGGATACAGATAAAAGAACCAAAGATGTAAAACCACAATTTATCGTATTACTTGAGTAAGGTGTATATATATCGGGTTGAATAGAAAAATTATATTAAGAGAAAATGAATGTTTTCATACTTTAATTTTCTAACTTCTAAATATAATCATTTTCTTTTGCTGTTTTCACAAGCAAATTTGAATACAACTCCCACCCACCCAAAACCCTATAAATAAGAAGTAGAAAAAGGCCGAGACGAATCTAGAAGGTTGATTGGGAATTTATATGGATTTAATAATTTTACTGAAATCTTGTTTTATAATAAGAATTAAATTATTATTTATAAATATTTAATTATAAAATTAAATTATTAATATAGTATTAATATTAAATTATAATAAAAATTTATACATTTCAAATCTTAAATTTATTTATTTTTAAAAAAAAAAAAAAAGAAGAAGACAAATGCTATTAGCATGACGTCCATCCCACATAACGGGCTTGATAGAATAGATAAGTTTGTGGAAAGGATCAAAAGTTTGGATGAATGAAAAAATTTTAAAATTAGAAAAAAGCGATATTAAGTCTTAATTATTAAGTAAACGTGATAATTTTAAGATTAGTGTTAGTGTTATTAATTTTAAAATCTTCAAGTTTTGTTATTTACACAAAGTCCCTATCTCCCCTTACATATTCACTCCTTTCCCTTCCACACCACACCACCCCCTCCTCTTAATTCTCACCCCCTTCCCTGCCTTATCCTCTCCCTCTCCCCCTTCCTCTGCTGTCATTACCTCCATTTCCTCCTCCGTTGTCACTTCCTCTGCCACCATAACTATCCTCTTCACTGCCACCTATTCCTCCTCCACCACCTCCTCTTCTACCGCCTCCACCACCACCACCTTCACTATTAATTATAACGAGCCCCTCCTTCTCTAATATTGTCACTACCACCAGCTCTTCCTCCACTTTATTATTCTCACTTTCCGTCATTTCACCTTCTGCCAGAAAATCAAACAACTATCGAAGCTGCTGCAACAACTAAGCTGTAGTTGTTGCAGCAACTTCAATAATTATTTGAGTTGTTGCACTAATTATGTTGAAGTTGTTCCAACAACTTCGGCAGTTGTTGCAATAATTTCAATAATTATTTGAGTTATTGAAACAAAACAAACAATTGTTGAAATTATTGCAACAACTACCATAGTTATTTGATTTTCGGAAGAATTTTTTCAACGACTTGATATATTCTCAAATTCATGTCCAAAGTAAAAACAGCTCGTAAAAATAAGAGGAAAAAAGAGGAGAAGAATAATAACATAATAAAAAAGATGAACATAGTTGTGGTGGCGGCAGCAGCAACGACAATTCAGACAAAGGAGAAAGAAGAAGAAAAGAGAAAAATGTGGAGAGCGAAGAGAAAAAAGAAGAAAAAAGTTATATGAAAAAGATAATAAAGAGGAAAATTTTGAATTTTGAAATTGAAAATTAAGAGGTAAGTCTTTTTAAAATTATCAAAATTTTAATTTACATCTTAAAAATTTTAATCAGTCTAGTAATTAGATTCACTTTTTAATTAATAATAATTGATCAAATTAATATCACTGTAAATTAATTGAAGACTTAAATGACAGGTTTTGCTTCTCCAAAGGAGGTTGCTCATATGGATTAATTTGGTCAGTGTTTTCTGTCTCATGTGTTATTGACTTAGCTCTAGGTTGTTAGGGGTCATCAAATGAGGGAAAGTAGTTTTACGAGAAAGGCCAGGAAAATCACTCGACGAGCATGATGAGATGGTTGGAATTTGTTTGTTTTTAATTAATAGTCTCGGAGTTAAATAATAAAAATTGCAAAGCCTCTTAGAATTAGTGTTTTGCCTCCTTTACTGAATCAAAATTCACACAAATTTAAAATATAAGACTAATGAATTTCAAATATCGGATGATGTAAAATGAAAAAGAAAAAAACATAAAAGTTAGTGTTGTGGGATATTTAAACACACAATCAATAGAATGATGGATCAAGAAAGATATATAGTGGAATGTTCATTTCACTTTGTTTGTGGATCAAGCTGTGCCATCATCAATTGTAGTATTTGACTTGTGTGTATGTTCGATTGTGAATAAAGGGCATATTAGCTAGAAACTCAAAAAATGTCATTTGATTTTTAATTTTTTAAGGCAGAATTTGATTTATACCACGTGGAGAAATTTATATTATTCAATATAAAGTCTAAAATATGTTTGTTTTTTGGCATAATACATAAATAAATATTTTAATTTGACTTTAAGTGACAATAACTTTGAAAATGTATATCTATTGCGACAAAGGGAGGTATCATAATAGAGTCAAGATCACGATTAGAGTCAATCACACATCTAACTTGGTTTAAGCTGGCCCCATAAATATACTTTTCCGGATGTGCATTTTAAAATTGTGCATTCTTAATATGTGCATTCACAAAGTTGAGGGTGTTAATGGGGCCAAATTAAACCACATGACCTGACTAGATATGTATTTTTAAAAATAAAATATTATAATTATCGGTAAGTTATATATATAGTATTGATTTGCTCCAGTATAATAATGAAGTTAATTCTATTCCTTCGTGAATATGATTATAGTTGAGGAGAATAGCTGAATACTAGCCGAACCTCGCCAGTTAATCAGTAAACCAGCAGTCAAGGTATGTAAAGCCAGTTTCTTTCAGCAAGTTAGTTTCTCCAGTATAGTAAAACAGTATGAATCCCAGTAAGATATTTCAGAAACAGTATATCATGCTCAATATGAAATTTAGTAAAGCACGTCAGAAGTATTATATCATGTTTAGTATGAGACTCAGTACAGCATGTTAGAGATTATATTATTATCATATTCAGTGTGTATTATATGTAGTTATTGCTATCAGTTGAGACTTGATTGTATTGTTTTGGGCGGAATTACCCGTATAGCTTCCGTGACCACCCCAGGGTTAATAGCTGTATCGACTCGTCCGCCAGAGGGCGAGGATACGTCGCTCTACGGAGTGGCATGCCGTCCGCTAGGGACGAAGATGGGATGCCAGTTTCCCCATATTTTGCCATGGTTGGCCTTTATACACCCCCGTCGAGCGCCTGCGCCCGGGGTGTTGATTTCAGGAGTCCTCCGGACTCAGGTACAGTTATAGTCAGGGGCCCAGCGGGCCCAGGTTGCATACCCAGGAGATCGGTTGCTTATAGTTACTAGGTGATGTGGTATGACCTGGGTAAGGGTAAATAGATTGTGATAATTGTACCTTCCAGCTTATGGGGGTCAGGTAAGGTTTATGTTGTGTTATGTTATGTCATGTTATTTTAGTTATGGTTAGATAGACAGTAGGACGTCACATTACCAGGTACGACTCCTACTCTTTTCAGAATAGTTAAGGTTAGTCCTGAACCCACTATTCCAGTCAGTTTCAGTCTGTCTTTCTTATTGCTCCAGTTACTATCAGTTTCATTATTTACTTTCAGTTATTTTCAGTTGTTGCTTTGCATACTCAGTACTAGTGGTACTGACGCCCGTTTTGGGGCGCTGCATTACTTGCCTGCAGGTATACATAGACGAGGAACAGATCCCTCGTAGTTCCAGTCAGTGTACAGAGCCTTCAGCTCCTTTCATCCGGAGCCTGGAAAACAGAGGTGTACTTTCTTTTTGTTTGTACAATATGGGTAGGCCGGGGCCCTGTCCCGACCATCTTACTATTCCTAGAGACTTGCAGATTGTATATTTTCCCTGTGGTTAGCTGTATTGGCCGTGTGGGGCCTTATTCAGTTGTTAGTTGGTGGCCTTGTCGGTGTAGTGCTCAATTTCATTTCTCAGATATAACTAGACAGCATGGTGGCCTTGTCGGCCCGCATAGGATCCCTTGTAGTTGGTTGTTCTGGTTAGATGTTTATATCCTTACAGGTGGCTATAGGCCTTATTGGCCGGAGGCTGTGTTTACAGTCGTTATATAGCCCGTCATTTTCTTGAATCCAGAGTTAGAGCCAGCCTGGCACCAGAAGTGCTTAGGCTCAGTTAGTCCAGCAGTCTAGGTCCTAGTAGGGCACCAGGTGCCAGTCATGCCTCCCAAGGTGGGGAGTGACATGGATGTTTGAAGAAAAAACCTAGAGTCTAAAGGTTTCATGTTAAGTAGGACTAAAACAAAGTACCTAAAGTGCAAGTTCAATGATATAACACATAAGGTAGAGATGGAAGTGAAGATAGTGGAACAAGTCATACCCAAGGGAGGAAGTTTTAAGTATCTTGGGTTCATAATTTAAGGGGACCCGGAGATTGATTATAATGTTGCATATCGTATTAGAGCGGAGTGGGTGAAATGGAGGTTTGCCTCTAGGGTACTATGCGATAAGAATGTGTCGCCAAGATCTAAAGATAAGTTATACAGAATGTTGCCCAATTAAGAATTGCCAGGTCCAGAAGATGAAGGTAGTGGAGATGAGGGTGCTCAGATGGATGTGTGAGCATACTCAAAAAGATATTATTAGGAAGGAATTTATACAATACAAAGGTGGAAGTGATATCAATGGTGGATAAGATAAGGGAAGCACGGTTGAGATCGATGGTTTGGGCATGTGAAGAAGAGATGCAAGGATGCACCAGTATGGAAGTGCAAGAGGTTGGTCATAGTAGGAGTTAGGAGAGGTAGAGATAGGTTAAATAATAACTGCGGAGAGGTGAATAGATAGGAATGACACAACTTTAACTGACTAATGATATGACCTTAGATAGAAAGATATGAAGGTCGAAGATTAGGGTAGAAGGTTAGTAGGCAGCCGAGGGTTATCGCATTTTGTATTGGAGAGGACGAGAGCTAATCTCCTCCCCACCTCTAACAGTAGCTATTCAGTTATCACGTAGTTTTTTATATGTTCTTCGATATGTATTACTTTTTGCTGCTACATTTATCTTGTATCTTGCTATTTTGATGTCTCTTTTCTTACAATCATGCATCATATACTTTTTTTTTAACCGAGGATTTACTGAAAATAGCCTCTTTACCTCAAAAAAATAGAAACAGGATTTGAGTACATTCTATCCTTTAGAGACCACACTTATAGAATCACACTAAATATGTTGTTGTTGGCAATATAATACACAACACAATTTTTTGTTGAGGGAATTGCACGTAAGTAAACCCATATAAGATTCAACATCCAACTCCAAATAGGTTCTCCAAATTTATATTCATTTTCTTAAAAAAAAAAAAAAAAATTCTAAGTCAATCTCTGTATAATAAACGTGACTCAAATATTAGTGCAACAAACCAAATCATTTGGGAGGTGAAAAATAATTTTTTTTAAAATGTAATCAACCCCCATTTTTGGACAAGCTTAAATAAATGAGTTTAAATTTAGATTCTGATTTTATGAAAAATTTAGAGCGGGTGTTGGTTAGATTTGTTAGAAATAATTTAAGGAGATTGTTTACAAAAATTTGAAGTCATTTAATGGAGATTGGTAGCCTGTTTGGTGTAACTTTTGAGAAGTTAAAAATGCTTATTTTTTCTAAAAAAATATTTATTTTAAAATAATGAGATGTTTGACGAAGCTTATAAGAGAAAATAAGTGTTTTTAGAGAATAGCAGAAGTTATTTTTCAGAAACTAAAAAAAGTAGCTTCTTCCTAAAAGCACTTTTAGAAAAAATACACTTTTAAAAAGTTTGGTCAAATACTAATTGTTGTTCAAAAGTTCTTTTAAAATTTATTAGCCAAACATAAATTGCTTCTCACCAAAAGTATTTCTAATAAGTATTTTTGAAAAAAGTACTTTTCAAAATAAGTTGATTTTAGAATTTTGGCCAAACAAACTAATGTACTAGTTTTTAACAAGAATTGCACTTTTATACGAGGCAAGTACGTTATATATATATATATGTACAAAAAATTGTATAGTATTGTAGTTGATGAATGAAAAACGTCTCATATTGGTAGTTAAAGAGATGAGTGGACTCTTTATATGGACTTAGGCAATCCTCTCCTCACAAGTTAACTTTTGATGTTGAGTTAGATCCAAGATCCATTTTTGATAAGGTGTTTATACAAGCATATACACTATTATACAATACTATACATTATTATACAAAAACTGATTTCGTCTTCTTAGATCACTTCAAAATTAAATTTAGAACTCCTCTTATTATTCCAATAGATTAAAATAACATCCAATCCAAACAAGTAATTAACTCTAAAAACTCAATTTCAGAAATCGAAGCTTCGAGCGGCCTTCGCTGGTAAACTTTTTCGATCAGCTCCAACTTATCTACTTCTTCTAACCCCTCAATCATATACCCACGAGGCAGTGAAAATTTTACTATTCTTAATTAAGAGGTAACAAGTTGATAATAAATTAGAATTAGGATTAATAGCATTAGTATTTTAATTGTATGTGTCCCTAATTTATTTTTTCTTTAGTTTGTTAACATAATCAAGTGCATACTACCCCTCTCCATTCCGGTAAAAACTTACCTACATTGGGAGTAACAAACTAATAAATAGATGTCTAACATGTGCAAAATAAAATGTCAGTGTAATTCAATAAATATATAATTTAATTAAATATAAAAATTAAATTTTTTATATTTATTAATTTTAATGCGAATACAAAAAATTGAATACCACGAGTAAGTTATTTCCTAAATGTGTTAGTGGACTATGATATGATCAATCGAAAAGGGCCTCTTTATGTTTCCCATCAGGGCAGCTTGAGAATAAGAGTAGTAAATTTTTTGCTAGACCCGCAAAATCTTGAGGCTTTAAAAAAATTTATTGCTGAATTTTATGATTTTAATTTCTTAAACAACATTGAGATTATAAAATTAAAAGTACAAACTTTTAGACAAAAAAAGGAAAGAAAAAACAATGTTTACTTTTTAACAAAAATATTTTAGAACTTTAAACTAAATTACTTGAATTTTTATATTAATAATTAATTTTTTGACAAAAATATCCAAGATAGTATATTTAAAACACATGAATAACATCTAGTTAACTTGGATTAATAGTTACTATTATAAATAATAATGAATATTTTATTAAAAATTATATTACATATTTATAATCACACAAATATTATGAGATACTTAAAGTCACAATTTCAAAAATTACATTTTATAAAATTAAATTCCCTTTATGTTTAAACTTTGGCACATAAAAAGGAGAACGACAATAGTCTAGTCATATGAAAAATGATCTTAACATTAAAAATCATGATATATATTGACACTGGCAAATTGTACTTGTATAAAAAATAAATAAATAAGCCCCCGGCGAGGATCGAACTCGCGACCTTTCGCTTACGAAGCGAACGCACTACCACTATGCTACAGAGGCCTCTTAGTTTATTTATAGTATGTGAAGTTGATTTTATTGATATGCTCGGTAGATTGACTATGCCATTGCAATTGTCCCACCTTGAAGATATCGTAGTCACAGAGACTTTTTTATTTTAGAGGAGTAAAAGAAATACAAAAATTTATATTGATATACCAATGATTTAGATAAATCCAATTTAAAAATTGGATTAACAAAACATAGAATGCAACAATTACGAAGAACTTAGAAAAATCCAAACTAAAATTGGACTAAACATGAGATCAGTTATCTTGTAATCTTGCTGAATTTTCAAGACAGAATATAGGAATCATCTTCCATAGATATATTGTTGATGATCTTGACGGTATTTGATATGTCCTGAATATAGTATGGCAGAATGAAATACAAATTTGTTTCTTCTGTGAAGGAATGGTTATGGTTGATCATGTCGTTAAAGCGACGAAATCGTGATCCAAGTAATTATGTTAAGCTTCATATATCAACTTGTTAATTCTACAATACATTTCTAACTCAAACTAATTTACTTTATGATTGATAACGAAGTCGATCATATATATAAAGAAACTTCCGATCTCATGAGAGTTCAATATGGGACTCTGACATTGATCATCATTAAACAAGTTGAATATTTCATGCACTGTTCTGATTTCTCTTTCAATAGATGTAGACCTTAATTCTGAAATCAAGTTCAATTATTTTCTTTAATCACAACATGATGCTTAATTAGCATCCCCTCTCTTAATTGACAATGCATAAAATCGTATCAGATGAAATTGATGTAGTATTTCTTGAGTCAAGGGTCTATCGGAAACAGTCTTTCTGTCTCTGAGTAGGGGTAAGATCTGCGTGCAATCTATCCTTACCACACTCCATTTTTTTGAAATTACATTAAATATGTTATTGTTATTAATGGAGCGCAAAAATAAACAAACTAAACTTTCTCATTCTTCCGTCTAAATTATGATGCACATGATCCTTATTCCTTGGTCTATGTGCAAACCTAAATAGTTTGCGTATATATTTTCCTGAATTGATCTAATGTTATTTGTTGGTCCCATTGCTCCAAAAGCCGTAATGATATTAAATGCTGAATTATTTACCAATAAAAGTAGAGATCAATTTTCATTTATTTTGCGGAATTTTGTTTAGCCAGTGACAAAGGCTTATCTATGGTTGTAGCTAACAGTAGGGGGTAAGGAGGTACGTACCTAACACAATAAGTTGTTTTTTCCTTTGCAGCTTTTTTCCATTTCATGATGCAGCCATCGGATTTTAAAAAAAAAAACTTATTATTTTATCAAAATTATACTCTTATAAATTCAAAATTACATTGATTTACAAGTTAAAACTATAATTAGCTAAAAAGGGTGCAATTGTTTATAAATAAATAAGACCTTAAAGGAAAATGCGCACTATAATGACTTTTTCTATTTTTAGAATTCGAATTTAAGATCTTTGATTAAAATGGAAGGAATTTTATTCATCTCACCGGAATTCGTGATTATAGATTTTAATTGTTTAGTGGGAAGCTAGTTCACATGTTGGAATTATAAATACATCGGCTAGAGGGTTAGTCGATAATTATGTGTTGCCTAGCTTCTCCTTTTATACCAGTAGTAGTATTACTCTTCTAGTTCTTGTCCTTCAATTTTTGTTATTATCTGTAGTTTCTTATACTTCGATTAGTTTACTATTTTGTTGTAGCAACTGTGTATTTTTTTACAGATTTTATCTTCTTTTTGAGCTGAGGATCTATATTTACCACATGGTTTAATATGCTTCTTCTTGCTGAAGTTTCTGTCAATTACTCATGGACATAGTTGCTTATAAGTATGATGATGAATGCTCAATAATTTAGATATACCGGGATGAATTTGAATGTATACACTTCAAAAAATAGTGATTGTTCTTCTAAGTTAATATTGTGTATACTAAGTTACAATTATATATACAATAAATGAATATTATTTTTTATAGTTTGAGATATATGGTGTCTGTTAAAAAATTATGATGTGTTTTAATTGTCTATCAAATACGCAATTTGAGCTTGCATACATACTGTATACATAACAATCTATTGAAGTTGAACATGTTGGAACAAGCTGATTTCATACATATGATGTATACATCAGATTCAAATAACAGAAAAATCTTGTATACCAACCTAAAATTAATTAGCAGATATATACAAGGCGGATATGCAAAATCCAACAACAAGAAACAACAAACTTGCACGTGTTCACATATTTCAACTGCAGTTAAATATCAATCAACAGATATATATAGGACGTGTATATATACATATTTTTCTAATTTTAATTGATAATAATAAATAATTATATTTTAAAAATTACAAATAGGTATGATATATGGAGAAAAAGGTTGTACTCTTAAGAGATAAAATATTGGCACTACACAGCCAATTAACAACTCTCAACAAATTAGTATGTGTATACTTAATTAAATTGGTATGTATACAAATGTAAAAAATTATTAAGATGCAGTAAAACTCAATAAATCAGTATATGTACAAATATCCATATTTTTGTGATACTAAAGTGACAATGATAAATAATTAATCATGGTATTCTCTTTTAAAAATATTTGATTGGTACAACGAAAGTGTTTAAAATTTGATAGAGATTTAGATCGTTAGTTTGCATATGTTTATACATGAATTACTTTGGCAACCAATAATTATATAAAATATATTTATGGTCAAGTGTGCTTTCAGATTTTAAATGATATATATTTAGTTTATGATAATGATAATTTTTAATCGTATTTTCTTTTAAATTATTCAGTTATTTTAATTTAAATATTTAAAAGATTGTAGAGATTTAGAGTATCAAGGAATTCTAAGAAAGACAGAAGTTACAGAATATTAAAAAAAAAACATATATTTTGATATATGTGATAAAGTAAAATGAATTACTTTCCATTGAAAATGGTGTTACAAAATAGGATATTAAATCTCTAATCCGGATTTTGTGCAGAAGTTTGAAAAATAACCATATATGGTGATAAATATAGATTCTGATGCTTTTGTAAATGAAGTTTGATTTTGATAAATAAAAGAAAGTAATGATATATTTTGTAATTAAACGTCATAAACTATTACATTATCTAATTTTCTCTAATTTTAAATTTTGGATTGCCAAATTAGCTTGATTTTAGCAAAAATAGAGGTTGTGCTCGGGATTGATCCCTAGTAATTCCTTGCTTTTTATTTAATTGAAGGCATGATATTTATAGGCACTCAAATCTGCTCTCAACTGGCAGTTAAGCATTAAATTTTGGGAGTGCACATCAGGCACCTCAACTTAGCCTCAATTGACAACTAAATGCTCCAACTAGTCCCTATTGTGTCGCATAGAAACCCAATACTAACGTGGTACATAAATTTTGAAAGTGTCTAGATGATGATTTTGTAAGTTGGAGTGCTCAATTGACACAGTAGACGAGTTGAGATACCTAGATGTGCGCTCTCAAAATTTGAATGTCTATTTATTTATTATGCCTTAATTGAATAGTGCCAATATTTTTAGGTTCAAAATATGCTAAACAATTTTGAATTAAACAAAAAATGTCAATTATGTATAGGACTTCTACCTATGTGTCAGTTCCCCCGATAAAAATTCTTCTAAATCCGAATCAGATGAAATCAGTCCCCCCAGACCAATAACCAATCTGGACCTCGAACTGGTCAGGTTGAATTTTTATGAACAGATCAGACTCAATCTCTTAACAGGTATAATTAATCCCACCTGATTTGCATTATCTTTTATATTTTCAAATTTAAAATTGCAGTATCATCACTTGAAATCACAAAAAGTAGCTTTTCTATTTGGAGGTAAATACTTAAAGTTTTTACCCAATTAATGTTGTTAGTTACTTAATTTCAAAGATATCACAAAAAGTAGCTTCTTTATTTAGAGGTAAGTACTTAAGGTTTTACCCAATTAATATTATTAGTTACTTGATATCATTTGAATCACAAAGAGTAGCTTCTTTCTTTTCTCTTTTTCCTTCCTTTTAGTTTTTTTGGGGGTTCCTTTTTTACGCTAGAATGTTTCTCAATTTGTGTGTTTTGTATATGTATACACCTCTCTATACACACATAAAGGTATACATAAACACAAATAATTCGTTCGAGCTATTCCAATTATTTATTAACACTTCTCTTTTGACATAGTATAAACATTTATCTATCTATTGTGTTTATAGTTTGCTTGGATGGAACTCCACCAGCATACCATCTTGATAGAGGATCAGGCACAGGAGTAAACAATTGGGTAATATCAATTGAGGTAATTAGTTTTTTTTTAATTAAAATTTGTTTATCCTTATGGAATTTATTTCAATAAAAATGAAAAAAAATTATTAATAAAATTTTACAACATTTATTTTTGTGAATTTCTATATATCTTAAAATAGAAACTTATTAATTATATAATAAATTTGGATTTTTAGGGAGGTGGATGGTGCAAAAATGTAACTCATTGTCTTCTGAGGAAGAATAGTAGGTTGGGATCAAGTGCAAAAATGGATAAGCAAGTTGCTTTCTCTGGGATGATGACTAATGATCCCAAGTTTAATCCAGGTAATCTTCCAATTTAATTTTTAATTGTATGTATATACACAACTTAGTTTAATTAACTGCAAGTTACATATTTATCTGATCAGTTAACTAAAAATAATTACATTAACTAATTAAATATGTGAAAATATACACTATAATATATGAAATATGTATATTTTATAATTATTATACATTAATATACTATTTTGATATATTTTACTTGAGTTGGGGGTCTTTTGGAAATAGCATCTCTACCTTCACAGAGTAGAGGTAAGGTCTATTTACTATCTTCTCCAGACTCCACTTGTGAAATTTATATTAGGTGTGTTGTTATTGTTGTATTATATATTAATGTATAAATACCACAAGTGGCAAAATTAGCCCATAAAATCATATGACCGACCCAATTTGCTTACATTAACCCGCTTATTTTGCTAACTAATCTAATTTTGACCTGTTTAATTCAATCCATTATAAAATTGGTTTATATGCCGTTCATATTGACCCATGAGAAATTTTGATACACTTTATTTTTAAAAAGATATTTTTATTTGATACACTTTATTTAGTCGTAATATAAGAAAAAAAAGTTTCATCACACAAATTATAAGAAAACAAACGTTGAATTTAAAAACTTAATAAGAATTGGTCAGGTTGGGTTATGACTCGATTTTTAGCTCATTTCAATCCAACCACCCAAAGCAACATTTAAGTGGGTCAATGACCTAACCATTTAATAACTCAATCCATTTTGATATTCTCAAATTCAGCCCGACACGTCCATTTGACATTTCTAACAAAAACTATACGTTTTCCTCCTATTATTTTGATAGACAGATATACAGTGTAAAAATCTCTTTACTAATACAATTATGGTGCATTTGAAATTTGTAGAATTTTACAATTGGAATAGAGTTTTTGTCAGATATTGTGATGGAGGATTCTTTACAGGAGATGTTGAAGCATTTGATCGTGTAAGTTACATTAAGTATATTTTTCAGAGGTCCTAATTTGTTAATTAGTAGTATTTTTTTAAAAAAATTATTTTTCTAAATAGTTAATTGGTTGTCATTACAATAATTAGAGGTTTTTTTAAAATTAAAATTTCAAATTTGACAGGGTACTGGACTTCATTATAGAGGGGCAAGGATATTCAAAGCTATTAGTAGGAATACCTGACGGCGTCTACTAATTTTTCGAGCGTGAGCTCGTCCTGTGCTCCTCCCTGACGGATAAATCTTTTGCCTGCCCACAGATTTCTTGCAAGAGCCTGCCATACTGGGCGGCATTCTCTTAAGTCCCCCGATGCAATTGGGCAATTATTGGCCCAAGGAATGAATACATCTCAAAATGTATGATCACATCAAACTCTTTACTTATATAGATAAACTATGAAAAAAATTAAAATTTGATATTTATATCAAAATTACTTTTAACATGTCGTAGCAATTAAAATATTTTATTTTTTTTATATTATCGATTTCACTTTTTATGAATAATTATCTTTTAAGCGATTTAACATATAGTATATGAATTCTTTTAAACTACGAGAATATTAAAATTTAATTCGATTTATTTTATTTGACGAATATTGTTACAGTAATTTATAATTTACTTTAAACAAAAACAATAACATAACATCTTTATCAAATTATCTAATTAAATAATATATTTTTTTCACTTTTTAACTCTATTTCTTAGGAGTCTACAAAAGTTTGACCCTATTTAATTTAGTGATATTATTATAGTGATTTAATTTTATTTTTTAAAAAAAATAGAAACAACACAATATCTTTATCGAACTATCTTATTAAACTTACAGTCTAATGATAACAATGAGACTCTAATAACATGTGTGGATTCAACGATCTCTCCTTTTTTCCTTGCCTCCCTCTTATACAAGGGATTAAAAAAAAAATTAACTAAACACAATTTTAATTTTTTTATTTTTACTTTTTAACTCTTTGTTTCTTAAGAGTCTTCAAAAATTTGACTCCATTTAATTTGGAGATGTTATTATACACGATTTAGTTTGTTTTTGGATAAAACTAACAACATAACCTTTTTACTGAACTATCTAAACTTATAGTCTAGTGATAATAGTGAGACTTTAATCATATGTGTGGACTCAAATTATTTCCCTTCTCCTTCTTGATCGCTTAACTTGTATATAAGGAGGAGGAAAAAAATTAAACGCAATATTTCTTTCTCTTTTTTTTTATTTTTTTAACTCCGTATATTTTTAGGAGTCTAAAAAAACGTTTTTTTTAAAAAAAAATTTTAAATATGGTAGGCTGTACTCTCTGGATGTTCAGCTGGAGGATTGGCAACAATTTTACATTGTGACAACTTCAGAACTTTACTACCAAAGAGTGCTAAAGTCAAATGCTTTTCGGATGCTGGTTATTTTGTTGACCTGTAAGTAATTAATTATTCTTCTTCCACATTATATTTCAATTTTTTGGTAATTAAATTCTTACATTTATGTTCAATATTTATTTTATTTTATCGATTTAATTCTTCATATTATTAACAGTTTAATGTGTATATTTCCAGCAAGGATATTTCAGGGAAAGCATATATTGAACTGTACTTCTTCAATGATGTTGTTGTAAATATATGACACATGGGCCTAACTCAACCTCAAAAGCTAGCTCATGAGGGGAGGATTGCCTAAGTCCATATAAGCAAACTACCAGTCCATTCCACAACCAATGTGGGACTTTAACCCACTCTAACCGTTGTCACTTTACATGTATGTTTTTTAATTTTTGTTCACTTTTCCATTGCCTATTTTATTTTTTAAAATGTATTCTTGCTCTTACATTTTCATTTTTATTTTATTTTTGAATTTTAGGGTTCCGCTAACAATTTGCCTCCATCATGTACTTCAAAATTAAAACCAGGTTTGGTAAGTGCAATATAATATCAAGAATTAATGAAATATATTACGAATTATCAGACAAATTAATGAAATTTCAATTTAAGATTATTATTATTTTTATTTAAACGGTGCAGTGTTTTTTTCCTCAAAATGTGGCTCACCAAATTCAAACGCCACTTTTCATTATAAATGCAGCCTATGATAATTGGCAGGTCAGTTTATTAAAATTTTCAAATATGTTTCTTAATTTATTTATTTTTTCATTTTTTTTCCTTTACATTTTTATTTTTCTTTTGTCCTGAATGTTATATATATTTGTTTTAAATTAAGGTACGAAACATTTTGGTCGCTCCTGGTACTGATCCTAAGGGTGTTTGGACAAGGTGCACAGCTAATATAAAAAATTGCACATCAGATCAACTCAAAGTTCTTCAAGGTCAGAAATATTTCAAAATTTTTCGACACATTATTTATTCATCAATTTATTTTTTTTCCCTAAATATTTTTTTTTAAAATGGAGAAATTTATAAAAAAATTCTTGAGTATATCAAATTTTGTTTCAAGTACTAAGTTTTGAAGAATAATTTTAGGTTTGAGAGTGGAGTTTATAAAGGCATTGGAAGGGGGGATAGGCACATCTCCAACAAGAGGATATTACATCAACTCTTGCTTTTCACATTGCATAACTCAAGAACAAGCCTATTGGTTTGGTCCCAATTCACCTAGATTATTCAACAAGGTATAACTAATTAGTAAACTCATTTCCATTTTTTCTTTTACCCTATATTATTTTGTTTAATAATTGCCATTTTGGACTTAAAATAAATATAATCTTTCATTTCTTGAAAGCCTGTGTGAGTACTGAAGCTAGTAAAACGATAGCCATTAAAGCGTAAATTGATCGGTTTTCCTTCCTTGTTACAGACAATAGCTGAAGCAGTAGGAGATTGGGTTTTGGACAGAAATCAGTTTCGACAGATTGATTGCCCCTATCCTTGTGACAAAACATGTGTTGAATCCACTGACATATAATTACTATATAATTATATGTATTTTTCTTTGAGTGATATAGAAAAAAGGATATATAAATGAAATTGTAGCATCATAGAAATGAGCAATTGATATTTGTGGTTGTTTTCATGACTGCTTTGATATATAATATTGATTTGGACAAACATTGATTGTGTTATCCACCAAATTGCAAGATTTTTTCATTGTTTTGATCTCCCAAGTAATTGAATTCCTTTGATAAAGATTGTCTCCTTATCTGTTGTATCTATTCGGACTAATCCCATCAAAAGTTTCCAACTCATCATTCCCCTCTCTTCAAATTTCCTAATCTATAGAAGTTAAAAGAATGAAAAAACGAATGTTCTTATCTAAAATAAGTCATAGTTAATTATGCAGTTATATATTATTTTATTAAGAATAAATGAAAATTTTAGAATTAAACATAAAAATATACCCTCTTCATTCACTTTTGCTTATCACGAAGGGAGTATTATTTTCTTTGAAACAGGATAAGTATATATATAAAAATAAAATGGAGGATGATTTATTCTAATGTATAAGCTTCTTCTTCACAATAATATGTTGTCTTGAAGATATTTAGGGCCCGTTTGGCCATGCGAGATGAAATCATGATTTGAAATCACATGAGATGTGAAGTTTGAAGTTTTGTTTGGACATGCAATTTGAAATTTTTAAGTTGTATTTTTTCCTCGTGAACATAAGAGCCCCATAAGTTGTAAACATTATTTAAATTGCCCAAATTCTTATACAATCTTAAAGTTCATAATAAAATATAACACACTATTAGAAAGCCATTCTAAAAAAAATACAACTTAAGAATCAAACTTTAATTCAATAAAAAGAAAAATTAAACATGAGTTGTAGTGTACTACTCTTTAATATAATCCTCCGACATAGTACGGACAATCTCCTCACGGACAATATAATAGTTGGCAAAGGTTGTTTACATTTATTAAATAAATGGTTGGTAAATATAGTTGGTATATATAAAATAGTGGACTTTTTTTTTACAAAATATTTACTTGTGGGTTAGATTTTGCATTTAGAAAATTTCATCTCATGATTTGAAATCTCAAATCAAGCTTTTTGGAGAATTTGGGATTTCATCTCATAATTTTAAATCGCGACATGAAATCGCATGTCCAAACAATTACTTAATTTCTTTCTCATCTTTATCCTCAACCCTCATCTTACATATGTCTGCATGCCTTTTTGTCAAATGCTCCATGGCTAAACACTATCGGCAAAATACTTATTCACACTCAATAATTATATTAAACCGTATTTATTTAAATACTAAATCTAATGAAATGAGAATATATATTAACTTATTATAATTAATCATAAAAAGTTTTTCTATAAACACATATCATATATTTATTTATTGCGAGAATTCATAGAAAAAGATAATTTAAAAAAAAAATAACAAAATAAGTTGTTGCCCGCCAAATACCATAGCTGTTTAGTTTTACGTCGTACTCTATGGGTCCTATAAGATGAGATACTTCTTCTCCAGCTATAACTCAATATCTACCAATCAATGGCTTCTAGAAAACAAAAACAAATTCCCACTAATTAATTAATACACAAATTAAATTGAGTCTCCTAATCCAACTGCATTTCACCTCATCTACTCACAACAATGAACAAATTACTTAGCTCTATGGGGAGTTGTGAGCCAAGAGAGGCTGGAGAAGCCAATGGAACCAAACTAGTATGCGCATTTGGTATATGACAAGTTACCTTCATGATTCTTTTTAAATACAACTAAAAGAGCACTTCCAATAAATGAATATTTGAAGTACTAAGATTAGATTAACAGAGGGACAATTATCTGAATATACCGCTGGCTGCGTTTCTGCCTCCAGTGACACATCGCTGGAGCCAGGCGGACCGCATTAGCATGGCATCAATCTCTATTGTTCAAGTTCGGAGCCTCCCGAACTGAGCTGCATTTGGTGGTCGCATTCCAATACCGTTACCCAATATCTCTGGCCGAAATGTTGTGACCGCATGAGTTGTTGCACCATTCTCACACCTACTCAAGAATGTTTAACCCGCACTGGGCTTGAATTTCATTCCAAGATGGTTATACCCAATATTTCTGAATAGATAAGGTCTTGCTGTAGTGGGATTGAATTTTCTTAAAGAGAGTGGAATATTCACGCCTTAGCACTTTATTTTATTTTTCAATTTTAATTATAATTTCACCATCAATTTTAAGGATATTCAATGATTATAATTGAAAAATATGTGAATGTCAAGATGAGAGATTTTAACAAGCTATTTCAGTTCAGTAGTACTTATTTCAAGATATGGAAGGGTAAAATACTTTTCTACTTAAATCTTCTCAATGTTTCTTATGTGTTAACTGAGAAGAATCCAAATAAAGTACAGAATTCTTTCATGAATAATGATTAACTTATTCCTATTCAAGAGAAAATTTAAAAGTACGATAATGATTCCTACAAATATAGGTATTATCTTCTTAATTGTCTATCTGATAATATTTATTATATATTATTATAATAGAATTTACTCTAGTGCAAAGAAAATTCGAAAAGTATTGCAGAGTAAGTATGATACCAAGGAGGTTGGAATGAAAAAAATATATTGCTAGCAGATTTTTTTCATTTTCAAATAGTGGACAACAAATCAGTGGTAAAGCAAACTTAAGAGTTTATAATGGACGTTGAAAAGCTCAAGTCCGAAGAGATAAAAATTGGAGATAACCTTATTATTTGTGGCATAATAGATAAACTTCCACCTTCTTGGAAAGAATTTCAAAAAGTTATGCACCACAAACAAAAGGAAACCTCACTTCAGACATTGATAATACGAATCTGCATGGAAGAGGAGGCAAGGGGCCAAGATGTACTTTTACAACCAGCAGAGAGCAACCTCACAACAAAGGTAAATTTAATTACATCAAATTAATAATGTTACTCTTGATAGTTACAAAAATAGTTCCACGAAGACCTAGAAGAAAAACTTCAAGAAAAACAAGGGTTAACCTCCCAAGAAAAATAATGGTGTTAATAACCAAGCACGAAATTAACAAGTTCAAGATGTAGGACCATACTTTTGTCTGTGACAAGAGGGTCCATATTACTCGATTTTGCAAATTTTAAAATTATGGTCCTACACCTCAAGCAAACGTTACCGAAGAGCCTTTTGTGACAGTGATAATAGACATAAATATGATTGAAATGTTGATAGATAGTGGGCTAATTTTGGTGCAAATCGTCATGTCTGTTATGACAAAAAATTGATTCAAAATATATACTTCTTTGATGACCCAAAATCATCTTGTTTGGTGATTCTCACACCACTCAAGTGCTTGGAAAAGGAGATATCGAGTTGAGCTTCACCTCTGAAAGGATATTAACATTGAAAGATATACTTTTTACTCCTTCCACGAGAAAAAATTTGATGTCTAATTTTCTTCTTAATAAAGTAGGCTTCAAATTAAACAAATTACTGAATTTGATCAATATGTAATAGTGAAAAAGTTATATTTTTATGGGAAAGGGGCATGCTTGTGATGGGATGTTCAAGTTGAATGTTAAAATGAATAAAGTTTCTACTTCTATTTACATGCCCTCTTCTACTAATTTTTTCGCATGCTCGCTTTTGTCATATTAATGATCATTATATGAAAATCATGAATACATATATAGTTTAGGATTAATCCTAATGATTAAAAAGAATTTTGAAAAATATGAGGCTTGTAGTAAAGCTAAAATCACTAAAAAGTTTCTCATTTTCAAGTTGAAAGCAAAAATAATTTGTTAGAATTGGCTCACACTGATATTTGTGAACTTCAAGAAAATTTAAACTCATGAAGGAAATAGATATTTTATTACTTTTATTGATGATTTCTCTAAGTATACATATATTTACTTGATAAAAAATAAAAGTGATGCATTTGAAATTTTAAAATTTATCTCCATGAGGTTAAAAATCAATTTGGTAGAAAAATAAACGGAATTAGAAGTGATAGAGACCATGAATATGAGTCTAATGAGTTTAATTCTTTTGTTAGATCATTAGAAATAATTTATGAAACTACTTAACATTATTCTCCTGCATCTAATGGTACTGTAGCAGAAAAAAATAGAATTTTGGTTGAGTTGACTAATCTCATGCTTATTGAGTCAAGTGCACCTCTAAATTTGTAGGGTGAAGCTATTTTGACTGCTTGTTATGTGTTAAATTGAATGCCTCATAAAAGGACAAAATTAATCTTATTTGAGTTATGGAAATGTCATAAACCGAATTTGAGATATCTAAGAATTTGGGGTTGTCTAGCTTATGTGAGGCTAATGGATCCCAAAATTATTAAATTGGGTAAAAAAGTTACTATTTGTGCTCTTCTTGGTTATGCTTCAAATAGTACAGCCTATACATTTTTTAAAATATTGAAGATAATATAATAGTAGAATCGGGTGATACTATTTTTCATGAAAATAAATTTTCATTTGTTTCTAAAAATAGTGGAATCAAAGAACTGAAGAAAATATTTTGTCACTACCTAGTTCTTCTATTTCTATTTTGATAAATAAAGAAAATGATGATTTTGAGTTAAGAAGAAGTAAAAGAGCTAGAGTAGAAAAAAGTTTTGGTCATGATTTTTATGTTTTTAATGTTGGAGATGACCCTCACACTTTACAAAAAATTTTATCTTCACATGATGTTATTTTTGGGAAAAAAATTGTATGTAGAATTATAGATGATGAAATGAAATCACTAAATTAAATTTGAAAGTTAGTTGATTTACCATCGGGTTGTAAAATAATTTGATTTAAATGGGTCCTAAGAAAAAAGTTAAAACTGGATGGATCCATTAATAAATATAAAGCTAGACTAGTTGCTGAAATTTCACACAACTAGAAGAACTAGAATTTTTTAATACTGACTTTTAATTGTTGTTGTTGCAATTTCTAATTTGCATATTCATCAAATGAATGTAAAAACTACTTTTTTAACTGGAGACTTCAATGAAAAGATGTATATGGAATAAACCGAAGGTTTTGGTAAAGCAAGCCATGAAAGTAAAGTGTGTAAACTTACTAAATCCCTATATGGCGTGAAATAAACACCAAGCAATGACATGAAAAGTTTGATTGGTACATGATTGAAAATGATTTTAGAACAAACGGCTGTAATAAGTGCATCTATCATAAGTCTTGAAATAATTCACATGTTATTGTTTGCCTATATGTTGATGATTTATTGAGTTTTGGCTCTAATATGAATGTTATTGGAGAAACTAAAGGTCCGTTTGGCCATGCGAGATGAAATCATGATATGAAGTTGAAGTTTTGTTTATACATGCAATTCGAAATTTTTAAGTTGTATTTTTTTTTATCATGAACATAAAAACTCCATAAGTTGTGAAAACTATTAAAATTTCTTCAATTCTTATGTAATCTTACCAAATAAGTAAAAGTTCATAACAAATTTAATATACTGTCAAAAATCCATTCTGAAAGAAAAATATAACATTTATTGATCGAACTTTAGTTTAATAAAAAGTAAAATTGAACATGAGTTGCAGTGTACTACTCTTTAGTATAATCCTCCCACATGATTGCAAAGGTAGGTAAGAGTAATATTACCAACAACAAATTTTTTGTTTACATTTAAAATAAATGGCTAGTAAATATAGTTGGTATATATAAAATGGTGGGCTTTTTTTTATTAAAATATAAACTTATGGGTCAAATTTTATATTTAAAAAAATTTATCTCATGATTTAGAATTTCAAATCAAGATTTATTGAGTATTCGAGATTTCATCTCATGATTTGAAATTATGAGATGAAATTGCATGTCCAAACGCTTATTTTATCTCAGGATTTCAAATCACGACATGAAATCGCATGTCCAAACGCCTACTAAAAATATTCATAGAAGTCATTTTGATATGAAAGATCTTGGTGAGGTAAATTTTATTCTTGGAATAAAAATTACTAGAACATGTGATGAAATTTTTCTTAATCAGTTACATTATGTTGAGAAAATTTTGAAAAAATATAATTTTATTGACTGCAAGCATGTTGTAACTCCTTTTGATTCAAGTATTCACTTGTTTCCTATACAAAGTGAAAATGATGTGATAAATCAAAAGGAGTATGCTAGCTTAATTGGAAGTTTGAGATATGTGACTCATTGCACTCAGCCTGATATTGCATATGTAGCAGGAGTACTTAGCAGGTTTTCAAGCAAGCCAGATAATGGATATTGGCATGCCATAACAAGAGTTATGAGATATTTAATTGGGACAAAAATCAGTAGCTTGTTTTATAAAAGATATCTTGTTGTACTTGAAGGCTTTTCTGATGCAAATTAGAATAGTTTATCTGGTGATTCTTATTCTACTACTAGTTATATTTTTACTTTTGGAGGTGGTGCTATTTGTTGAAATCAAAAAAGCAAACAATTATTGTTAACTCTACCATGGAGGCTGAACTAATTGCTTTAGCTTCAGCTTGTGAGGAAGCGAACTGGTTGAGAGATTTATCATTTCAAAATATACCTTATTTTACCAAAATCAATTCCTCCTGTTCTAATTTTTTATGATAGCACCGCTGTAATTGGTAGAGTTAAAAATCGTTATTACAATGGTAATCCAGATTCATAAGGAGAAAACACAATATTTTGAGATCATATTTGACAAGCGGTACCATTAATATTGATTATGTCAAATTTTGTGATAATTTTGGAGATCCACTGACTAAGGCCTTAAATAAAGAAAAGGTTTGAAGCACATTGAGGGGGATGTGATTGAAGTCCATAAATTCACGAGTCATATATGAGGAAACCCAACTTGAGGACTAGAGATCCTATAGCCAGGCACAAGTCATATGATGACGTGATGTGAAATGCACTATTATTTTTTTTTATTCCCTCCCTATGATGATGATGTGAGTGAATTTTTCATGTAATGGCTTGTGGAGCTTGAGTTTGAAAAAACTCTTAATGAAAATCTGTAATTCGTATGAGTGGGGTGTTAAACTTACAAGATCACTCTCGACAGATTTCACCTATGTGAGTATAGAAGTAGGTCGATTCCTATGAGAATTGAACTTATTCTCAAAAACATTCATAAAAATCGGATAGCACAAGATTGTAATGTGCTGACTATTAAAACTCATGTCAACACCTTGATTATTGTGTGTAAACAATGATACTTTATTTTCCTTTAAGCAGTCATAGTTCAAGTCTGAGACCACTACGACTCTGGAGTAAAGATTACCGTTTCACTAAGTGAAGGTTCAATGCAGAGCACACCTTCATTATGCATAATAGTCTCCCTTCAGCTTATAAAATCTCTTACTTTAATATTAAAATGAGTGGAGGATTATTGATTTTGTAGATATTTTAATATTATAATATTTTAGTAATATTTATTTCTCACGTTCATCGTGATGAATGTGACCATTAATCTTTCATAACATCTATCTCATTATTCACTCATTATTCTACCTCATTATGTCTTGTAACTTGCGTAACCTCTAAGGCATAATTCTCTCATAACTTACCCGCATTATTACCCACATTCTTTCAATTCATTATTAGGAAGAATTTTTCACCTATAAATAGTGGTGGTCTTATCTTGTGTTGTAGTGGAAGAAAAATATAGAATACATAAAAAGTGAGTAGAAAAGAAAGTTTTGTTTAACTGAAGGAAGACGTTCTTTATATCCTGAAAGGGACAAGTCAAGAAAAGTATTGTTAGATTAGAATCTCTTTAAACAAAGCGAGATATCCGTACCTCAACCTAAAAATATTTTATTTTTCAATTGACGGATATAGTTAATTCCACCTGATTTACATTATATTTTATATTTTCGAATTTAAAGTTGCAGTGTGATCATTTAAACTCATAAAAAGTAGCTTCTCTATTTAAAGATAAATACTTAAGCTTTTACCCAATTTAGATGTGATATTGATAATATTGGTAGTTACTTAATAACATGATATCGCAGATTTACCTGGCGGAAAATAAGGTAAAAAAAAATCAATGTTATATTTCAAAAGTCAATTCAAACTTACCTAAATTGGTAATTTTGGTATTCAATTAAATTTCATTATAAATTCTCCATATATGGCTTTAGTTCACACTTCATTACTTTATATGAGACCTTTTTTTTGTTGTTGTTGAAAAAAAATCTATATATACGTATTGTTGTACCCACCATAACCATTAGACAATATTATTACCATTATATTAAGAGAGAAATAGCAGAATATAATGGTGACCAGTTTTTTGTTCCTTTTTGTTTCTTTTCTGATTTTTGTTACAACAGAAAGTCTATTTGTTAATATCACTTTACTTCAAACTGCCGTTGCAAAAGGAGCTGGTGATTTTCTTCTTTCTTTTCTCTTTTTCCTTCCTTTTAGTTTTTTTCTTTTTTTTTTTTTTTTTTTTGGGGGGGGGGGGGGGGGTTCCTTTTTTACACTAGAATGCTTCTCAATTTGTGTGTTTTGTATATGTATACACCTCTCTATACACACATAAAGGTATACATAAACATAAATAATTCGTTCGAGCTATTCCAATTATTTATTAACACTTCTCTTTTGACATAGTATAAACATTTATCTATCTATTGTGTTTATAGTTTGCTTGGATGGAACTCCACCAGCATACCATCTTGATAGAGGATCAGGCACAGGAGTAAACAATTGGGTAATATCAATTGAGGTAATTAGTTTTTTTTTTAATTAAAATGTGTTTATCTTTATGGAATTTATTTCAATAAAAATGAAAAAAATTTATTAATAAAATTTACAACATTTATTTTTGTGAATTTCTATATATCTTAAAAAATAGAAACTTATTAATTATATAATAAATTTGGATTTTTAGGGAGGTGGATGGTGCAAAAATGTAACTCATTGTCTTCTGAGGAAGAATAGTAGGTTGGGATCAAGTGCAAAAATGGATAAGCAAGTTGCTTTCTCTGGGATGATGACTAATGATCCCAAGTTTAATCCAGGTAATTTTTAATTCATGTCATATTTGTTTATATATTATATGTATATATACAGCTTAATTTAATTAAGGGAAAATTACATATTTGGCTGGTCAGTTGATTAAAAATAATTACATTCACTAGTCAAATTAATATGCAAAAAATATATAAATATTATACATTAATGTATTGATTTGAGCCGAGGGTCTTTTGGAAACAATCTTTCTATTTTTATGATGTAGGGATAAGATATGCGTATATTCAATCATCCCCAATCTCACTTGTGGGAGGGATTACACTCAGTATGTTATTATATTATATATTAATGTACAAAAACTATGCGTTTTCCTCCTATTATTTTGATAGAGAGATATACGGTGTAAAAATCTCTTTAATAATACAACTATGGTGCTTTTGAAATTTGTAGAATTTTACAATTGGAATAGAGTTTCAGTTAGATATTGTGATGGAGGATCCTTTACGGGAGACGTTGAACAAGTTGATCCTGTAAGTGACATTAAGAATATTCTTCAGAGCTCCTAATTTGTTAATTAGTAGTATTTTTGTTAATTTTATTCTTTTAAATAGTTAATTAGTAGTAATTACAATAATTAGAGATTTTTTTTCTAATTAAAATTCCAAATATGACAGGGTACTGGACTTCATTATAGAGGGGCACGGATATTCAAAGCTATTATGGAGGAACTATTGGCCCAAGGAATGAATACATCTCAAAATGTATGATCACATCAAACTCCATCTTTACTTATATAAATACTCTTCATGAAAAAAAAAATTAAAATTCGATGTTTATATGAAAATTACTTTAACTAGTCATAGCAATTAAAATATTTTATTCTTTATATTATTGGCTTCCTTTTTATGAATAATTATCTTTTATGTGATTTGATATATAGTGTATGAATTCTTTTCAATCCTGAGAATATTAAAATTTGACTGGATTCATTTTATTTGATGAATATTATCCCAGCAATTTATAATTTATTTTAAATAAAAACAATAACATTACGCTTTTATCGAACTATCTAATTAAATAATAGTTTGACTCCATTTAATTTGGAGATGTTATTATACACGATTTAGTGTTGTTTTTGGATAAAACTAACAACATAACCTTTTTTTACTGAACTATCTAAACTTATAGCCTAGTGATAATAGTGAGACTTTAATCATATGTGTGGACTCAAACTATTTCCCTTCTCCTCCTTGGTCGCTTAACTCTTATATAAGGACTAAGGAGGAGGAAAAAAAATTAAACGCAATATTTTTTTCTTCTTTTTTATTTTTTAGTTCCGTATTTTTTAAGAGTCAAAAAATATATATATATATTTTTTTTTTAAATATGGTAGGCTGTACTCTCCGGATGTTCAGCTGGAGGATTGGCAACAATTTTACATTGTGACAACTTCAGAACTTTACTGCCAAAGAGTGCTAAAGTTAAATGCTTTTCGGATGCTGGTTATTTTGTTGACCTGTAAGTAATTAATTATTCTTCTTCCACATTATATTTCAATTTTTTGGTAATTAAATTCTTACATTTATGTTCAATATTTATTTTATTTTATCGATTTAATTTTTCATATTATTAACAGTTTAATGTGTATATTTCCAGCAAGGATATTTCAGGGAAAGCATACATTGAACAGTACTTCAATGATGTTGTCACTTTACATGTATGTTTTTCTCAAAAAACTTTTTCATTGCCTTCTTCGTTTTTTTTAACAAAAAAATGGGAGCAAGAATTTTCAAAAACATTTGGAACAGTCCGTTTCGGAGCAAAAACTCCATTTTCAAATAGTGTTCAATCGATTACGTATTAATATTTTTGCTCTTACATTTTATTTTATTTTTTATTTTAGGGCTCCGCTAAAAATTTGCCTTCATCATGTACTTCAAAACTGAAACCAGGTTTGGTAAGTGCACTATAATATGAAGAATTAATTTTTCATTTAAGGCCTCCATACTTACATATATTATGATTTATCAGAAAAATTAATGGAATTCCAAATATAATTGTTTTTTTTTTAAACTTTGAATGGTGCAGTGTTTTTTCCCTCAAAATGTGGCTCAACAAATTCAAACGCCACTTTTCATTATAAATGCAGCCTATGATCATTGGCAGGTCAGTTTACTAAGATTTTTCGAATATGTTTCATAATATTTTTTTTTATTTGCTCTTTTTCTGAATTTTATATATATATATTTATTCTAAATTAAGGTACGGAACATTTTGGTCGCTCCTGGTAGTGATCCTAAGGGAGCCTGGACAAGGTGCAGAGTTAATATAAGAAATTGTACACCAGATCAACTTAAAGTTCTTCAAGGTCAGAAATATTTCGATGCGTTATTTAATAATCAATTTAATTTATTTAAAAGAAACACAGAATTTAATGAAACAATCAGATTTTGTTTTTAATTATTAATTGTTGAAGAGTAATATTAGATTTGAGAGTGGAGTTTATAAAAGCATTGGAAGGGGGGATAGGCACATCTCCAACAAGAGGATATTACATCAATTCTTGCTTTTCACATTGCCAAACCCAACAACAAGCCTATTGGTTTGGTCCCAATTCACCTAGATTATTCAACAAGGTATAACTAATTAGTACACTCATTTCCATTTTTTTTTTTTTTTTTTTTTTTTTTGCATCCTATATAACTAATATTTTATTACTTGAAAGCCAATACAAGAGATAGCTATTAAAGCGTAAATTGCTGTGTCTTTCCTTGTTACAGACAATAGCTGAAGCAGTAGGAGATTGGATTTTGGACAGAAATCAGTTTCGACAGATTGATTGCCCCTATCCTTGTGACAAAACGTGTGTTGAATCCACTGACATATAGTTACTATATAATTATACGTATTTTTCTTTTAAGTGATGTAGGAAGAAGGATATATAAATGGAATTGTAGCATCACAGAAATGAGCAATGGATATATGTGGTTATTTTCATGACTTCTTTAATATAACATTAATCGTCTTATCCACCAAATTGCAAGATTTTTTTCAATGTTTTGATCTCCCAAGTAATTGAATTCCTTTGATAAAGATTGTTTTCTAATCAGCTAATCTCATCAAAGGTTTCCAACTCATCCCCTACCTCTCTTCAAACTTCCGTGAAACGATCATTTTTGAAACTTGTGATCCGATACGTATAGTTATAAATCATTTCAACAAAAATAAAAATATATAAATTTAAAAATTAAATTATTACTGAGCAAATAAAAATATCAATTTTTTCTACTAAAAACAAAAAGAAATATTACATAAATTTGAAGCAAAGGGTAACTCTTTTTTCTGGCTTACAAGCTTTCTTCCGTCTTGTCAACATCTAGGCTCTTCTTATCTTGATCCTCAACCCTCATCTTACATATATCTACTTTTTTTTCAATTTCACCGTGAAACTAAATTCTATCGATAACTATTTATTCACACCTAATATTTATATTAAATCATATGTATTCATTATAATTGAATAATTTTTATGAAATGAGAATATACATATATAGAGAGAGATCAAAAATATATAATTTTATTATGTACATAAATAGATTTTGAATCTTCTGAATACAAGATTAGAGATTGATTTTATGTTTTCGAGGACTCAAAAGTTACTTGAGAGGTTTGAAATTCAAATTTCAAGCACAATACTTTATTGCCACTAATTAAATACTACTCTATTGGTCCGACTAGGATAAGATGATTACTTCTCCAACTATAACTCATATCTGCCAATCAATGGCTTCTAGAAAACAAAAACAAATTCCCACTACTTAATTAATTAATTAATACACAAATTAAATTGAGTCTCCTAATCCAACTGCATTTCACCTCATCTACTCAAACTCAAATTTTCATTTCATTTAACCACGGATCCTATATCATCCTTGAATTTCCCCTACCTGTTGTCTTATATGGGTGGATGTCAATATTATAATTGAATAATCAATCAAAAGAAACTGGGATTATCAATTAAAATAATTAAAACTCTATGAATTGTACAAGACACAAGTTTTACCAAGTTAAATTGGTAGAATAAAGACTTGTTCAAATATGCAACTAGTTTTACAGGCATATAGAGAACCAACAATTTAACTATATCCCTCTTGCTACTCAGCTTAGGTGACAATCAATCATGTAACTTGCTCCTTCATTCTCCCCTGCCCGCCGCATCCACTAATCGCGGGTCAAACCGTGAAAGCATCACCGACTGATCATAACTAGAATTTTAATGTCTGTTAAAATCACAAATGCCATCAACTAGTTGAGGTGATACAACCTTGCAGCTCAAGAAATACTGATTCAACAACAAAATTCCCTATCCACTGAGATGCATAGACCATGGATCTATGTAACAAACATATTTTGACATATACACGCAGAAATCAATGATTTCTTCGGCTAAGTTGCCATGCAAACTGATCGAGAACTACCATTGCACGGGATGCTGAACCAATGGAGCCATCATACCTGTATGAGCAAGTAGTAAATTCATGGTTCCAGTGAGTCAAATCCCAATTTCAAGTATGCATGTTTAAACCTAGTCACTAGAAAACTCTGTAGGCTGCAAGTGTTCTCTTTAAATAGGGAATATACTTCAAGAGCAAAGTCAGATTTTGGACCTTATCTAATTGAACACATATAACTCTCAGTTACTAGCTCTAAGTGCTTTGAATCCAATAGAGAAAAGACTCTAACAAATTTAGCTAGACAAAGAGGTTCATGTGCCCCGCAAGTAAAAAGAGGGTCAAGAATTTCCTGACAGACCTGCATAACTTAATCCTAAACCAGATATGTACCGTTAAGCTCAACCATAACCATAGAAAGAAAGAATAAGCTTCAACTACCATCCAACTTCATGAACACCAATGCTTGGAGTCCCACTGATGTAGGAAGAAAGAGGGAACTTTTTGAGAAGTAGAAAGAGGGATATAAACCTACAACAAGGGAACGAAATAATAGAAACTTCGGGCAGATTTTGTAGGCTTTCGAGATCAAAACACTCAACTACTTGGCTCTATGAGGACTTCTAAACCAAGTGAGGATGGAGAAGCCAACAGAACCAAACCTATATCTCTGAGAATTTACACCGCGTTTGGTTTCGGGGAAGGGGTTAAATGACAAGTTCTTTATGCTTCTTTTAAGTGTAACTAAAAGAGCTAGCTTCAATGAATGAATATGTGAAGTGCTAAGATAGATTAAAGAGGGACGACAATCGAAATATACATATAAGAGAAAGACCAAAAGTGATTCTCCGAAGACCTTACTTTAGGAACATCTTGAAAGAATTCAAGAAAAGATCAGCAAAGAGATCAAAGGAAATTTGATGGAGTATTTTCTTTCATGCATCAAAATCTAAAGAGTCATGGAATGTTTCAAGGCAATTTGATTAGTCACTAGACCATTGATAGTTGTGCTGAATTACCCTATGAATATTGGAAATCTATGTTGCTCAGACTCGGGTGCGGGTACCCGATATGGGTGCAGATCTAGAAGTCATACTCTTCATCACATAACTTTTAGGATTCGGGAATATGGATCTGAGTGCAGAAATGGGCGTTGGGATACGGCCAGTAAATGTATATTATGATTATAAAGTATATATTTTGATTAACTAAAGTGAACTAAAGCTAATAAAAACTAATTCTTTGAAGCACCTAATTATTTTATTCGTAAGATATCTCGAGAAATGGCATAGCATTCTCATAATTTATATACTATAATATATATATATATATATATATATATATATATATATATATATATATATATATATATATATATATACCCGCGTAACATAGTTGGAAATAGACCATTCCCTCATTCTACTAACTCTTCCCACTTTGTTTCCACGACAACGTGACTTCCAAAATACAGATTAGAATTTGGCCAGGATTATACATGCATTTGTATTTTCTTTGGGTCTAATAGAATGGGTCGGTGCAGATTGGCCTTCTGTAACCCAAGTATGGAAATACTTACAATCCAATCAAGAGGAATGCTCCAGTGTGCATCAGAATAGCACCTTCACCAGCAGGTTTTGAAGTACTCATGCATCTTGCACAGAACCAACTCTCATGAATTGATGTTACAAGATCTGCACACAATATGGCAAAGCTAGCTTTTAGGTGGTGCTTATTTTCAAAAATAAAGCAGTTGTTCTGGTTTTAGCAATCCTTTCTAAAGAATTGCAATTACAACAAACATAAACAAGTAACCAGGCATGACACATCGTTTTTTTCAGTGCATAATTGACTCTGACTGTGTGCAATAAAATGCTGCCAAACCCTAGAAGCAGCCCAACCACGAAACCACCACAAAAACTGTTATGTAGGAAAGATAGTTATATTGCATTTACTTCTCAATATCACAGATTCAAGAGGCAAAGTATGAACACGACTGTAGGTACCACATCACTATCTCTACACATTTCAACCAAAGTGCCAGATCCCAGCTTCAGAATTTTGGGACTACCGCAAATTGGCATACTGTTCCAAATGACTGGTTAAAAATAAAATTGTTCCCGAACCCAAAGTTAATGAATGATATATTTTTATTTGTAAACAGCAATAAACTCACATTGGTTCAGGCCAATGAAAAAGATCTCTGTCTGCAGTTTGTTTCTCTTGACAAAGCTGACAAGTTCACACATTTCAGTTGGATCTGCCTTTATACCGTCTTGCTCTGCACTACAAGCATAAACATAAGGCTTTAAACCGACACTTTTTGCCAAAAGGGCAAAGCAAAGTGAAAAAGAAAACCAGTTTTGCACACACTGACTACTATAAAGTCTCTAGAAAGAGATCTTCTGCTTCTTGTCTGATCTATTGTCCCGTACAAGAGAAAGGTATATAATTTCTTCTGTTACTTCACAAATAAAGCACGACTACTGGTTGTTCTTGAAGTGCAGCCATACAGTGGAAAACTTAGAGAACTTTCCTAGGAATACAGTGTCTACTTTTGGTGCACTTGTGATGTTCATATATGTACAGACGATTCATGAACTTCAAGAAGCATCTTTTGCATAGAGATATCAGTGCTCATGTTTTTGCTCTACTGGGATTTGAACCTGAGACCTCATTGTTCTCAACCCATTTCATTAGCCACTAGGCTACACCCTTGGGTGCGGTTGTAGCTCTTCTTGATGAAATGATACCTTTTGGTTTAATGTAGTACTAACTTAAACCATTCACGTCATGTTGAACCATAGGGCAGTGCAATAACTTGCATCCATTCTGTTGAAAATCATGTGAATCCTTCAAAATATTTGGTGCATTATTCTTTATAATTATGTTATTGTTGAATTCAAAGAGACTCATTAAGATAATTGAATAGAAACTTTTAATGATTATGTCATAATAATATTAATAAGACCTACTACCCTTAAAATCCACGTAGATTATCAAATATAGAACACACTAAAATAAAAAAACCCATATAGACAAAATAAACTAGTTAGTTTTAAAGTTTACTCATGAAAATATGCTTACATAGGATCATTTTCTGCTGGAAGTCTCTTTAGTCTATCTAGAGATGAAAAGTATGTCACTAGAAATTGTAGAGAACCTCTAATGTTAAAGAATCCCAAATATAGAATACTGGAACCAATAATATGCTCACATAGGATCATTTTCTGTTAGAAGTCTCTTTAGTCTATCTAGAGATGAAAAGTATGTCACAAGAAATTGTAGAGAACCTCTAATGTAAAAGAATCCCAAATATAGAATACTGGAACCATATAGGTTCTAAAGCAACATTGATAGTGAGGTTCTTATAGCTGACACCAAGTAAGATTGAGGTGTAGTTGTTCTTGTATGTCATAATAATTGGAGGTTCGAAATATTAGGAAACTTTTACTATTTCATCTACCTCAAAACTACTCTGTAAGGATTCCAGTGTATATTATTCACCACTCAATTCAGCAAGAGTTTACCTTTATCTTATGTGCTATAGGTATCATTGATAGACATCAGAACCTCGACAATTTGACAGACTTGAGTAACTTCCAACTAGCAAGGGCCAGCTCTATGCTGTCTGGTCAGAATTTTCCTTTCTCTTTGTAGTTCTACTTATTCTTGTCTATTTATGTTAACCGTTATGAACACAATGGTGAAAGCATCATCCTCAAAAAATTCTCATGTCTCTCATACACCGAGAATTGTCTAAGGACTATATTATCAATCCATATCATCTGACCTGATAAGTCAGCCCTCTGCTTTTACCCAGTTAGCACCAGGTTATCGTGTAGTCAATATTGTTCATTGCCTAATTAGTGTCAAGTCAGCACTGTATATTTCCAGCCATCTGTCAACCTGGATACATGACTGTTTTTATCTGTAATCTAGCAAAGTTGGCAGCATGCATTTATTCAATTTCAATCATGTCCCATGAATACATGGTGGTCCCATGGCCACATCAATGTCACGGTAGTGCCAAGTCAATTATATGTCAGCCAACACTCCTAAAATGATAATATTCGAGTAACAAACAGTAACTCTTTTCCAGCATACTCGACCTAATTTTCAGCTTTGAATTGCACTCTCAAATATTTAACAAATTCAAGTTAGGGAGGGTGTTTTGAAAATAAACAATATCATTGTATGTTATTATTGCAAGTTAAGAGAATTACTACGAATGTGTTGTAAAATATTCTGAAGTAATATTCAATCAAAATTAGAAAAATCTCCTTATGTAACTTCAAACCCCTACATATGGGATTCTCTTATGTTGTTCACCATTCAATCAACAAGAGTTTCCTCTTTCCTTTTCTCTATTGACATTTCCATGCTTATAGCTATTAGCAACGCTTCCAATAATTTAAAACAGTTTCATTTTCCAGTTAGTGACAGGGGCGAGCTAGTAAGAGGGAAGGGAGTTCAATTGAACCCCTTTACCGAAATTTTATAATGTGCAAATAGGGTAAAATTAAATCTTTTGGTTATATATGAATTATTGAATCCCCTTGATATAAGGGGAAATTCTACTGTAGAGGTAAAGGTTGTTGCTTTAGCTCACAAGTTTGAATCCCAACTATGACATTTTATTATTATTTTTTTAATCCCCTTGTATAAATTCCCCGTTCCGCCACTATTAGGGACAAGATTCAATAAATTAAAAATATTCACAAATGTGTCGGAAAGTCTTGCCTAGCCTCATTAAGTGGACCTGGAGCCCCAAACTTAGTCACGCATCTTAACTTCATTAAGCAAGTACAGAAGCTTCATCAGCCAAAGGGCATCCACCCTCTAAAGCCTTGAACAATTCAAAAAGGAAAATTTGAGAAAAAAAGACCATACTGAAGAAAGTGGTAATCAATTCTCCTATGCCACCAGCAGCGGTTCTGCCCTAGCATCTATGCCGACAACTTGTAAGATTCAGGATCTTTTGCCCATTTTAGATGATCATCTTTATCAACTAAAAGTAGGATTTCTGTAGGTAAGATTTTCTACTTTCATCTGCAATCTAATCACCGGGATAATTTGTACATCCACGATTTTTCTAACTCGCATCTTAGGACAACAAAACTTTCCCAAAGTCAACAAGCACTCAACCACATCAAACCTTGTCCAAGTTAAATACTGAAACAAGCCAGTGATATCACCAGAAATCTGAAAAATGAAGCTTGGTGCTGTTTTGCAGTTAAAAAGAAGTGCAACAAACCTAGAACCATTACTCAGAAAAACAACAATGTCAAACTGCCCTGAGAAATCAAAAACAGAATACCCTTTCTGAACTTATTATGCTCATGAAAAATTCAAGAAAAAAGAAAAATTGCATTATTCTAAATAACCAGTTAGCTACCTCAAAACAAAGGATAAGAGCTATAAAATGGTTTTTCCACATTTTCCCTTACATGGTAGACATCAGACGAGAAGGGCCACTGGGGTCGTAATTTATAAGCAAGGCAGCCTTCAATGGTTGACCTGAAAGTGGCAGAACCCATCTCAGCTCACAACAGATGTCAAAGTAAACTTCTTCAGAAATGTTGCATTCACTGACCTGAACCAACATTGCTCGAAATAAATTTTTCCCAGATTTTATGCACAAATGCCCAGTCCATTATGTTCTTCTGCCTGCAATAAGCAACCCACACACCTCCAAATCATTTGCACTAGAGAGACTAAAAAAAAGGGAGAGAGAGAAAAGGGGTTCACCAATTCTATCTCAAGGCTTGGTTTTCATAAACTTTTTGCAGATAAAAGAACTAAATGGAAACAATTCACCATCAAAAGACAAAAACATAGACACAGAAAGAGGTTCTCAGAGAAATTTCATCGAACAGAATACATCACAAACAACTTTCCTTAGTATAAAACAACCAAACTAATTTCTGATTTTACAAACAAATGTACCTGCTCGAAACTTGGATATAGCAGCTTCAGTAAAACACAAAAGATAGCAAAAATGGCAAAATATAACCGGAAAAGAAAAACGATAGACGGAGCAGACTCAGCAGAGAGGTCAGGTGAGTTATGGAACTTGTAATTGGGCCTAAATGAACTAAGGGTGTTAAAAGGGGCTGGTTGACCCGGAACCGGATCAAACCAAACCGGTTGTAGCTCAGACCGGACCAGTCCATAACCAGTGGGCTGGGCTGATTTGGTTCGGTGTGAAATCGAATTAATTTCAAGTACCGATTAACCGGAACCGGTATAATCCGGTAGCGTCAAATCACCCAAAATCAGGTAATCGGATCGGACTGAACCGGCCCGGCCCAGTTCAACGATTTAAAAAACTTAATTAATTTTTTAAATATTTTTTAAAAAAACAATTAAATTAATTTTTTTTAATAACACACCCTGCTCTAGTCCGACTAAACCCCTAACTGTACGGTTAAAAATAACCCGATTGAAACTTGACCAGTTGAACCTGCGTACCCCCCAATCCGGAATCCAACCTTTTATCCGGACCGGCCGGGCTCAAATTTTAAAGAAAGGTCCGGCTCGCCCCGGCCCTTTAACACCCATAAAATGAATACTCTATTTGAGGTAAAAATGGCGCAAGTGCACAAATAGCCTATTTTGGGCTCTATTTAACTCACGGCCTAAGTTCTTAAGTATTTTGTACGTTTAGCCACTGTAGATTGAAGTTACAAAGGGGGTGTTTGGAAAACTAACTGGTAATTAAATTTAAGTGTAATTTGATATAATTATATAGTTTAACCTGTTTGTTTGGCTAGATAATTATAAGAAAAATTACATAAAATAATAATATAAGGCATTTAATTACAACACATACAAATAGTCTTCTTTATTTACCAAACTAATAGATTATTTATAAAATTACCAAATTTTATATTTAAATATAATAAATAATTTTTTAAAATAAATGTCATTAAATCCAAATTAGTTGTTAAACTTCCTATTTTATAGCACACTTATCAATGGAAAGTAATCATTTTACTTTATCACACTTATCAATAATATATTTTTCTCTTTCTTCAAAATTATCTAGTTTCCTTAATAATTTAACTCTTTTTTTTTCTCCAAAACTCTTTCTTCCCTAAAATTCCTTAATACTCTAAATCTCTACCAATTTTTAAGCTTTCTCAATACTCTAAATCTCTATCAACTTTAAACACTTACGTTATAATATTAAAAAAATTATCATATTATAAACTATATATATATATATATATATATATATATAGTTTATAATATGATAATTTTTTTAATATTATAACGTAAGTGTTTAAAGTTGATATATATATATATATATAATCACGTAAAATCTGAAAAGTATATTCGACCATAAACAAAATTCATATAATTATTGATTGGCATAGTAATTTATATATAAACATATGAAACCAATACACATACACAATACGTATATATTTTTTCACAAACTGATTCATTTTCTTTAGGTAAGAAAATAACCAAAAAAATGCAAATATATACAAAGTGGCAACCTAAATCTCTACCAAATTTTAAATACTTTCCATATGACAATGGAAATTTTCTTTTAAAAGGGAGTACCATAAAAAATAACATAATATTTTAAAAAGAAAACACCATATTACTTTTAAACATGTTTTAGTGAATGCATTTTGTATAAAATATGATAAATCTAATTAGTCTAAGTGTATTTTTTTTGTCTGAAATTTGTATAGAAATTAGTGTATCTTCATTTGTCTGTTATTTTTTACATATTAGTATGTAAGAAATTTATACATATTTTAATGTATGAATTGGGTATAAAATATGGTAATACAAACTGAGTTACTTAATTTTTTTTTATATCAAGTTATATACAAAATGATTTAGCGTATGAATTTTGTATAAATGAAAAATAAAAAATATGTTATAGAAAAAATACAGAAAGACAAAAATTTACAAGAAATTTATGTAATAGAAAAAGATAAAAATCTAGGAGAAATTAATGGAATAAATATCAAGAATAATTTTAAATTATTTGAGAAAAAAAAATAGAGTTTAAATATCAATCTGGTATAAAATAGATATTTAATTTATTACAATAAAAATACCACAAATCAAGAAAGACATATAGATAATTAGTCAGACTACAGTAATTCATGGGATAGTAATTTTACCTTTTTTATTTATTTTACCTAATCTGATATATTGGTAAATATTTTTTAGTTATTTTTGAAAAGTAGAAAATGTTGGTATATTTTGTAATTAATACTCTAAATATATATAGTTATATTTTTCTCTCTTAATTGTATGGTCAGCAGAAAATTAGATGTAATAAGAAGGAGTTAATATTTTAAAAGGTCACTCAACTATAATAATTTATGTTGCAAAGTCACTAAACTTTGATTTATATAAAAAAAAAATCACTCAACTTATAGTTTTTCTCTCACAAAATTACTCAACTAAATATATCATAAAAGAAAATATGACATGAGAAATAATTTAATTTTTCATGTCATGTAAACATAGACCCCACAAATAAATAATTTTTTTTTAAAAAAACTCATTTTTTATATCTTACCCACCCACCCACACATCAAATTGGGTTTCATCTAAAATATTTTTATGAGTGTTGTATATATTATTATTAAAACATAAGACGATGTAATCTTTGATAAAATTTGCTCGTAAAAACATTTAAAGATAACAATGATACCAACACCTAAAATCTTATATTTAAGATTTGGTTTAAAATGGTCTTTTAAATATATATTTGTGCTACTTTTGTCCTTGTATTTATTAAAATTGAGTATTGTATATGCTATTATAAAAACATAAGATGTGTGATCTTTGATGGAATTGGCTCATAAAAAATATGTGAGATATTTAAATTGAGCAAACTACCGGAACGAACTTTTGAGTATTCAACTTCACCTGATTCATACCAGAAATATTTGAATACTTCTCTCGACCCTTAATTACAAAAAATGATAAATGAGTAAACGTTTACATTTCATTCAAACTTTTAGAAACAGTTATTGTTATTGTAATTATACATTTAATGATTTTTCATATGGAATAATCTGAGCAAAAGTATTGAAGAAAAGCCTTATTTTGACTTATTTTTTAGTTTAAATAACACAAATGTATATTTTTTATGAGTTAATTAATTTCATCAAAGGTATATAAGTTATAACTACGACTTTGTCTAACATAATATAAATAGAAAATACCTAACTTGAATGATTTTAAATGAAAAACTCATTTTGGTGCATGAGTGGGTGGGTTGCGTATAATAAATAATTTTTTAAAATTTAATTTATTTATGGGCTCCATATTTGCATGACATAAAAAATTAAATTATTTTTTCATGTCATATTTTTATTTATGATATATTTAGTTGAGTGATTTTGTAAGAAAAAAGCTATAAGTTGAGTGATTTTATTGATACAAACCAAAGTTTAATGACTTTGCAACATAAATTCTCCTAGTTGAGTGACCTTTTGAGATATTTACTCACTAAGGAGATGTGAGAATTGCAGGTAATTAGTGTAATTATAAGGTTATTTTCTATTTATTTTATTTATTTCTATCATTTAATTTTTTTGTTTTTATTATTTTAATTTTTATAAATTGCGAGAATATTTTTTATTTTATATTATTTATCTTTTATTTCATTTCTTCTCATTTCCCAAACCCGATGAATTTTATGAAAACTAAGTGTTAAGATCAATTCTTAAGTGTGAGAAATGCATTGGATACAAATTAAGGTCATAAGGAACCTCTAGCACAAAGTTGAGTTGAGAGCCTTCTTACTGATTGAATTTTCGTATAAGTTCTTACAAGGGTCAAATTCAAACGATCATAACTCCTAATTTATGAAGTATTTTTGGGTGATTCAATCCATCAAATTGAAGATCTTTGAGTCTTCTTTCCAATGCATCCGACGTTGTATCAATCGATTTTTGGACTAAAATGTTATGAGTATTTTAGTGAAGCACTATCAGTCACCACGAGTGGTATGATGACTCGTCGTAACTGGACGGACCAAATTCACAGACGGGATTTCAGGGTTATTTTAGTAATTTTTTATGTTTTAAGAATTTAATCCAAAATATTTTGGGATTCCTAAAGAGTATATTTAAGGGTTTGATTAGTTTAAACTCTTATTCCAGTTCATTACAACTTGAATTCAAGATCATTAGCTCTGAAGTTCATCAAGCAAACTACAAGGTCATCTTCTTCAACCAAGGGTTTCTTCAACTTGAGTCTAAGTTTAATTTTTCAGGTATGTAAGGCTAACCTAAGAACTCATTGAGATTAAAGTTAAGGTTTTTACCCAATATATTCTTGAATTGTCTTCTTCTATATCTATATATGTTGAATTGCCGTTGTTGACACCCAAGTTTGACCTCCCTACGGCCCGTATACGCCGCTTATATATGTATATTTTATTTACCTTTTTTTTACGCAAATATTCGACTTGCATTCATATTTTTAAAATAATTAATTATCATAATCTTGCGAAATTATTTTAAATTACATATATATATATATATATATATATATATATATAATTTGTATTAATTTTAATTTATTAATTTTTTAGTATTAAATAATTGTGTCATATATAGTATATTTCATATTAATATACGCTCTTATTTAAAAATATATATTTTACTTAATTTTTATAAACTATTTACATAATTTTACTAAATTTTACAAATTTATTTGCGTAATAATATTATTTGAATTTATAAATTATTTATGTTAATAATAAAGTTTATATAATATTTGATAATTTAATTTTATTTCCTAGTCATTGAATTATTTATAAATATAATATTTTATTAATTATATAATATTCACATGAGTCTATTCAATTTTATAACTTATTTATATTGACAATAATGCTTATATGATTTTTCCGTAATTTAAACTATTATATTATCTATTTATTAAATTATCTACAAATATAGTACTTTTATTAATCACATAGCAGCTAATTTCAATTTCAGCTAATTATTTAAAGTCTAGCCACTTTCTGCCTAAATTTGTCAATTTTAGCCTATTTTTACCAAATTTAACCACTTTTTAATTCAATTCAAATTCAATTAATCCTACCCAATTCATCAAATTGGGTTAACCCATTTAGACACATAACTACACCCACATAATTTAATTTAATCACAATTGTCCATCCCATCTCAATGAACGGCCAAGATTCAATACCTATTTTTTTCCTTTAATACTCCAAACACCCCAAGACCCTAATCATTTTCTCATTTTCCTCCCTACCAAACAGCCGGCTCCCACTATTTTTTTTCCTCTCCAGCCGACCGCACCCTACTACGCCGGTGAAACCACACTCGTCCACCTGTCGCACCACCCTCTCTTTCTCTCCCTCTTCTCTTCTCAGCAACACCACCATAGACTGAAACCCCACAAAACCGTCCTCCTCACCTTCTCCTTCCTTCATCTTCTTTTTCTCCGACCAAAATCCCACCAACCGCTGCCTCTCTTCCCTCCTCTCTTCGTTTTCTCTCCAGCGAACACCTAGCTGCAGCCGCCTCTCCAACAGTCACCAGCGTCGACCAATCTCTCCCTTCGCTCTTCGTCTCCCTCACATCTGGCCAGCGCTGGCAACCAGCCCTATCGAAAAACACACATTCTCCCTCTCACTGTCTGTCGCACACCACCAGATCTTACCGGAAAATCTCACCTCACCGGTCATCCCTTTCCTCCATGAACAACAGCTACCAGTCCTCTCTCTCACCATTATCTCCACGAGACCACCGAGGCACGAAAAAAAAAAAAGAATCGACGTTGCCATCAATGACGACGAGTTTTTGACAGTTTTGGATTTGGATAGATCTGTCTGTGACAGTTCCTTATTTTAAGAAAAAATTCTCTTTCCGTTTGTTCTTGCCTCTACTAAGTTAGATTTAAATTAATTGTTGCTTGTCTAAAAACACTTAGATTGTTACTCGTAGAAGCCTCTAATTGTTTGCGTCATATTTTAGTTCCTATATGCTTATCTGATCTAATATTCTTATGAAAAAGGGAAAAAATTATCTGGTTCTACTTGTTTTAGGCATATATCAATATACTCTTTGAAAAGTATTTATTGTTTGTTCTGTATTTTTCGGTACGAACGTGTATATATAACAACTGTTAGAATATTTCACCCTCTGTTTATAACTCTAAATATTAATCTTCTGATGTTTCCTCCTACCTTTTCTTTACTAGTGGTAGGCACATTGATTTTTCATATACCTTACTTGATTTCTTTTGTCAAAATAGGCAGAATTAAAATATTTTACAAACCACCTTGGCAATGACTAATTCGTGATTAAGGTGTGGTATATTTATTGTTATCTCAAGACTCTTTGTTTAAATGAGTCCCGCTGATTTAGTTGTTGATTTACTTAATAATCCTTATTTGTTTGCCTCAATAGTTTGTTTATTTAAAACAATTGGCATGCCAAAATGGTATTGTAGAATCGATTTGCATTACAGAATAATTTTCTGATTGAAGAATATAGCAAATCTTTTTACCTAATTTATTTTCTTTATTTGTTTAAAAGGATTTCTACTCAAATATTATGCCGGTTGTTAGCCCATATTATTGTTAGCCCATATTATTGTTAGCCCATATAATTGTTAGTAGATGGGCCTTAGGGTTTTAGGTAGTCTTATGCCTATATATAGGCACCCCCTTCCCCATTCTAGGTAGTAGTCTTCTATTCTCTTATTTAACTTTGTAGTTAGCCTTTTGATTATTTCTTTTCTTGTTCTTCAATAAAACCCTTGTTATATATCAACATGGTATTAGAGCCAAATAAATCGATCCTTCCCTAGTTATAGCAACTACCACGTGCGCGGATCGAACTGATGTTCGCCTGGGTTTACTGCTTCCGCTAGATTCATTTAGATCTATTGTTACTACTGTTGTTGGTTTGGTTTGATTTGGACAGCGTTGTTGGTTTGGTTTGATTTGGACGGCGTTGTTGGTTTGATTTGATTTGGACGGCGTTGTTGGTTTGGTTTGATTTGGACTAGGGTATTTTGTTCTTATCGTTGTTTTGGGGTTGCTTATCTTGTTGTATTCCCTTTGATTTTGTCAATATGGTTGGAAAGGATGATTCTCTCTAATCCATTAACACTCAATTAGATGGTAAAAATTATGTGTATTGGAGTTATGTCATGAAGAATTTTCTTCGTGGCAAGAATATGTGGGGCTATGTTACTGGAGTTAAATCCAAACCTAAGGATGAGAAGGCTGCGGATTTTGTATTGTCGTTGGATTTATGGGAAACTGCTAACTCCAAGATTATCACTTGGATTAACAACTCCGTAACTCAGTCAATTGGTATGCAATTGGCTAAATATGACACAACAAAAGAAATCTGGGATCACTTGGAGAGACTGTACACTCAGTCTAATTTTGTGAAGCAGTACCAATTAGAATACGATATTCGTGCTCTTCAACAGAATGCTATGAGCATTCAAGATTTCTATACTTCTATGTCTGATTTGTGGGATCAATTGGCCCTTACTGAATCTGCAGAATTGAAAGGTTTTGCGCCGTATATTGCTAGGAGGGAAGAACAACATTTGGTTCAATTTTTGATGGCATTGTGTTCTGATTTTGAAGGACTACGTGGAACAATCCTTCATCGATCTCCCCTCCCCACAGTTGATTCAGTTGTCCATGAACTGATTGCAGAAGAGACTCGTATCAAGTCTCAATTGGATAAAGGGTCGAAAACACCTATTACTCCTGCTGTGTTTGCTGCTTCACCGGATCAGTCTAGACCACACTGTTCTCAGACTTCCAATCAATCGCGACGATCTCCTAAAGTTGCGTTTGATGAGTGTGCATTTTGCAAGCAGAAAAATCATTGGAAGGCTCAGTGTCAGTTGTTACTCAATAAGGCTAAGTCTGGTCAGCAACAGAAGAATGGACAGCCACACTCCTTTGGTGCTCCTCCACTTCCTCCACAGTTCGCTGCTGCTGCACCATCAGTAGATGCTGAGTCTATTAGCACTGTGCCTCCTTCGGCGTTGGATCCTCGGGTGTTCGAACAGTTCAGACAGTTTTTGGCCTCCAATCCTACTGCCATGTCAGCATCCAGCTCAGGCCCAGCTTCCTCTAGTACATCAGGTATTCCCTCATCCTTGTGGATTCTGGATTCTGGTGCGACCCAACATATGTCACATTGTCTGTCATCGTTTGGTTCCTTGTCACCCATTTCACCACTCTCTGTTATGTCTGCCAGTGCTACGTCTATGCCAATCGAGGGTGTCGGTTCTGTTACTACTTCTCATATTGTTCTGTCTGATGTCTATTATATTCCTAAACTTGCTTTTAATCTTGCTTCTGTCAGTCAGTTGTGTAGGACTGGTCATTGGGTATTCTTTTCTGATTCTGTTTGTGTTATACAAGACCAACACACTCAGAAGGTGATTGGGATTGGCCATAGGTTGGGGGAACTCTATGTCCTAGAGAGTGTCAAAGTGTCTGCTGTTGCCGCCTCTAGCATTGATTTATCTTCTTTTCGTTTGAGTCTTTTGTCTTCGCAGTTTTATCTTTGGCATTCCCATTTGGGACATGTATCAGTGTCACGTTTACGTTTTTTAGCCTCTACTGGTGCTTTGGGTCATTTAAACACTTCTGATATTTCAGATTGTAGTGGTTGTAAACTGGCAAAATTTTCTGTCTTACCTTTTAATAAAAGTATGTCTTATTTAGTTTCTCCTTTTGACATTATTCATTCTGATGTATGGGTACCATCACCAGTATCCACTAAAGGTGGTTCGAACTATTATGTTTCGTTCATATATGACTATACTCGGTATACCTGGGTTTATCTTATGAAGTGCAGGTCTGACTTCTTTGGCATTTACATCAACTTTAGAGCGCTTGTTAAAACGCAACATTCGGTTGTGATAAAGTGTTTCAGGTATGACTCAGGGGGTGAATATACCTCCAGTGATTTCACTCAGTTACTTGCCTCTGATGGTACCATACACCAGTCATCTTGTACAGATACTCCTGAGCAGAACGGTGTTGCCGAAAGGAAACACCGTCATATTGTTGAGACAGCACGCTCCTTACTATTATCTGCAGAGGTTCCTAGTAATTTTTGGGGAGAAGCAGTCCTAAATGCTGCATATGTGATTAATCGCATTCCTACTGCATTGACTTCAGGGATGTCTTCGTTTCAGAAATTATATGGTCACATGTCAGATTACTCTGCATTACGAGTTTTTGGATGTACTTGTTTTGTTCTTCGTCCTCGTGTTGAATGAAACAAGCTGGAGCCAAAATCAGCTATATGTGTGTTTTTGGGTTATGGTGTTGGACAGAAAGGTTATTGTTGCTATGATCCTGTCAGTCAGAAATTATATGTTTCACGACATGTCACCTTTTTGGAGCACATTCCTTTCTATTCAATTCCAGCTAAATCACATGATGTTACTGAGTCAGATCTTCGACGTATTAATCCATTTTGCATTGACACAGAGGCTCCAGTTTCGAATTCACCTGTGCCACCTGACAATGCTTCAGCCCCGCCTGTGTCTGAGTCTGATCCTGAGACTGGAGATCCACCACCTCTGAGGAGGTCTACTCGTCAGAGTAAGTCCACCAAACTACCTGATTTTGCTTATTCTACCTACTCACCCCCATTTGCTTCCTTTATTACAAACATACATCAATTGTCTGAACCTGAGTCCTATAGAGAGGCTGTGTCTGATCCTCTTTGGCAGAATGCTATGGCGGAGGAACTCACTGCTCTTTATCAGACACACACATGGGATTTGGTTACCCTCCCACCTGGTAAACATACGATTGGCTGTCGATGGGTGTATAAGATAAAAACAAAGCCTGATGGGTCTGTTGAGCAATACAAGGCTAGACTTGTGACAGAAGGGTACTCACAAAAATATGGTATGGACTATGAGGAGACCTTTGCCCCGGTGACAAAGATGACGACTGTTCGCACTATGATTGCCGTTGCATCCGTTCGGCAGTGGAAGATATTTCAAATGAATGTCAAGAATGCATTTCTGAATGGTGATCTCCATGAGGAAGTGTATATGACTCCTCCACCGGGTATTGATCACCAGCCGGGTGAAGTTTGTCGGCTTCGAAAAGCTCTATATAGTCTCAAGCAAGCCCCTCGTGCTTGGTTTGAGAAATTCTCCACTGTGATTACTTCCCTTGGCTTTGTCCCGAGTAACCATGATTCGACATTGTTTGTTAGAAGTACGAGTGCAGGGCGAATCCTTTTGTCCTTATATGTAGATGATATGGTTATAACTGGTGATGATCATGATGGTATTGAGTCATTGAAGCATGATTTAGCTCATCAGTTTGCCATGAAGGACTTGGGCCTACTACGTTATTTTTTGGGTATTGAGGTGGCTCAGTCTAAGAAAGGATATCTTCTCTCTCAGACTAAGTATATATCTGACTTGTTTAAACGGGCGCGCCTTTCTGACAACAGGACTGCAGATACTCCACTTGAAACCAATGCACGGTACTCTCCTAGTGATGGTGTTTTGTTAACAGATCCGAGTCTTTATCGGACTGTTGTAGGTAGCTTGGTGTATCTTACCGTTACTCGCCCGGATATAGCTCATGCAGTTCACGTTGTTAGCTAGTTTGTTACTGCTCCTACTTCAGTTCACTGGGAAGCTGTACTTCGTATTTTGAGATATCTTCGTGGCACCCAGTTTCAGAACCTCTTGTTTCCCTCGATGTCATCTCTCGAGTTGCGAGCCTATTGTGATGCTGATTGGGATGGCGATCGCAATGATCGCAAATCCACCACTGATTTTTGTGTGTTCCTTGGAGATTCTTTGATATCATGGAAGAGCAAGAAACAAGATGTTGTCTCTAGATCTTCCACGGAGGCTGAGTATCGTGCTATGGCAGTGACTACATGTGAGATTGTTTGGTTACGCTGGCTTCTTGCAGATATGGGGGTTCACATTTCTCTGCCTACTCCTCTACATTGTGATAACAAGAGTGCGATGCAAATTGCAAAGAACTCTGTTTTCCATGAGCGGACGAAGCACATTGAGATTAATTGTCACTTCACTCGTCATCATCTCCAGCTCGGGACCATATTGCTTCCTTTCGTTCCATCGGCCTTGCAGATTGCTGACCTTTTTACGAAGGCTCAGTCGGCGTCTCGGTTTCGTTTCTTGTGTGACAAACTCTCAATGCTTATTACTGTCGCATTATGAGTTTGAGGGGGAATGTTAGCCCATATTATTGTTAGCCCATATAATTGTTAGTAGATGGGCCTTAGGGTTTTAGGTAGTCTTATGCCTATATATAAGCACCCCCTTCCCCATTCTAGGTAGTAGTCTTCTATTCTCTTATTTAACTTTGTAGTTAGCCTTTTGATTCTTTCTTTTCTTGTTCTTCAATAAAACCCTTGTTATATATCAACACCGGCAATATGCATTTATTTATTCACTAATTTTATTCTTATTACAATCTGTTTAACAAATTCTTGGTAAACTTTGTTTCATAGGATTTACCTTAAATAAAGAAATTTTTTTCATGATTAAGCCGTTTATTTTTAGTACACGTCATTTATGGTATCTTGATATGTATTTTATTATTTCTTCATCTGTTCTTTAAGCATAATTATTGACAACTTCATTTGAATTTTTCTCCGTTTCGCTTGCTTTATTTAAAGAAGATTTTTTTTAATAATTAAATCTTTGTTTGTCATTTGAATTTATTAATTATAGTAAATAAGAATTTAATGAAGGACCTTGATTTTTGATTTTGTTAGTTAAGGAAAATATTCTCTTGGCTTAATTTATGGTCTGATTTATGTTCCTTTAGTTTAGATTTACTTTTATCGAATTATGTTAATTATAACAAATCATCTGTGATTTTTAGTAAATATTTCACAAATGTTCAGCTTTGTTAATTAAGGAAAAAAAATTTCATAATCATTATTTTTTTAATCCCTTAGGTGACTTTGATGAATATTTTCTTCCTCTTTTTCTTAAATTATTTTAGTACATGTAATTATAGTCAGATCTCTGAGTGAGTAAAATTAGGACAAATCACTTACATAGAAAAATATTTGATTTAATTATTTCTTCCCTTTATTCAATGATTTGAATATTTCCCTTCCTTAAATCCTCCTACTTATTGACTTTAAAAGGGACCCTCTCGTCTCTTTTTATTTTCATCGGAGAATTGATGGTAAATCGAAAATCGCTTTAGTTAAAATTTATTTATTCCTTCATCTCTCTTTTCCTCCTCAACACGAGCACTTCTCGAAATCCATGAGATTCTTGTGATCTTGACGTGTTGAGGTTTGGGACTAATTCTCGTGAAGGTCTCTTTAAAACCGTGATTAATTACTCCCTGCTTGTTAGAACTGCGATTGTATTTTCAGCACTAATCAGTTAGTTTTATGCCTTTGCATTACTTTTGATAGCAATGCGTGAATTTGCTATTTGTTTCAAGATGACTGAGAATTACTTACAGTGTTGGATATATTCTTTATAGATTCCTTGCTGTTTTAATCAGTTTACACTTTATTGCATGGTCCATTAATTAATTGGTAATTTATAGAGTCTCAAATATGTATTTGTATGTGTGTATCTGTTATATTAATTATTTAACAGGTTATTCTTGAATTGCGAGGAAGAGTTGCCGGGATCGGAGGGACTATAGGCTTAGCTATTTCAAATTTATTTGTAGATGTTGTGATGTATTCATTCATTTATTTTAGTTATTCAATATGTAATAATATAAATGAACAATGATAAATAATGGAAAAGGGTCTGGGGCGGGGGGTTGTATGCTTCTTCCTTACTGTATCGATTGTTAATTTAGAAATCATGCTCATAGAAATTTCAATAACATACACGACAAATAGAAATCATGCCCATAGAAATTAATTTAATCAATCACATATGTGTCGTTAGAAATCATGGCTATAGAATTTTTTTTTCAAACAATTTAATCTGCAATATTTGTGTGTTTGAATCTTAGAAAACTTGTCTATAGGGTTAACAAACATGAATATTGCGTAGAAATTGTACCTGTTGGAGCTTAAACAGTTAATCAGAAGTGTGTGTTAAGTTTAAATTTCAGTAACATTGCTCATAGGATTTAAAACTAACTTGTTTGCTTTACTCGAAATTGGGTATAGTAATTAAACAATGTGTGCAATTTTCCTCTTATTACTCTAACCTAGAAAGCATGCCCGTATTCATGTTTCTGCTCATGGTATATTAACATAATCAGTAAATCATGATGTGTTTATATGTTTATAAGGATTATTTCATTGGCTAGTTTTTCTTTTAAACTAAAAATCATGCCTATAAGACGAGAAGTTAATTCGTTTAAATCATACATCCCTGTTTAACTACTGCATTATGTTCCGTCTATTTTAAATCGGCATTCCTTTTACAGTAAGCTTCGTTTCATTAAGAAACTACTCCTAACTATATCAAATTATATGTTGCGTGTATGATGTTTGTCATTTCTGCATTAGTAGTCATGTTTACGGGGATTATTTTATTGAACATATTTTTTTTAAAAAGAATCAGGAAGTTATGATGATAGGATAAGATATTCACTTCTCCAAATCATGCATATCATCTGACTATTACAATAGTTTCTGCCTATTTAAAATTTTGGTTACTCCTCTCTGCATAATATATCTTGCCTATAGGGTCATGTTTCTTTTCAGAATTTGTTCTAGCAGAGGCTTACGTGAAACTTTTTGTTAATTGCTTAGTAGTACTCTGTTTGACAATAACCGCCTTAATAGCCTTAAGATTTTAGACCCAAATCTAAATTAGTTGTCCAATGCCTTTTGGACATTAGGCTTGGGACGGTTAGGCAAGTAATAGGGCGTTGGTCTTCTTCATCTAGAAACGCTTTAGGGTTAATAATTAATCAATTAGGTGGGTAGACGGGATATGATAGTCCGTGCTCGCTGGATAATACGAGCAATCTAAATAGGCTGCAAAGTATTATTTAAGTTGCATGGGGTGATCCCTTTAGGTTAAAATTACCCCTCCCCTTTTAAGTAAAACTACGTTCGGCCTGATTCCCTGTAGGGATACGTAGGCGCCTCTTTGAGGTTTGCCTCCATATTTAAATATTTATTTATTTGGTTGCCTTTTGTGTGAGATTTTATAAATTATTCTGTTATATTCTTTTATGCGTTAAATTATTTTTCTTATTTTGTTTGCAATATTGTATTGTATATTGTAACAAAAATAATAGTAAAAATAATTATATTTAAATTCATTCTGTCTTGATTTCTTTCTTCTCGCTTGTATGTAATCCTTTATTTATTTTACGCTTATCAATTTAGTTAAAATTGTAGCAATATAATTTAAAATCAATCTTCGTTTGATCATTAATTAACTTCCCCGCATATTAATGAATCCAGTCGGGAACCATATTTGTGGACCTCGAAAGGTGTCTAACACCTTCCTTTCAAGGTAATTTAAGCTCTTGCCTGAACCTGGTGACATAGGTTAATTCCAATAGACTTGTAGCTTAGAACGACGCCCTAACGCGCCTCAAAATTGTTAGGTGACGACTCTTCTCTTTAAATAACCCTTAAGAGTCGTCACATGTTGAATTTCGATTTTCGCGAGAAAAATTGGGCGCGACAGCCATTATCGAATTCTTCATATTGAATTGCTTATTGATGTCTCTTGATTGAAATTCTATTCTAATGATTGTTGATCATACTCTCTTGATTCTTGATTCTTGATTCTTGATTCTTGAAGTTGGTTTATGTCTCTTATCTCATGAACCCTATTGCATAAAGGTCATGATTTTGTAAGCATTATTATTTAAGAAAAATACATTGTTTTCATCAAGATTGAGCAGATTTTTAAAAGAGTTCTCATGAAAAGATTTGAGAAAGAAAGCATAGATTTGAGCATGATTTTCAAAAGTTAAAGTAAAGTCTTATTTTGAAAATCAAGAGTTTTGAAGCATAGAAGCTTTCAAGTTTTCAAAGAGATTTTTAAGTCAAGGATTAATAGAGATTTTAAACATATATTATATCTATAGCTAAAGTGATTTATAAAAGATGTTTTTCAGCTGCCTCAGATATGCATATTTATATGAACATATGTTTTAGGAGAATTATGTAGCACCAAGTTGTGTGAACGGGTTCAGACAACCTCTAAGTTACAGAACCACGTAGCCAAAGTAGGATAGAATCGTACCATTGGTTTGGGCGACTCCTTAGATAAGTCCTCGATAAGACTTCAGTTATGGATCCACAGTTTAGTTTTGTTCTTAGCTGGCAAGGCTTTAGATAGCCCTCCTTCTCGTGGGCCAGACGTGGGGTCATCATGTGCTCATTCATGATGGTTATCGGTTATAAGAAACTCCCAATTTAAAGATATACATTATTTGCATATGTATTTATAGAGATCATTATGATGTATGAGTTTTATTGCATAAATTATTTACACATTGATCATGTTATCACACTGTGTCCTATGCATCATTCAGAATTTCAGAGTACAGTTTTCAGTTTATTGATTTCAATTATGTCCTTCGATTGATACATTCTTGCTACGTTGTTTTATTTGGCTATTTCATATACCGTACATTCTATATACTGACGTTGTTTGGCGTTGCATCTTATTATGATGCAGACTCAGATAGAAAGGATCAGTAACAGACATTTTATTAAGATCTCACTTCATTTAGCATTTGGTGAGACCTCCTACTTTCGGAGAGTCCCAATCTTATTGATTTATTTTATTTTAGTAGAGCTTAAGGTAGTTGTGGGAGCTTTGTCCCGGCACCTGTCTTCGGTTATAGAGGCTTCATAGATAGAGCTAGGGTTGGTCCATAATGTTACTTTATAATATTCTTTTCAGTTGCAGTTAATAAATCTTACTTTATTATATTGAGCCTTTATAGTTTTAGCTTCCGCATTACTTTATTATATTCTCAGCTAAGTAGTAAGCTAGGTCAAGGGTTCGCTTAGCCGGCCAATTCCAGTGTTTAGGCTCAGGGCATGACACAAGTATCATCTCCTCTATCTCTCTCTAGTGCCGCCACCAAATCCCTCTAGGGTTCTTGAAGTTTTTCTATTTTTCAGCCAAGGTAAGTGAGTAAGATAATGAGTTTTTAGCTTAGTTCTTATATGAGAGACTGAGAAATATTGTTATTTGTGTTAATAAAGAATAAGGGAACGCCTTTCCCCAAACTGGATACCCCATTTTACTCTTACAGATTAAGCAATTTCTCTCTCCTCTTTGGTCTAGTTTGAAGAGAAGTTTAAGCTTTTGAAGTTCAGTAGATGTTTCACAGACTAATGGTGTTTTTATGTACAATTGTTATTTCAATACTTACTTTGAACTGGAAGCCCCTTATTATGTATATACAGTAGTTTCTTACTAAGAATGTGTCTAATTACTTCCTTTATGTGCTTTTTGGCTACATGGTGTAATATAGCTTCTTCTTTTTTTTGTGTGTATTAGGTTTACGTGTTCATGTAGAGCATGGTTCACCTCATGTAGGGTTGGGGCGTAATAAAATATTTGTCCCGAATTACTTGTTAATTTACAAAGTCAAGATGAAATTAATTAATTTTTCTCATTTTGCCCTAAAAATGGATTCTTTTTTAAAGTATAAAATATTGTAAAGTTTAGGAAAAATCCTTCATTTCTAATCTCTGTATTGATGGATAAGGCACATAAATAGAATATATTAAAAAAAGTTAAAAGATAAATTTGTAAAAATATCTTTCTTATTTATGATTTTTGAAAGAGCATATAAAAGAAAGAGTGGACAAATAATATGAAACGGAGGAAGTGTCAGCTACTAGTCCATATATATCAAACCCTATAGGGACCAAAACTTCGTTAATCAAATTATTGAATATTGTGAGCATAAATAGATGAGTAGTATTAATAGATTGACGACTTTCCTGACGCTATAAAGACGCCGAGTGAATAAAATTTAAATTTGTTTTGGTCATTGAAAGCCAACTTTGATCATCTTTCCTTGTCAAGTGAATGGCATGGACGTTTAGGTGGTTGGTAAAAACATTATTCAATGTCAGTCAGATGCCCTTGTGGTGATTATTAATGGCCCGTGTAAACTTATAATTTTAAAGATATAATTAGTTTAATGTAAATAAATTTAAATTTTGAATTTGACTCTAAATATACCCTTCACCCAATTGATTGCTCATAGAATGGTATAAAATAAATCTAAAAAGAAAAATACTTTGATGTTTTTCACCTAAATATCCTTTTAAAAAGTTGATTTGCTGAAGGTAGATCCTTTTCAGATAATATGGCATGTTTACTCAGAAATTAGTTCACAATTTGAACAAAAAAAAATGTGAATGACAATGTGATCTTTGAATTAGATATGAATAAGGTTTTTGACAAGAATGTTTGAGACTTTCTGTGCTTGGTTATGAGGCAGTTGAATTTCTTCGTGCTCCGGATAATATCTAACAACTGATATTCCATCATTATTAAGAGAGTCAAATATGATTTTCTTAAATCTAGTAGAAGTATTAAATATGTGACCATTTATTCCCTTTTCTGTTTATTACAGAATTGCTTTATAATTTAATGAATTAAGTAACTCACGACAACTTTATTTCATATTCTATTGATTGAGGTAACCGGCCCCTTATCTTCGGGTGATCCTCTTTCTATAGCTATGATCGATAACTAAGAAGTTGGATATATATATTTATGAGTAAGTTTGTGGTCAAATAATCCATAAGAATAAATTCATCTTTCTAGTTTCTTCTAATACATGTACATATGTTCAAGTTATTCTCTCTTTCATTTTATTTATCTGAAATGCCTTACTAATTATTCGGAAAGAAAGAGCATGTCCTACTTTAGGAGTATACTACTCTACGTGTATGCGTTTCACGCGTGTTTTTCATATTAATAAAAATATATTTATAAAATAAAATAAATAATATTTAAAAGATGTGTTTGCGTAACAATATAAGAATTTAGAAAGAAAATTTTGAATTTCAAATTGATAAAATAATTATGTTTAAGAGCGATCCAATCTAGTAGTTCTTTCTTCAGTTTATTCTAATACTTGTTTCAAAGACAAAAACGTTATAGAAATAGTGTTTGATAGAAAAGTAAGAAATTATTCGCTGTTACATGAGCACTTAAATGCATGCATTATATGTATATATAAATATTAGTATTTTTATATATTTCAAATAAGGAAGAATTTAATTCTTAAAATTTAGTTAATTTTAAAATCATAAATTTGAAAAATAATTAAATAACTATTTTGTCAAGTGTGAACTCTATTTTTAAAAGGGCAAAAAGGTGAATGATATTTTGCTACGAGATTTCGCGCTTTAAATATTTAATAATAACTTAATTTTAAACTTTTCATTTTACCTTTATGAGATGATTTCAACTCAATTTTTTCTCCTTCTCTCGATCTATGTGTTTAGTCAAACACTTCACATAAGATGAATTTAACATTAATTATAAAAAAAAATAGTGTAGATTTAACTAAATAGAGAGAATAACAAGAGTATTCGGTTAATTGACACAACTTAAAGTATGTTAAGTTTCTATATTTTTTTATTATACAATTCTTTTAAAAGAATAAGAAGGAGGAGGAATTCACATATTAATTCATAATAAAATTACACTCTTTAATTTATTTTTTTTCATGTTGAATATTGTGATGGATAATTAGTTAGTTTAATAAACAATGGATTAATATATAAGTTAATTGAAAATCTTAAATGTTAGGACTTTTAATATAGTTTAAATAAGGAAAGATTTAAAAAGCAAAACTTAGTCATTTTAAATACTATGTATTAGGAGTTTTACCTTTTACAAATTAGTGAATATCTATAATAATTAAATAACAACTAATTGGGAAAAATAGTAAATGACAATCTTATCTATTGTAGAATCTTTTAATGAAGGGCAAAAAGTGCAATCAACATTTATAAGAACCTTCGTTTTTATATCTACAAAGAATACTTTGTTAAGTAAATAGAAGTAAAATATTATGCATGTATTGAATGTTAGATTAGTTGATGAAATCTAAAGAAATTACCAAAGATTGTTCCATCGGAAGATTGTATTGCATCTTTCAAATGAAACAAAATTGTTTGAAAAAATAATAGTAGAAAAGTGACTGTTGCACTCCTGAACTATACCGATGTCATTGAACCCAACATTAATCTCCTTGTTTACCGATACAAATTTAGGATTAACACTATTAATTTTTCCGTTTATGATGTATCAAATCTTGTCTTATTGTAAATATTTTCCCACTTTTCAATATATGATTATTGAAAAGTATAGCATGAACTTTTGTACCTTGCAAAAACTTAAACTTTAATGGTCAAAATAAATAAATATATATATATATATGTATGTATGTATGTATAATAAAATATAATAAAAATAGATAAGAACTCAAACATATATGTAAAAATATAAAATATAAATATAAAAAAATATAATACGAAAAAAAATATTATCTCATCATCAATTAATGTTATAGTTACTCGTGTGCCTTCCTTTATTTATCTTTTATACTATTTTACTAATCCAACTCCAACTAAATTTTTTATTATCCAATGAGAATATAATCATATCGCCTTTAAGTTATTAATTGAAATAATTTTTTTCACGAAATTCTTTTGAAATTCCATTATAATATTATTTAAAATAAATTCTGCACAGGAGTTTTAATTATAATGATTTATAATTTTATTAAAAAAATTATTATATGAGATGAATAGATTACTTTACCCGAATAGATGAAACTTCTGAATGTATGAGTAGATGAAGAATGTCATTTGTAATAACACAAAATCTAAATCCTATAATATCAATATAAGACTCAATTTAATTAAAAGAGATAACATAATATCAATATTAGACTCAACGAAAGGAGACAATCCATGTTAAATTATTTTGAATGCAAACAAGCTAACATAACAATTACTATTGTATTTTTCATATCCGCAATATTAAAAGAAATTCATAACATGAAAAAAAGAAGAAGATAGATTAACACGAAAACATACAAGCTTGGAAATTGAATCAAAGGTCTTAGATGTAGAAGAGCTGATGAATTAAATTATGCTATTATAAATTTTCTTATAGAAGTGAAAGAATTTATAAATCAAAATTTAAAAATATAAAAATATTAAGACATTACTATTAAAAATAAAAAAATTACCAAAAAGGAAAAGAAAATTCATGACTAAGAAAAAGGGGGAAAAATTGTAAAAATTTCCTACTGTCGAAAAGGAAAAGAAAAGGAAAAAAATTTCCAAATCAAAAAGGGGGAAAAAATTTCATTCTTTTTTTTTAAAAAAAAATTAAATTTATGATTACACTATTAATAGAGTTATGTCACAAGTAGAAAATCTAATATAATAAAATAAAATTTAAATTTGTTTTTACTATCAAGAAGGAAAAGAAAACTTGGCCATTTTTTTTTAAAAAATTACATTACAAATAAAATTATGTCATAAATAGAAAGCCTAATATAATAAAATAAAGTTATGAAAATAATTAAAACTTAATAATTTTAAATAATAATTATATAAAAATAATAAATGACAATTTTATTTATTGCAGTATCTTTCAATGAAGGGTAAAAAGTTCAATCAGCATTTTAAAGGAAGTTCGGACTTTTAATATAATATAGATATAGTCTCTAAAATTGTCAACAGGATGTAGCTCAAGATTGGTTGGGTAATTTGTTATCCATGGATGGCCTAACTATTTTTGCATTTTATGCCTTTACATATCACACCTCTGTGGCTCTATTCTTGCTCTGAAGGCAAGTGAAAATACCATTGGCTTTCTTGAAAAAACCCCAAAATAGAGGGGAAGTAGGGTTCAGATCTCTTCATGATATTTATAATTATTTTGCTACCAAAGTATGATGGATGTTTAGAACTCAAAAAATGCTAATAAGTTTAGAAGCCGGATATTCCAAAAGGCTCATGTTTTTTGTCAGAAAGAAGAATTATTAACCAATTTCACATGTGGAGAAGTACTAAAAGTCTCTTGAATCTATTAATTCTAATTAATGAAAACACTAGCAGTAAGCTACATGAAATTTTTACCTTCTAATTTGGTTACTCACATTCTATCTATTAGTAAGATTTTTAGAGGTAATCAAGACCGTGTTACGTGGACACCAGAAACTTCAAAATCTACTTAGATAATTTAATGGCTCCTAAGTGACATTAAATTAAAACGAGACAGTGCCTTCTATTGATCTGTACCATTTTAAATAGCACAAACTACTAATTGGAGACTTGACCAGCTTATTAATTACTGTGATTTTCATAACTCCTTTTTTCTAAAGAAAAATTAAAAGGATTGGTTCACAATACTATTATGCAATACAACATTTTGATATACAAATTTAGTTTAAAAGATTTCTTTATTAATTAATATATAAACCAGCTCAAAATTGATTGATATATAGTTAATCATAATTAGTTTGAAATTCAATATACACAAATCCCGTTACTTATTTTGAAATGAAAAAAATATATTTTCTCAAATTGTTATTTGTTTCAAGAAGGTGTAAGAGGTTGACTATGAGAGATGCCAAGAGAGATAGAAGTAGGCCGAAGAACTAATGAGGGAGATAATTCAGCAAGACATGACACACTTTCAACTTACTAAAGACATGACCCTAAATAGAAAGATTTAAAGGTCGAAGATTAAAATAGGTAACCGATCATTATAACACATTTTTGTGGGAGAGGCGGGGAGCTAGTCTTCTCTTCTCCTTTTTTCCTTATTAGCAATTTTCTTCGTTCATTGTTACATGTTGCTTTTTTGGTTATGTCCATCTTGTAACTTTGCTACTGTTATCTTTTTGTTTCTAGCCTATCTTGGTTTCTCGCTTGTTTTAGTTGCTTTGCTTCTTACTATTATATTTTTTATTCAAATATACTTCATTTTTTTTTAATATCTATTGAAAATAATTTTTTAATCTATAAAAGTGGATAAAATCTGCGTATATATTATCCTTATCAAATTTTACTTATGAAATTAATTATATTAATAACATATTATTATTGTTATTGTCATTATTTGTTTTGAGATCGTGAAGATATTCAGATTTTATTGGAAAAAGAAAAAAAAGATAAATCTCATTTCCACAAATTATTTTTCTTAAAAAAAAAATCCAAAATGGGGATTTAGAGCAATCATTCCTAAAATCCCAAAAGAGGGCATTATTACACCAAACACAAGACAAAGTGGTTACATTTGAATTCGTGCTATGCCCACAAAGCCAACAACACAGCAAAAGAGTACTGTATATATACCGTTAAACGATGGCGTCCCGACCAAGCTTGAATTTGATTCCCCAAATACTGCCACAAATAACGCCACATGCTCTTCTCTTTCCCCTCCCCCCTCCCCCCCCCCCCCAACCCTAGTATCCCCACTTCACTAATCCATGAAAATTATGCACATTAAATGTGTATAAAATAATGAAAATCCAACTATAACATTCAAATTACTGGATCTGAAAGTTCTGATTTGGATCTTCGCTTTTCCTACTGGAATGGGTTCGAGTAGTAGCAAAAATAATGCAGCAGCTGATTCACCGCTGCCGCCGTCATCGCCGGCGGCTTCATCTTCATCGTTGTCGTCGTCGGTGGTCGTTCGGAGATCTCGATCCACACGGAGTAAAGTTTTTCAGTCCTCGTGTCTCGGATCTCGCGATTCTGAAAATGAAGCACCACAGGTTTGCCTTATGTGTTTTTCTAGCATTCTGCATCTTTGATCATTGGTGTGGTTGTACGTTGTGCTTGTTTGGATTTACAATGGCCAACAAAAAAGTTAGTGCTCTGGAAACAATTTCTTTCACAATATATTTTAGGCACATTTTGAAAGGTACAAACTAGTTTTCCGTGTATATTTGTTTTTAGTGGTTAAGTTTAGTGATTGGAGTATCTGCTAGCACTTGTTTTGCCCTTGAAAAGGGGATGTCGTAAGTGCTAATGGACAACATATTGGTATTTTTCTAGCATTCTGCATCTATCCGCATGCATAGAGGTTGTTCATTGTGCTTTCGTAGTTGTACTTTTGGCTCTAGAGTGGTCAGTGCTCTGAAAGTTTGTATAATATTCTTAAGCTGCAAAGTTAAACGTGGAATATAGTAGAAATAACTAAACTTCTTTCATGTAGGATTGTGATATTGTTTTATAGGAATACATGTGCGATCTCTTATTTGATCCATAAAGTTGTATTTCAGACTTCGGAAAATCCAACCAAACCAAACGAGGCTGCTGCTCCTTGTTTGAGTGAGACTAAATCAGGAGGAAGAAAGGCTGAATGGTACGGAAAGGTTAAAGTTAGGAAGCATGATGAAACATGTGTAACCTCCAATGTTGAGCTTGATGATTGGAATGAATCAAGCTTATCTGATACCGTTGCCAGGAAAGGTGATGCATCTTCTCGAGCTTCCTCATCTAGATCATCGAACCTTTCTGGTCGTTTCCTCCCCCGCTTCAGTTTTCGTCCTGGAAACATGAGCTTCCGGCTGAGCAGAGCAAACAGTTTAGGGTCAGCAAGGTCCCTTTTTGCATCTTCAGAGAGGTTTGCTGCTTCAATCGATGAGGATGAGCTTCCACGCTCAAGTTCATCAGGTAGATTCACTGACAGAAATGAAAGGCCACAGAATTGTGACTTCTTTCCTAGCTGTTTCAGCAATCGGTCTCCTAGCCGATGCTCTGAAGATGTTACTTCTAATAACTTAGTATTCACTCCTTCTACTGCTAACTTCTCTGATAATTGCATGGATGAGCCACATACCTCTTCCAGAAGAGGTTTGTCAGGTGACAGACATGATACTAGAGTAGAGTGTACTGTTAATTTATTTTCTCCAAGAAATCATAATTATACTGATGGTCTCGAGACAAGAGTTTCTGACAGAAGGACTGCAGCTCGCGAGCCTACTGAAAGGAACATCAGTATCAGCAGAACCCTGAGTGTCGGTAGACTTCGCGATAGGGTTGTTCGAAGATCATCATTTGCTGATGTTTGTTCCTTTCAACGGGAGACGGGAACCAGACATGCTAGTGAAAATAGTGTGAGGCAGAATTTAGGTGGTGAATTAAGTTCGGTAGCATCTGAAGGGAATGACTTAATCCTATCAAATACTTCTGGCTTTGCATCATCTGGTGCCTCTATGTCCTTGTACGGGAGCCAATATTATGCAGTTGAGAGCCCAAGAGGAAGAGAAACAAGATATCATGATCTTCTGGAGCATAGGTCAAATTGGCTAGAGCGGCGAAGAAGAATAAGATCTCAGGTCTGTAAATATCTGCCTAACTTCATTGTGCTTACGTTTAGGTTATATTACTCCTCCATATAAGCAAGAGGGAAAAAGTCTGTTTTGCTTTATATATGAAGGAAGCACTTCTAATCCTGTGTGTCTTGTGTTTGGTGGAACTCGTTGGCCACTTATGAAATAGCTACTTCCAAAATAATTCTTAAAAAATGCCATTTGGTATTACTTTTTCAAACAGGCATGCAATCTGAATGTGCTTGAAAAGCATATTATTTGTACAGTCCCTCTAATCATGTATAGTTTGAGCCAAGACACGACTTTCTTGACAAGGACTTCTTAGTCAACTTTTTAGGTATATGCCCTTCAACGTCTGGGAAGGCGCTTTGAGAACCACTCTGGACATGAGAGGTCTTGTGTTTTATCTGGACAGCATCGAACAGGCCACTGTACATGTCATATCAGTAGCCAAGGAGCTAACTTAGATAGTGACAGTAGTGCCAGGGCAAGCATTTCAAGAATTGTTATGTTGGCAGAAGCTTTATTTGAGGTAATGTTACCAATCCGTTTTGCGTTATCAACATTTACCTTTTAATCATCAGTACGAGTTGAACTTGGATACTCATTTTAGGTTCTGGATGAAATTCATCAGCAATCAGTTGTGTTATCATCCCAGCCTTCTGTATCCTCAATCGGATCTGTTCCAGCACCCAATGAAGTTGTTGAATCCCTACCTGTCAAGTCATACTACAAATGTCGTAGGAGTTCAAATGACGAAGTAGCACAGTGAGTAGAACATTTTACTTTTTGCCAGTTTATTGCACCTTTGAGGATTTTTTTTTCGTATGCTATTTGCTTCCAAGCAATCTAATAATGCTATGTTTTTGTCTCATTGGTTCCTTTTCTGCTTTCACCATTTACAATTTTGTGCTTAAGTTTTGAATCTCTAATTCTTTCTGAGAGGAGTTGTTCATGTATTGCTATAGCACTTTTTGGAAGTAAATGTAAATGAATTACCAAAAGCTTATGCAAATATTTAGGGGAGAAGTAGCTAAAAGAGATGCTGTTTTATTGAACCATTTTGCTTGGTGTAACCATTGTAATGTAAGCTAGCGTTAGGCCATAGATTTTCGGAGTAGGTTTTGAAATTTTATCTTCAAATATCTATTTGGCCATGAAATTTGATCGGCTTTTAAAAATCTCATCTTCAAATATATTCAAGTCCCAAAAACTGGCTCTGACCATTTTTTGTTTTTGAGACTTACACTCGCAAAATTTCAACTTTTTTTCTAGTAAAATGCATGTCCAAACACAACTTCAAATTCCAGCAATTACAACTTCAAAAACTCAAATGTACAAGTTTCAACTTCAAAATCTGTAGACGGGAGCTAAATATTGCAGTTATGTTTTTAGATTTTGTAAGCTCCTTGAATTTCGGATCGGAGAAAAAAGAACATATAGGAGCCCCAAAATTGCATCTCTGGTTGCTAAATAACGAAAAAATCAGCTTTTGCCTGATAAAAATAGCTAGAAGAGACACATATTGAAGAAAGCCATTGAAAAAGAGTAGCACTTCTTACTAGCATGATTAATTAGGTAGTCCTGTGGAAAAAGGAAAATTATGACCAACGAAAATAGGCTCAATTGCCAGTTGACTCTTGCTTAACCCTCTTTATTCCTTCTAAACCGCATTCGGCAAATCCCAAATGAAAATCTTTCTTCCTCTGAACAGAGGTGAATATAGATGTATCTAAAGGTTTGGTATAGAATGCTGATTGACGAATGTTGATGATTGTTCTGAAAGATAAGTTCAAGTATCTTTATTTCTGATTTTTAAATATGTGAGAGGAACTGAATTTTTTTGCTCTCAGTGTGGAATTTGAATTATGCAAAGCATTTCAACAAACCAAACTAGCTAGCTCACTTGGCATTAGTTATATTGGAATCAGAAAATTTAGGGCCATTAACGAGTAGATCTCTGATTCAGCTGGGTTTCTACCATTGTAATCTTTGTTTTCTTCGTTTTTTCTTTTCAGCATGGAGAGTTTGCTTTGTCTGAAATGCAAGCACGTACACATGCACAAATAGTGCTTTGGCATACTGTTCCAAATTATATAAGTGATATAATGGTATCTCTAACACTTGAACATGCATCCTTGTATATTTGATGATACCAACAGAAACACCATGAGAATGCAATGAGTCTAAAAAAGAAAGACAAGAATTTAAGATACTGGGAAACCTCTCAACTCCAAAGCAAATGCCACGAAGTACCAATTATCTTGAGGGTCGTCTTTACTAGTATTTTGCTGTCACTTGTACTTTCATTAATTATTCCTATTCTGAATAGAAGTTTTGAAGAGTTCTAGTTGGAAGTACTGGTCTTCATTCATGCTTAATCTGTTGTTATCACTCTTCATCCAGGTTTTTGTTAGTGTACGATTATGTTTAGACCTAGAAATAATCTATTTGGTTATGTCATCGTGGAGTAAGTTAATTAATCATTACTGGTTGTCTAGAAATAAATATAGCATGGCTGGGTGCTTTATGTTAAAACTCCTTCACTAGTTTTGTTTGTTACCTAATTCAAAATTCAGATTATTTAAATGTTTCCTTTTCTTTCTTTCATTCTTAGTCAAAAAGTTAATTTGTTATGTGGTCTTTTTACCTTGAATATATGAGCTTATTTCCTTCACGTGAACTATTTGTCTTCATTTTGACAGATGTTACATTTGTCTGGTTGAGTACGAGGAAGGAGATACTTTACGAACACTGCCTTGCCATCATGAATTTCACAGGACTTGTGTTGACAAATGGCTCAAAGAAATTCACAGGTATACTTTTCCCCCTTTGCTTTGTGCTGGTATCTTTCGAAGTCAATTTCAGAAGCGCCTCAACTATGTGTATCATCCAATTTTCCTGAAGATTGAAGTAATAAACTTCAATTTAGCTGTTCCTCTTATCATGATACTCACAAAGAGATGAACAATAATATACTTGAATATGATTTGAAGAGATGGAATCTCTTTAAGACTTGTTTCTTAAACATAAAGTTTAGGGTGTTTCCCTGGTTAATACCTCTCTGCCTAAATCTTTCCATCGCCTTTGCTGCCATAGTCATAAGCAGAAGTATCGTTTGAAATCGGAGTTTTATCAACACCCCAGAGTGTTGCTTAGTAGTCCATGAAGTAGTGAAAACTTTGGAGACCAGGGTTCAAATTCCAACCTAGATAAAAACACTATATGATTTCTTCTTATCGTCTAAGGCTTAATGGATAGAGTTAATCGGTATCTGTACTAGTGAGAGTTAGCAGATACTCAGTGGACTAGTCAAGGTGCGCTTAAACTGGCTCGGAGACCCCTGTTATCTGGAAAAAGAAGAAATTAGAGTCTCTATTACAAACTGTCCTTAAGGTTTCTTCTTAGAAAACTCACTCTTTTATGGTCTTAGTGTTACTTTTATAAGAGTCATCAATAGTTGGAGAGAATTTTGAGAAAGAGCTCTGTGTATTACCAATGGAATAGCAACACACTGAATATGATTATCGTAGGTTGATAACTTGATATCGTGTTATTTGTCCAACCAAGATATTCTTTATTCTGAAGAAGTTTGTTAAACTCAACAACACAGCTAAGAAGGGGTGAAAATTGTTGATTGCCAATTACAAGAAACTATGTAAGACATAATCCAAAACATATCCAAATTCTTAGATTTAATGCAGAGTCCAATTTGAAGATGATGGTAAAATATCTTCAATGTGTCACAGTTTCCAATTAACTGATAGAATCTCTAAGATATGCAGTACAAATTGTGATGATTTATCAAATGACTTGGTGGTTTTATAGAGGATATACATAGTGTTATAAAATGAAGTAATTAACTAGAACTATAATATGAAGAGAATAATAATATTTAAGAAAATGAGAAAATTATCTTACGTTCGTAAGTATATCCAGACATGTATGCCGTTGTTATAAATATATCCACACAAGTGGATGTCTGTTTTTTATCCACTAAACTAGTGGATTGTATTTGTTTTTAGGTCTTTGATGTTGAAATTCACCTTGACGCCAAAGGTTGCCTTGGGAATACTATTATTTATCCAAGGTAATGAAGAGCCGTCATATAATTAACAGTACTCAAAAACTCAAGTGATTGAAGTATTGGACTGCTGGTTTAAGATTGTAGAAGTGACCATCAGATGGTTAATTAGAACAAGTAAATATAAGAGTCAGTAAAAGCATTTAAAAGGAACCTTCTCTTTCGTTAGTATACCCTGAAGTCTTCTTTTGTTTTTTTGGAGATTTAAGAATTCTATTAAAGTCTTTTTTAGACATTGATATAGGCAGCTTAGAAAACCTCGGTGCAGAACTGGGTGGAGTTTTCTGCAAAGCCCCAGGTTTAATGAGTTAAGAAATGTTCGGGAGGGAATATAACAATTTCCATCATCTGCTGAGATCTGGTTTTGGTATGATGAACTCTATCAATTGAGATTGAACAATTGACATCCATCTCTGCTCACTACTTGAAGAAAACTAAAAAAGAAAATGCAAAAACCATTGGTAGTGTTAAGAGACTTGAGAAGTGTGTCTGTGAGGGAACAAATGAGGTGGTCATTGGATGGTAATGGAATTGGTTGAAGAAAATTAGATTAGGCCATGAAGTTTACTTACCCGAAAAAAATTAGATTAGGACAGGATGTAGTTCCTGAAGTGCCTATGACATGTTATTTGAACCCTGTAACGTGTGGTCACTACTTTTTTAATCAAGATGTCAAAGAAATAATAGTGATCGTAATCTTGCTTGTGGTAATTATCTTTTTCTTTTTGACAAAAAATATCTTCCTCTAAATGAAACTAAAGTTAAAACTACCATTAGTACTTCTAGAGTTAAAACTAACCGTTGTTCATTTTGATGTAGGGTATGTCCATTATGTCGAGGTGATATCTGCCAAGCTGACTTATTCCAAGGGAATGTTTGATGGTGCTTGCCTGGATATCATGTCTTGTATCATGGACCGCCTTGATAGTGTTCAAGAAGAGTTGGAACCAGGAGTAACTTCAATGTCCTGAAGTTTTCTTCGATACACTTCAGTATGGTTTGAGAGTTTGGTCCTGTTTCAATGCAGTTGTCCCATCTCTTTTGTTGTAATTGTCTTGCCTTTACAATATTCATTTGTGATAGAAATGTATACTCTCTCAGTTAAGATGGATCAACTACTTGTGCCATACCGAATGATCTCGGGGAATTTTTCAAATGGGTTCAATGAAGAAACGAGCTGCAGATTGATTTACCATTGTGAGAAGAATTTGCATTTTTCAGTTAATATGCTGGTGGTTTTCTATGGGAGAGCAAATTCGTGATTGTATTTACCAGAAGTATCTTTTTGTTATCCCTTATTGACAAAAATTGATAACGAAGCTATGAGGGTGAAATTACTTCATTAAGAGCCGTCTTTAAAAAAGAAAATAATGTTTCTATTACATAAGAGGAAGGGAAGGAAAGATGCAAGGAACAGAATCAAATCCAAACCTATTATATGGAAGGCTTTCACATGGTATTACAATACTATTTGGAGGAATTACCAAAAGCCTATTTCTTATCAAAATATTTTCTTAGCGATGGCCAATGAGGTCCATATCTCTGTTTTATTTTTGATAGATCTTTGCATCAGAAATCTGCATTCATGGATGTTAGACCTTTTAGGTAAATGGACATTGTAAATCATTCTGATTAGTTATGGAGATTCCCAGTGGAGTAGAATCATTTTTCACTACAACTTTTAGTCCCCACATGATAGTTAACAGTTTCAGGTGAATTATTAGTACTGTTAGGTAGGCCTAAGGCCTTTCATGAGCCCAATGATTTGATTCCCCATTACTTAATTTTTTTCAACCTCTTCCTAGGAGCTTTCCGTCTTTTTGCTTCCTTGATGACTCGAACATACAATCTTAGAATTGGAGGTGAAAAAGTGCTTAACATCGAGCAACCCCCTCTTGTAGATCCCCGTTACTTATTCCTAATAACACCTCTTATTCCCCTTAGTCTTGGAAGACCCACCAGTGTTGCTAGAGTTGAAGTGTAGGCCAATAGTAGTAGTATCTTGGACAGTCATTTGCCAAAATGCTTGTGCTTTTAAGCAAATGAAAAAGGATAGGGGGGATGGTTTCATTAGGCAAACCACAGTAAGAATAGTTGGGTTGATATTTAAGTCCTCAAAGTTGAGGTAGGAGTTGGTAGGGAGCCTACCATGGTACACTAACTTTTAAGCCTTACTTTAGGAAACCTAAATAAAATGGGAAAATAATTTCAATTTTCACAACTGCAAAATGTGATCCTACATATTTTGGTAAAGTTGTTTAGTATGCTTGCATTTCGGCAAGTTGTTGTATGGTATGCTTATATTTTGATAAGCTTCCTTATTTTATATGTCTCATTCATGTGATGAGAAAGCTGAGAATGAAAATTAGCAAATTTCACATCTACGGCAGATTCTGTGCCCCAAATCATTTATGGTATATATATTGGTAAGAAGTTGTATACTAGTATGCCTATATTTCATTATTTTGGTAAGTTGTTTTATAGGAGTAGTATGTTTATCAATAGAAATTATATGTAATGCCAAAGTTTTCAAGAAATTACCTTTTATATACTAGTGTAATGCATGTTGAATCCGTTCAAATTTAGCCAAACATTTCTTTGAAATCTAGCACCTCCAAAAGTAGAAAATGAAAGTTGAAATTATTCAAAAAGAGACAAGTACACCATCTTCTCCAACACCTCCAAGCAAAAGATATTACAAGCTTTCCCTTTTAGATCAATTATCCCCTTGCCCTTATGTTCCTATTATCCTCTTCTATGATTCAACCACCTCAAACACCAAATTTTCACATGATCATCTCGAAAAAAGTCCCTCTCAAAAACCTTGGCCTTTATGTACCCTCTAGCTGGTGGAATAAAAGATGAGTTCACAATCAAATGCAACGATGGAGGGGTCGATTTTCTTGAAGCAAATGTTAGTAATATTACCTTGTCCACCATTGCCGAGGACCCAACAATTGAAAATCTTTGTCAATTGCTTCCAAAGAAACAAGTTTCTGTAGCAGTTCAAGTGACTAAGTCCCCTTGTGAAGGAATTTCCATTGGTGTGTGTGTGTATTTGGCATCTAATTGTTGATGCATCCACACTTGGCACTCTTGTCAAAACATGGGCAAAAGTGAATCAAGAAAACAATGGCATTGACAATGGAACGTTTTACTGAGATTTTTCCTCCAAGAGATGTTGGAAATAATCCTTTCTTAACCATGATCTGATCCCAGCCCCAGAAGAACTTCCATGCAAAATTTCAATGAAGAGATTCATATTTGATTAACTCAAAAGTAGCTACTTTAAAACAGAGTTGCCCTGTTGCGCGACTCTGTCATCCTTCCTATGGTCATCAATTAAATATATATCAACATTGAAGGACAAAAAAAGTGAAATCAAAGTTTACATACTAATGACATCAATCAACCTAAGGAAAAGAATGAATCCCATTTTCCCCACAAGTTGCATTGGCAATCTAATTCATCCAACAATGGCCAAATGTGAAGTTGAAGAAGGGGAAATTGATCACAAAAAAATTGGTGGTAAAAAGTTGAAGAATCAATAAGGATGGTGGAAGATGGACATATAGGAAGGATTCATGAGAAAACTGGGTACATAGATTACTTAAACTCAATTCTTGAATTGCTGTTTGTATTAGTTGGTGTAAACTTGGGTTTGATGAAGCTGATTTTGGCATGTAAAGTGTCCATGTGGATTTCATCTTATGGATGGAATTGCCAGAAGAAAAGATGAAATTTGCCGGAGAAGAATGAAGATTTCTTATCATAATGTTTCTTTAAGTCAAGATGTTTGAAACTCATATTAGAAATATGGTTAAGGTTTGAATGCTCTGTTTAGATTTAACTCTTTTTTTTTTGGTTACTTTGAAATCTTTGTCATCTAAGGTTTTGGTTATCTGAGATTATTTTGCCTATTCCAAACACCTAGTTATAGAAGAATATTGGTTTGAAACACGTATATATTTAGAATTTCGGTATACAAAATTGGTTAAAAGGTATATGTATATAACTTTACATATTTTATATAAACTTCATGTTAGATTTTTGAAAATTTAATACAACACACATACTAACTTAAAAAATAATTTGCATACAAACACAACATACAATTTTCATACATATTTGATATAATTAGATTATAACTTTGAACTGAAATTCAGTCCAAAACTAGATCAAATCTTATTCAAATTTTAAATTCGAACCACCCTTGACGTTCCAGCTCTTTTGAGTGATAAATCAATTTTTGAAACTAAGTTCTAGAATGAGTCAAAGGAGACAAAACCAGCATCGTTTAAATGTTGTTGTCGTCAAATGTCGTCAAAATCTTCGTAATACTTTAATAGATGTGGATGATTATCATTCATTAATACCAGAGGTAATTTGGTGTGTTCCTAAATTACTTGAATGATTATCATCCTGTAATCTCGAAAAACGAAGGAATGTCTATATCTTTAATAATATAGGGTCTTGTTGTTTAGTTATGGAGGCTGAAATACTTGGTAGCAGAAGATTAATCGCATTTCATCTTCTTACCCAAAAAGTATAGTACAAAAATCTGGTTCTCTTTCAAACCTCACATGAATTACCTAACATTTCTTAGGTATTTGCAAGTAATTTTTATGATCACATTCAAAGCACTAAAGCACAAGAAATTCAAAATATAGATAAAGATAACAATTTGGAATAGATATGTTCCCTGCGGAAAAACCATCATCATCATCATCGTATACTGTCATAAACTCTAAACAATCTCAATCCAATGCAGAAAATCTGAAGCTGTTTATCACCTTCAACACCCCAAAAAAGGTCTTAAGATATATGACATAAAAGAGCTCCTAACACAGCAAAACTTCACAACTGTCTTAGTTCATCCTCCTAATAAGTTCATTGATGAAGTTCTCACGGTTACCAGCATCACCTCCTTCGACATAGTGATTCCTTTTCTTCTTCAGTCCACCCAAAGGTGCCTTAAGCTGGAACGGCCATAGGAAGTTGTTCGCCTCCTTGAAATGGGGTCCCACCGTCATGATCTCATGGACTAGGTCTTCCATGCAGATAATTCCATATTTACCCAATACCTGAAACAGGTTGAATCGCAATGAGATGTCAACTAAACACACAAAACCACATTAAATTCAACAAGTGTCGCGGTTTCAGAAACTGACCTGCTCAATGACTGAGTTGTCAGTTAAGGCAATTCTCTGCTTGACAACTTTCCCATAACCTCTCTTGTAGATCAATTCTCTAATACTTTTCAGGTTAGGATAACTGAAAGAGGAAAATCAATGCACGTAAATAACAGATAAACAGCAAGAACGTCCAGGTAATGGCAAAACTCGCAAGTGATAACCTACCCATAGGTAACATAAGGTTCGACCCTATGAAGCATGTTCACTGTGGCTTTGTTGACTTTCAAAAAGACACCATTAAAGATCTGCCATCAACATGGGAGTAAGAGAATCACACAATTATAATAGTGAAGACTACCCTCAGGATGCCAAATAAAATCTAAATGGATCCGCCACACCAAAATCAAGATGCAAAGAAACTGCAAATTCATTTTTTTCATGGAAAAGACTGAGTCATGAAATATAATAACGAAGAATCTGAACGATTCCACAATAGTTTGGATGCAAATCAAACAGTTTGAGCAAGTTCAGCAATAAAACCTGTGTACGCTGTTCCAATAAAGTTTCATGCTATAAGTCCAGTTAAATAAAGATTCTGCTCCAGATTTTTGAAAAAGACAAGCCATGAAACAATACCAAAAACATTTTATGGTATATCTCAAGCAAAACAAGAGGATGGTAGATAAATTGAAAAGAATATAGGTAAAAAGGATTATCCCATTATTAACTGATTATTTTTAAACTACCTAGAGGGTTCTGAATCATAACACAAGATCCTACCAGCTCTCCCTAGCAATATCATCAAACAAGTAGTTACCTGCCTCAACCGTAGAAGCTGCAATATCTTTTTGGTCTGTGGAGGCATAGCATTAATCCTAAGAAATATAATTTTAATGAGTACCATTACAATACCAGTGATTTCAAAGCTTAAAAGAACAGCCCCAATAAGAGCTCTTACCCACGGATCCTAATGATAAACAACAGCTTTGCCTCGGGGTCGACATAGAAACCACCCTTCAATCTAGCCTCGCGCTTTAAGCAAATCAACTCCTTTTCCTAAAAATAGCAATTGAAAACTAATTACTAGGTTTGGCACTCAAAACAAGAGTATGATTCAAGGGTTATTGAGTTTGACCAACCTGTTGGTCGTACTCCTTTGCATACTGCTTCGCTCTGTTGTAGATCAATTTCCGGTTCTCAGCACTTTTCTTCTTTGCAGCTTCAAGCTCTTGTGTCTTTGCAAGGGCCCATTCCTCACTCCTTTTTTGCTTCTTCAATACTGACTCTGGAACTGGAACAGCTCCCTTAACTTCCTCACCCATCTCTGCCATGTACCAATGTCAAATAACATGATTTATCAATGCACTGGAACTAGGTCATTGTTAAGAGGATCATCAAATTGGACACAACACTCACAACCGAACAAAAACCCGAACGCTCACGTAGCTAATATATATGGCTCTATGCTCAATCTGATGACCACATAATCTCTTAAGAAAAAGACATTACTTTATTTCTTATCACCCCTAAATCTGGCTGTTTCCTATCTCATTACTTATTAGTGATCATAGTGCATTTCAGCTTCGCTAACAATTTTTTTCTATTTTCAATGAATAATCATAAATTCTTTAAGAAACAAGTGCTCAATCTTTAGACAAAAACAAACTCAGAAAGCAGAAATCTGTTATTACTGACATTTCAATAGAACGAATAAAGTAATTAAAAAACACTTAATTTTCTCAAATTAATATATGCCTCAAATAAGGTGAATTATACTTAATAACAAACAATCATTTTCGACTACTTCCCCTTCATAGTTTCATGTCCAGCACGAATAGAAGTGAAAACACACAGAGATCTTCAGCAAAAAAACAAACCCACCAAAACAACAGCAAAAAAAAAAAAAAAAAGAAGCTACATAAGTCACATTCAGAAGCAACACTCGCAAAAAGCAAAGGTAAAGAAGAATGTGAATGAAATCTAACAATAATTTGCAAGAAAACTAGCAATCTAGATTAGATTAAAGCAATGTAGGCATACCTTGAAATTAGAAAAGTGAAAAGAGAATAGGGCTCTTGGAGGGACTTGAGCTTTTCTGCTCACGGCGGGTGAAATGGCGACTCAGTGTGTGTTAGGGTTTTTGTAAAGTTTAGTGCGCCCTATGCTGATGCGGATCTGGGGCGGGTTGGTTTAAAATATGATACAGGCCGTCAGCTAAAATGGATATAGCCCTATAATATGCTTGAGCCCATTGAAAAGAGAATTACGAGAAAGTTAAAAGGTGAGGGTCATTCAAACCAATGTTCATATTTTAAAGTTTGGCCTTTAATTTTTACTCCTTAAATTTATAAATTTTAAATTTTATTCTTTATCATTTTAAGTGACAATAAATAATCAAAAATTTCTCTAATAATAAAAATAAATAAATTTATAAGGCATAAGTTTTTAGATAAGTTATGTCTCGTAGCATAAATTCACACAGTTTATGCATCAAAATCATAAGTTTAGTAGCATGACATAAATTCACCAGCATGAATGAATTGCATCTGGTGTATAAATTCAGCAACATGAATTTGTGTTTGAGGCATAAATAATTTGTGTCTAGGACATAAATTCAGCAGCATGAATTTATGTCTAACAGCGTGAATTATGAATTTATGTCTGGGGCATAAGTTCAGTAGCATGAATTTGTGTCTGAAGCATAAATTCAGCAGCATGAATTATGAATTTCTACCTTGTTCATAAGTTTAGCAACATTAACTTGTACATTCTAGGGCTAACCTGTGTTTGATAATTTTTTTAAAAAAAAACTATTAAGGTAAAGGTATTTCTTACAAATTAAATAACACCAAATTTATGTCTTCAAGTAAATATTCTCTACAAAAATTGTCTAGCGAAATAAATTTATAATTAAAATATTTTGGACATAAATTTTTCATTAAATGAGTTGTAAGGGTAAAAATTAAAAGTTACCGATTTGAGGAGTAAAAGATAACAACCACCTCAAAATAAAGGACAGTTTGTGCAAAAACTTGAAATTTTCACCAGTTGTCCCTTTTTTTGGATAACTACATAGTAATGAGCCTTTTTTATTTGTATTTTTTTTATAATTTATGAATTTTTGAAATCATAGTCTAAAGAATTTTTTTGTGCAAATTAAAAATTTTATTAAAAAAATTTGACCACATTTTAATTTTTTTCCATAAATTATTGCAAACATTAGATTTTCATTGATCAATATATAAATAAACATTAGATCTGAATTTAAGGTTATCCAAAATATAAAATTTTAAGGCTTATATTTATATAAAAAAAATTTAAAAAATAGGGATAAAATCTAATAACCTAAACATTCGCGTGAATCAACCAAGTAAAGGGTTGAATTAATAAGAAATTCTTTTTGGAGAAGAAAAGAGATAGTACTTCTTTTTGAAGAAAAAAATAGATTTAAATTAAGAATTTCTTTTTTTTCTTATATCAAGAAGCTTCTCTACCTTAATTATACTTGTTGCCTCCACAATAAAAAGAAATTTGGCTAAATCACGAAAGCATTTAAATAGTACTCATATATTTCAAAATTGAATTAATAAATATTCAGATACTATATAAAACTTAAAAGTTATTGAAATAGAACAAAATTGAGCATTTTTTTTTAATGAGGTGCAGTTACAAAACTTATGGACTTGGGATAATTAATTACAGAAAAAGAAATAATGAAAACAAAAAGAGGACATATTATGCATTTTCTTTTCTTATGGAGTTGAGTAATTAATTCCAAGAAAATGAAAAGAAAGGAAACAAAGATATTACACCTAATTAAGTTTATGAAATAAAGATTATGTCTTTATTCTTTTGTGATTAATTAAGGATTTTCAGTTAAAGATTAATGATTGTAGTGAAATGAGGAAGAGTAGGAGAAGAGAAACAAAATTTACTATTGGAATTAAATTTAGATTAATGCTAATAAGTAGAAGTAAATATCACTTTTACATGGAATTAAATTCCTTGTAAATGAGGAATTTACGGTGAAAGTTACATAATTAAAATACTAACTAAGAAAATAAAATAGAAGTTTTAAGAAAACTGAAAAGGAAGTCATGGATAGGTAGCAAACCTAAAGAGCTAAGACAACAAACAACAGGTGTAATTCTAATCCCAGATTCTCTAATTCTGTGACTGAAAATTAATAATAATTTGTTTATCTAATCAAAGGCTTGATTTCCTGGAGGCCTTGTGAATTCTGATTATTCTCTAAGGCTTCAAGGAACACTTTTGGAACCAAACACTTTTCACTTGAATATAACTTCTCCTGAATCAAGGAAGATCCAACAAGATTGTGCAACTCTCTTGTCTGAAATGATTTCTCATTCTCCTGCAAATTATATTCAAGTTAATTATGCCACTAAATATAACATATATTCTTCCCAATCTAACAATCATTAATATCACTAATAGGATTATAACAAAAAAACTTTTGATACATTTGTCGAGAAGAAAAACGAAGGGCAACTTCTAATCCCCTCAAATATAGTTTTGTCCACAAAGTGTAACTTATGTACACACTCAGTAACAATAACAAGTAACGAGTCATTTAAAAAAAAAGAGAGAGAATTAATACCACAAAAAATTTGTGTCTACTTCATGTTATATTCGTTCAACCGGTATAAGATGATAAAATAAAGAGTAGTTCTATATTGATTTACCTGATATGATCCCATGAATTCAAGAAGTCCAGCTTGTGCTTGCAAGAACTTAATGTACTTGAAAGTAGCTTGAAGCATTTCAGCAGTGTTCATCCTGTGTCCCCCAGGTATCAATTTACCCAATTCTTGCGTCTTCTCAGTAATCTTCTTCCTCCTCTGCCTCGCCGCTATGCTCTGTGCTGACATCTTCTTCTCATTATTATTATTGCCTTTCTTCACAACAACCTCAGCATTGTTGCTGCAGCACCCGCTACTAAACACAGGCATGGGAATTTCTGGAATCGAATACGATGAGAAATCTTGCAAAATTGGAGGATTTGACACAAACCCCACATTGAACAAAGCGCAAGACGGTGTTACTGTATCTGGAAGGCAGTTATCTTGAAAGACCTTTTGTCGTTTTGGGGTTCTCTCGAAAACAGAGTACTCTGGCATGAAACAAGAATTGTGAGACGGCGATATTATATCTGGAAGGGAGTTGTCTTGAAAGACCTTTTGCCGTTTTGGGGTGCTCTGAAAATCAGAGTACTCTGGCATGAAACAAGAATCATTAGTAGGTAAAATGAACTCGTCGGGGTTGAAAAAAGGATCGAGACAGCAAGTTTGATCAGGATTGTCGTAAAAGCTCTGTTCAACATCATAGTTGAAATCAAAAAGAAGTTCCGGAGGAAGCTGCTGCATGGTCATTTCTGAGTTGAATTCTTGAATGTTTGGTTCCAATTTCGAAGCAGAGTAGTAGCTAAGGCTAGCCATTTGAGAGTATTCGACAACACCCTTTACAAGAAAATACAAAAAAAAAAAAAGTTAGATAGTGAACTTGAGAGACAAAAGAGTAGTGTAGTAGTAGAAGTAGCAGCTTAAAGTATGATACTGCAAGAATATGAAAGTGGTCAATGGTAAGAAATAGCATAAGAAAAATTAGTTAAAGCATAATTGAATTACTACCTTATTGAGATGAGGATAAAACAGAGAGAGAAGAAGAAGATACTCTGTGTGTAATATCTGTGCTGTGTGTTTTTTTTGATTGGCTGGCTGACAAAGTAATTAGTAGTATTAACAGTAAGTATTAGGACTAAATATATGATGGCGGCGGAGAGGGGTGGGGTTATTGAAGAAATGGACAGTTACTTATTGAGGAGTAATGGAGGTAAGTTATAGGAATATTAACTGCATCATCTAATAATGAGGAGAGTTATTAGGGCCTCTTTCATTCTCTATCTAACTGTCTCTGCTTTCCTTTCTTCTGTTTTTTCACTGTAAATTTTGGTGCTTTGATTTTTTTAATTATTTATTGAATTCTTATTAGATCAAATCATTTAATCTTAAATCACAAATTTATTATTATTAAGTGATAAATATTTATATTCACAAAAAATTTAACTTGGAATAATAAGTTTCAAGTAAAGTATGGATAAAATAAATTGTTCTAAATTACTACTCCATTTGTTTCATTTTAATTGTTAAAATAAGATTTGCATATTCATTAAGAAAAAATTAATAACCATGATAATTTGACTAATATAACCCTATTAATTTGTTTAAAATATACAACAATATTTTTTTTTTATATTTTAGAATGACTTTAAGTATTAAGGGCAGAATTACAAATAATATGGTCAATTATCTCTTGAATTTCGAAACTAGCTAGTATTTTAAAATATCTATTTTTAATATACCTAGTACTCTCTCCGTTCTGTTTTAATTGTTTGGTATACTAAAAATAGTTGTTTTAAAATACTTGTTGGTTTCAAAATTCAAGAGATAGTTAACCATTTTTTAAATTTTATTCTTAATATTTAAAGTCATTCTAAAAGGTGAAAAAAATTGTTATTGTATGTTTTCAAAAAGTTAATAAGATTATATTAATTAAATTACTATCCCTATTAATTTTTTCTTTATGAATATACAAATCTTATCTTAATAATTAAAATAAAATAAAAGGAATAATTAAAATGAAATGGAGGGAGTACTGTACTATCTTCACTGTTTAATGGCAAGAGTTAAAAAGTGTGAAAAGATAGACTGTAACTCTTTGGAAACGTACAATTACAAGCTTTTCTAGGACACCAAAAATTGTTGTGCTCGGGGCAAAAACAAAACAAGAACGCAAATTGATTTATCCTTTTAATATTACCTCTTGTTCTCTTCATTTGATCCATCGCACATTAGTCGTCAACATTATTAAAGATATTCGTTTCAAAATATTTATCAATTTATAAAATTATTTTCCAGAAGTCAAATGTTGTCTCCCCCATACCCTCTAAATTATTAATGCAATAATCTTCCAATTTTTTTTTTTTAAAATCTCCATACGAATTTTCATGTATTTTACTTTTTTTTTTTAGCAAATATGAAACTTTAAATTTTGGTCTCAAAGCAAGAAAACAGTAAACAAAAGTTTTCGCTGATCGTCTTTCTTTGAAACAACTATTTAATAAATAACCTTCTTTTTATTTATCTTTGTAATTCATGGACTTTTTTATTTACAGTCTAAAAATTCATTTTGAGCAATCTAAAAAATTTACTAAAAAATATTAAATTACGATAATTTTAGATAATTTTTTAAAATTTTATTCATCCTAAGAGTTATATTTACACAAAATTTTAAAATAGAGACAAAATACAACTGAACAATAAATATTTGCATAAACCAGCCAACAGTAAACCATATGCAGTGATAAAAATTAAGTAAGAAGTCAAAAGATAGGAATTTTATATTTAACTATAAATCTTGAGCAAAATAGTTTTCATTCTATGTTATCAAAATTCTTGATTAATTAGCACATCCCTAAATTTTTGCCACAATCTCTGATTAGAGTATCCTAAACTCCTGGCGGCAAAAGTGGGCCCTTCCTAGGTCTTGGCGCCAAAGTTACGGAGCTTTTTGGTTACAATAAACGAAAATAAGACCCAAAAAAGAAAACAAAAATTATACTGTATAATCATTCATCACAATAATAATAAACAATTTTTTTGTGTATATTATTATATTATGTATAAAAAATTTTATAATAATAGTCAATATAATTTTGTAAAATAATATATATATTTTGATATATTTAATTAACAAATATAATTATTTTAATCGATTAAATATAACTTTTTTTCAAAAAAAAGGAAGCAAAATAGGAGTATTATTGTGTAACTAATGCGTCAAAAGAAACAGAAAACTGAAAATGATGTCAATGGTATATATGTATTGTGTATTTCTTTTTCTGGTCATTGCATAGAGTAATACTTTTTTGCTCGGTTTAAAAGTAAGAAATTTATCAATGTATGGTTCACAAAATTAAAAGGTTTTTCAACTTCAACTAGAAAAAAAACTATTTAAAAAACTAAAAATAAATTTTCACACACCAAAATTTGATTTTTTTTTTCAGTAAGTAAATTCATATCTAAAGAAAACTACAATTTATCATTTCGGAGACATCCTATAAATAAATTAAAAAGGACAAATAAATCTTACCCAAAAACAAAAATTTAATAGCAAAAGAAAAAGTAAGTACAAAAGTTACAGTGCAGTTTTTTTTCCTTGCAAATTCTGAAGCAGTAATTTTTTAACGAAAAAATCAACTTTTAAAAAATTATTTTTAAACACACTTTTAACTTTCGATTATTCCTTTTCAACTTCAACTTCTATTACTCTTTTGTTCAACTTCATTCAAATAATGTCCAATTACGGGTTGTAACTTATAAGTTGTATTAAGATAAATAATATATGCATTAATTTTATGTATTTCTAATATTTTTTGAATATATTTATTCAATTTATGTATGGTCTTATGTTGTGTATAACTAATACATGACAAACTATGATATTAGCTATGCAATAGTTTTTAATGCAAGCATTAGCATGATTAAAAACACAATTGTCCTTCAAAATCTTTTCCACATCCAATCCTTTCCACCGTATTTGTGGAGTGTATTTTTATAAATAAATAATTTTCTTTTAGAGATTATGTCATGCATGTTATTTTTAATATACCAAATCAAACAATGCATAAAAATAATCTGAGTATAATTAATGCAAACATAACTAGTATCAGCATTACTAATACACTATATTCAACATTATTCTTTTACTCTCTAACTATGGCAGAGTTAGAAGCTCGATACAGATTGGATCGAATTCAATAATTTTTGCTCAAACAATATATTTATATTAAAAAGTTTATTAAATACGTACACATATTAAATTTAAAATCAATTATTAACACATGAAATTGTTATTCTAAAATTTATGTGTTATAAAATTGAAATTTCGATTCCGGAGTTCAATCTAGAGAAAAAAAAACACCTCAAAATCTCTCCAAATGACACATTATTAAATCACATAAACATATTTTAACCCCAGCAACAATATTTACCAGGGAAGTAACTGAGAGTAGTGCAGTTGTGATTAGCTAAAGAATAGTAACCAAATCCTAACATTGAGGTTACTTGTGTATTGGCTTAATTTTTTACCGCTTTCTTCTTTGTTTTACCATTGATATATCAATAAGAGCTACTATTACATAAACCGCTTTTATTTTACGGTAAAAAAAAATTATTATTATCATACGGTGTTTATATAAAATCATGTCAATTTATTATAATTAACTAGTATTAATATTCGCGTGTGATGCACGACCAATATTTTAAAAAATTAATTATAATATATTATTGTTATTATTTTATAATACCATATTAAATTTAATTACTTTAATATTAAAATTATTTCTTTTATAAATTTATTCTAATGTTTATATATGAAATATAATTGAATGTTGCTAAAATAATATATTAAGTTAGAAAGAAAACTTTTAAAATTGAGTACATATACTAATTATAATTAAATGAGATAAACCTAAGTGCAAGCATATATCATGTATTTGTTGATGCATACAGAACTTGCTCTTGCAAAATTTGTACCAAAACCAGTCTATGTAGGAACATTTCTTTGAGTTAGACCAATATTTCAATTTCATTTCAAGTAACATCAAAACATATAGTACAATTCTAAAGTTTAAAAAATATATATAGTTAAGGAGAAAATGGAAAGCATTGTTCTCGGACCTAATATATGTTTGGTTAATTTTTTAAAAGATCAAAAGTGTTTATTTCATTTATTCATATTTTTAAAAAGTTTTTCACCAAGTTTTTGAGAGAAAGTATCGAAAGATGTTAAAAACAGATTTTTACCTCATTTACACTTTCTCGGGCTTGTGCTTTATATTTTTGAAATATTTCAACATAGGATTGATGGATTTTGCAGTAGATTGTGATAGATATTTATTTGTATAAAATATTTATGTCAAATTATTTTAACTAATTATGATCAAGTAATTTTATAATTCTTGTATAACTTGTTTCTCATTTAGTCATGCGATTATTTTATCTTGAATCTGGATGAATGGCCTATTTTGACATAAGCAGTTTCAAAATTATTTATATTATAATTATAATATTATTTTTATATCACTTTATATATAGAATAACAATTTCCAAAATTATTCATTTTGAAATAAAATAACTCAATGACGTAGTGATGACCCTTCTTTAAAACTTTTTTCTCAAGTCTTTTAATAAAAACAATATTACAATTACAAATGGAAGTCCATCCAAATTTATCTAGTATAAGATCAAATCCAATATATATTTTATCACATATTATGTGTCTCTCATTTTTAATTCAATGAACCAGATATTTATTAGTAAAAATACTTATTAAATAACTTTATCATTATCTAATTATCTCATAAAATAATTTTCATATAATAATCTCAAACATAATTTATTCACAAGTCGATGAAATCACGCTAGTGATTAGTCTTCATCCTTCTTGACTGAAAAGTTCCAAGTTATAAGACCCATTTTATTCTTTTCGATATTATTGTGGTATAATTTTACCTTGTGAATATTTTTGGTAGTATAAAAAATGGTTTAAATTACTTTGGTAGAGTACCAATGGTGCAATACGTCATGAAGATATTTTCATTCTCCATTAATAAATTGAGTCAATCCTGCTCTTGTCATTATAGATTGACACATATTTATTTTTATTTTTAATTAGTAATTCACGCTTCGCGCGGTTACGAAGAAGTTTACTTAATTTATGAAAATATTTAAAAATAAAAGCTAAAAATTTTAAGTATACAACAATTAAAAATATGTTAAATTCTATCTTACAGTAAGATAATAGTGAAATTTAGGCCGCAAAAGACTTACGAAACTTCTTTTTAAAAAAAAATTGAAAATATAAATTTGCAACAATTGAAAACATCTTAAATTTATCTTATAATAGAAGAATCCGAAGTCATAATATATAACTCCAACTCAGAATATTTCACAAATTTATATTTAAACTCTGATTGTTTTATCCATCAAACTGTCCTTCTAATATTAAAATCGAAACTAAAATTTTAAAGCAAAGCATAATCTTAAGGAAGAAGAAGCCGGTGACAACACAATCACCATACTAATTTTTTTTGTTTTACTTCGAAATTCTTCTTAAATTAAAATTTAAGAATATTTTTCTCTACTTTTCATCGTTAAAAATGTACAAGAAGATTTTTGGTAAAAATTAATTATATTCTTCACTTTTAAAATTTCATCATTTTTTCCTATTATTTTCTATGTTTCTCTTTTTCTTCTTTTTTTTTTAAAAAAAAAATTATTTTTAGTTTCTTCTATCTCTTTCAAACCACTCGTCACCTTCTCATAATTTATAAATTCACAGTTTTCTTCAATGCGTCGACTCCTCATCTTTCCAGCATTATCTCAAAAATTGATATTAAATAGTGATTATATTTTATTTTATTTTCAATTGGTACTTATATTTGAAGGGATTAATAGAGTTTACGAGTTCATGCAGGTAATTTTAATTTGGATAAAAAAATATTTAAAAAATGATTTTGTTCTCAAAATTTAATCTAAAATCTCTAATTATTAATTGAAGGATTTGAGATTAAACTTTATATTTAAGGTAATTCAAAGACTAATTGGTGTAAAAGAAGAGTAGTTAAAAGTAACAATCATTTGAACAAAAGAACAATCCATCAAATTCTCAGCATGACCCGGCCTTATAACATAATTATACGTGTACCTTCTTATCTGCAAAATAAAGAAAATAAAAATATTCCACTTAAAAGATTACTTATTTCATTTATATATATAGCTATTCTACATGCTCAAACAAATTTTGATGAAAATAAATAGAAAGTGATCTGGAGAAGGCGGTGAGTGCAATTAGAAATACACAACAGAGAAAAAAAATAATAGTTACTTGAATAATATTTATAGGCCAGTTATTTCTAGTGTTGTCAATACTGCAATTATATTTAAGTTATATGTGATGAATTAATTGAGTTTAATAATTATTTTCAAGGGAGGGGAAAAAGGCTTTAAAATTTTTTTTATCATAATTAAGTGAGTTAAAAGAGGGACTTTTGATTTTTTAACACAAAATAAATGGTAAAAAAAAAAAATCACAAGACCAAAAATTTTAAAAGTATAAAGTGAAGAAAAAAACCAAAAAAGATGAATCCCGATGTAATATGAAGAGGCACAAGAATTAACACAAAATATAATATGAAGAGACTCGAGAATTAATTAACATGTAATTATTTAGAGATTAATACACATTAAAAACTATTATAATAGCGAATGATCAAACTTCTAATTGGGTTTTAATGCAAACTTTATTTACTATTATTTAGAAGAAAAAAGAAAGAAGATATTTGTACTCATAATTAAGCGCCAAGAAAGGTAATTAGTTTGGGATGTATATTTACAATTAGTTTGATCAAAGGTAATTAGTTTGGGATGTATATTTACAATTTTACACAAAGATGTTATAGAATTGGTATTTGATTGAAGGGCAAAAATGTCATTTAATTTATGAGGGTTATTTTAGTCCTTTATTTTTATACTTTGGGTCTTATACACACATACACACACACACACACACACACACATATATATATATATATATATATATATATATATATATATATATTATATGTGTATATATATATATAAAATTAAAAGTTAAATTTATTTTTTTGTACAAAATTATTAATAGGAGTAGTGTTTAAGTAAAGGATAAAATGGTCGTTTTTTATTTAATGGACATTTTGGTAATTAACTTTTCAACTAAGGGGTTTCCCACTTATATAATAATATGATACAGACACACACACATACATCATTTTAACATATTTTTATTTTTTATAGAGGAAATAAAAGGTTACAGTATTAAATATTTAGACTTTTAATATTACAATAAAAAATAAAAATAAGTGGAATAGTAAATTTTGAGACATTTAAGTTTTTACAGTAAAATAAAAATAAATAGAGTGAGTAGTAATTAACACATTTATTTTTGTATAATAATAAGTAAATAAAAATGTGAGGAAAATTATCAAAAGAGAAAATGATAAATAGAATCTTTGTCCAAAGAGAGGTGCCACATCACTTCTCTAATGCCTAACTTTATATTATATAGATATAGATATAGATAAGTATAGATTATATATAGATAGATAGATTTAAATGCGTTATATTAAAAAAGATATTTTAAAAAATTATTCTTTTAAATCTCTTCACTATAATTTTTTCTTAATTATGTTAAATGTGCTATATTTAACATTCTCTATATATTGTGATAACATTAAATGACAACAACAATTAAATAAATTAATTAAAAAAGAATATATTAAACGAAAAAAAATATTTGAAAAAACAAGAAAAAAGAAAAATATAAATGAAGCTCTTAGAGGCATGCCACATTAGCATGCCACTAAGTCTCTTTCATATATATATATATATATATATATATCGATTCACAAACTAATTTTTCTAAAAACTAAAATAAACATATAAAAATTATTGCTACAAGTCAACTTTATGTAAAAAAGTATTTTTATTCTTACGAAAAAGCATAAAAGTATTTTTTTTCATATAATTCAGTTATAATTTTGGCCCTTTCGATTTTTTTATTCTATTCTCTTTTGCTTCTTCTTTACCTTCTTTCTTTCAACTAAACTCTATTAAAAGAAGCCATATTTTGGTGGTTTTAAGGGATGAAAGATGATTTAAGGGTGGTCAGAGACAATGACTTTATGATGGAAATTTACTAGCTGTGAAAGCATTTACACGTAAATCAATAAGGAATTCTATTTTAATTTTAATTCATTTTTAAAATTACACTTCCAAAACCTAATATCAAAGATTCAAGAGCTTCTAAAAATATACAACTTTGAAATAGACTAAAGCAATAGTCTAAAAATAATAAAGACAAAAAGAAAATAATGAAGAGGAAGTTTGACATTGCGGATCATCAAGCAACTCAGCCCTAAAACCTCTACACAAACAGCTACAGACTCACACTACTCTGCGAACTCCACTGCTTCACGGATCCAGACCAGCACCCAAAAACAAATACAACAACTATACTATAATACATATGCAGTAAGTATTGTTAACCGATATCGTCAAAGTATATAGTGACGATGTTTAATCACTGCAATACTTGTGTTAGTATTAATCAGGTATAAATATTATGATAAGCAAATAACAACAATAAAGATAGAATGGCTCAAAGTTCAATAAATATAGTTTCCATGTATTATAAATACAAACACAGGAAATACAATTCAACAAGTAAGATAAAAGTGCATGAATACAATGTAATCTAATGGTCATATATGCTACTGGTATGGACGCATACTCTAACGGGGTATCAGAGAGCCATGAATTATGGAGGGGATTTGCGAGATTCATATACCCTGTGCAGGTGTGCATCCAATCCGGGGGCTGTCCAAATGTGCACATAATCCGATGACTCATCTATTCGTAATAACAACATTACGCAAGACTCATCGATCTCCAATAATAACATTGTACATGCATGAGTATGAATGATCATGTGAAATTATGGACACCATGTATACACATAAAATATATACACTGTATAGAAATTATATTTAGCTAACCTCATTTATCATAAGTTTACTGGATATCTGGAGTAATGTATCAATAATTGATAAATTAATGAAGAAAATCATTTTCCAACATCAGTCATAACATATTTCAGTTTTCACAATTTATCCTAAGCAATACCATAATCACATACACACCCCTTTTTTAACGACAACCTCTCGATTCAAAGTGACAAAGGCGAATTTTATTTATCAAAGAGTTTTTTCAATCGAAGTGACGTATTAAAAAGGGATTAAATTATTTATTCAGAGTCGCCACTTGGAATCGAGTTTTGGTGTTCCAAATCACCTATTTGAATCCCTAATTAAAAGGAAATGACTCTAATTTTTGGTCAACAAAAATAAAAGACCGGATAAGGAATTTTGTTGACCGAGGGGAAGGTATTAGGCATCCCTCGAGTCTCGTGGTTCTAGCACGATCGCTTTATCGATTTATATATAACTAAACTTAAATTTTCGATATATTATGATTTAAAGGGACTTGAGAATTTGTTGGTTCGCCTTCTTGATTCGTTTTAAAATTCTTGAAATTAATTTTTTAATCATCTATATGTGGCATACTGGTAGCAACGCTTTCCAACCTTACCACGACTTATTAATCGATATCATGCGCCTTTTGAGCCAATTATGAGTCATCTCACCTTTCCGCGCCTAAATGAGCATCTAACGTACTTAAAAAAATTTCTACCCCATTAATCCAACTTTAAAGGGTAAATGATTTTTATTAAAATGACTTATCGTCTAGTAGCGCTTTCCGACCTCATCGTTAAAATATTATTTAAATTAATTAACTTTTATAATGTTTGGATCAAGAAGTCAACTAGCTCTTTTCTCAAGAGGAGTTGAAACGAAAATAAATTCTAACTCACTCCTTACCGAATGTTCTCTTCACTCGTTCTAAACGCGGTGGGTCTTGAATAAATTTGTAACCCATTCCACCCAATCTCAACAGTATAAATGAGCCTCAAACTTGGTTAAAGCTCTAATGTGTTCTCGATGCGGATAGATTCATGGAACAAAGAAAGTAAAAATCTTTAGTCTAAACACAGTATATGGACATTGAGGATTTTATCCAAACACCTGCAATTTCGATCACCAAGTAGAGGAAAAATATGAAAGCAAAAATACGACATGTTGTAAAATATTACTCTTATCGCATCAACATAAAACAATAAACGATACTTCATATATCAACTTGAATACAAAAACAACAAGCCTTTAATAATTTAAATTACTCTAAAGTACTACAGCTTTTAAGGACATGATGTAGACCCAACGAAACAAATAGTTAGATCAAATTTAAACGAACGGAGGTAGTGTCGAGCATTGTTCTTATACTTACTGAGGCTAAAGAAAATAAAACCAATGAGAATCCAACCAAAAGCAGAATAAATATTACTCTAATTCTACTACAAAGTAGAGGAAAATGATTTGTTGTCTATAGAGTTGGCATCAAAGTTTGCTGCAACACCATTTTTTAATAGAGCTAAGCAATTTAAACTACATTTAAAAGTGAATCTCAACGAAAGAGAGAAAGAAAAAAAAAAATAATAATTCGGCGACAAAATGAATCTAGCTATAACAAACGACATTTTGGCACAAATGTCTGGCATTGCCGTGATCAGAACAATGGGTGAAGGGTCAATGTATGTACGCAAGACACACGTAATTAGTTCTTAAATCACAGCTAACTTAAACAAACAAAGCTTGGGAATTTCACTCTTGCAGTATTTCTATAATTAATTAAGAAGAGTAGATGCACACAAGTGAAATAATCACATAATTTCAAATTGTGTTATAGAAAATATTTGCACGGCGGCTAGCACATATATACAAAAGTTGAATCATGCATAAACCTCCCTTCTTGTTAAAATCTCTGCATTTCCTAAGCAGCAGCAATAACCATCAACTACATATTAAAAACTTGAGTTCTACAAATACCAAAAAATGAATATCATGTCAAAAATCCCGAAATCAAGCTCGAGTAACCTTACATTTGGAGAAAAAGGAACAAAAACAGAGCTAAATATCTAATATTAAATGTATGCAGATCATGAGGTTCCCACAAAACGTGAAGATAAGAATTAAAAGAAAATTATCATTCTAGATATTCAAAGAATGGCCTCCAAAAAATTTCTAAAGTCCGTCTAACTAAATACGACACTCTGCTTCATCCTTTTAGTCCAAATTTACACTCAAATAAACGCAAATAAGTTGCATAACCAACACCCAAACTCGGCAAAAGAAAAAACTTATGCAGTAACTTCGCTATATATGTAGAGATTTAACTATTCAAAAAAATTTAAACACACAACCTCGTCAAAACTTTAAACGAACAAAACCACATTTGCATACTGACTTGAAAGTTTAATTCATAAATCGAGTTTATTCAAGGGTTTAAATGAACTAGCGTATATTGAGCTTGAAAGAAATACATATGCTCCGAGTCTCCTAAGGAAAACAAATACTCATGCCTGGAAACTTATACAGAACATCAAAGTAATGCAGAAGAGTAGAACCTAAACCTGGTAAAATTCTTTCGATGATGAATATTGCCTAAAAAAAACCAACCAACTTCCAAAGAGCAGTAATACTACATAAGGAGAGAAAATTTCTGATCCTATTTAGCCCAAAAGAAATGTCTATTTATAGGTTGAAAAGTAAGCCCAAGAAATGACTAAATAATACTATAACACTTGTCTAAAAGAATAACTAAATAATAACACCTAATTAGGAGACTTGTCCTGGTAGCTTTAAGTAAGCCATTTTTCATTTAAAAACTTTTGCAATATTTAAAAAATCTGCCAATGTATTCTTAGTTTATAAATCTTAAATCTGAAATTTCATACATAAATCGAATCCGAGATCATCAATTTACCTTCTCTTAAGCTCTAGGACAAAAATCATACTTTCCCCAAAATATTCATGGGTAAAACACTAAATAACAAGGAATCAGGATAATACCAAAATTAAGATTAGAATTTTACCCATAATCAAATCGATAAGAACGTCTCTAAAATCGCCTAAGTCTGAACTTCAAAACTCAAATTGTGAAATAAAAGGTCAAATCACGATTCTGCTCATTTGTACTTGAAACACGCTTGAGCGCTATAACACCTGACATGAAAATTTTCCTCCACTGCTATTGCATACCACCAACACTAATGGCACTCCTAAATCACCCACTCAACATTTATTGTGCTTTAGGTCTGCTCTTCAGGTGCTTACCAAAAACTTGAGCGCTATTACGCTAACCAAAAACATCTGCAATTGCACTCTTGGGGCTACTACTACGCTCACACACCGATTAGCCAAAACTCAGCAATATCTATTTGCGCTAAAATTACGATAAGCCTCTTATCCGATTTTGAAATTTGATAATTCTTATTATTATGATTTTAAAATCACGGTACGAATTTAATGGTTCAATCAAAATACAATTTAAAGTTAATTTACTTAATATAGTATTGTTTATACTCAAAATGACATTCAGACATCAATTGCAAAATCATAGCACAATTAAAATTCATCTGAAACTCACTTGAATCTAATCAAAACTTGCGGACAAATCCAAAAATTATCATATAAACTTGTTTGAACTTTCAAATCATGAACCGGGACTCGTTTAATCATCTATATGACTGTGATAAACTCTCGTTTTTTGAAATCACTAGTTTTTAATTTAAGTATTCAAATCATTCCTGAGCCTATCGATGCCCGCAGAAACTATCCAACTAAGACCCAAAACACCATTAGACTTGGGATCGATATCGACTCAAAATGCAATTGCTGCACTGGTACTGGCATGAATACAGAAATACGGATCACCTCTTTTATAGTGGTCAGTACGCTCAAGAAATCTGAAAACTCTTTACTGGTAAACTAAGCATTGAATACAGAAATATCAACCTGAGAGCGCGGCCTCCTACACAACTGCCGGAAACAGAAGGGAAAATTTTTTACGGCAAGCTACATACACAAGATTATGCCTCCATTTATCATTTGAGAACTATGGAGGTCCAGGTGCAGTGCAAGATTCGACATGGAAAAACCATCCTTACAGAAATTATTCAAGGAGATGATACCTGAACAAATTAGAGGCCTGATAAATACCGACAGATAGAAACTACCTTCATTTGGAGTCATGAGACAAAAAGCAAGAACTCTCACGATACGATCCGCCTTAAATTTTTTCAGCTTTATAGCCACTATGCGCTCTTTTTGTTACTAGCTTTGTAGCTATCTAAACTTGGTTCTCCAAGTTCAGCCCATGTAGTAAAAGGTCAGGCATATCCCCCATTTTACAATCATTTTCTTAAATGGCTATAAAATTGTGACTCTATTTGAAGGAAAAAAAAAAGAGAAAGAGGAGAGTAATCGGTCAATGAGATGTTTTGCGTGTAAATGTGAATTGAAATTATCATAAAAAGATGAAAAAGGACCAAAAATTTCTTTCATATTCATAATACATCACTTTTATACTTTTATATATGAAGAAAAAAAATTAAAATATTTGGATAAAAACTTGATACATGCAAATATTTTTGAATTTTTTAATGATTGGCAAACGTGTGCCACTTTTATAACAGTGAGGACACGGATGATCTGGAACTATTAACGGAGGATAAATATGTCTTGCAGTGTATATTACAAAGGTAAGTTTGAATATGGTTCCATATAAATATCTAAGAAATATTGATAATAATTATTTCTATATTTATCTATTTTAATTTATATAATATAATTTGATGTGAAATTTAAAAAAAAATTAATTTTTTATAATATTAAATACGTATACTAATTATATGATTATAAAATATTTAAATTTTATAATCTTAAACTGTTAAATATATCATAATATTGATGTAGTTATAAAAATTATTATTAAAAATAAAAAAAATCAAATCAGACTTTAAAAAGGTATAATTTTTTGAAACTACTCAATAGCGTAATTTTTTCAGAAAACAAAAAGAACGAGTATGTTAAAGTTAAACATTGGCAATCAACTTACAGAAAGGAGGGTTTTTCTACTATTTTTATTTCCCAAATAAAAATCTGTAAAATGTTTAAGTAGTTATTGATATGAGTTTTTAATCAAAATTATTTTTATTTATGGGAGGAGATTTATTTTGATTTTTTAAATATTTTTTTCATCCTTAGTTCTTTAAATTTACTAAAGGCGATGCACATTTGATTCTAACAAATAGAATGGACTTTAGAACTAATTGTGATTATCAAAAAACGACTATTAAAATTATGATAAATATCGATAGAAAAAAATCGATCAACTTTTGGAACAATCGAAAAAATTGATCGACTTTCGGAATGATAGAAAAATAGACTGGCTCGATTGGTTAATTTCTTGTGGGAAAAATGGAAAACCGACTAAGTTCAGTCAAAAAAAGCTATTCGAGCTCGGCCAAATTTATTAAAAAAAAATTAAATTCTTTTTTTGGATCAAACCAACTGCATTGGTTGATTTTTGTATCAATGTCAAAGTCGATCAGTTTTTTTTTTCTGTTGGTCCAAACTCGATTTATTTTTTATTTTCTCAATTTTAGGCGTAAAAAAAATATCGAACTCAATCAATTTTCGGATTGATTTGAAAATTGGTCAAATTTTTTCAATTAATTTCTTTTAATAGTCCCTGTTAGTTCTTAGAGAAAATGCATAAATACTTCTCTAAATTATAGCTATATTTTTAACTACACATTTTATTTTTTATGGAAGATGGAAGATTTTATTATTCCTAAATTTGTTTGAAAGAAAATTAAAATCCCCCCTAAGCAACGAAATGACAAAAAGATTGTGTTTCTATTTTTCTTTTTCTATCATAAGATTTTAGATTGATGTGTGTATTTCATGGCATACTCTACATTTGATTATAGCATTTAAGATGAAACTAATTTTTATTTAAAATTGATCAGAAGGATAATAAAACTCTCATAAAATAAAATATGTAATTAGAAATTTAATTATAGTTGAAGAGTACTTATATATTATCTCTAATTTTAAGTATATTCTATTGATTGAATAAAAAAATATTTTATTTTTAAAATTAGAAATACTCAAAATTAAATTCAAAGAACGGAATAAAAAAAGTAATTTTGATTAAAAAATATCATTGCTACCATTGCAAGGAAAAAAGGCAAAAATCTCCAAAACATCACTAAAATCATGCCACGTTACATAAAAAGCCTCCATAGCTCCACAAATTCAAGTGCTGAACTCTCCATTTTCCCTCACTGCTTCACTCTCACAGCAGAGAGATGGCTTCTACTTCTGCAGCTTACATGGCTACCACTACTTTCACTTCTAATCTTCATGAAATCAAACAAAACCCCTTATTCCCTAATAATTTTACAGATTTGTTCCATCCCTTTTCTCCTAGAAATTTCAAGAACCCAAAGTTCTTTAAGTTTCCCAAAATGACTCTCTCAAATGACTATGTGGGAACAGGAAGTTTCAACTCCACAAGAACCAATTACAGTACTCCCGAAGCTGGTAAGTTTTACAGAAGGATGGATTCTTGTTTGGTTATTCCTCCACCAAAGGGTACAAAACCCAAAGCTATCATCAAATTCGTGGGTGGTGCTTTTATTGGAGCTGTTCCTGAAGTTTCTTACAGGTTAGGCAAGTTGTAATTTCTCGTAGTTTGTGGAATTGGCATTAAAAGTTTAATCTTTTCTTGATTTTGTTTGTGGGCTGCTCTTGTTAACAGTTATTTACTCGAGAATTTGGCGAGAGAAGGGTATCTGATAATTTGTGTGCCTTACAATGTGACATTTGATCATGCCCAAGTTACAAGACAGGTTTTTGAGAGATTTCATGCTTGTTTTGATTCAATATTAGCATCAGGGTTGCCTGATTCTGGCCTTTCTGCTGCTGAGATTGTTGATTTGCCTCTCTACTCAGTTGGCCACAGGTAATTAATCTTTTTCTCTGTGGTGTTTCCTAATATTTTGGACCACAGGCTTGTTATTTTTAATGGGTTACTCAGTAATTTGTAAATAGATTTTTTTACTTGAAGGCTTTTAGCATACTTCTTTGTGTGCTACAAGTGGGTCTAATGGAGCTCAGTTTGAATAGGATTTGCTTAATCAACTTATTTCAAATGCATTGCCTTTTTTTCTTTAAACTGCTGAAGATCGATTGGAGTATTACCTGGCTAAGATGTCTTCTTTTGTTTTTTTGGGTTTTTGGTACCGTACATTTTGCAGTAATGGTGCTCTTATTCAAGCGCTCGTAGGAAGTTATTTTTGTGAGAAGATACCTAAGGTTTGGTGTTTCACCTCTGGCTCGAAATTAACCTCCATTTAGCTGCAGTCATGAGAATTCTGAACCTTCAATTTAAAGAAATGAATGTCTTACTGAGTCCAGTTTTATGTCTTTCGTGTAGGCTAATGTTATAATATCGTACAACAATAGGCCAGCATCAGAGGCAGTTCCCTATTTTGAGCAGGTAATTTGTCAATTGCTTACATAATCTGTGGTGATCCCAACACTCTAATTTGTGCAGCTATTTTGTCTTCACTTAGTTTTTCTCATGCATTATTTTTGCTTCCATGGTTTGCAAAGTTTCCTCAAAACTTTTTTTGATTTTTCAAATCCTTCTGTCTCTTGACATCTGTTCCAGAATGCCTTAGTTATACATTTGTCAGATTCAACAACAGACTCTGGATTTGGAACAATTCTTCCTTTTCTTATCAGCGGAGAAATTGTTGAAGGGGACCATCACATTTTGACAGTTGAGTCATGGCGATAGTTCTTTATGTTGGCATTGATGAGCTTACCAAAACAATAGGTAGTCGAGCATAAGGAGCATAGAGCAGAGTAAATCTGAGTATATAAATCATAGGAAAATTAGTGTTGGGAATTAGTCTACTGCTCAAAATGCCAACAGTGGCTTACCTCTTTTTTTAGGTTCTTTTCATGGAGATCAGTTTGTTACCTGATGCTGAAAGGCTCCAATCAGCACCATAAGGGCATACACATTTTTCTACCATTTCCAAATCTGGATTGTCAAAAAACTGAATCGTAGCAATGACATCCATGGTAGACAAAGAGAACAATTTTATTAGCATTATATTGGAGAGAAATCTGTTGTTCTTCCTAGTACAGTAGAAATATCATTGTCTTCGTCCAATTTTTTTTTAAAATTCTCAAACAAGGCTCAAGCTGAATTGTGCGGGTGGTTTTGCAAACTCCTTTCATTTAAAGTGCTCAATAGTTTGCTCAATAAAAGCTTCCCCCAATCCGTCTTCTTTGTTGAAAAATAATATACTTTTAGGAAATTCAGATTGAAATGAGTTCTCTCTAGCCCAAGAATCTGAAGATGAACTTGCATTTTTAGAAGCCATGAGAGAGAAACAACATAGATAGGAGGGCTGTTTTCAAGCTAGATTAGTAAGAAGAGAGAGAGATGGAACTCTTTTTATATTTTTCTTTTTATCTATGTGAAATGGACAAAGAAAAGAGAAGAGTGAAGTAAGAAGGGAGAAGAGAAACTACTTGGCTGAAAAAAATGGAGATTAGATGGTGGTGGGTTCCGATTGGTAAAATACAAGGTATAAATGGTCCCCCACTTAGTATCTTTATATTATAATAAGCAAATAACCCTATCAAAGATAAACTAAAAAGGGCTCAACGTGGCTTATTGTTTGGTTGGCTTAATGAGCTGCACCCCTTCAGTCTGTTTATGCCATCTTTTTTCCCTTCGTTTTGTTTGTTTTTTTGAAGAAACGAGAACAAAACTAAAAGAGAAAATAATGATGAGAATTGACGAAATGGGAAAAAAGTTATTGAGTAGAATTTGATAGAACAATACAAAAGGCAATGAGATCCAACTTTACAAGTGGAAGCTCATCAATGCTAATTGCCAATGTAAAGAACTATCGGCATGACCAATTCCCAACATCATTGGCCTTAATGTAGTTGTACAAGAGTTCATGCTCGAAAAGGCTTATTGAGTCCTTTGCGTATGTCGAGCTGTTTGTTGGTATGGTTTGGAATTTTATTGACCACGGTTTTGATTATTTTATCTCGGTGGATCCTGTACATGTTTGCTTCTGAAAGCTTTGAGAGTTCTTAGCATCATTTGAATTACTCCATCGGAATAATGGATGTTTTTGTGCCATTGGACTTCCAAAAGGGTACAACTTGTAATCGATAGCATTGACCTGTTCATCATTTTGATTCATTGCTTGATATTTGCGGTTCAGATGGTTTCCTCCACATGTCACAAGCCTCTTAGTGACTTGGTTGTGTGTTCACCTGAAAGAATTCAAATTTTTTTTGGCCAAAGTAACAATTAGTTGTGTTAGTGTATTTAAAGCATCTGCTGAATTATTGTAGCGGCTTTCTTGATGATTACAAGCTCAAATGGCCATTGGATGACATTCTCAGAAACTTCATTCAACAATTGCAATGTTTCTTTTGTGGTCTTTCCTATTATGAAACTTTCTGCAGCTGCATTTGTTACATTTCTAGCGGAGTGTTTTAACTCGTGATAGAAAATACAACTACATATGTTTAGGAATGTCATGATGTGGACAGTTTTTTAGCATTGCTTTTAATCTTTTCCAAGCTCGATAAACTAATTCAGTGTCAATCTGCAAGAAACTAGGTATACCATGTCTTAAATTGGTTGATTTAGTAGGGGGAAAATATTTATTGAAAAGTTTCTGAGTCATTTGGTCTATGTGGTAATAGAACCTTGAGGCAAACTTCGTAACGAGGTCTTGGCCTCCCTTATAGAGAAAAAGAAAATAGCCTTAACTTAATTGCTTCAGGATGTACTTCATTATACTTAGCGGCTTCAACTATTTCCAAGAAATCAATTATATAACTGTGTAGATTTTCACTTGGATCAGCTTCAACTATTTCGAAAAATCAATTAAATAACTGTTTAGATTTTCACTTGGATCACCAGTAAAGATGCAAGATTGTTGGAATTGTTTGAATTAGGTCTTGGTTTAAAAGTTGTTTGCATTAGACGTTTCCTGGCAATGGATTCCCAATTAGAGCGGTCTAGTGTAGCATAATCCTTGGGATTTTGTTTGCTGGTCTTGACACTATTTCATGAAATTGATCTTCTACATTGACTTGTGGTTGAATTCTTGGTGGATTGATGTCATCTCCTGATTGGTGCTCCATCTCGTCACAAGTTATGCTCGAAGGTGATATTTGTTCTTTCATGTGCAATGACAGAGATCTTTCAATTTTAGGATCATAATTGACCAACACTTTTGTAGAAGAGCGGGTCATAAACTATTTCAAATTTCGAAAGTAAAGAAAATTAAAATTAATTCCTAAAGTAATAGTAGTAGCAACAGGACTACAAGACAACAAAAAAATGGATAAGAGGGGTTGCTCAGGTGGTAAGCACCCTCCATATCCAACCCTAAGGTTGTGGGTTTGAGTCATCAAGAGAGCAAAAAAAAAAAGTGGACCTTGTATGGGGTGAAACCGGTTCTGTCTAGGTGGACGAAGGATGTAGAGCCACATTGCGAGTATGACTGGTCACAACGGTCCCGTTAGGAAGCATTGACCAGCATCTCCAGAATAGCCACATCTCTCCTCACCAGCTTCTTCGGCTCTCACATCCGCCATATTTTGTCCATGCTTACACAGTGCTTCTCCATTTTTGAACATGTTCCAGACTCTAGCAGCAGATTAACTATTTTCGCCACTCAAACAACACCCCTGCTCCATCCATATTGCCACAGATCAACAGCCATATGCGGGAGACTCCTTCACATGCAAAAAATACACATCTCCATTCTCATAAAGAGCCCAAACCTTTCTTCTTAACTCACCCGACTCCATTCCGCCCCATCTCATTTACTTACCATCTTCCGTGCATACCCATAACACAAACAAATGATCCACCAGATTCTCACCATCTTCACAAACTCATCAGCCTTCTTTACTGTGTATTGTAGTTTAGTTAAAATTGGTGTTTTCTGCTGGATGTTATTATGGTGAGATGAAGGAGAATTTTTGGTATGGTGAGGAATGGCGAAGATGAATCTGGTATTGGCCGGTGTTAATGGATGAATGGTGTACAGTGTACTAGGTATGGAATTTACATGGCTAGCTAGTATTAAAGGAGAAGGATGGATGGTGCTTTTGATTTTTTTTTTTGTTGTAAAATTGGGCTAAAAATCCCACTAGGATATATCTTTTGGGGAATTACTTTGTCTAATGCCAAATGTCATCATCTCATTGGCTTATTTGCCATATCTCCCGCTTTTGAGTTTCACATGTTTGGTGACTTCTAATTTGTGTTCAATGGATACATTTAGTACACACATCAGGTATTCAATAGGTTGCATCCTTAGTTAAGGTGTCTTTAGTTAAACATCCTGGTAAGTTCAATGGACCTCATATGTACTTGGCCTATATATAAACTAAACTTAAAAAAACAGTAAGTTGTAATATTAACAATGAAAAAGAAATAGTATAATGCTATTATTGTATATAGATAAAAATAGTAGTATTACTAGTAGTGATAGTACAGAAAGTTACAATGATTATAAATTAGTTGGTCGTAGAAATAATAGTATGATCAATAGGTAAAATTACTAAGAATAATAAAAATCAAATGAAAAAAAACAAATGATGTTGACGAAAACAGTAAGTAGCAGTACTATTAATGAGGAAAACAAACTAATATGCTACTTCCTCTGTTCCAGTTTATGTGAAGGTGTTTGATGGGGTACGGAGTTTAAGAATAAAAGGAAGTTACCCTTAATGATATGATTTACAGTCACACAATTGTTTAAAATTTATTTTAGACCACAAATTTCTAATCTAGGGAAGAACCTATAATAGTTAAAGGCCGATAGAACTTTATTTAATCTAGGGAAGAACCTATAATGATTAAAGGCTGATAGAACTTTAGCCTTAGAAGTTGGTTTCCATGATTGTTGGTTCTAACCACATATAAGTAAGGTATAAAGGGACGGGATGAAGCTTCATGGTTGCCAGACAGATTGACTGATAGACCTTTCTGAAGGATGATGTAGTCAAGGTGGTGAGGAGCCATTCTTTGGGTGAAGTTGATCATATGAATTTGGAGAATGCATTTATCACGGTTAGCTGCCGTCTGCAAATAGAATAGGCTAAGATTCTTGCAACAATTTGTTTTTCTAGAAACTTCTAATCTTGCTTATAGTTTCTCCATATAAAATTTGCTGCCAAAATGCATCATTTCTTGAAGTTTTTACCCCATTTTTGCAGTTGGGTCTTCTTGTTGGGCAGATGGTGCCTGTTATCTCTCCTGTGTATTCAATGGCTCAATCAGCTTCAGGTAGATTAATCACTGCTTCATATATTATTTCTTATTTCCCCTAGAAACCATAGCAATGATTTGCTGCATATTTATTGTAAGTTATGCTGAAATTGTAGCTCTCATTCAAGTAAGATGGTGAGGATTCACTATTTGCAAGTGAAATTTTATTTACTTGATCTAATGTAACTAACCATGGCAATTACCTGATTTATCGTTACGGTTCAGAGTCTGAGGGCTGTGCAGATTTTAGTTTGTTATGGGGAAAATGAAAAAAGAGAAGGGAAGGATTACGTTTTTCCCAGAGGAGCTAGCTGCGGAGCTTCAAGATACTTTATTTGCTGCTTTTCAAGTTAATTTTTCCCCATCTTCTGGTCTTCTTAATGGCAAACAAGTCTCGTCGTGACACATCCATTTCATAAAAATCTTTGGAGTAGCAAACTTACAAGGACAAAGTAAAAGTTGTGTGGGGCTCGATACAATATCTGTTTGAGGTGATGCCAAAATGATTAATGCAAAGAACAATTTCAGTGCCTGTAGCTGTTTATCTTCATTAATCACCTCAAACAGTTAGGTTTCTTCTGTCTCGCATGCTGAGGAAAATATGAAATACTTCTATGTATGATCAACCATAGGTTTGAAGTGTCTAGAAACATTAAATTCCGACTTTCTTGCTTAGATACCAATTGCTATTTCCTATATGCAGCAATCTTGCATGTAACTGCTATTCCATCTTACCTAATTTAAATTTGTGGAGCTTAAGAATAAAATGTTCAAATCGATTCTTCTGTTGAGATTGATGCTAAGTGTATAAAATTTGTCTGAGATATTGAGGAAGTGTATACTTAGAAGAAAAATGTACATGATTCAATATCTGTTTGAGTTTTAAATTTTTGGAGGAAGAAAATTTGTCATTTCAAGTAATAGGTGAAGTTTTTTGCAACAGAAAAAGGAAAGCAGGTCAAATTTATCAGAACATGGGAATATTATTGAAATTCTCCTTTCCTACTTTGCGTGCCAGTCTTTTGTTTCCTACTCTCTTCTCCTTTCTATTTTTCTCCTGCAATTTGACAAGTATATGTGCTGTATACCAGTAAATCTAAGAAAACTGCATATGGTTCTTGTCATTTGGTGCCAAATTACCAGACACTTTTACCTTTTCTGATGTTCCACTTTTTCCAAACATAGAGTTCTACTTCCTTTTAAAATGGCTATTGGATGTTGAGATATAATCCTTTTAGATCTAGCAAAAGTAAAATATCCTCCTAGTGAAGGTCAGGTATGTGTGGAATGTTTTAGGCCAAGTCCAATTTGTTTCCCCCGTAAGTTCCTAGATACTACATGTTCAAAAATGTGACCTATGCTGGTTGAGAAACTTCAATTGATTCATTAACCTGAACTATACTGACGATGTCTTGTTGATGTTCGACATATATGCAGAATAATTTAAACATCCAACTCAAAATCTCAAGGCACTAGATGAATCCAAGACTTTTATAAACCCTTTGGTTGTTTTTATATACCCAATATGGAACACTACATAACTCTTTTTTTTAAAGCAGTGAATGGAGTACTACATAACACAACATCTCCCAGTACTTGTAACCCGATTTTGGATTCATTAGTGGAGTTACACCGATTTTGGATTCATAACGGGAGTTTAATGTGTTCTTACGAGTGTGAGAATGAGTTTGGTAAAGGTTGGTTCTAATTTCATGTGAAAGAATCTGAACCTCCAACCCACAACATAAGGCAATGGGCACTGGACAGAACCAAAGAGCTTTCTATACCCTTTTAGATGTCCCTATATACCTGATGTGGAACACCTTAATGAGAACGAGAATAGAAGGAAACTTCATTTAAACTTAACATCTCTATGCCAAAATTTTGAACAGCTTTATTTAAGAAACTAGAGCCAAGAAAATCAAGATGATCAAGCAAAATAACGCTGATGTTCTATTGAAGTCTTATCCTGGTGATACGTATACATAACAGTAAGTTCCAAGCTATCAGCAAAAAGCTTCATTAGACACTCAGATGTGTTCCCTCTTTTCATCGTTCACTCTTTTTCATGATTGTGTTATAGCTTTTTGCAAAGATGTTTAAGAGTTTTCAGATGTTGCAATTCTGTAAATAAGAGGTGGAATAGAGGGAGTAATGTATCAATATGATTTTTTTTTTGCTATTAGTTATTCTGGTCAAAGACAAAAATCTTGCATGAGCTACAATGATTATCCTTCGGTGTCTTTATATGACCTAATCATTGCTTTCTTACTGGTTTTGAACAGGAAATTTGTGTATTTCACTGAGATGATATTCGGCCTGTTGTATTTTGTTATACTTGTTTTGTTTTCCATTTTCAATGAAGTCTCCTTTTCCGCTAAGATTTTCGTCACTACAATCAATTTCTTCTCATCAATAATATGTAGGAGATGCATTGAGGGTGTTGCTTGATACAGCTGGAACAATCATACCTGACTATGATCCAGAAACAGTTGTTTCATTGACAAAATTTGCTGATCAGTTGCCCTCGGTATTTGGCGAGGTATGTGCTGTCAATTTTATTTGTTAAGCCAGCAATTGGGATGAAAAGATCATTGTCCCCGTTACCTGTTCTCGCTGTTTTGCGAATACTATATCTTACTTTCTTGATGCATATTCAACTTTAAGCTTTATGAATTTTAAGCACATTATGGTTTTGGTCTTAGCTATCTGCTCTAATGAAATTGTTGCTTCTCTTAGCTTGCTCAAGGGATATCAGAGTTCAAGCCAACACCCTCACAAAATCTTGAGTGTTTCAAAAACGCATACAATGTCAAGCGTACACTGCTGGTATTCATATTATGGTTTTATCATCCAGAAAAGTAGTTCCAGACTGAAAGTCAATGTTAGTGTTGATGGGTTTGAACTTTTATTTCAGGTGAAGTTTGACCTCGACCCAATTGATGAGACAGATCGGCTTGAAGAGACATTAAAGCCTCGTGTAGAATCTTTTGGCGGAAAAGTAGAGAAAATTGCATTAACCGGGAACCACATCACACCATGCGTACAGGTAACTTGCACATTGTTGGAAAGTCGAAAGCCATATTTTTTATTCAGTCCCAGTACTGAAAGACGTGACTTCAGGAGTGGATTTCAAAATCTCAGTTGACAAAATAATAGGAAAATTCCTGGATCACCCGTGGAGAAAGATTTGTTTTCTTCACTTGCTTAAGCAGCTACATTAATAAGGAGAATTCTACTGCGACCTTAGCGAGTGATATCATTTCTACTTCTTAGCACGATGAGTTCATTGAGAAATGCATAGTTTGGCTTCATTATGTACCTATCACTCGAATCTTCTATTACTCATGCTGATATAGAAAATGAAAATTGTTCATGCATCGCAACACTTAAGAAACTGAAAATCCTTTGCATTATTGGTGCATTTACATAGAAACACAATGTGAATATTTGTTTTGGTGATCAGGAACCAAAATGGCGAGTAGGAGCTGTATACACTCCAGCAGATGCTGTTGCTCAAGTGGTTAAGACTATTTCATTAAATGACACCAAGGGCCTATGTACAACCATTGTCAACTGGTTCAGTCGTCTCGAGGAGTAATCTTTGGCTACTTCCATCTGAAATCCTAAATTGTTGTGACCTAAACATGGATCATGCACAATGTATAGCTCGACGATGCAACAAAACTGCACATATATCATCACAGTAGCATCAAAAGTACAGTTAAACGTCCCCTTGCCCTTTGGAAATGTGATCTCTATACAACATTGAAAAAGTTGACCAATTTGTGCTCTTCTTGATTCATATGAAAAATACTGGAGAGGCCCAAGTATTTCACTATTTGAATTGAGGTATGCAATCTTCTGAGGTTGGGAGAAGATTTGTTGACCTCACTACTATACAAGGTTTAATTTGAATGGTTGTGGGAATTCAAATCTTGTAACCTTTTTAACTCTAATATTTAGCTAAAAATCTTCAATGCATAGACATAATTCATCATTACAAAATTCTTCATTTTGTTGATCTGACAAGTATCCAATGACGTTTTGATTTACATCAATGTGCTTAGTGCTTCATCTTTTCATTTGAAATTTAAATTTTATTCGACTTCTCCTCAAACTTTTAAGAGGTTGATTTATACTAATGTTTCTTTTTAGGCGCCATTTAAATTTTCTCAATTTTAAAATTAAAAAAAATAAATTGTACAAACATCATTCATGGTACCCACAAAATTGTCATTTAAGATCTTACATTCTCTCATGAGTTTTTTAATTTGTTCGCAAAGAAATTTTTATATTATTTATTAAATAACAATCTCAAAAAGAATAATCAGATAAAAATTTCTCCTTTTAAGGAAAAGGAAAATCAAACAATTCATATCGTGATCCACTTAGGTTGGCCCAGCCCACGGTTCTGAAAAACTAAATTAGCCCATGCGTTAACAGGGGTCATTTGTACTTTTGCCCTTATTTTATAATCTTTAATGAGAATTTTTCATAAATAACACTATTTCTGAAATTAATTATAATTTTTTTATTTTTTTGATACCGTTTCCTATAAGAATTAGACTTGTATCAGAGTATCAAATCTTTAAAACCTTCCTTAATGTATGTCATATGTTATACCAAAATAGACTACGCGTAATCAATGTCATCAAATTTAAAACCTTAATTTCCTCCTATAATGACTCTATTTAATATCTAATTAACTAAACTTGCATATTTAATGGGAGAAAATCTCTCTCCATTTTGATCTCAGTTGTTTTTTTTTACCATATTTAGAAAAGTTAAAACAATTAATTCATATCCATAAAAACTTCAAAAAATCGCAGATTTCGTGGGAAATTACTTTTTGATAAATCCTGATACTGATACATATATCTAAACTTAACTACCTACATTCAGAAATTGATACATGTATCTATACTGATACATGTATCAAAAACTCATCCATCCAAGTGAAAGTTATGTGTTTCACTGAAAATATTAATACATTACTAAAAATAAAACACAATCAAAGAGTTTATAATTTGCAAAATTCTATAACATTATATATTTTATAAAAATTGATACAATTATCATACATTGATAAACACGAGGGTAATTTCTCAATTTATAATTTATTCAAGATACTGATACATGGACAACAAATTAATAATAGGCAAAGATTTTCTAAAGTGATAGACAAAGCAAATATGGGTAATTTACATTCATGTATCACTGAAAAATATTGATACATACTAATAACAATTGGTACAAATGTATAGATATCCACAGAGCAATACATTGGTGCATTATAATTTTGAAATTATCAAAAATCTGATATTGATATATCATACATATATCAAAAACTCACTACCTAACTAAAAGTTATGTTTCACTGAAAAATTGAAAAAAATCTGATACTGATACATGTATCCAAAAGCTCTCTTCTTGAAAAAAACACCCTTTCTTTCTCCTCCATTGTTTATCTTCTGTTGTTCTTTCACAAAGTGATTCTAAGAACAAAAAGAAAAAACCCTATTAATTTCTCATATTTTTTTTTGAAATTTTTTGCAATTTCTTTTAAAGTGTGCAGTGAAATCGAAGGAAAAGTAGCAGGTCAAGGATTTAATTCAACATTTTTGACTTTTTTGAGTTTTCAATCTTCTCAAAAATTCAAAATGGAGAAGAACTATTTTAAAATTTTGCTTTGATTTCTTCGGCATGGTGACCTTCACGGATACCTAGGTTTATCTTCATCGTTACAACGTTGCCTGTGCAATCCCTACTCCAAGATGATTTCCGCCATTTTTAAGCAAGATTATACCTTGATAAAAATCCTAAAATTTTAAGATGTTAGAAAAGATGTATGAAGTAAGATGAGTGAAATACACAACAAAAAGGGTAAAAACTTACACAAGAATTACGGAATAATGGAGGATCTTGAGAGAGAAAAATGGATGAAAATCCTGAGAGAGAAAATCGGAGGAAATATTGGGAGAGTTCTGAAGACGGAAAAGCGGTATTTTAAATGGAGCAAAATATGGGTATTGAGATTGGAGAGAGAAGGTAAAAATGTTGATACATGGTAACCACATGGTAAAAGTTATTTGTGTAATTATTTTGCTATTTTTTTATAATTTTTTGAAAGTGTAGTTATATATTGTAAATATGTAGTAAGATTTTCTTAATTATGTAATTTTTCTATCTTTAAATTCTGTTTCTCAAGGTAAATAATTTTTTCACAAGGCATAAGTTTATGATTTCACATCATAATATCCCACAAGTTATGCCCCGAAATTTATACCTCCACTAGACGTAAGTTCATTGTTCACGAGTCTTATCAGATCTGCCAAACTTGTCTTTGTTTACACATTTTGCTGGTAGAGCATAACATTAATACATAAATAAAAATTTTATTCTATTATTTTAAATTATTTATAAATTTTATTAGATCGATAAAGATTGTTTGTATTGTTTAATTGTTCACAAATTCTTTTAAACGAATAAGAATTAATTTTTTTTTCTATCTTATTAAATTATTCACGAGCCTTGCCAGATTGAGAAGGCTTCCTTGAGTTGTTCAATTATTCCTAAATCTTGCTGGATTAGCAAAATTTTATGCTATTTTCATTTTATTTATGTTGTTGAAGTTTCATAAATTTAAATTGAATTAACAAAAGTGGCATGTGGTGTTCAATTATTCATATGCCTAATTAAAATATTTTCTTCTTCAGCCTTGTTATTCATCTCTGTCCTCAATTGACAACCTCAACATCCGCATAACCTATTTTTGCAGAAGTTCAAAACACGAGGACCAAAAGTTAAATACCACTTCTCAAAAGGGACACTGAACGCAAATTCTTGAAAAAGACAACCAAATTTGGAAAAGCAATGAGTCCGGTAATGAAAGGGTAAAAAAATAATTTTAAAATGGATAAAAAAATTTCAATTTAACCAAATTGATCATTTTGTTGAATCTCCAATAAAGTTTATATTAATAATTTTTTAAAAAAAATTCATCATACCTTGTTGGAAATCCAATGCGGATCTGTTTAAATAAGTATTTTTTTTAAATAGATACGTATAAGGAGTTTAAAAAAAAAAATTAGAGAGATTCTCGCGTCTGCGTGCCGATTGTTGATGTCCTTTACTTACATGCAAGTTAGGATTTTCAATGAACATGCGCAAGTGACGCCGATACCGATGAAACTAGTCTAAAGAATCAGTCATAGCATGTGAATGAATTATATAATTTCTCTATTGTTCCCAATAAAATTGAGTTTTCACAAAAATTATTGATCTTGTCAAGTTATTTTATGCCGCTTATCGCACTTGTAATGAAGTTCCAAAAATACAGTACAAGATCCAAGTATACGCGGAATATAACTGAATTATCTTAAAACTCGATCGACCGTGTGCCGCTCCCACTAAAAATCATAAATAAGTGGGACTTGTGACATCCAAATTTGCATACCCCTGTGACACCATTCGGGCAACTCAAAAATGAGATTCTGTGAATAAGGCTGCCACACAAATTATATTGAAAAAAAATTATTTATAAAATATTATTATGTATATTACGTATATTATTATGTATCAAACGGGGGTGGCGGTGGGGGTAGGGGTGGGTGGGTGGGGTGATTGGTGAAGTTGGACAGAATAAGTGAAAGGATTTGTACGTCAATCTCTTCAAAAGCAAACCTATTAGATATATTTTAAAAATCACAGTTTAAAAAATAAAAAAAAATTATATTTGCCCTTCCGTTAAACTGTCAAGTACATCCCTAATAACACCAACCACGTTTCGAGCCTCATTTTGGTGAACCCGACAACGAGTCAACTTACGTGTAAGTGTTGTTTGTGAAATATTAGGACCAAGTTGGTTTCCCTTACAGGACGAGTTAAAGGTTGCAATAGAATAACATGCTCCCAAACCCACGCCCACACCCACATTCAGAAAAATTACGTGTAACATGCTCCCAAGCCCATACCCACATTCAGAAAAATTACATGTCACGTAAACACAAGTAGGATAAATAAATAATAACTCAAATGATTAATAATCACATACCTGCAATAAAGAAATAAATTCATAAATATCCCTAGATACAGACAAAGAGGCATGACATAGTGTATTGTACAAGTATGACAAAATGGTCGCTTCCCAAGCCTGTGTTGACATCACCTGTAGATCTTGTATGCTTATTAAAAAATCTAGAAAAAGATATGCGCCGAATTTATCAAGAAATAGTGTCCCACCATACAGCCAAAATATGTACAACCTAAGTCTACACTACACTAATCAGTTATTGGAAGTAAATTATTAATGTGGTTAGCTAAACTAGTAACATTAATTCTACTAATTCCATCAAAATCTTCTGACATGGTTTCTCAGCTAGTCAATTCAATAAGAGTATTTGCTGCCACCCCTATTAAGATATACTTCTAACACCGACATTAAATACGGGATTGACGTGAACAACCATCCCACGTAAAATCTCCACATCATGTAAGGTGATTGTCATCTCACCTATACACATACGAAAGGTGTTGGTCTCGGGCCTCCACCTCTTGACTAGTGCGGTAATGACTTCAAAGTCATATGGAACAAATCCAACCTCAACAATTTCCTTAAATTCACATTATTCTAAGTAATTTAATACTCGTTCATATAATAGATTATTTTTAAAATGTTGTCATAATTAACTCAGCACGTCATGGATGTAGGAATGCTCCTCCACTCAAACGACCATTCCATACAACTTCAAGTCAATATTTTACTGCTTTATTAGTACGTCGTCCACTGCTGGTCCAGGATGACAATAAACTTCTTGAGGATTCATATCTATTCTTTCTTTCTTTCTTTTTTCTTCTTCTGCTTCTTTATTCTTCTCTTTTTGCCCCCCTTCTTCTGTTGCTTCTTTATTTTTCTTCTTTCATAATTTTTATACTCATATTTGTAAATATTATATATATATTTGATATTTCTTTGAAAGAATATACGACAGATTTTTATAAATACATCATTATAAAGATGTATTTAAGTAGCATCCTTGAATGAATTAAATTAAAAATTTTAAAACTCCATTATTGTAATTTTTAAAGGCTTGAAAACTCACAAATGAGTTTTGAATTTTGTTGAAAATTTGAACAAATTGAAGATTGTGGTTCATTGGTGATGTCATTTCGAAATTATGATTAAAATTTGAAACTATTTGAGAAAGATTTGACCCATTTTGAATGGAGATTCGTAAAGTTCATACGAAATCAAACATAATTTTTTTTATATAAGTTGTATAATTTTGTAGAACAATATAAAAGTGTTTATAAACACCTCTTATATACTATTATAGACTTTTATACAAGGTTTTACACATTGAGTACATTAAGTGTATAGTGTTATATAAGCACTGCTGCGAAAATAAAAAGAGACTATACGGGTGTAATATTAAAATATGAGCTATGTAAATGTAATATTTTATGTTGGACTGTATATCTTTGTAAAAATTCCTTATTTTTAAAGTATTGTCTATAAACACAAATACCATAGAAGGTGGGGTGAGGAATATGGGTTGTGGAAATGGAAACTATCAGGTGGGTGAAGATGAGGTGTGTTGGAGGGTTGGGAGAACCCAATAAAAAAAAATCAATGAGGAATGTCATTTTTGGGACTTGTTTCAAATTTTTGAATGGATTGCTTTTATTTTCAGGTGGCCTTTAATTTCCCCCCCCCCCCCCCCCCTCAAATTGGTAGTCTTTAATGTTTACCCCTACAGCTCCTCTAATAAAAATTTTATGTCCAAAATATTCAGTTATAACTTAATTTTTCTAGACAAATTATTTTAGAGAATGTTTGCCTAGAGGTATAAATTAAGTGTCATTTAATTCACAAGTATATCTTTACCTTTAATATTAAAAAAAATAATTCACCAAGCACAGATTAGTCCTAGAAGACACAAGTTAATCTTGCTAAACGTTTGCCCCCAAACACAAGTTTATGTTGCAGAACTTTTGCCCCTAGGCACAAGTTCATGATGCTGAATTTATACCCCAAGATACAAAATCATGTTGTTGAACTTATGACATGCTTCTAAATTTATGCCCTTGATGCATAAATTGTGTGAATTTATGCCCTGAGGCATAACTTGTGCCAAAACTTATGACTTGTCAATTTTATTTTATTTTGGTTGTTAGAGACATTTTTGACCAATTCTTTGTCACTTGAAGTGCCGAATGAAAAATATTAAAGACCACGAATTTGAGAGACAAAAATTAAAGACCACCCCAAAGATAAGGGTATTTGTGCGAATGATCCGACTTATTTTTCCTATTTTCATTAGGAAACTCATCTTCTTCATTCTTAGGGACCTTATTTTCCTTGATAAACCGTTTTTTAAAATTTTGACCAGCTAAACATGAAAAAATTGAAAAAAGTTTTCCTCCGTATCGAGTACACCCTAAGGGGTTATTTAGTAGCTAGTTTAGAAGTGATTTATGCAAATATTAAATTCTACATAAATAAGATTACATTTGATAACCAATTAGGAGATAAATTATTCATATAAAATTAATACGATTTGATTTACAATTTAAAAACTCGCATAACTAAGCTATATTTTATATAAAGGAGAGACTTTAACCCGATGACGTGGCATGCTTCATTGATTAGAAAAGTTATTTATCCCTTTTCCTGTTTTTTTGCAATTTTTTCAGATTTTTAGAGTTTTAATTATATTTCTCCTTATAAGGTGCTTTCTTGAAAAACCAAAAGTCACTTTCATTAACTCTTATTCATTACACCATACCACTTTTCCATCTTCTATACTTTTTCAACAATTATAATATTTTTTCCCTATTATTTTTTTTCTCAGAAGGTCTTTTCTCTTTCTATGAAAATATATGTATTTTCTATTTTCAATGGAACTTTTTAAATGATTACCATCAACTTCATTCCTTTTCATTTATTACTCATGATCTAGATTTTAATATCCCCAAAAAACAAACAATCAAAAAAACTTTCAATCGTATATGTCAGTTTATATAAAGTCAGGAGATTTTTCATACATAACTAGAGTGTCTTATGGAGCAAATGTCAAAGGTATGTTTAGGTCTTTGCAAATTTTTGTCTATTTCTTAGATGCATTTCAAATCTTAAAGGATTAAATCTACTTTTCGATTTGTTAGGTTTTAAATTCTGTGAACTAATTTGTCAATTATTATAATTTATTTGTTATGCAGTTTGTGGTATTATGATGGACTTCTCATTTTACTATTTTCTATAGAAATACCTTCATTTTTTAATCATACAAATAATTTTACGGATTTGCGAAAATTTGAGGATCTCAAAAATGGATTTTGAAATTGAGGGATGACTTGAAGATGAAAAAAAAAGAAAAGAAGATAACTTTGTGTCTCTACCAGAAGCTTCAAGTTACATGTATATAGGACCCAAAAAACTTCAAATAAGTCAGAAATTTGTGATTTTGTTATGAGATACATGTATTCTCTATTTACTATGAGTTTTTAAATGATTTACCACCAATTTATTTCTTTTTCATATACTACTGATGATGCAAATATTATGTTTTTATATCCCCGACAAACAAATAAACAAAAAACTTTTCAATCATATATATCAGTTTATAATAGAAGTCGAGAGATTTTTCATATATGACTAGAGAGTCTTGTGTAGCAAATGAGAAAGGTGTGTTCGGATCTTTGCAAATTTTTATCAATTTCTTTGATGACACTTCAACTCTTAAAGGATCAAATTTACTTTTCTATTTGTTAGGTTTTAAATTTTGTGTACTAATTTGTTAATCATTACAATTTATTTCTTAGGCAGTTCATGTTATTATCTTCTCATTAGAATTACTTTCAATTTTGATCATATAAGTAAATGAGTGTTTAGGTCTTTGAAGATTTCTATATATTTTTTAGATCACACATCAACTCTTAAAGGAGCAACTCTACTTTTCATATTGTAGTTTTAAATTTTGTGAACTAATTTGTCAATCATTATAATTTATTTGTTAGGCAGTTCATGAAATTATGATGGGCTTTTTATTTTATTATTTTTGTCGAATTATTTTCAAGTTTGATCATATAAGTATTTTATAGATTGACGACTACTTGAGGATCTAAAAATAAATTCTGGGATTGAGGGATGACTTGAAGATGAGAAAAAAGAAGATATTTACGTAATTTTTTTCATCCAACTTTGTGTCTCTACCAGAAGCTTCAGGTTACATGTATATAAGGCCCAAAAAACTTTACACAAGTCAGAGACTTGTAATTTTGTTATGAGATACATGTTTTCACTATTTTCTATGAGAGGTTTTAAATGATTTACCATCAATTTTATGCCTTTTCATATATTACTGTTGATCCAAATTTTATGCTTTTATATCCCCGACAAACAAACAAATAAAAAAAATCTTTCAATTGTATATGTCAGTTTATAATAGAAGTCAGGAGATTTTTCGTATATGACTAGAGTATCTCGTGTAACAAATGAGAAAGGTGTATTCGGATCTTTACAAATATGTGTCTATTTCTTTGATGACACTTCAACTATTAAAATATCAAATCTACTTTTAGATTTTTTATATTTTAAATTTTGTAAATTAATTTGTCAGTCATTATAATTTATTTGTTATGCAGTTCATGGTATTATGGTGGACTTCTCATTTTACTATTTTATTTTTTGTAGAATTACCTTTAAGTTTTGATCATATAAGTAATTTACGGATTGACAATAATTTGAGGATCTCAAACAATCAATGATAGATCTATCATCATAGGTAAGAAAACGAAGTTCTTGCTGTTGGGTGAGCTCGGCGAATAGAAGTAGGCGGGTCTATTTCGGGATTGAGAGATGACTTGAAGATGAGAAAAAAGAAGATATCTGCGTAATTTTTTCATCCAACTTTGTGTCTCTACCAGAAGATTCAAGTTACATGTGTATAGGTCCAAAAAAACTTTAAACAAGTAGGAGATTTGTGATTTTATTGGGAGTTATATTCACCTTCACTCAAGTTACATGTATATATTTTAGGTGATTATGCTAAGCGAAAGATGAAATACATATCAATACTTTTTCTTTCGATTATAAAAAGGGAGAACCATTTCAATCCTGAATATGATTTTCCTCTTGCTCCTATGTTTTGTGAGTCTTTTTTCAACACTTTTCTCTAAAGTAAGAAAATAAAATTATTGCAACATTGTTTCTTGACATGCTTGAGTTGATTTAAAGATTTGCTTAATCCGAATAAAATAATAAATATTTTTTCCAAGACAATGTGTTTGATTTGGTATCTTATCAACTATATATTCTTAAGAGTAAATTTGGAGATGTAACTTTTGATAGTTTCATCTAAAAAATCGAATGTAATAGTTGAATTGGTGTTGTCTTTTTATTTTATAATAGGTTATGTCTTTTGTTTTATGATGCGCCCGTGCTTGATGGACTATAATTTTCTTGGTTACTTATTTATTGGTAATATTACTCCTTATTTGAAGAAGTATGTATGATCTTATTATTTATTTTTTGATATTTGATTTTGATGGTGGTTTTGAATGTTTGATTAGGAACATGAAAGGACAATGGAGAGAATTAGTCCCACAAAAATTAGTAAATTATTTAAAATCTGGACAAGGCAATGACCTTTATGTATTAACTTTTTAGCATGATAATATATATCATTCTCTTATTTTGCTTTTTGTATGTTATTCCTGTAGTTTTTCAATTCTTGTAGATCACCAATAATTTTAACCATGATCATTATTTTCATCTATTATTTTTTCTCCGTATCTCTTTTATATATTCTTAGCACTTATATGCTTCAAAATATTTCATGTAATTAAATACTTAATAGTACTATTTTGTAACCTACTTAGAGGTTATCTACTCGCTATCTTACTTGGATACTTTTTTTGCAGGAAATTTAGGAGTCATATGATATACTCATTAACTATGATAATTAAGGTGATCAATAAGATTGAACTTTTACTAATAGAAACGAAGGAAAGAGTACAAAAAAGAGGAACAATGACGACTCTTATGTAGGATGTGGGCCTTTCAAGTGTTATGTGCCTTAAATTAGATATTGATGAAATATTGCTACTTATATTATTTCTAAAAGTTGATTTTCAAGGAAAAGATTAGTTTCGTTTATCAACTTGAATAGACATAATTGAATCAAGAATCAGTTTCAAAATCCAAGTTGGAAGAACTGGGATACTAATAAAGTCTATCATAACTTTTTATTTTTCTTTTTGTGTAAAGTATGAAATATATTAGTTGTATCTTCCCAGTTTAACCTGATAACGTTAGGATAAATTATTGTACCTCGATAATTAATGTCTCATTACAACAACTATAAGCCGTTATCCCAAACACACATAAGTTAGTTATATGAATAGTCATTGTGCCTATCACTTTTCATTTATGATTATAATCTGTGTTGCTCAGATCCTCCATAAATGCTATCATAATCGTGTTGGATCTTCCAAAAATATATAGCTTTTGGAGGAGAATATTATCAAAATAAAATAATATAGTTAGATTTGTTGGTTCAATAATTATATCTTACAAATCTATGCAAGTTCTAGTAAAAAGTTTATCCAACAGTTTCTTTTGTGTATAGTCAATGGTCGTCCTGTCGAGCATGCTCTTTTTCTTTGTAATTAGTAGATAATAAATCCTTTGCAAATTATTTATGACTTTATTATATGTGTATAATTTTTTTTTACTTTGTAAAGTAACTTTACTTTTTTGCCAACATAAAATTTAATAGTCAAATATAATCTCTTCATTAATTGATTAGTCTGAAGTTGTATGTATGATTTGTTATGGGATATCGGAATTATCTTAACGTCCTGAGTTGATATTGAGTTACTTCATATGATTGCTTTACATTAAACAACTTTTTTTTAACATTTTAATTTTCAAGATATTTCATCCTATATTTATCTAATTAAGATGTTTAAATATTTACTTTAATTGGTAAATTCACATGCTTATTAATTGTATTTGATAATGTCATTTGTCATGCATAAATAGTTAAAAGATACTTGTAGGAACATCTCACTCATCAAAATGAATCCAAGCATGCATAAGTAAGGGTATGCAATCCATTCAAGTTATCTGATTTAATCATTAAGGGTTGCATATCTCTGAAGTAGAAAATGAAATATAACAAGTGTTTTATTGGCATGGTACCATCTTTCATGGAAAATCCCTTTTTGCTTGAAGTGGATAGAGAATTCGGAAGTTCTAGCAGCACTGTCATTTGTATTTATTTTTCATGTATTTATTTGTTTAGCGGGCTTTCTCTTAACGATAATATATAGTAATATTTTTCAGATTTGGTGCATCGATGGCAGTGCAAAAATAATAATATTAAAAGAAAATATTATAAGTATTCCGGAGAAGATTGCTATTCATATATGATATATCGTACATACTTTCCACCCTAATGAGAGGAAAGACGATTATATTTATGCTTGTGGATTTGCAATTCAAGATTGTTGTATCTTTTTATATATTTAAAAGATTATTTTGGACACTATTTTGATGAGGGAGCAACAATGGGAGAAGTGTCTATTTTGTGTTGATTTACTATAATTTTGGAAGCTTTATTTATTCGATATTACTTTATAAAACTTTCAAAATTTACTTAAAATAGATTTGATTAGTTTAGACTTTACACATGTCTTTTCTAAAAAAAAAATTATTTGAAGTATTTTTCATATTTATTATTTTTCTATGAATTAATTTATATTAAACGATCACCTTAGCAAGTTCACTTTTATTTTTAAATGATCGTGCGAATCCCGAGCAAATTAACTAGTATGTGTGTAAATTTGGAGTGAATCTATATATTATTTTATGCAGGACAAAAGATAAAATAACTAAATCCTACATAACTAATCAACACATAATAATACATACATAACTAATACCTAACTCTAAAATAGCCCAAGCTTTTTCCTTTTGCGGTACATCTTTTCATGTACTCGGAAACGAACATGTCCCTATGTTTTCACAGATATATTTACTCACTTTGACTTCTATTTTCTAAAGACCAAGTTGACTCTTAAAAGCAAAACAATTGAATCAGGCACAAAATCATCTGAAATTTTTTTCTGTTGATAATGCTCAATTCGACTTGTGTATTGTAAATGAGGGCAAGCTCCCAAAATAATAATCCATGAGAACTCAGCCTCAAGTTAAGGCTGTCGTTTTGACATGGAAATGATATATATCTACAGAAAGACTAATAGAGTTAAACTTTGCTTATCAAGGTGAATTTGCAGCAGACATGCTGCTACAAGCTTCTCTGCCTATGCACCACACTCGGCTTCGGCTTGGTGTCGCAGTGACTGAACTTATCTTTAATTCAGCAAACTCAGTGTCTATATCAGAAGCATTGGTACGACGAGAATCACAACATTGTCCATCAGCTTTATTCATCTGATCGATCAATGAATGCCTCACACGACTAGGTATAGGACTATCTGACAGTCCTGGAATTCTTATACCAGGAAGGTGGCATGAAGCCGCCGGAGAATTGGGATTGCTCAAAATGTCTTCTTGCAGAATTTCTCCTATCCTAGTCAGGATGCTGAACGCCAAGTTCGACAGAACCCGAGAGTATGCTTCAAGAATTGAACACCCAACATCCTACAACCATAAGAGAAGAGCAAACAAAAATCAACAACACATTAAGCAGCCATGATATACAATGACTCGTTCCGAGTCTTGATATTCTAAACACCGCATACACATGTCATAGCACTACGGAGACACAATATAAGCCAAGGAAACAACTTTAACTCTGACCAGTAAAAGTGGACAAGTATATGTTAATACTGTTGTTTGCTTGGACCATTTATTGAAGACCCTAATTAAAAGCAACATGACAAAATTAGAAACTAGGTCTTGTATATTGGTAATATGGCAATGTTTCTGACCTCCCTGACCAACACTGTCCGACCCAATACTGTAAGAAAATGGATACAAATAATTCAGCATGCAGACCACAGACGTGATAGCTTTATCAACAGAAAAATTCTAGTTTTCTTTTAAATTATAGAGTAACAATTCCCCTCCTCTGAAAACCACCATTCATGTTCTATTCCTCCCCACTAATAAAAAGGTTTCAGAATTTCAAGAACTGAAACAAAAATGAAGTAATACTTCTATCTTATGAATGTAGCTAGTGGGACATAAATTTTACCTTGCCATATTGGATCTTTGTGACATTGAGGAATGTCTGAGGAAGGTTTGGATATTTAATCTTGAGTTGCTGCAGAAGAGCTTCTGCTCTGCCCAACAACACCTCAATCTTGTCCAGTTCAGATATTGGATCTTTTATGAAAGACCAAGATGTTCGAGCTGGAGATTTTGCACAGACATGTTCTGCTATTTTCTCTTTCCATGCAAGTACTGCAGCCTCCAATCTGTTAACAGCTTCAAGGGCATTATGTTCAGATCTTATCTTAAGGGAATCGAGCATAACCTCCACAGATGTTGATTCTGCATTCAGGATCCTATAAAGGTCCTCCCCTAGACTTGTCCTGCCAGACTGTTAGAGTGAATTGATCTTGTTACTCACTTCTTATCAAAGAAATACATTGTAGCAACTAGCAAATAGCTCAGTGACATAGCTCACTTGCCTTTGGAAGTGCATCTTTAATGATTGTTGGAACAGGCATTTCAGACAAGACATTTTCGTTGATAGCATTAGCTGCTTTGAATATTTGATTCACCAATTTACCCTGATTCAACAATTTGTTTCTTTCAGGGTCAGAGAGACCAGCTATGGGTACCTGGGGTGACGGAAGCCACCACCTTTTGCTCTCTCCAGCACTTCTGCTTCTTCCTTCTGCTCGGCTACCCACTTCCGTATACCAAAACTCAGTATTAACCATTGAATCCAGAGCTTCCTAGACATTTCAAGAAATAATATTTGGAATTAGAACCAAATTGATGCTAAAAAGAAATGGTCTACTTTTCTAGGATTAAAGAGACCACCTACAAGAAGCATGGAGTCCAACTTCTGAAGAGCTGGAAGATTCATATGGATGTCTGCACGAGCTTTTGGAGTCATGATCTGGTTCAACGGCAAGTGGAACTTACATTAAACTTTTACTATGATAAAGTACATTTAGTGAATGGCTAAAAGTCTACCTCCAATTTCTGGCCATTAGGACCATTTTGTTTAGCAGGAACCAACTCAATCATATGATGCGTAGGAGATAGCAACCACTCCATTTCTCTCTTCCATTTCCTCTTCCCATCCTCTGCAAGTGGCTCCAATTTCCAAAGTTCCCCAAACACTGATGCTGCAAATCCAATAACAGTATGTCAAATCAGGAAGGAAAAGGAACAGTAAAGTGGAAAAAAAACAGATCAAGAATTGAAGGACTTCTGAGCTCTGTTCAAATCTTTTCTGTCCCATCACACTCTCAAAAAACTCTGTATATCTGTTCTCTTTACTAACTAGGAGTATTATTTAGTCTCATCAGCATAAGTTCCAATCTGCTGCATCCATGGTGCAGGATCTAAACCTGTGACTAGACACAGCTCAGAAATCCTTAGTCTTAATCAGATTTCGGATTGTAAAATTAATGCCAATTTTACTTGATACTATTTATAGATATCTCATCTCTTGGCTGCTGAAATATCTTTTCAACAAACAAAGTTCTTGCTGCATTTTATTAGACCTTTTTTGTTTGTTTCTGATAACGGTGGTGTCTAAGCCATCAATAGAGCTATTTCATTGGCCCGTTAGACCTTTTAGTTGTAACATAATCAAAGAGGTAGGCAAGGCAATACCTGCAAGATTCGTAATGGCATTTGACAGTGCTAATGCAGTGGAAACCCCCTTGCTTCCTCCAGTCACATCCTCCCCCAGTAACAACTTTGCAAATTTTTCTTTCATTGTTTCCACATCGGAAAACTGGGTTGTATAAGCAGGTTTTTCTTTTACATAGTAATGTTGTGGGCTTGCTGAAAAATCCCACTCGTCAGATCCCTGATTATCCCTCTTCATTGTTGTCCAGTGAGAAGAGAAAGATCCAAAAACATTATTGCTGGAACTGCTGCTTGAGTCATCATCATCCAAGGAATCTGTAACACCTCCATCACCTCTGCTAGTGAGACTTTGATTGTCATAGGGCTGACTGTTCAAAATACTTTCAAGGCCATCATATGTTGTAATTCCTGGGAGTATATTAAATTAAGTAGTCAGATTATGCTTAACCTTCTTGGTCAGTTTTTCCACGAACTTCTAACATTTCAAAACTTAGCATTCAGATGGAGGGAAGGGTAGAGGCTAATCCAAGACAAAACACTTGTTAATAAGATGTAACGAGAAAGAGTGTGTTCTAGGGACCACGATTCTTAAGGTGTTGATTGCAAGCCAAAACATAGATAGAGTGATCACAAGAACATGCACAATTCATATTGCCTTTGACTAAAGGTTTACAGAAGACTTACAACAAGCATCTTAAATGTGCAATTTGACTACGTTAATTATACAGCATGATGTTGCACAAACATGACACTACCAGCATATTTAATTTGCAAGTATGTGGATGTTCATTCTTATCACTGCAAGTTTTTTCTTTGTTAAAGATGGGAGAAATAAAAAATGATCAGTTCAATGAACAAATTTTCAAATTACTAAGTAGGATCAATGGTTCTTAAATTTCTGTCCCTTTTTGAATGGTGAACCAATAAAATATCAATACTGATCTAGATCTTCAAAAAAAGATCAATTATTACAGCAGAAAACTCCTACTTTTCTGTTGAATCTTAGTATTTTTCTATACTCATAAGAAATTAAAGATGACTAAATATGTATATCAGCTAGAGCTCTACATTTCTTTTAAAAATAGTGGCTGTTCAAAGCTGGTTACACTGAAAATAGTAGAAACAAATGCCATGAACTGAAAAGAGAATTCCCGAATTAGCAGTTAATACGGACAGAAAACCTAATGATTTCAAAAAAGGAAAGTCATGTAGACATTGAGGCTTTGTCTCTTGTGTAGTTACTTCAGGTGTTGCATGAAATTGTTGTGAAGCTTTTAATTACAAAGAACTGCTACAGTTAGATCCACCATTTTACCAAGCATATTTCTAATTGTGAATAAGAACCATGGAGACTACCAAAGATCTCTGTTATGGGAAGCTTAATGATATATCATTACCACATATACTTATGTATATCTATGTAATACAATACACCATAGAAGTGTATTCCTCTCCTTTCCATCTATGAAATCATTAAAATAAAAAGTAGAAAAATTCAAAGCATAGTTCCTCCCATGTGACTTATAATTTCAAAATATGCCTAACTAGTGTTGGGTCCCACCCTAAGACTGTTTCACAACTGAGAAAAGTATATTTTTCAACCTTTGGCAGTTTCAAGTCATTGATTCCCAGCATTTGGGTTGTTAATTTACTGAGTCTAAGAGCATCCACCAAATAACTAACATGACAATGTCCAGATTCAAGAAACACGTGCTTCGCAGAAGTCAAAGAACTACACTGAACATATGACAAACAAGGTGGTTAGTAAATGTCGGATTCACAATATAAATATTAGCATTCACTTATAAAAATTTTGGCATTTACCCCTGATTTTGTGCTAAACCATCCATAAAGATGACTAAGATATCATTAACATTATTAACTACATATGTTGTAAAATGCCAAAGCTACTCTAAATAGGAAATTACCCCAATTTAGAAAAAAATTGTGTTCATGCACTTAATGCACCAATCACATCTGTGCACCCAGCGCATCTAACTGATCATTCAGGAGCTCTAAAGATGTGGCAAACCCCCTCCGTGTACAGTCAGGTGTATTGTGGGCGTGACCGGATACACACTAGAATTCCGCTAATCCCAGCTTAAGTTAACTAAGGAACTTTAACAACATGAAACATTATTTTTTAATTCACTATGATGAAATGCAATTACTGGGTACAGTACTTGGCATTTATTCTGTCATCTCTCTATTTTAAAAAAGGGTAAAATATTTCTGTCTTATACAGTTCCCTGAAAGAAGCATTAAAATCTGTAGGGCAACACCATTTTGAACAATCCACTATTCAAATTATGGTCCTAAGATGGAAGGACATCAATGGTCACTGCCTTCCTACTGACAAACGTGACCTATATTAAATATGTCATGGTCAAAATACATATGCTTTAAAATGGAGGGCCATATCACAAGAGCATTGATGCAACAGGGACCCAATACTCATAGCTTCTTTACAAAATCCTCTCTCATATCGATGAGAGTTCCCTACAATGGTCTCCACAATTTTTTCTAAAGCGTGGACAACCTCTGTCCTTGTACCAAATTGTAGAGAATGGCTCTTAATACATGTACACTAGGTATGTTGTTGTTGTTGGCTCTTAATAAATAGCGTTAGGCCCCTTTAATTTTCTTTCAAGATGCAGCATTATAGCAACTAATCTACGTGTTAAGTACATAACCACCAAATAGCAATCATAGGAATGTTAGTTTACTCCATTTTGTATGACCCACTAAGCCCACACCTAAAAACAACCCAGCAGAGAAAACACTAGAGATTGTTGGAACAACATTCTGGTGGAACTTTTACCAAGCCAACCGACATTCCTCTCAACCCTAACAACTGTGCCTCAATAATAAGCAAGTTGGGGTTGGCTATATGAAACCTCACTGTCCGTAGCGCTCCACATACAACAAAGATAACTTGTAACTAGTAAGAGGGGTAAGCTTACTCTGATTTTCATCAAAGTCAATGCTGATCTCTCTATCTCTTGTACAGCAGGCAAGTCTCTTCCTCATGATTACCATCTTTACCAATCTTGATTACCCTTAAGACCAAAATGCACTTCAGCAAACTGGGAAATATCTCAAATTAAAGATGCTGTTCAACAACCACCTATAATAACCAAACAGTGAAAATGTCAGATGAAGTTCAATTTGACAAGACATGGCAAAATACAATTAATGCTACTGTTATCATTTTGAATAATAAGGCAAAAAAGTCATCAAACAAGGAAAATACATTAAAACCCTCACTGTCATTATTATGGGTGCTTTGGAGTAAAAACTACCTCTAATTATCTTATCCCCAGAAAGAAATGGGAGTATGAAAATGAAAGCACATTAATATTTAAGAACTCATACAAGTAAACCAAACCCCTTCATCAAAATTTGCTCTTATATTTCCAAACCAAACACCCATTTTAAGAAGTTCATTGAAACTGATTTTTTTTTTTTATAATGAAATGTTTAGTTACATGTAGCTCTCAACAAGTCAATTTTAGCTAACTTCACAGTCCAGCTATCCATCCTAGACTGCCCAAAAGACAAGAAATAAAAAAAGTAACAGATCCAAAAAACCAATGAAAACAGAATATCATATATGGTCCATAAAAATAAAGATTTGTTACATCAATCATAATAGTTGGTCCCAGTTTCCCAAGGCTCCGAATTGACTCGGAGCTCAAAAATAATCTTCTCTAAATATGTGAGTCCATCATGGTCACTGCTCGAGCCTTGAAATTAATATGAAATAAAAAAAAAAAAAAAACAGAAAAAGGAACCCACTTTTTCTACTACTTTAAAAATAGTTCATCATTATTTTAAAGAAAAATAAGGATTAGGGGGTAAAAAGAGAACCTTTTTGCGTAATAAAAGGGACTCTTTTCTGAGGAAAAAGTCGTAAAAAGATTTGGATAGTGTCAGAACCTTCAGATTTATCTTTATGTGGATTTTTCTTTTTCACTGATGTTGTAAACGAAAAAAGAAATTCAAAATAATGAAAAAAAATAGGCTAGAAAAGTTCAAGCCCATTCATCTAAAACCCTTCATTTCATAAATTTTTTTTAAAAAAAGTAGTAACAGAAAGGCAAGACAAATATATTGGAGCCCCCCCTTTACAACCAAAAAAAAGAAGAAATAAAACATGTGGCTACCGACAAATTTGGAGCAGATTTTGGAATTTGGTGTGCTTTGTGCGAAACAAACGCCCAAAAAAAAATACCAAAAAAATTAGTTTTTTTTTTTTAAAACTTTTCTGTTAAAAATAAAATTCATATCTGGTTAGCATAAGGTTTGATCCCCTCCCCCTCCATCCCCTATCCCCCAAAGGCAACAGATAAAGGGGGAGAAAACGCAGGAAAATGAAGAAAGAAGAAGAAATAGAGAGCGACAACAAGAACAGACCTTTATTTGATCAAATGATGAAGAGCTTTATTCATCTATCCTCTGAAGGATTAAAAAAAAATGGGATGTCATTCAGAAAGAGCTGCATTTATATCAACAGATTCTTGGTACTGAGAAGTAAAGATGGGTTTTTTTTTCTTCTTTACTTTTTCTAGTGACAGATGTGAAAATGGTGGAAAATGAAGATGTGAAAACAGTGGTGGTGTAGACAAAGAAACAAAGAAGGGAAAAAGAAAAGAATAGAGAGAAGACAAGATTGGGGGTATGAAAAAGAATGTGCAATTAGTAGAAATTGTATAGCAGACAGAGATGAGATAGTGAGTGTCAAGTGAGTGGGTAGAGAGAATATTAGTAACTGCTTTATGTGAAGACAAAAAGAGACACCTACATTTTTTTTTAAATTATTTTTTTAAAGAATCCACAGAGAGTTGGACACGGTGGCAAAAACTTAATTTGACTTATATATAGTAGGAAAAAAAATACATAAAGTTGTCCCCTAAGTTTGTCCAAAATATTATTTAAATACACATTTTAATTTTATAAACGGTCATTTATCTTTTTTTTTTTTTAATTTGAAGTGAAATTGATAGTTTTGAGCGTTGATGTAACAGTAAAGTGTGAACACCTTCTATTTTGTGCATGAAAGCCATTAACTAAAATGCTAGTAAAACAAATTAATTTAATGAAATCTTTCAAGAGTAGTTATTGTACAAAAGTATTAAGTAATGTTTCAAATTTAATAAGATGATTTAATTTTTTTTTTTTTGAATTACGTAATATAAAAGTGAAACTATACTAAACATCCAGAATATTTACAAAATACATATGAAAATTTGAAGAAAGAGGCTAATATATGGTCAGAATTCACATGTCTTATCTAGAGGTGTCAATAGTATGATTTGAAAAATTATTTTATAAAATTTATATCGTATAAATTTTTTGTTATTTAGTTTCATATAATTAAGATTAAATTTTTTGAAATCATTTCAGCATTTTGGTTTCATTTTGATATTAGTAAGATTTAATTAATTTTTGATTATTTTTACAACATCATGTAATATTCATAAGTAGAAGTTAGAAAAAAAACATTAGGGTGTTTATAAAATTTCTCTAGACATTTTTACTACTTAAAATATGATGAATCAAGAAAACATGAAAGATGATAAAAATAGAAATTCATCCCGTTATTTTATAATAATATAAAATAAATTAAAAAAAATTATGAGAAAAAAATATATTTAATATCTAATAATTTACTATTCAAGATTGATCATTATAATGTCTTATAATTTATTATTCAAGACGTTAGAACTATTTTAGTTTAAGTTTTGAAATTGGAGCTTTGGGTGTTAATTATGTGTTGTCTTATAGTTGTTTCATCATTCTAGACTCCAAGCAAAAAAAATTTATTTCATTATTAAATTTAAACTTTATACATATAAATGTATTTTGTACGATTTAATCCTTTTCTAAAATTTACTTTCATAAAATTAAAAGTTCTGCCTAGTTACTCAATATAATTATAAATTTATATAAAATACATACATCAATTCAGTTAAATCGATAAATCAATTTTTTAAAAACCCAATTGATACCCCTAACTAGGACCCCAAGATTTATCGGGGGCAAAAGGAACAAGTGGATTTTCTTTTTGCAAGGAGGGGGCTTGGTAAAATACAAACCAATTGACTAATGCTTTTACTATATTATCCTTTTCCCTAATGTAAAATTTTTTCAATTTACGGTGTTAATAATTATGAAGATTTCAAAATTTTATTTTAAAATGTTTGTTTGACTATAAAATCTTATTAGATTTTTAAAATCTGAATCTTAAGATATTTTCAAATTTTAATTTTTGAAGTGTTAGGATTTTCTGTCATAAAATTTCAAATTTTTAAAAGTATAATGCATATTCAAAAATTATAATTTCAAAAGTTTAAATTTTCAAATTTTAACTTCAAAGTGTATGATCAAAGGAGAGCTATAATCTGCCAAAAAGGAATGACTTTTTAAATATTACAAATTTTCTATTAAGAAGTTATAAATTCTATTTCAAATTTAACCTGGTCAATAACATAACACTTGATAACTCAAAGAAATGAAGAAAATAAATTAAGAAATGAACATTGCCAACAAATAATAATCAACTAAGAAATAAATTAGTATAATATTTCTTACTTAATGATGTTCTACTCTATTATATTTCCCCCCATTAATTTGTCCATTGTAATTTAACTTTTTTTACTAGTGGTAAATAAGATGATGAAGTGTGATGTGACAAAACATTGTGGAATATAGTACTAGTTCAATTATTGGATGGGAGCCTCTTCCTCCCTTTCCCTTTCACAAATCTCAAGTTCCATGAGCCACTCTACCCCAATCCACCCAATTTGTTTCTAAGTTTTTCATTGTAGCTGTTTTTAGTATAAATTGCTTTAGGTTAAAAATTTTCCCAAAAAATAATATTTCTATTTTCTTAAAGATAGGAGTAAGATTTGTGTATGTTCTATCTTTTTCGGAGTTATTTCATTTACGAAAATATACTAAATTTGTTGTTGTTATTGTTATTTTAGGTTAAAATTCTTACTTACATGATAATTTTCATATAGTAATTGTTATACTATTTTTTAAAATGTGAATTTTTATGGACGTTTTTGTTGGAATATCATTGAAAATATGAGATTTTTGATAGAAAATTCATCGGAAATGCTTCCAACAAGTTAATTTTTGAAAATTCATATTTTTTTAGTAGCATCATAATTCATACGTTGTTTTTAGTATCATAAAATTTATCAACGAAATGTTTTAATGTCGAAATCTAATAATTAAGTAAAGTAAAATTAATATAATTATAGGATATAGCTACAACACATATATATGCATACACGCACTAAAAGTAATTTATCAAGAATACTACTAATATTTGATGGAACATCAAAATGTTTGCACCGTGGGTATCTAATAAGTAGAGTTTAATCAATGCAACTATAGAATAGCTACAATACACTCATACTGTAACTTATAAATATTGTTTCCTTTCCACAATAGACTTGCTCTTTTTACCATTAGAAAGAGAGAATTTTTTATTTTTTATTTTTACCTTGGAATATTAGTTTTATGACTCAGTCATAAATATATTATAGTTATAGATTAAATTTCGTTATGACAATCATTCATTATAATAATATTTTATTATAATAATCTAATTTTTAAAAAAAATTGATTTTCATGTTGTATTCTCTATAACAATATTCTAACTATAACAACAGTGACATTTATTATAGCGGTCCACTTTTTATAAAATTACCTATTTATAACACTCATATTTAAATATTATGTAATAATATATTTTATAAGAAATATATTATATATAAATATAAAAATTAAAATATTTATGATAATTATAATCAATGTCATGCATATAATAAATTTCAAATACATAAATATTTAAAATGAAAAAAATATTTAAATGGAATCCATAAGTTATGGTCATAACTTCACTAAAAAGACTATTGGGGTTTGTTTTTTTTTAAAATTACATTCACACTCTTATTATTATTATTATTATTATTATTATTTGGTTAAATTGGTTAAAATAAATATATTTCTTCTTCTTGGTATATAAAATTATTAAACTAAAATTTTGCGTATTTTTGTTTATAACAACTAAATGAGATCTAACCTCAAATGTCAATATACATATATAACAATACCTCAATCCTCACTATAACCATTATGAATTTTTTAGACAAACATTATTATTATAACAAGATTTGACTATATAACTTTTTTACAAGATATGAATAAAAATTGACATAAAAAATTAACAAGTACATTTTTTTAGAATCGTTTTCTTCTTTGAATTGTAGGGTAAATGATCACAGGAGATATTTCACTTATAATTTCCCTTTAGCTTCAAACAATCGGATTTGTATTTACCGTCTAACTAAAGTCGCAATAAATCTTTGGTGTGTTATGAGCAGTAATGATACTTCAAATCAAGTAACTTATTAATAAGAAAAGAGTCATACTTTATAATGCTAGTTAATTATGTTGCTTGAATCTATTAAAATTAATATTATATTTATATTAAATTCTTTAAAAAGAATTTAACATGTATCTGTCGTTATTTTTTAAAAGTCCGAACCATATAATTAGTTAATATATATATAATATGTCCTTTTAATAATATTTTTTTTTTCAAAAATTGGAATTTGATTTTTTGGGAGCGGGGGAGGGGGATAGCACCACAAGTATAGACTATAGACAAGTGGAAATCATTGGTACATATGATTTCGCATTTAATTATTTATTTCTCTTTTAATAATTAGAAATTTTGAGCATTCATCTTACTCTATTGTTAATATTAGGTCAATCCAGATATTAAGGAGATCGGAGTAAAGTTAGAATCACAAGTATTTTTTGTATATAATTCTTCCTTATATTTTTATAAAAGATTATTTTTGCAATTCAAATTTATAATCTTCGAATTACATAAAAATAATTTTATCAAATTAAGTGTTATTGTTAATTAAAATGAGAAGTCTTGATCTTAAATCATTGGGCTTTTCAATCATTCATGCTAAATAAGTTGATTTATTTGTTTGGCCAAACTTTTAAAATTAATTTATTTTGAGAAGTGTTTTTCTTAAAAAATACTTTTGGTGAGAAGGAGCAGTTTGTGTTTGACCAATAAATTTAAAAAACACTTTTAAACAACAATTATTATTTGACCAAGTTTATGAAAAGTGCTTGTATATGTATTTTTCTAAAAAGTGTTTTTCAAATAAGAGGAGGAGAAACTACCTTTTTTTAGCTTATGAAAAACAACTTCTGTTACTCCCCCTAAAAATATTTATTTTCTCTCAAAAGGTTAGTCAAACACCTCAATTTTTTAAAATAAGCACTTTTAGTCTCCCAAAAATTTGACCAAACAGGCTGTAACTCAAAATGATTGGACTAATTTCTTTTCACCTGTCCTATATAATTAGCTTCTTTTGACAATAGATTTTGATTGTGAAATTTGAAAGTGTAAATTTTTAAAATTTGAAATTGTTTTTGAATATGCATTTTACTTTAATATTTTTTAAAATTTTATGAATAAAAATTTCAAAAAATAACCTAAATTAATTTTAAGGAACATAAAAATATTTAAAGATTATATTTTAAAATTTTAATTAAATTTGATAATTAAATAAATATTTTTAAAATAACTACGATGAAACGCTGGCTTAGAGGGTCTTCAAGAAAAAGTCTAAACTAAAAGTGAGTAGTTAATAGTGATAGAGGCGCCCATTTAATTATTAGTTCTACGCACTTGTAATTTATTTGATTAAAAATGACCCCACAATTTCATTCGACTGACAAAAATGTGTTGCCTAATTTTACTGCTCAACTTGAACATAAAAGATATAATTTTACTGCTCAACTTTAACATAAAAAGGATATAATTATTGATCTTAGATTTTTCCTTTGATTGACTTAATTAAATGGGGTGATACTATATATACTTGTGTTCCAAGTGATTAATGAAGGTTGACCTTAAACGGTTAAATTGAATATTGTACACTTATACTAGAAAATTTATTTGAATTCAAAAACCGTTATACAGAAATTATGTCATGTTCCTTTCAACATAAATCAGATAATTAAGAGGCGGATTCACAATTTAACACTTAAGACTTCTAATTTTTTATTTTTTTTTGGTTGATAGAGTAATTACATTTTATATTAATAATATACATTTAATTAATTTTTAAAATAAATACGTAATATGAATTAAAGTTATTAAATTCAATCAAATTCGTAACTAAAATTTTAACTTCCACCTGCGTAGACTTAACAACATCGACATCAATATCAACAAACAAAACAGATCAACCTCAGCCTTTGTAATGAAATATCAATTACACACGTATTATTTGCAGTGTCTTATTAACTCCCATAATTGTTAAAAATGGACCCATTAATTAAAATATATGTTGTTACATAATTAATATCTTCAAGTGGAGCCTCAAGTTGTGCACCTATTTTTTCAGGCATTTAGCGCAGCCAAAAATCTTTTTTTTTTTCTCACGCATTTCGCACCTATTTTTAAGACAGGAAAACGATCTTCATCTACGGATGAGTTTAAAAAGAGAAATAGGATAATTGACACAGTACTTTTCAGTATTGGCACACTCTTTAAGAAGCAATAAATAAAATGATAATTTTACTATAGTACTATTTGAAAATAATAAATTCAATGCTTTGAGAAATGTATTAGAAAATGACTATAAGGACAAATTATGAATTAAGTGATAAATTATGTCTTGATTTTTCAAATTGAACAAGTAAAAATGAATATTTATTTTTAGTATAGTGAACAAGTAAAAATAAATAGAGAAAATACATAATTCTATACGAGATGAACAAATGTTGATACTACTAAATAGAGGAAGTAGAAGCTAAACATAAAATTCTAATCCGCATTTGCTTGAAAAAAATTTTGCACTTCACAATTAAAATTGAACGCAGAACTAGTCAACTATACGTGGGGTTACTATTTTTCAAATTAATGTGGAAAATATATAGCACTTAATTGTAATTAAGTGATTAAAATTTATAAGTATTACAGTTATTGAATGAATACTCATAGTAATATGGAGTACAAGTAATTTTAGTTTATTTTGTTTTACACCCTGATTATAATTTTATATGTATGAAGTTGCTTTTATAAAAAGGAGACGGGGAGGGGCAGGATACGCGGCGGGAGAAAGGGAAGAAGGTGTCAAATTGTCGCATCTCGGGGCCATGATTACTGCCACTTAGTTAGCTGACTGCACATTTGAATTTTCATGCTGTGGCTGTGCAACTCCATTTTGTCAGCTTTTCCGCTGCTTTAGTTTTGAACTACTCCTTCTTTCAATAGTCGTTGCCTACTTTTTCTTTTTCTTTTTTTAGGAAAACAATAGAGAATGAATGTTCTCAAAATATTAATAATTTCGTCGAATTATGTTTTTGTTGATATTTTATTAGGCAAAAAATTATTTTTATTTCAAACAAAACTCAATTGAGAATGTATTTCGACTAATACACATAGTATAAGTATATATTTGGTCCAATTTTGTTCTTAAATGTACTCCCTCTATTTCAAAATAAGTGGTGTTTTTAGTTTGAATACACTCTTTAAGAAAACTACTTATTTTAAGAAACTAAAATATACTTTTACTCACTTACCCCTAATAAATATCTTTAAAAAGATGTAACTCTTTGTTATTTTCTTGGTTATGTAAAACTTTCTCCACTTAAATAAAGATAAAATTAGAAGAACATCATTAATGTCTTTTTAATTATGTAAAATAATTTTGAATAACTTATAAAGTTGCATTTATGAAGCAACTTAATTGAATTATAATGAGTTTTTCTCACTAATTTAAGATATCACATAAAGCAAGAGCTATTTTTAAGTAACTTAACATGCTATTTTGTGGTACAATTTAAATTATAAAATTTAGGTAAAGATACACCAACTTTATAATATCATAAAATAAAAAAAGTTCACTATATAACGTCAAACCATAAAATATCTTTGTACAATTTCATCAAATTACTAAATGTGATAAGATTCATCAAATCAATGAAGTTAGATTGCATCAAAATAAACCCATCAATTTCTTCAAATAAAAAATTTGTCTTTACATTCCATAAAACCATATAATATCATGATTCCATCAGTCCTGAACATGTATTTTCTTTTTTAATTAAAAAGATGAGGAGCCAAAATATTTATCTTGCAAACTTTTAATAAATTTTTGTTAATTGAAAAAAATGTCATTTAAATTTAAATTTTTGCACTTTAATCTTATTTTCTCAAAGAAAATAGGGACACCTGTAGCATTGCTCCACGACCATCCTTCCGTTGATCTCTCTTAATTTTGTGGGTTGATAGAATCTAATTGCCATTCAATGGTTTAATAGAATGTAAAAGTATTTGTAGTTTGGATCAATGTAATAAATTTTTTTGTTTTATGATATTATGATTATTATATTTATATTTAAAAATTTTAATTTAAATTGTATAAAATGATAAGTTAATTTACTTAAGAATTATTCAGAATATGCTTTATGTGATGCTTTAAATTGGTGAAAAATTTATTATAACTCAATCAAGTTACTTCATAAATGCAACTTAACAAATTGTTACATAGTTTCAGTTAGGAACTAAACTAGATTGAATAAGCCCTTCGACCATGCATGTAGATTCAAATGTGCCCTCAGTTAAGTTCGATGTAAATAAGAACATTTTTAGCCCAACAAAGCATTGACATGGACATAATTAGACCAAACTATCAACGAAGGATAGATATAGTAAATTTCATATTTTAAAAACATATTAACCCTTATACTTTTTGATTTAATCGTCTAATTAAAAATTAATTATTCGAGTACTTTAGATCACATGTTATAATTAAAAAGCGTATTATGAAAATTTAGTGTTCTCTAACATAAAGATGATCATTTTATTCTTTAAACTCAAATTTGAATTTTTTTAACGAAAGAATATATAACATTCCACCATAGCTCTGCATAATTGCTATTGATTCCTGTTTGGACTGGAGAGTGAAATTAACCAATTATCAAAATAACGTTCATTCATAAAATGATTTTGTTTTCTATCATAAAGAGGATCATTTTGTTCTCTAAACTCAAAGTTGAATTTTTTAACCATTTCACCATATTCCTCTGCAAATTGCTATTGATTCATGTGTAGATTGAAGGATCAAATTAACCAATTATCAAAAGAACATTCATTTGGAAATAACATTGAGAAACTAATTGAACGCATCATAGGTTACAACATTTTTCACTTTGAAATATTATCTTTAAAACGTTTAAGTGATAAATACTAGTACTATATATGTTACAAAAGAAACACCTTTAGTTGTTTGAAGTTTTGGAGTATTTTGAGGCCATTATGGCTGGATATTTTAAAAACATTTTCTCTTGTATTACGTGTTCCACTAAAAGTGTTAAAATTACCGTTCAAATTAGGAGAATGTTAATCAAGAGAAACACATGATATAATATTTCATTCGTTCGTTTTATTTGTTCTATATTAATTTGACATATTCTTTAAGAAACATTAAATAAAATGAAAAAAACAAAAAGAAGCAGCAGAAGCAAAAACAGAAACAAGAACAAGAAGGATCTAATGGAAACACTAAAACTTTTAGTGGGTCTGATAGGAAATAAAAGACATTTATGTTGTTGGATGGGTGTTATTATGTTAAAGATGAGCTGAGGCGTGCGGGTTAAATTAGGATATGAGTTTTATTTTTAAAAAATAAGATATTTATGTTGATTTGGAGTTTTACGTTAAATTAAGTATATAGATGAAAACTTTCATAACGGCAGAGGTAAATATGACTCAATAGTATGACGAAGGGCAAATTTAGCCAATTTTTAAAAATAGAGGGGCAACTTTGGTCCTTTTCCCTTTATTATATTACTCCTTGAATATAATAAAATCAATGTTTTGATAGATATATAGAAAAATAATTATAAGATAAATTAGAAACTAAATCATAAATTATCTCTAAAACCGGACGTCTAATTTTAATATAGCAAACTTGTAAAAATAGACAAAGAGAGTATTTATTAAAAACTGAATCTTTTAAAATAGAAATACAAAATAAGACTACAATAAAACTCATATGATTCAACTTTTACTAGAACTTTGCATATAGCGTGAGTTTTAGTACATCAAACTGCTGTTTAAATTGAATTTTTTAAAGAGGTATAAAAACAGATCGAAGGCTACTTATTACAAAAGCAACTCTATGCGAATACACTACTTCCTGTGTTCCATTTTAATTGCTAGGATAATATTTACAATTCATTAAGAAAAAATTAATAGTGATGATAATTTGACTAATATAACCCTATTAAATTTTTGAAAACATGTAATAATAATTTTTTTCATATTTTAAAATGATTTAAAGTACTAAGAGTAGAATTAGAAAAATATGTAAATTATCTCTTGAATTCTGAAACTAACAAGTACCCCCTCTGTTTCATTTTAATTGTTAAGATAAGATTTGCACACCCATTAAGAAAAAATTAATAGGGATGACAATTTGACTAATATAACTCTATTAATTTTTTTTAAAAACATGCAATAATAATTCTTTTCACATTTTAGAATGACTTTAAGTACTAAGGGTAAAATTAAAAAAATATGGCCAATTATCTTTTGAATTTTGAAACTAGCAAGTATTTTGAAATAATTATTTTTAGTATACTTAGCAATTAAAATAGAACGAAGAAAATATTTAAAAAATAATTACTTTTAATATACGTAGCAATTAAAATAAAATAAATAGAGTAATTAATGGAGGAGGAAAATTAGGAAGCCCACCTCTCATTTTGTTCCCAATTTCCTACGCTACACTCTACGCAAAAAAAATATTGAAAATTAACACTAGTACTTTAGTGTCTTGTTTCCTGGATCCATGTGAAGGAATAGAAGAAAGTGGAGAATGATACTTTCTTCCTCTTTCCCTAGGGACTTTGTTTATAGAATTTTGTGTAACAGTAGCTTATTACTTATGCACGTGAAGCAGTAGAGAATTATTCCCTTATATTCATATCACTATCATATTTTTAAGTTTGGAAATCTACCTTAAAATCACTTGTTACTAAAAAGTAAGAATGTATTTTCACTAAATTATCTAAATTTGATATTATTAATTTTTTGATTATATAAAAATTTACTTATCTAAATAATAATAATAATGATAATTTTTTTTAAAAATAAATAATTAATATATTTTTAATTATATAAAAAACTACACCATATAATATGAATTGAGCGGAGTATAATTTTTATTGTGTTTCTCTTACTTATTCACTCTCTTTTCTTTTTAAAATTTTAGGATAATTTCAAAGGCCTCTTCTGAGATTTAGTTTCGTTTTCTCTCATAATTTATAATATTACGTTTACCTATTAATTCTTTTAATCTTTTTTTTATTAATATAAAAATAGTAACATTTGACTAATTTACCTTTATATATCCGTTAGATTAATTAATTTATCAAACATATGTTGCTAATTTTATTATTTTATTTATCATATTAATTAATGCTTCAATGAAAATAAAAAAATAGAAGCATTCTTGTTCATCTTTTTCCCCTTGTGGTGCGGCAGCTTTAGCAGAAATAAATTATTCCATGAATTAAAGTAGATAACAATGGCAGTTCTCAATATTTGAATTTTCCCCGTGTTTGACTGACATCAATTTTCAACATTTCATACATATGAGTTTTGAATTATTCAATGTTTAAAATTTAAATCATCAGAGAAAGAACCGCGACTAGTCGGATGGAGTAGATAAGTTTCTTGTTAAATAAAAAAAAATGTTAATTTTAAATTTAATAAACAAGTAAAGATTTCTCCCAAACCATGCTATCAAATGTTAAAATTTCAATTTATTGTTCAGATCTAAATAGCTAAAGTTCCATTTCCTATCGTTTTCCTCGTTGCAAAGTTCCTGGTTTTTTCACATAACATTCTAAGAATTTACAACCTTTCAGAATAACCCCATTTTATTTCCTCCAAAAAAATTATAGTTGATTTCTTCCATTTGAAATTGGATTCCATAAATGATATATTGTCTATTCACTTTTACTAGTTCATTATGTTAAAAATAAATGTCCATTTTAACATATCAAGAAAAAATAATTTTTTTTCCCTATGTTTTAGAGGTATTATAATAAAATATGCACTTCATTTATTATTTTATAAGGGGAGTGCAAACTATATTATGGACAAGTAAAAATAATGACAAAGTGACGAATAAAAGATTTTAATGCAATTGCAAAAAGCAAGCATATGATAAAATGTATTTATTATTCCCTTGTCAAATATTACCGGTTTTGACAGATTGAAATTCCAAAAATACTATAGATGTTTTGAAGGAAAGAAGAAGAGAAGCAAGTTGCCAACGATGTAAGGCGTTAACCTCCTAGCTAAGGATCTAATGCCATGTCCCATTATCACACACCAATATTCAGTGATGGCGTCTCTCCTAATTGTAGGAATTCTCCAACAAATTTTGCACAACATTTCCATCTACCACACATACTGATTGTACCCAAGTAGTTACTATAAGGAAACCTAGCTTAGAAACGAAAGATGAATCCGAAGAACTGTATTTGCTTTCTGTATCCACAAGAATTAGCACAGAAATTTTTCATGTACATTTAATAACTCTTAGATACAGTCAGAGCTTGAAGAGTCGAGGGCATCAGTTCCTTTGGTTAAATAAAGGTTCCTCTGCTTCTGCAAACTTCTTTAGAGTCTTATATATGTAACTGCTTACGCGTCTTACATTTATCCTCAGGCATAAAGGATACATTAAAAAAAAAAAACTCTTTAAGTCTTAGGTCCTTCTATCACTCATTTTGACATTAGTAAGTGGAAAGTTGAGGTGTACTGGGAGTTGGATGGCTGGGTCATAACGTACCTTCAATTAGGAGCAGGGAGGATTGATGTTTGCATCTTGAATAAATTGGATTGGGCTGTGATATTTCCTGTAATTTGACAAAATGATGTGTGAGAGGTTCTAGGACTAATCATTTTGGTTTAGTAACTTTACTCGGGCTTCAATCCCGCAATAAGCTACTAGTAACATACCTTATTAATGCGATAGAATGAACCTTGATAATCCAGTACGCTCTCATCTGTTTGAGCTCCATCACGTCATCTTCCGGCTTAACTCCGAACCATTCAAAAGAGATGCAATTTCCAACGATGGTAAACTTGAAGCCTCTGGATGGCATCTCCAAAAAGTGGGTTGTAACTACATTTGCTTTTGAAACAAAGATGATAATCATCAGTCCAAAAATCTTGGTCTACCTTGTATTACCAGGAATTAAGGTCAGAACAGTTTAGGAGATTCGAGGTTTGAGATACAACCCCAAGTGAGGGTTGGTATTTGAATAGAAGTTGTATCTGATAGTAGAACCTCATTCATAGGTTGGTACGTGGACAGTCATGCTCAATGTTATCCTTTCATTTGTCTGCGATCCCACCAATAAGCTTCATGATTGATATCATAATTGTCTTGGCTCGACTTCATTTCACTGAAAGTTCTCTCCATAACTGCTGAGTGTCTTCATATCCGTGGCTGCTCTTATCTGTAGTTTTGTTTATTTCACCATAAATTATGACCGTAAATCCTCTCTCAGATACCAGATGATGCCCGATACAGTGTTCTTCCAGGAACAGAAGTGTTCAAGAAGGGAACTATAGGGGTTCGGGGATTATTAGCAATCCAAAAAGAATGAAAATGGAAGGTAGAATGACAGTATTGCCAAATATGCCTACACTGAGAATTGAAATAATGTTTTTCAGGGATACAAGCATAACATGCAATACATGTCATAAAAGCTTACTACAATTAATACGTAGTTAGTAACCAATCCACTCCAACTAGCTGCCACAGCTTCTCACATGAAATGCCATGCAACAAAACCTGTCCCCAATCCACTACAAAGCCATGGCATGTCTTTTGCCCAGAGATCCTTCAATATTATGTTTGTTATCAGTTATTGTCAACTAGACTTGTTAACTTTACACTGAAACAAGGTCAATACTCAATATGAAAACATCATTTCATCATCAATCAGAAAACGACAGATGACGACATTCTGGGCAGCATGTTATAAGCACTACCACGATTCCAGATAAAGTAATTTACATAGTAGGTAAAAATCCTAGAATACAGTTCGAAAACCAACATATCTTTACATAGTAGGTAAAAATCCTAGAATACAGTTCGAAAACCAACATGTCAACAAGTGGAAGAATATGGAGGCCTTTGCTGTTTGGGAAACTTTCAAGCCCAGCAACACAAGACAAAACTTACTTCACTAATTTACACGTAACACCAACCTGAAATGATGAAGCAGATATAATAGGGGCAGAGCTTGTTATTGTAGCAGAGAGAATTATTGACGGCTGGTTTAGTCACTAAACAGAAGCACTGAGGCATGTTGAGAACTCAGGGGATTCATAATAAATAAGTAATAGCTAGTTTAGAGGGATTGTGAAATCATCACCATTGGGGAGGTGGTTGTGGAACTGGATAATAGCCAGGTATAGTAGGGGACCGAATAAGGAAGTAGAATTTTTTTTTAGGCTATGTTAAGTAAAGACAAGTCTAGTGTCATCCGACACAATGAAGGGAGAGAGAAGAAATTTTTGGACGAAAGAAGGTGGTGAGAAAAACAGACTTGAGAGATAGGTTGGGAGAAACAAAGTAAGTTGAACTAGTGATTAAGGAGAAACTGGAGTGTTCTTGCATTGAAGGTGCCGCTATCAACAAAACAATATATTGGCTTTTACAATTCATTGTTAACCCATAGTTTCATATTCTACACGAGATAAAGTTTTTAAAGTGAAAATGGAGATACTGAAAAGTCCCTGCATCCCTGGAATACCCTATACTTAAGGGAATCTAACTGGCAAATTTCTAAGAATACAAGGTCACATCCGAAAGCCAAAGCATATAGACTTCTACTGAAGTCACCAAAAGTCTACTCAGAAGTTGCAACCATTCCTATTTCCATAGCTAATATGAAAAAAGAAATTAAGGAGCCTTTGCAAACGGTAAAGATAGAGATTAGTTGCATTCGATATCTTCTTTGTGCATAATGTAGCACAAATTTCGCAATGTAACCTAGCCAAGAAAACTGCATTTTTCCAAAGGTATTCCATCTTGAATCTTGCAGTCAGCCACACCATCAATCCTTTCTACAGGTTCTTTCCAGTCCAAGAAGACAGCTGATACCAATTTGTTACAGTGAGCTGCTTAGTTATCCTAGTACAATACCTAAAATATACCCAGCGTCACATTAGTTAGATGAGTAACAAAGGTAAATGATGTTAGAGTATAACTCATCTATTCGATTAGTAATAAAAACGGAAGCTTTGGTCACCTAGAATAAATAAACAGAAATGGGTAAATTACTAAATTTCCATATATAAAGATGCTGGATCCAGTTTCAAGACTTGCATTGGTTAAGAGACTCCAACTAACCTACTGCAAAAGAACATGTACCCAAATTCAAACTAACACAGAAAACTAGTATATTTGGATGGTTGTAGTATGTAGAGTTTTAATTTTATGAATATGTAGGGTATATGTCCTCCCTCCTTATATTTTGACATGTTAATGAAATTTGCATTCGGAACATTGATGTGTTTTGTGAAAGCTTGATGTTATTGATAATCTTCTCTATATAGAATTGACTGTATGTCACAAATTATATAATATTCTGGTGGCAAATTGTATATGACCAGCCATGCTCCTGTCCCTAAAGATCTCAAGGACCAGCTCTTTTGTTCCAGAAAAACCTTCTGGGACCAGCAAAAACTGGTCGCTAAATGTTTCTAGGAATCAAGAGGCTAGTGCGTTAAAAACACCAGCTACTAACTCAGAAACTAAAACCAAATATCATATTTGTTGTTCCCATCCATCTCCACAGATTCCTCTGAACTATGTGGCAGCTCCAAATTTTCCTTCCCAACTCAATTGAATAAATGGCATTAAAAATTCCAACATGAATTCCTCAATACAGTTATTACCTATATCGAACAGATCTGACAGTGTTTCCTCTCGTATAGAACTTCTCAGTTGTGATAAGTGTGCAATACCTATGTTATATGTTGTTATATAAAAACACTTAAAATGAGCAGAAAAGAAATGAACAAGAAGTTGGAGGACCTTCAAGTGTATCCCTTGATCGACCCTCAACCGATATTGGATTGTTATTAAGCTCAACGCGACAGAAACTGCTGAACTTCAACTAAACTTAGAAAGAAGTTACATCTAAAACATAATTGGGACTTTGAGAAATTGTCTTTTATCTCCCTATGTGGATTTAGCCAAAGTGACACCAAGGTATAGATGGTAGAAGTCAATGCGGTTAAAGCATCCAATGTTAAGACTAAAAAGTGCAATTGAAATCAATTGCAGTGCAGACTGCATAATTGACAACAATGTAATTTACCTTTTGGATATACATTTTGGTATCTTATCTACATTTTGTATCTTAAAGAGGCTGGAAGCTATATTATGCTATGCAAGAGAGAGTAAGAAAGTGTGTGGCATTCATATTGCTTGTTTCTCTTGTATTTGTGATATTAACATATTTAGCATGAATAAAGAACAGTGATAGATGCAGTAGTCCCCAACTAAAGAACAGGTGTGGGAGTAAATAATTTATACTAATGTTCAAAGCATAAACACTGCTAGGCATATTAGTTTCACAAATACTGCACAATCCAACATGAGAATCTGATACAACCTCCCTTATAGTGAATTTTTTTCTTCTATTCAAGTTCAAAAATAGAGAAGCCGCATAAAAGCTTTCTGAACTGCAAGCTAATACATCACCAGAAGGCTTAAACAATAATTGCTACTGCATTCATCCTGCGTACAAACTTCAAGGTTCAGAGGTCGCGCAAGCGTGAAAATAAGCAAACTAAACGAAATAAAACAAAGCAAAATCTTCACGAATTAGATTGATATAATCCAACTAGAAAATGTTATCAGGCACGGCTCTCAATTCAGGTCACTCAGAAAATTAACATAGGTTATTTATTTGTTAACCAAACTTCTATACAATTTATCAATTGCATCAAAATACAAAAATCACTTCTTTCAATGAAATTCATCATTCAGCACTAGGAACTCTTAGATTCAGCTAAACATAAATAAACATAGAACTCACCGAATTGCTCAATCACAAATTTGAAGAGTCATGCTACATGTTTCTTCCTTTGGGAACACCTCATGTTCTACCATTAATCCATAACTCTAATTTTCATTTTCATCAATGCCATGGACACTATCGAAAGTCCTCAGTTACCAATTTTTGTTTTTCAAGCATCACATCCTCTTATAAATCATCCAAAGCAGAATAAACATAAATCTTCCTCAATTCATCAATGGCATCAACATTAATAGTTCATCCATGGAAATCTACGTAGTTGGGTTTCTAGATTTTTTTTGCATGTTTTTGCAACTTATATCCTTAATTGAACTTCACCAATTCAAAATAGAACGAAAACTGACAAAAGAGGGAAGAAGAACAAAAAGTTTAACTTACCATTTTCAGTATTAAAAGGAAGTACACATGCTCCGCCGCCTCTTAGATCCTGCGAAGCACAAATAAGCACGAAAGACCTAGGTCTAAAGCTGAACTCAAAGACACACACAAACACACACTCAATTATATTGATACAGCTAGATCCAGATAAATCCAATCTAAACACATAGAATGGATAAACATGTATGCATATATTTACAATTAAAATGATTGAAATGCAAACCTCATGTCGCAGAGATTAGATCGATCTGCAGATATTCAAATTCACCGCGGTCTCCGATTCAGTTGATGCAAGGCGGGAATAAACTTCGCCATAGACGAGACAGCATTATGCATCCATACATAAATCATCTACCTAAAATCTCTATACATATCTAATACTTCACTAACCAAAAAAGAAACACTATCTGCGTATCTATACATATATGCAGTTAATTCAAACAAGAAAAAAAGCAAGTCTCTCTACATAGCAATACATAAAAGAAATTTATATGAAACAAACACCGCCGATGCTAGCGCCGGCCGCGTCACCGGCGAGTCAGTTCCCGACCTGCACCAAGCGAATTAGAGACCGCCGCAACAAATGGAAACTCCTCAACATCGATAGATAGACGTGTATATGTATTGATATATCATACAGATCTGAGACTCCGTCAGAAAGAGAAACCTATCTCTAAAGCTGAGATAGAGAGACAGTGCGTGAGGCGGTTATTTATAGATAAAAAGAACGAATGAGATTTTGACACGTTGTATAGTATAGCTAAAAACAGGGGAGACATGGTCAAAAATCGTGAGTGAGCTTAACGGATTTTAGGGGTAATACTTGGAGTGGAGTGTAGTTATAGAAATACCACTGGTAAATGCACGTGCAGATGATTTCTCCTGTTAAAATCAAGGAGGAAGGATCAAAAATATTCTTTTACCTTTATCCCTTATTATATTAGAAAATTAAAAATATTTTTATCGTTAGTAAAGTTTATTAAAATATCCTTAATGAAATTTTCAAATTAATTTTAAAATATTTAATTTTAATTAAATTATTTATTTTTCTATTAAATCCGATTCACCACCCATGACCCACAACCCATTCCCCATTTTCTCCCTCTCTTCATTCTCTCTTCATCCAATCGGTACATTTTAATTTCAATGTTGGTATTCCTACCGACATCTAAGCTACTATCAACCAAAAACAACTGCCCTTCTGATTCCGCCGGTCGTTTCTTCCTCCTCACACCGTCGGATAATCTGGAAGCTATTGTCCTCTCACTAAAAGAAGAATCAAATTTCATGGTCTCACCATATCGATGAACAACACAAAAATTCCCCTTATACACAATTATATCATCAATATAGGAACTGGCACTTTTTAACTTAGTCCACTTCTCGGACCTCGACTTTAAATAACATAACAAATCATAACGATCAATCGCCATTAAAGAAAAATTATTGCTCTCACTCCCTGCGTTATGGTTGGTAAGAAAGAAAAATTTTCCTAACATAGCCGCCTACATCATAATCACAGAACGAAGGTTTCAAGGGATTGAAGTACTGGACATGATAAGATTTTTCATTAAATTCAGTACCTTAGGCATATGATCAGGAAAAACCTGGATAAGTCTGCCGGTTAGTGGATTCAAAACCCTCATTTTTCCATCTGCCATTTTTATAAACTTGACAAACCATCCTTTACAAGATGAAGGAATTGAAGCGTCGTCAAGGGGTTGAAAAATATAAACGACGTTCTCGATGAGATGGTAACTAGGCCTGGCTTTAAAACGGTGAGGGTCATCAAGGGGGAAGGGAATTTCGAGAGGAAAAGAAGTAGAATTTTGTAGAGGAGCAGGTGAGGAACGCCATTTGTTTTTCCTCTCTTTTCATTCACCACTCACCAGAGATGGAACCTGGAGATGGGTTATGCGCCGTGGGTCAGTGGGTCGTGGGTCGGGTTTAAATCAGAAACGGATAATTTAATTGAAATTGGATATTTTTAAGTTATTTGAGAATTCTGTTCAATTGAGGGATATTTTAGCAAATTTTATTTACGGCGAAGGCATATTTAATTCTATAATATAACGATGGACAAAATTAACTAATAGATGAAAATAGAGGGATATTTTTAATTTTTTTTCCTAAAATTAATTATTGATTATTGATTTCTTTTTCGTGCTTTTAATATGGTTTCTTTCATAAAATGTAATTTGAAAAAATCAAGGAAATAATTGTTTACAAATCCGTAAGGAGAAGGAGAAGCGTTGAGGATTATACACGTCCTATTTGTTTGCATTAAAATTAAAATATTTATTTTAAATTTGAATGTATTGAAGGATTATGATATTATCTTTAAATTTGAATATTAATAACTTATTTGCTTACATTTAATAAAGATTTAAATTTGAATGGTTTAAATTTTAAATTATTAAGTATATTTATTTTCATTAAAATTTGAGTATTTATTTAGAGAGAATAGGTTAAGATGTGCAACAAAGTGTCAATATTTTAGAAGTACGTTTGTGAGGATAATTTTTACTATTATTCTGTTCAAAAACCATCCAACCACCTCTAACCACCTTATAACATCTCCGCAGCACCGCCGACACCAACTTCTTCGGCCATCACCATAAATACCGTCAACTACTAACATCAATCAACTTCGTTATCACAGCTATCACTACCAACCGTCACCATCACGTCAGTACTACAACACCAACCATCTCTACCGTCATAACTATCACTACCACAACATCTAACAACTATAACTATTACTATTACTAGCCACTAACACCAAATATTACCAGCATCACCACTACAAATCATCTCCACAATCACTCGCAATATAAATATTTTAATTTTTTATATGATAGTAAATATATTTTATTAAATTAATTTTTTTTAACATTTAATTACTTTATATTTGAATTGTATTTTTAATCTATTTCTAAATAAATAAAATATGTAGATTTAGATATTGAAAAACATACGGTCTTAATTATTCAGTGTTCAAATCTAGAGATAACATCTTAATCATTTAAATGTACATTATGATTCTTAATTTTAATAAAAACAAATGAGACTTCAATGATTAAAATTATTTATTTTTCAATATCTGATATATATAATTTGTTTATTTTTAAATATAATAAATATATAATTCAACGTAAAAATAATTAAATATTAAAAAAGTAAAATTATTATTTGATAAAAAAATATTTATGTTCGTTAGTATCAGTGGAGATGATTTCTACCGGTGATTGTTGATGCTAGTGGCTAATAATAATTGTAGTGGTAATTGTGATGATGAAGATGATTGGTGTTGTAGTGACATTATCACGGTGGAGTCCGTTGATGTTAGTAGTTGGTGATGGTGGTGACTGAAGAATGTGTGATGGTTGATGATGGTGTTGGTGATAGTTGGCGATGGTGGAGGTGATTGGTCCTTATTCTGATCAGAGTTGTCATATTATCTAAACATGTAGTATCATTTTTTTGGTCTTGAATTTAATAAGAATACCTTATTACTTAATACGCGACATAAATTTAAACTTCAAGATAAAATGAATATTGGACTTAAATTTAATAAAATCAACTTATTTAATTATACAATATAAATTAATTATTTAATTCAAATTAATATAAATTTAATTATATAATTTAAATTAACAGTTTAATTCAAATAAATATAAATTTCATCCAGATTTAACTCAATAAAATTTATGAGTTTACCTTGGCCACTTTAGTTTTGTCTAGAGTACATATTTTCAGTGTGAAACATAATAGAACATGATTCACGAAACGATGTACGCCAAATTAATTGAAAATTATTTCCTATATAAAACATTACATGGTAGATAATATTAGGGTGTGCTCAATAAAAAAGAAAAAGGATTTTCATAAAAAAAATATTTTTTTAAAAAATAAATAATTTTTTAATTCGATAAATAAAAAAATTATTTTAAAAATATAATTTAAATAATTATAAGTTAATTTAATAAAATTAACTTATTTAATTATACAATATAAATTAATTATTAAATCCAAATAAATATAAATATAATTATATAATTTAAATTAATTATTTAATTCAAATAAATATAAATTTAATCTAAATTTAGTTTTGTCTAGAGTACAAATTTTTAGTGTGAAACATAATAGAACATGATTCATGAAACGACGTACGCCCAATCAATTGAAAATTAACTTGTATATAAAAGACTACATGGTAGATAATATTAGGGGATGTGCTTAGTAAAAAAGAAAAGGGTTTTTATGAAAAATATTTTTTTAATTTGATAAGTAAAAAAATATAATTTTAAAAATATAATTTAAATAATTATTATGGGAGGTGATACATGGTGGGAGAGGGGGGGGGAGGGGGTAGGGGTATGGATGATAAAAATTAGGATGAAATGAAGATGAAATGTGTTGGAAGGACAATGATAAAGTTATATTGTCAATTTATACTCACAACGACTTAAATAAACTAGATAAAAATTGAATCCCCATTAGTTTTTTTGTTACTATTGGTTTTGATATTCACTTTGAATTCAATTAATGTATATTTATGTCGTATAATACCTATTAAAAGGAAATGCTTTCTATTAAAATTTTTAATCATTTTCAGCCCTCATATTCAAGATCTTTATTTAAAGTCGGTAGAACATTGTATTATCTCATCATAAAATAGAATAAAATAAAAGAATTGAAATAGAAATAACAATATCAATAATAATAATAACATACTCAATGTAATATTATAAGTGAAATCTGAAAAGAGTGATGTGTATGTAGACTTTATTCATATATTGTAAAGATAGATAGACTATTTTTGAAAAATCTTCAAAAAGACTAAAAATAAGAATAAAAATAAAATCATGGTATAAAATGTAATTAAGTAGGTCTATTTTTTTTTGACTTGTGATGCCTAATTTAATTTCCCAAAAAAGTAATGGGCAGAACCGAACAAATAAAGTATAAATTTGATTACTAGTATTTATTTATTTGAAGAATATAGAAAAATATTTTGGATTCCACCAATATCATCCCTGACGTCTTACGTCTTTTAAATTGGAAAAGCAAAAGGCATTTTGATATTTTCCTGAAAATTCTATTCTCATTTCACTTTCAAAAAGTTAATAGAGAATATAATCTCTTGGAATGCCTCCATTTGGCCCCAGTTCAAAACTTTGAATTCCACTATAGGTATTTAGTGTGTGGCATATTTTACTATGTCAACTGATTCTTTATTTTCATTTCCCAATTCTTTGTCCGAGTAGGTGCAACCATTCATTCTTTCTCTCTCTCTCCTATTTATTTATTTATTTAATTTAGTAAAATAAATTAAATAAATTAATTTAGTGGTAGCCATACCAAGAATTCCATGGAAGTATGCTCCCAGAGAGTCATATTACCTGGTCACTGATGCTCATACTTTACCCATTGTCAATTCAAGCATCTAGCCACATATTCACAATATCTTTTTCTGAGGCACCACCAATGGTGTTGCTTTCCGTCATGGTACATCTTCGCTGCTCCTTGATGAATAAAATACTTAGAATTGTGAGCTTCTTGCATGATCAATCTGGTCAAATAATCTATTCTATGAATAAAAATACTACCCTTGATCTGCCAAACACCCTTCTGATCTAAAATTGCCTCTTTGGCCTCATATCTCAACACCTTATTTGAAATCATACATAATTTCTCATCTCAAACTGTTGAGCCTTAATCGACTCTATCAAAAGTGACTATCTCAACACAAGCAAGAACCCTGTCGGGCTCTGAAATATCAAGTTTCACAAAGCTATCAGCCAAAGCCCGGATATCCGTAGTCAAATGTCGCTCCTCTACCCATAACATAGCCAACTACCCATGTTGACTGTCTTTCGACTCAAGGTATCCGCTACTACATTAGCCTTGAACGGATGATAAAAATGGTCATATTATAATCATTACGAAACTCTAACCACCATCACTACCTCAAATTGAGATCCTTCTAGCTGAAAATATACTGAAGGCTGTAGTGATCTGTAAAAACCTTATAATGCACGTCATATAGGTAATGTCTCCAAATCTTCAAAGTAAATATTTTGTAACACCCCACCTTGTGAGGCATGACTGGCACCTGGTGCCTTACTAGGACCTGGACTGCTGAGCTGACTGAGCCTAAGCACCTTTGGTGCAGGGCTGACTCTAACTCTAGAATCAAGAAAACAACGGGCTACATAGCGGCTGTAAATACATACCCCGGCCGACAAGGCCTATAGCCACCTGTGAAAATAAACAGCTAACCAGAGACAAACAAAAATAGGGAGTCCTATGCGGGCCGATAAGGCCACCATGATATCTAGTTATAACTGAAAAGTAAAAGCTGATGCTAAACTGAGCTATGACCGACAAGGCCACCAGTCAACAACTAAATAGGGCCCCACACGGCCAACACACATAGTCTAAAACACATATGGGCCCCATACGGTCGATATCATCTAACCACAGGGAAGTAACACAATCTGCAAGTCTCTAGGAGTAATAAGATGGTCGGGACAGGGCTGTGACCTACCCATACTGTACAAACAAAAAAAATAAACCTTTATCACATAAGCTCTGGAAGAAAGGAGCTGATGGCTCTATACGGCTGACTGGAACTACGAGGGACCTGCTCCTCGTCTAGGTGTACCTGCAGGCAAGTAATGCAGCGCCCCAAGAGAGGGCGTCAGTGTTGACACCCAATTTTGACCTACCTACGCCTTAATATGTTGCTTATATATGTATATATTTATTTATTTATTTAACGCAAAATTTGACTTATTTTTGTATTTATAAAATAATTTATCATCATAATATTGCAAAAATCATTTCAAGTTATATATATATGACCTATTTTAAGTTTTGATATTAAATAATTACGATGTATACAATATATTCCGTATCAATATGCGCCCTTATTCTAAAATATATCCTTTACTTAATAAATTATTTACCTAGTTTTGCTAATTTTATAAATCTATTTGAATAATAAAATTACTTGAATTCATAAATTATTTACGTTAATAATATGATTTTTATAATATTTGATGACTTGACTTTATATTTTAGTCATTAATTTATTCGTAAATATAACAATAATTATATGATATTTGTATAAGTATATTTAAATTTAGAATTTATTTATTAATAATAATATTTATATGATTTTCTTATAATTTAAATTATTTTATATCTATTTACTAAATTATTTAAAAGTATAGTATGTTCATTAATTTAATAGCAGCTAAATTCAATTTCAATCAATTTATTTAAATTATAGCCATTTTTCTATTTAATTCATTCAATTTATTTCAAATCTGGCCACTTTCTATTAACTTCATTTCAATTTCAGCCACTCTTAATTCAAATTGACTATTATTTAAATTCAATTCCTAATTACTCTACCCGTGACCCGTTTACCAATCCGCGACCCGTTTGACCCAATTAACCCGACCCATCTATTCTAAATTCTAATCCTCACCGTCCATCTTTTTTTTGATCCAACGGTCAGGGATTAAACCCTACTTACTTCCTTATTTACTCCTCCATACCCCAATACCTAAGATCACTTTTCATTCTTCCCCTAACACCCTAGCAATGGCAGCCGACCCTTCCCTTTCCCTCTTCCCCTCGCTCCTCGTTTTTCCCACCTCCAGTCGAAGTTCGACCGGAAAACGCCATAACCACCACCACCACTGCTCCAGCCGTCACCCTTAGCTGCTGCATGAATACCGGCGAAACCTCACCGCCTTCATCGTCTACCGCCGGAAAATCACCACCGTCCGAACAACCCACCTAGAAACCCCATTTTTCCGGCGACTGCGTCGCCGGAAACCAATCCCAAACAGCCAACAGCCCCTCCCTTTCCCGTCGCATACTCCCATCCTCGTCTCCTCCTCTCGCCGGCGACCACCCTCGCACCACCAGTAAAACGGCCCCCCTCTCACTGCCGCAGGTTCTCTCTAACCTCCCTCCATCTCCTCTTTTCCCTTCACCCCGAAACACCACAAACTCGTCCAGCCCCTCCCTTTCCCGGCCGGCCTCCTTCCTTCCCTCTTCTCTCAATCAGACCCGATACCATTACTTGTGGATAGACTAGAACAACGAGGATGAATTCACGATAGATCCGCTATGGATCTGTCCGTAAAATGATTCTTTGACATTTTGAAATTTTCTTCCTCTCTTTCCCGTTTGTTTTTGCTTTTGTTAAGCTAGATCTACTTCTTTTACTTATTTAGCTATCTATTATTTATTATTCGTTGGTTATTTGTGTTTTTGAAATTGTCTCGATTACTGTTTGTGTTTGCTGTTAAAATAACTTGAAAGCCCTTATTTCTATCAAAATTTTGATTTCGAAATGGTTGAATGTTTTCTAAAAAAATCAATTTCTGTTTGGATCGGCTTGTTTGGTATATACTTGTTTTGAGAGAATCACTGATGCTCTATTTATCCTTGAACATGATAAAGATACTCACCTGATGTATACACTACCCTATATAGTAAAAGATTTAGCACTCTTGTGTCATTGTCCATACAACTTTGATTAATTACTGCTGCTTGTCATGAATGCATATTGTTTGTTTATCACTCTGGTGGTGTTTACTCGAACTATGGTAGTGTCGAATAATCTGTTTTTTAATAACAACAACTTGAAACCCTTTGTGAGCAGATATATAATAACCTAAGAAAATTTGATAAAATAACGATTGATTTGTTTCCTTACTAATTTAATTGTATTATTTTAGATTTTAATTTGTTGTTATACTGTGATTCTTTCCATACCTTTGTACTATGTATTATTAGGTAAATACATTGTTTATATATCTATGTGTTTGTTTATTTACTTGATTATGGAATGACATTTTGTTAATCCGTCTTAATTTAAGAGAAAATTGCTGTCAATTGATCCTTTCCTTTTAGTCAATTTAAATATTTGTTTGAACGTGGTAAAATTTAATTAGTTCTTATGTATATTAATTTGATACTTTTATTTATTCTGCGAATTCCTTCCATTTAGCATATGCCATACATCATTTTATGAATTATACCATATGTACACCTAATTGATTGAATTACTCCTTTAAAAGAGATTATGGTAATCTTGTCATTTAATTTTTTCACTTATTTGCTGATAGTCTATTTAAATAATTTTGGTAAGGTTCTCATTCCATATGTTTGACTAATTCTTTCCTCAATTTCAATATTGCATTTATGATAGTTTTTTTTTCTTTCTTCTTTTCTAATTTAATTAGACGAATAATTTATTCATACGTGGTAAGTAATGATTCAAAATTAATTTTTAAATATTCCCTTTCCCTTTAAACCGTTCCGACTCTTGCTATAAAAGCAGCCTTCTCCTTTATTTTAAAGGGGGGCGAACGAAAAAAAAGAAGAAGAAAGCCTCTAATACTTAATTTCAAAATACTATTCTTCTTTATACTTCTCTCCCATTTTCGACACGAGCACTGCTCGGGATTCCAAGAAATCCTCGTGATCTTGACGTGTCGAATTCGGGTTTCAATCCTTGAAAAACCTTCCCTTTAAAAGTCTTCTTTCAAATTGTTGACTGTTACTTTACTGCTTGAAAAATTAACCGGTTAGTTCATCTTTTATTTTAATTTACGTTTTCTGCTACGTGATCTTAATAAATGCATCAGGTTCTGCAAGTTCTGTTTAACAGGTTGGACCGAAGAGTCGCTCGGGATCTAAAGGACCATGGGTTTATGGATTAGTGTATTTTATTTTAATGTTTGTATTTTTGTGCGTTATTTTATTTTATTATTATTATTTTGTAATAATTGTAAAAACAATGGTAAATAGTGGAAAGGGGTTTGGGGGTGGGGAGTGTATGTTCTGTTTTAGCTAATAATCTCACCTAGAAATTCATGTCATTAGGATAACCTGCGCAACGTTAGATATCATATTTATAGGATTAACATAAACAATTTATTTCGCTAGAAACCATGCCTATAGGGACTATAATAAATTAAGTAAAACGTCATTTATTAATTCTGCCTATAGGAATTTTCTTTTTAAGTGTCGGTACATTCAAACAATTTAAGGTTGGTTTTTATTTATTTTTCTGCAAACAGATTTTTTTTTGTTTTGATATCTGAATTTGGTAATCGTTAGACATCATGCTTATAGGATTTAATTATACATACAATCTGAACATTAAAGGACTTTGCTTTCATAAGAACCAATCAAATAGAATGATTAACTTCATCAGTTTTTTTTTATGTCTGAACGAACGATGTTTAAAATAGTTACGGTTTGAAGATTTTAGATAACTATAGGCTAATGTAGTAATCTGTGCAAATATTAAACTGATTTACCCAATTCATGTTTTTTTGATCATATATTTAGCGCACTCTTTTCAAATCACAACGTAAGCGATAGCAAATAAAAGTTGATATTTGGTTAGAAATCATAGGGTTTATTAGCATCCCTTTAGAAATCATAATCTATAGGTTTAAACAATGAGGCTATCTGAAACCTTTACGTGCTCGTTACAAAATGTTTGTTTTGTTTTTGTCGTTTTTCTTTTACAACCCTAAGAATTTAGATCCCAAAAACCCAAATAGATGTCCAACGCCTCTTGGACCTTAAGATTGGTACGGGTAGACAAATAGTAGGACGTTAGTTTCATCACCTAGAGCGTTTTAGGTTAATTAATCAACTAGGCGGGTAGTCGGAAAATGATAACTCGCACTCGCTGAATAATACGAGCAATTCAAAAGATTGCGAAGTATTATTTAAGTTGCACGGGATGATCCCATTAGGTCAAATGTTTCTAAATGTAGAACTACGTTTGACCTGATTCCCATAAGGGATATGTAGGCGCCTACCGAGGTTCGGCCCCATAATTAAAAAAGGTTTATTTGTTTTAAATAAATGATTGCTTGTCACAGCTTTTATATTTATTTATTTAAAATTTTTTAGAATATCATAAATTTGTTTTAACTTTCATTCCGCTCAAATTTCCTTGTTTGTCCAAACGTTGTTATTTCTGACTATATCACTTAGCATAAACAATAAGTTAAAATCAGTTTTAATTGGCCACTTAGTTAATATCCCATTTAATGAGTACGGCCGGGAACCACATTTGTAGACCTCGAAAGGTGTCTAACACCTTCCTTTCGAGGTAACTAAGGCCCTTACCCGAACTCTGGTTACCTAGGTAACAAAATAAGCTTAGAACGGTGCCCTAACGCACCATAATCCGTTAGGTGGCGACTCTTCATTTTCGCCCCTAAGAGTTGTCACATGTCGAATCCCGCTTTTCCGCGAGGGAAAAATGGGGCGCGACAGTCAGCACCACAGGTACTGAGTATGTAAAGCAATAATTTTAAATAACCGAAAGTAAGGAAACAAAATTGACAATAACTGAATTAAAGGGAACGAACTGCAATGACTGAAGTAGTGAAATCAGGACTAAACATAACTGTGATAAGAAGGGTAGGGGTCATACCTGATGAACGAGGCGTCCTACTGTCTAACTATCAGTAACTAAAGCAACATAAACCTTATCTGGCCCCCATAAGCCGAAAGGTACAATCAGCACAGAACAACCCATCTGGGCCCCCATTAGCCCTAGTGAGTACACCTCAATCTATATACCCCTATCCAGGTCATACTGAGTCAACTACTAGCTATAAGCGTCCTGCCGATCCCCTGGGTCTGCAATTGGACCCGCTCGACCCCTGACTATAGCTATGCCTAAGTCTGAAGGACTCCTGATATCTACACCCCGGGCGTAAGCGCTTGGAGGGGGTGTGTATAAGGCCAACCACGACAAATATGAGGATCTGGATCCCCATCTTCGTCCCTTGCGGATGGCATGCTGCTTCGTAGAGCGACGTATCCTCGCCCCTGGCGGGCGGAGACACAGCTATTAACCCTGGGGCGGTCACGGAAGCTATACAGGTATAATCCAGCCCCAAATAATATAATTTATGAGTCTCAACTAACAACGACAACTAAACATGATAACATACTCTGACATACTTTACTGGGATTCATACTGGATTACTGTGTTGGGGAAACCAACTTGCCGAAGGAAAATGCTTTAACATACCTCGATCGCTGTTTACCGATCAACTGACGAGTTTCGGCTCGTGTTCAACCGCCCTTCTCAACTGAAATCGTGTTACTGAAAAGATAGGACTAGTTTTAACACTAAATTCGGCAAAAAGGAAAATTTTATATATAAGTATTAACTATATTCCAATTTTAAGGAACACGGTCGAAACCTCGTTATTTCTTGAGAATCTAGAAGGAAGAAATGCTTACTTTAAGCCTGGGATCGTATTGACACTAGTTTGGAGAAATTCCAACAACTTTAGCTCGGCGGGACGACGATTCGCCGGACAAATTTCATGAAACTAACTCTTTAGAAATGCTCCCTGCAGCCTTATACTTCGATACCCGAAGTTAATTTGGATTTGGACGGCGTTTAGCAGCGTAATTAGATGAAAATTATATGTTTTCCTTCGTCCCTATCCTCTGCTGGTCGTGGTTTATAAATTATAATTTAACTTCTAAGTGTGAGACCCTTATATACTTGAGGCAGCAGACAAGGCAACGTGGCACGTTGCCCAACACGCTGATTCTGCTCCGTGTCACGTTGGCTAACGCGCTGATTCCGCTCCGTGCCACATTGCCCCTCTGGGAAGCTTGGTTTGGCCACCTCTCACGAAATCCCAACTTGGCACTCGTTCGGCCTTTCCCCGGGCCCTTTCCTCGTACGTATGACATTCTAAAACTCTCAACCAACATGCGAATAGGCTGACTAAATACTAGAAACTTACGGGGTGTAATAATATTACCCCTTCTAACTCTAAATCATGAGTAGGGTAGTTTTTCTCGTGAACCTTCAACTGCCTTGATGCATAAGCTTTCACCTTGCCTTCTTGTATCAACATAAAACCCAAACCAACGCGAGAAGCATCACAATATAGATTGTAAAGCCTTCACCTTCCACAGGTTAGGTCAAAATAGGAGATAAAGTCAACAAAGTTTTAAGCTTTTGAAAGCTCGCTTCACAATCATCGGACCATTGAAAATCCAAATTCTTCAGAGTCAACTTCGTCAATGGAGATGCAATAGAAGAGAAAACCCTTTATCAGCCGTCAGTATTATCCTACCCAATCCATAAAACTCATGATCTCAGTATTTGATATGGGCCTAGCCCAATCTTGAATTGCCTCTATTTTCTTTGGATCCACCATAATACCATTCTTTGTCGCCACGTGACCCACAAATTCCAAATAACTCAAATAAGACTCGTACTTCATTAACTTAGAATATAACCGATCATATTTTAGAATGTACTATACAATCCTCAAATGCCTCACATGGTCCTCCTTGCTATGAGAATAATCAGGATGTCATCAATATAGTGATAAAGAAGGAATTCAAATAGGGTCTGAATGCCCCATTCATCAACTCCATTAATGTTGTTGGTGCATTTGTCAACCTAAAAGATATGACCAGAACTGTAATGACCATAACGAGTCTTGAAACTGTCTTAGGGACATCCTCAACCTAAGCTTCAACAGATGATAAGACCTAAAATCAATCTTAGAAAAAACAAAATCGTCCTGAAGCTAATCAAACAAATCATCAATGCACAATATATGATACTTGTTCTTAATGACCACTGATAACACTCAAACTCACACTTTCTGGAAAAGTATGAAGCGGACATTGTCAATAAATAATTCATAAAGAGGTTCGGGTTGAACCCACAGGGAATAAGGTAAGAACTAGACTAATATCGGTACTTAAACTTGTTGGTGAGTTATCTCCAAATTGGGGGTTTTTAAAGAAAAAAACAATAATAAAACAAGACTGCAATTGTGCCTGTTATCAAGATTTGCAAATAACTAGGGTAAGTGTTCCCCATGGGTTCATAACTTCGGGTATACACATGTGATCAATCCCAATGCGTACTTGCAGAATTGATAACCAGGGTTCATCAAAACGATTGGTTCGTCCCTATTGGATGACTATACTTAATCACCGGGTCAGATCTTATGAGCGATTTCAAACTAACCGTTATTAATGTATTCCAAATTAACTTTTCCGCGATCGCAACTCAAGTCATACAATGATCATAAAAATAAAGGCTTTGTTGTAATTTTCTTTTCCTAATTCCTACTTCTCTAGGTTCAAGAAAGTAAAGAATTCAGGAAATTCCTAACGTTGCGCGCTGTTAAGAAACGATTAAGATGAAGAAAATACAATACAAGCGTTTAGCATTGGTTTCGAATCACTTTGTGTAACCCTATTTTGTTAATCCATCATAGTTCCCACAACCCTAGTTGTGGAGGTGTTAGCCTCTCATGATTGTAAGATTGTAATTAATATTCATAGATAAATACATAATTAAATACTTATAATAATAGTTGGAAGAAAACCTGCTTTGAATATTAATGAACAAAATCAAGAACAATTGAGAAAACCAAGTGTTGATCTCAAGAATTGCTCTCCAAAACTTGATAATAATTTACAAACAATTAACTAAAAACCTTCTCTTAATGTAATCACACGTCTATTGATCGTTCTCCTACTAAAAGAAACATAAAAGATATTTATACAGACATTAGAAACCTTTTCCTAAGCTAATAGGGAAATTTCCATATCTGGCACCGACTCGTCCTATGACTGGTCATACGACCCGTAACAGAATTGTATGGGTCGTACTTTGTTCTCATACGTTCCTTGGCTGCTGCAGAATTGACTAAGTGTTGGCAATTGGTACGACTCTTACCATGACCCTACTAGTCATACAATCCATTCGTGGCTTGACTTTGAGAACTTTGACATCTTCTGAAGTTTTCTACGAGTATTGTGGTACGCCTCGTACCTTGCTCCTACGACTCATAATTGCTTGTTGCATCTTGAGTTATGCCAAGTGTTTAAGAATCACTGAAGATCCCCACAACTCCTGGTATGGGTCGTAGGTAGATTCTACGATTCGTAGGTTCTACCCGTACCAGGAGACTTCTTGTGCAAATTTTCTCAAAAGTTTTCCATGACTCCAGTTACGACTTGTATTGAGAGTCATACTTTGCCTTTGCATTGTTCCAACCTTCTGGGTTTTTCACGAGTCTCTGTATGGATGATACAATATAAGTACAACTCGTACTGAGATCAGTACTTGCCTGGTTTTTTGCACTTTTCTGCATCCTTTTGCACATTTTTGATCCAACACTTATTTTCTCTAGAAACAAAGTAAAAACACCTCATATCCGTATAAACATACCTAAGTCCATGCTATTTTCTAAATTTTAAGCATCGAAAGTGCTGTAAACTCACAACACATCAACACCCTCAACTCAAGACTTTTGCATGCCCTCAAGTAAAGAAAATAAAACCTAAAAACGATGCTTAACTAGAAAATAAACCTAGGATACTACAATCAACATCAATCAAAATTTGCATCATAAAGTCAAACAACTTTTGACCCTTCTTCTGGTAAATCAAATCAGCATATGCACATCAAGTAACCACAAACCATGATAAACAGAGATCAAGATATGTCATCTAGTTATTAGCGTATAGTCAAGTCATTACCAATGCTTTTCCCATAGACAACTGGCATAATAAAACACAAACCATGTACCCTCATAGCAAATGAAGTCCCAATTCAAGATATATAAAAATATGAAACACGGGACTGAACAAGTAAGATTCTCACTCTCACCAAAAAGTTTCAAATGCTGCACACTGGATGCCATAGGCTTGCCCTTATTTTCTCTACTTCGGCTCTTTGGACAGTCAAGTTAGGATCACTATAGGACTTTATTTGACTTGTAATGTAGGCTTTCGGACTGGGTATGTTAAATATGGACTTTTTAGTGGCTAAACCATCCTTGTCACTACATACACGTGGCTCCACTTTTCATTTATTTCACCCTCTTCACCTTTTCCGTTTTTTCCTCCTTTTCTCCATTTTTTATGCAATTGTATGAGAGTGGTGTATTTTCAAATTTTCATTCATTTTTCTCTATTTGTATTTTCTCTTCAATCTTTCTTTTTCAGCTCTTTTTTCCCCTTTTGTCACACCATAACTCATTTTTTAACCCTTTTTCTTTTCTTTTCCTTTTTCACCTCCCCAAGATCTATGCAATCCTACTCTAACCACCCTCAACTTAGGCATCTTGCCTAATTGAGGTTCACAATGTCCAAGGAGGGATCAGGGCCAAAACAGGTTCATTACAAAAAATGGATAAGGTTTATTGATTAATCAAATAAAAATGGTTTATTTAAGGCTCAAAATCGGGATCAAGGGAATCATATTACTCTGGTAGGGTAACTTAAGCTAAAATGGATAAACAAAAAGGGCCTATGATCCTTTCCTAAGCAACCATCCTCAAACCAATGTAAAGACCAACTGGGCAAGTTCTAGTTCCTCTATGCAGTATTGAACTAGGTATAGACCTTACTGTTTTGCATTTATTCTACCTGTCCAATTTATACATGGCTAACTGTAACTGCTCATGCTAATATGCTAAATAACACAAAAAGATCCACATAAATCATGTTTTGAAATCAACAAGTAAATAGCTAACCATCAAGATTTTTAAATAGGGTCAATTTTTTAAAACTTCAAAACTAGTGTAATTTATTGGTTGAGTAATCCTAAGCTACTTTTTGATTAAACATAAATATCCTAAACATGCTGGTTAAACTAGATAGCATGCCCGAGGGAAAAGAAACACAACAAGAAAAATCTTCGGACGAATCCAAAAATTCTAAAATATACAAGTACAGCCCTTCCCCTTTTGAAAAGCATGCTTTGTCCCCGAAACATAGAATATAAAACATAAGGAAGGGAATATACCTGTGGCTACTCAGACTTAAGCTTTCATGGATTGCCTCCTATGCAGAGTCTGATTTAATGTTGCAGCATGACGTAACTTTCATGATTCTTCAGGCATCATCAAGGTGCACTGCGTCAATTCCTCTTATTTCCTTGGTGTCTTCCTAGATATAGCTTTATCCTTTGCCCGTTCACCTTGAACCTTTTTCTATCTTTATTCTTAAGCTCCACTTCACCGTATGGGGACACATTCACCACTCTATATAGTCTCATCCACCTTGTTTTTAATTTTTTGAGATACAAATGGAGCCTTGAGTTGAACAGTAGGACCAGGTCACTAGTGTTGAACTCCCTTTTTGCAATCTTCTTATCATGATAGATTTGCATTTTTTTTATAAATGGCCGCACTCTCATAAGCTCAAAGTCGAAATTCATCTAACTCATTGAGCTAATCAAGTCTCAACTTGGCTGCTTCATTCCAATTTAAGTTAAGCTTTTTCAGAGCCCATAATGCCTTATGCTCTAACTCAAACGACAGATGACATTACTTGCCATAAACCAGCTGATATGGAGATGATACAACGGGAGTCTTATAAGTTATTCGATATGCCCAAAATGCATCATCAAGCTTTCTAGACCAATTTGTCCGGTTGGTATTCACTGTTTTGGCCAGAATAGTCTTTATCTCCCTATTTGAAACTTCCACCTGACCACTTGACTAAGGATGGTAAGGTGTTTCCACCTTATTCTTGACGCCATATTTCTCCAGTAGGATTCTAAAGAGGTGGCTACAAAAGTTTTATCCACCGTCACTGATGATTGCTCTATGAGTACCGAACCTAACGAATATATGCTTTCGAAGAAATGCTGTGACACTTTTGCCTTCATTTTTAGGTAGTGAAATAGCCTCTACCCATTTGGAGACATAATCCACTGCCACCAAGATGTATTTTATCCCATATGAGATAACAAAGGGCCCATGAAGCCAATATCCCATACATTGAATAACTCAACTTCCAGGATAGAGGTCATTGGTAACTCATGCTTGCGAGTAATGCCACCCTATCTTTGACACTGATCACATGCCTTGGCATAATCATAGGCATCTCGGTGAATAGAGGGCCAGTAATACCAGCATAGCAAGATTTTGTGTGCAGTTCGAACACCACTATAATGACCCCCAACTGGGGACGAGTGACAAGCCTCCAGAATGCTCAACATTTCTACCTCTGGCATACACCTCCGATTATCCCATCTGCACAAATGCGAAATAAGTATGATTCATCCCAATATTACCCTCAAGCATCGAATAAGAACTTCTTCCTCTGCTGGGGAGTCATGTTTGCTGGGATTATGTTTCTGACCAAATATTTGCAAAGTCAACGAACCAGGGAATCAAGTCTTGAGATGCAGCTAATACCTGTTCATCTGGGAAGGCATCATTGATGTCAATCTCCTCTCTTGCTCTAGCCTCAGATTCCAGTCTAGACAGGTGATCAGCTACCTGATTTTCAGTTCCTTTCTAGTCTTTCACCTCAAACTCGAATTCTTGGAGCAAGAACACCCATCTGATCAACCTGGGTTTAGAATCCTTTTTAGACATCAGGTACCTCAAAGCAACATGGTCTGTATGGAAGATCACCTTTGTTCCAAGCAAGTATGCTCGAAACTTCTCAAATGCAAAGACCACTTCTAGCAGTTCTTGTTCAGTGACAATATAGTTCTTTTGGGCCGTGTTGAGCGTTTTACTAGCATAAGGATAGGATGAAAAATCTTCACTCTCTGTTGGCCTAAGACAACATCTAGGGTAACCCAACTAGCATCACATATTACCTCAAATAGAAGGGACCAATCTGGACTATAATAATAAGAGCAGTGGTGAGTTTCTCCTTCAGGGACTCAAAGGCCTTCCAAAATGCCTTATAAAATACAAACTTAACCTCCTTCTTGAGCAATTTTCACAATGGTTGTGCAATCTTTGAAAAGTCCTTGATGAACCTCCTATAAAATACTGCATGCCCTAAAAAGCTTCTGACCTCTTTTACGTAATTAGGCAATGACAATCCTGCTATTACTTCAACTTTCGCCTTGTCCACCTATATCCCTTTTTAGAGATTTTGTGACCCAGAACTATTCCTTCCTTGACCATAAAGTGGCATTTTCCCAATTTAGGACCAGATTAGTTTCTTCGCATCTGTTCAACACTTTGCCCAAATGCTTGAGACAAGATTCGAATGAGTCACCCACTACAGAGAAGTTGTCCATAAATACCTCGATGGTATCCTCCACCATATCCGAGAATATCGACATCATACAACGGTGGAATGTGGCTGGTGCATTGCATAATCCAAAAGGTATTCTCCTGAAAGCAAATGTTCCATAAGGGAAAGTGAAGGTGGTCTTCTCTTGGTCTTCCGGGGCTATAGTGATCTAATTGTACCCTGAATAACCATCAAGAAAATAGTACTAGCCTCTAACTGCCAACCTTTCAAGCATCTGATCCATGAATGACATCGGAAAGTGGTCTTTCTGGGTCCAGTGGTTGAGCTTTCTGTAATCCATGCACACACGCCATCCTGTGACTGGTCTTGTCAGTATCAGTTTGTTCTTCTTATTAGGTACCACTGTGATCCCAACTTTCTTTGGCACACATTGTACCGAACTTACTCACTTGCCATCCACAATGAGGTAAACTACACCAGTGTCTATCCACTTGATAATCTCCTTTTCCACTACTTCTTGCATCAGTGGGTTCAGGCATCATTGATGCTCAATGTTTGGTATGCAATTTGTCTTGAGCTGGATTTTGTGAGTGCATATACTTGGAGGGATTATGATGATGTCAAGTATGGTCTATCCAATTTCCTTTTTGTGTCATTTCAATACTGTGACTAAAGCTTCTACTTTCCAGTCTGTCAAGTCAGCTGCAATAATTACTGGCAAAGTATTGTCTTCACCCAAGAATGCATACTTGAGGTGAGGAGGTAATGCCTTGAGCTCTAGAACTGGCGGTTCCTCCACGGATGGCTTTGCTGGCGGGGTTACACGATTGTTTTGGTCAAGGTCTAACTTCTTTGGCCCGAAGTTATATGACCCTATTCCTTCTAAAGCATTTACCAGTTCCGCGTACCCCGGTACTCCATCTCCCTCATAATTTACCAAGACGGCTACTAGTGTGTCAATATTCATCATCTCTCCCATGGGCACTAGTAGCCTCTTAACTTCCATCTGAGTGTCTCCAGAGGTGGCTTCCTTGGTTTATCCTGAATGAATCACAGAAGAAAAACAAAGAGAACGTAAATGGGGAAATAACACCCAAAAGTTAAATACAAACAATTAATTTAATCTTAGCCATATTCCCCGACAACGACGCCACTTTTTGATAACGCTCAAACTCACACTTCCTAGCAAAGTATGAAGCAGACATTGTCAATAAAGAACCCAACAAAGAGGTTGGGGTCGAAACCACATGGAATAAGGTAAAAACTAGACTAATGCCGGTACTTAAACTTGTTGGCGAGTTATCTCCAAATTGGGGAGCTTAAAGAAAAAAACAATAATAAAACAATACTACAATTGTGGTTAGTGTCAAGATTTTAAAATAAATAGGGTAAGTGTTCCTCATGGGTTCATAACTACTTCGGGTATACATATGTGATCAATCCCAATGCTTACTTGTAGAACTGATAACTAGGATTCATCCAAACGGCTGGTTCATCCCTATTGGATGACTATACTCAATCACTGGGTCAGGTCTCATGAGCGATTTCAAACTAACTATTATCAATATGTTCCAATACCTATTTTCCCTGAAAACAAAGTAAAAACACCTCATATCCATATAAACTTACCTAAGTCCATGCTATTTTCTCAATTTTAAGCATCGAAAGTGTTGTAAACTCACAACACATCAATCACTTTGTTCAAGTGCCGATAGTCAATGTATATCCTCATAGAGTCACCTTTCTTATTTATAAATAACATGGGAGTACTTCAAGAGGAGACACTCAGTATAATAAAATTCTTACTCAAAAAAAAATCCTAAAGGTGCGCCTTTAACTCTATTGGAGACATTTAATATGGAGGAATAGAAATGTGTTGAGTGTTCGGCTCCAAGCCAATACCAAAATGAGTGTCCTAGTCAGGTGGAGAACCTAGAAAGTCTATCAGAAAGACTTTTGAAAACTCACACATTATATGTACCAACACAATATGGGGAGTGTCTGCACTTCTATCATAGACATAAGCCAAATAAGAAAGACAACCCTTTTTAGCTAACTGTTGAGCCTTCAGAAATGAAACCATATTCCTTAGATAATGACACATAGTACCTTTCCACTCAAATCTAAGGATACCCGACATGGATAAGTTGACTATCTTGATGTGACAACCCTTAGTTGCATGATAAGGAGAAAGTCAATTCATGCCCAAGATAATGGAAAAATTGACCATATACACTTTAATCAAGTTCGACATACCCTATCAATGTAACTACACGTGATCAATACACCCGATACACCACTAAAGAATCACATTTACGAGTAGAAACACGTATAGACAAAGATAGAGAATCACAAATCATATTAAAACTGAATGCAAAGTGTATGGACACATAGGGGAACATAGATATAGCATCAAATAAAATTGATGTAGGTTGATGGCATATTTGGAATAATACTTTTAATAACAACATCAAAGGACTCAGCCTCCGGTGTACTAGGGAAAGAATAACAATGGGCACAATAACCACTAATGAGAATAACTTTACCGGTGTACGAATCACCACAACTCCTAGCTGGTTGTGTTACGACCCAAGGGACCGTGATTGCCAACCACACTAATCCCCCAGTGGGCGAACTAACAATCCTAACTAATTTTCCAAAACTGTCAATAGTTATTATAAGCAGATCACACTATGAAAATGAATAACAGATGCATTACTGAAATAAAGGGGAAACAATAACAACTGCTGCTTGAACATTTCCAGAACCTGATGATCATTGTACACAATAACATCTACCTAGAATTGTATCCAGAAAAGAAAAGAACAAGAAAAATCAATGTCTGGATAAGAGACATCTTCTGCAGAGGAGTCAAACAACACATCTTGAGCAACTCACCTTCCTATGAATCTGCCGCTACTCTAGAGATGAGATCGAGATGAGCTTCCGGGGTTGAGGTCTACACTCAAAAAATAAGTACAAAAGTAGTGTCAGTACAAAACACAGTATTGGTAGGCATCATCAGTCGGTCTTAAATAATAACATATATAAGTGAAACAACAATATGCAATCACCTCAGGACATAATTTCAGTGATTAATAGTCATTCAGGATTTCAGTGTGTATGGGGTGTTATCCGTCTTGCTCACTGGATTGAGCCTCGCTGCATCGTCATTTGACCATTGCCACGGTGTTGCCGCAGTGAAAAATATGTCCCGTTGCAGTGATACTACATCGGGAGTAGCTCAACTTAGCTGCATTCCTACAATTCTTTTAACTCTTTTCAACATTCTACTCATCCTGTTCATCCTAGCTATTCATAGTTGCCAATAAAAGTTCAACGTATCACATCCACAAAGAATATACAATGAACCATTCATGATAGATTTCACAATTCCTCAGGATCCTCAATTAACTTCACATAAACAATCAAATAATTATAAACACATCAACAATTAGAATACACAAAATACATGACTAGAAGCTTAGCTCATTCAATTTCTCACCTTCCAGACTGATTTCATTTCTTTATGCTCTGTCAATTAATATAATGAATGGTGATATGTAGGGAACATGCCTCCATCACATCACCATGAACACTCCAACACTGAACATTGATATATGCACATGCCAGAGGGTCTTATATGTGCCCTTCTTGTCATAACCTATTGGGGACTCTAGAAATTTATGTACTATATCGCATGGTACCCGCTCCCACTCATATGCTCGTTTAGATGCTCCCCTCGGACACGAGCCACTCATCCATCATTGCTCGCCCGGGCTCTCCTCGGGTATGAGCCACTTATCTTAGGAAAATGATGTTATCCACTTTTATTTCACACATCTCAGTGTTGTACCACTCAGTCAATTTATTTGACCCTTGGGAGGCCTCACCTACCTCCCTCAACTCGAATATTCTCACAACTCAGGGATCATGTTCATACAATACAACAAATAAGAATAACTCTCAGCATCCAATTTCATATCACATAAATAACTATTTCATATCAAAATTGTTCAACAATAGAATTCAACAAAGGGTTATGACAACAAGCAATGACTGGAGACTAGATTTACATATAGTCATTCCACACAGCACAATCTATTATTCAAAGTCTAAATCCTTCTAAACCATAACCTACCTCGATTGAAATATGGGAATCACAATTACTTTGTCGGAGCCTTGCTTTCCTCAGCATTTTTGAATGTTCAAAATCTAGAACAAAAGATTAACTGAGAATTCAATAGACTATTTCAGGAACAAGAGTTTTGAAAGTTCATCCCCACCCCCACTCTACACATTTCATGGGGTTTTAATCATTACCTTCGAGTGAGTCATCCCATTCTAATCCCGTCATGATCATTGAATCCAGGTTCATGGGGTTTCTACCCCTCAAATGCTCTTTCAAGTAGTTTTAACATTAAATTTCCCACTTCTACCAAACTCTAGGTCTCCAATCTTAGCTATGATGAACTAGCACCATCACATTCAACCTAGGGAGTAATAATTACATGCTTATTAAGTGTGGCAGGGGACCGGAATTGAAACTTTTGGTCCGATTTTTTTTGTATTCGGACTGGGTCCCAGACCCGGTTGATCAATACATTGACCGAAATCAGGTCTACCGATTTTTTCCCTTGTACGGTCCAGTCGTGTACTACCGGTGTGGATCCCGGTCGGACCGGGTCTAACGGTTATTAATTTTTTAAATTTTAATTGATTCTTTTATATTATATTTAAAAAAAATATTTTAATAGAAGTATAGAAATTATATTTAATATTTTAAAATAATAATTAATGAATTTTTTTTACAAAACTAACTAATTTTTTTACAAAGTCAAAACTTATTAAAGTTTTGTAAAATAGTAAATAGTAATACATTTATAAAATAAGTTACTACGTTAGCAAATTAAATATAAATTAAATTTTAAATAAGTATCTATAAAATAACTTGCATTAAATAAATGACAATTATTAAAAAAAATTAAGGCAAATAGCCTATAAATTTATTCGAATAAATAAAATCGTACATGTATTACTAAATATTAAAAGACTAGAAGAGTACCTAACCTATGTAGCCACCTTCTAGGAAGGGTTCTATTTCAATTGGGTCTTTATTATTATGCTAATATCTATAATCTCCAAAATATTATTTTTGTAACTTAATTATCAGTTCCTTTGAAATATTTTGTGGAATTTGTACTCTTCCTTGCTCCTCCATTGCCTCCATGTGGGCTATTTGGCCCAAACACTTCATATATTTCATCCTCAATTTGGGCCAATAAATTTGGCAGTCCATAGTTTCTTCGTTCAACATTTATTCAATCTCTGAATAACACTGATATTTTCAAACTGTCTTTTGCCAAAGAGTATCGGTGGTCTCCAATAATAAATCTCCCTGCACTGAAAGCTTGCTTCGAAGCTACTGAAGACTCTTGATTGGCTAAGATATCTCGAACCACCTTGAAAACCTTGGATATTATTTGCTATGATTTTTCCACCATGCCAAAAGTTGCGGCTATCCATTTACATCTCTGATACTATCTCGTGCCTGCGAAATATATGAATCAAAGTCATTACTATTAGATGATTCGACACCAAGATAATCACCCATCAATTCATCAAGATCTTCTACCCTAGGCTTAGAACTAATAGGTCGTGTCGGTGGAATATTTTGTTCGATTATTCTATATATTTCTAGCTTTAGCTATTATACTACTCTTACACATCTCAAGGGTTGACAATTCATCCGGTTGAATTTTTAAATTTGTATAAATAGATTCAACCATTTTTTCAATAACTTGAACTTTATAAAAAGGGTTGAATATAGTAGCTGTCAAATAAATTTGGGGAATAGAATTTTTTTTTGAATTTATCAATTATATATTGAATAGGCTCTTGAAACATTTCAATTTTTTGAAATTTCTCAAATTCAATTGAAATAGCAGTAATATTTACTAACATTGAAGAAATGGTCGGATAATATTGACCAAATATTGCATTTGTAGTTGTATAAAAAGTTTTCAAATAATTTTATAAACTTGATTCCAATCATCATCAGAAAGTCTTGAATAAGGATTTGCATTATGAGAATTATAAACTAATTATATAGGCATGCGATAAACATAAGATACTTCAAGCATTTCATTATAAAGAGTTCCATTTAGTACATGAAACTTTTCTATATTCAAGTTGACATTCTACACAACTATTTTTCTATTCAACAAGTCTAGCCTTTAATTTTGCTTTAAAAATCTAAGCACAAGTAAGTCTAACTTTTTGACAACTAACTCCCAAAGTATCAAGACCATCTTTTACAATTAAATTATAAAAATGTGAAGCACATTTAACATGAAAGGCATCACTATTGTCACGCCCCGTCTTGGGAGGCATGATTGGTACCTATTGCCCTACTAGGACCTGGACTGCTGGACTGACTGAGCCTATGCACTTCTGGTGCCAGGCTGGCTCTAACTCTGGATTCAGAAAAACAACGAGCTATATAACGGCTGTAAATATAGCCTCCGGCCGACTAGGCCTATAGCCACCTGTAAGCAAACAACAGCTAACCCGAACAACAGTAGTATGAAGGAATCAATGTGGGCCTACAAGGCCACCATGCTGTCTAGTTACTTCTAAATCAAGAAAACAGGTGCTAAACTGCTACGTGACCGACAAGTTCACCATTACCAACTGAATGAGGCCTCACACGACCATCATAAACAACTAGAACATACACATGGCCTCACACGACCGGTACAGCTAACCACATGGAATATACAATCTGTAAGCCTATAAGAATATTGATAATATGGTCGGGACAGGGCCCCGGCCTACCCATACTGTACAACAAAAGAAAAGGGATAAACCTCTAGCTATCTAGCTCCGGATGACTGGAGCTGATGACTCAGTGTGCTGGCTGGAATCGCGACGGGTCGGCTCCTCGTCTATGAGTACCTGCAAGCAAGTAATGCAGCACCCCAAATAGGCGTCAGTACCGCTGGTACTGAGTATGTAAGCAACAACTGGAAAACAACTGAAGATAAGTAATATAACTGATAAAACTGGAATAGCAAGAAATAGACTGTAACTGACTGAAAGTATGAGTTTAAGATTGTCCTCAACTATGCTTAAAGGAATAGGAGTCATACCTGGAAATGTAGCGCTCTACTGTCGATCTATTCATATCTAGCATAACATGGCATAATATAACATAATATAGCACAAATAAACCTTACCCGACCCCCATAAGCCGAGAGGTACAACCAACACACAATCTATACCTCTATCCCGGTCATCCCATCTCCCATAGTAACTATAAGCATCCTGCCGGTCCCCTGGGTATGCACTTGGCGAGCCCCTGACTATAACTTTACCTGAGTCCGGAGGACTCCTTGTCACACCCCGCCTTGGGGGGTATGACTGGCACCTGGTGCCCTACTAGGACCTGAACTACTGGACTGCTAAGCCTAGGCACATCTGGTGCCTGGCTGGCTCTGACTGACATTTCTGGAAACAAAGGGCTATATAACGGCTGTAAACACAGCCCCCGGCCCATTGGCCTATAGCCTCCTGTACCTGTAATAACAACTGACCAGAACACGCAACTATAGGAAACCCTATGCGGGCCGACAAGGCCACCATGCTGTCTAGTTATCTGCAACTCATTCATGAAGCACTAAGAAGCTACGTGATCGGCGAGGTCACCACTACTGGTAAACTATGGCCCCACCCGACCATCATAAAAGAAAGAAAGAGTACTAACAGCTATACAACTGCACGACCTCACACGACCGGCTCATCTGACCACAGGGAGATATATACAGACTGCAAGCCTCTAGGAATAGCAATAGAAATGATTGGGACAGGGCCCCGACCTACCCGTACTATACAACAAAGAAACTGAAATACACCTCTAGAATTCAGACTCCGGATGACAGGAGCTGAATACTCGATCGCTGACAGGAATCACGTGGTATTGTCTGCTCGTCTACAAGTACCTGCAGGCAAGTAATACAGCGCCCCACCGGGCGTCAGTACCGCTGGTACTGAGTATGTAAAGCAACAACTGAAAGAAATATCTGAGAAACAATGATATAACTAATGAAACTGAAATAGAAAGGAATGAATTAACTGTCTGATAATGTAAGCCATACCTTTTCTTTAATTATACTGGAAGGAATAGGAGTCATACCTGGAGATATATCCCTCTACTGCTGATCTACTCGTATCTAACGTAACATGGCATAACATGAAATAACATAACATGGCACACACAAACCTTACCCGGCCCCCATAAGCCGGGAGGTACAACCAACACAGAATCTACACCCCTACCCCGGTCATCCCATCTCCTATAATGGCTGCAAGCATCCTGCCAGTCCCCTGGGTATGCACTTGGGCTCGCTGAGCCCCTGACTATAACTGTACCTGAGTCCGAAGGACTCCTGAATCAACACCCCGGGCGTACCCGCTCAACGGGGGTGTATAAGGACCGACCAAGGCACAATATGGGGAAAACTGGCATCCCATCTTCGTCCCCTTACGGGATGGCATACCACTCCGTAGAGTGACGTATCCTCATCCTCTGGCGGACGAGTCGATACAGCTATTAATCCTGGGGCGGTCATGGATGCTAGGTAGTCCAACCCCAAACAATACAACGGTCTCAACTAGTAATGCTGTCTGCGTATCTCACATGCTGAGGCTAATAGGGGTAAAGTATCGTATACATTACATGCTGAGCTAATGATAGTAATCTGTACGTATCTGATACATGTTGAGGCAAGTAAATATATATAAATATGAATATAGTCTCCTGCCAGACTGTTCTGGGGCTAATACTGAACAGGATATAGCATTTCTGCTGAAAACCATGCTGTATACTGAGCTTCTATAGTAACATGATTTACTATTCCTAACATGCGTTCTAAACTTTATTTTAGCCTGCCAATCTATTTCTGAAGTGCTTTACGGATATTGCATCACTTTACGGGGTTTCAACTAAATACAATAATACTTAGCATTTCATATTACATCACATACTAAGCATACTGGGCAGTTTCTAATACTTGTGTTAGAAACTATGTCGTACTAGTAAGTTTCACACAAGTTACAACTTGAGGCTTCTAATGTCGTATCAACATTCACAACAGACTTCTGAACATGCTACTGGTCTGTAAATTATTATACTGTGTCCATATTACTTAACTTGCCGAGGGAACGAGCTTTACATACCTTATCCTTGAATTATTCGTCTGTCGGACGAGGCTCGGCGTACTTCAACTATTTTCTCCCAACTGCATTCATAAATATGTCAATTAATATTAAATACAGCTTTTTTGTAAGGAGCAACGTCACTTTCGATATAATTTATAGCCTAAACTTAGGCTTATCGAAAGACGGTCGAAAACTCACTATTGTTTAGCGGTCCAGAAGGGAGAAATATTCACTTCACAGCTAGGAACACATGGACACTAATTTAGAGCAATTCCACTTACCTTAGCTCGGTGGCTCGACGATTCGTCGGCCGTATTTCACGAAACTGAATCCGTAGGAATGCTCTCTGCTGCTAAATACCTCCATATCTGGAGTTAATTTGAGTTTGGGCAGCGTTTGGCAGCGTAATCGAGCGATAATATATATTCCCTCTTCGGCTTCCTCTGTTTTACTGCGTTTTCTGGAAATTATAATGAGTTTAAGTGAGATTAAACCGAAGTGGGGCTTTATATACTTGAGCCTGGACAAGGCCAACGTGTCACGGAGCCAACGCGGAGGCCCCTCCTCCATGACACGCTGCCATCACGGAGGGGCTCTACCTCGGCTCCTTCCGCGATGGTTCAACAGATTTCTCGTCCGATCTTTTCCCAGGCCTTCCTCTAGCACGTATGGCCTTCAAATATGCTTAACCAACGTGCGAATAGGTTGTCTAAGTGCCGGGAATTCTATGGGGTATAACACTCCTGAATCAACACCCCAGGCGTACCCGCTCGACGGGGGTGTATAAAAGTCGACCAAGGCAAAATATGGGAAAACTGGCATCCCATCTTCGTTCCCTGAGGGACGGCATGCCACTCCGTAGAGCGAAGTATCCTCGCCCTCTGGCGTACGAGTCGATACAGCTATTAACCCTGGGGTGGTCATGAATGCTAGGTAATCCAACCCCAAAATAATACAGTCAGATCTCAACTAGTAATACTAACTGCGTATACCACATGCTGAAACTAGTGATAATAATGTGTATGTATATACTAAATGCTGAAACTAATGATAGTGATATGTATGTATTTAATACATGCTAAGACTGATAATGGTATATATATAATCTTCTGTCATACTGTGCTAAGTCTAATACTGAACAAGATATAATTTTTCTGCTGAGAATCATGCTGTATAACTGAGTTTCATAGTAAACATGATTTACTACTTCTAACATGCTCTTTAAACTTCATTTTAGGCTACTATTCTATTTCTGAAATACTTTACGGGAACTTATATTGCTTTACTAAGTTTCGACTGAACACGATAATATCCTAACATACTCTACTAAATTACATACTGGGCATGTTGTACTGTTTCTGACACTTTCTACTAGAATTTATATCGTGCTAGTAAGTTTCACTCTATACATGACATGATGCTTCCAACATCGTACTGCAATTTATGTTAAGCATAATATGCGACTTCTAAAATATTCTACTGGCACTTGAGCTATGTTACTATACTGGAACTACTAGCTTGCCGAAGAAACTGGCTTTACATACCTCAGTTTCTGACTTCTGGACTAACTGACATAACTCGACCAATATCCAGCTATTCCTTCCAACTACATCCATATACACAGTAATTAGGAGTAAATCCATCAATATTCCTGAAGAAAACACTATTTTGGATATATATATAGGCCAAACTTGACTTATCGAAGAACAGTCGAAAACTCACTATTTCTCAGAAGTCCAGAAAGGAGAAATACTCACTTTAGGGCTAGGAGTATATTGACACTAATTTGGCACAATTCCACTTACCGTAGCTTGGTAGGACGACGATTCGCCAGCCGAATTTTACGAAACTAACTCCGCAGGAATGCTCCCGGCAGCTTAATACTTCACTACCCAAGATTAATTCGAGTTTGGACCACGTATAATGGCGTAATCGGAAGGAAATTTCTATAAAACCTTCGTGCCCTCTGTTTTCTTATGTACTTTCTATTATTCTCTGGAAATTTTATGAATTTATCACTTAAAACCGAAGTTTGGGGGCTTTTATACTTGAGGCTGCACCTCACCTCCGTGGCACGTTGGCCATCGCGGAGGTGAGCCTCCGTGGCACGTTGGCCATCATGGAGGGGATCTGCCAGCCTCCTCTTGCGATGGTTCGACGTATCGCTTATCCAGTCTTTCCCCGGGCCCTTCACCAGTATGTACGACGTCCTAAAACTCTTACTCAACCTGTGAGTAGGCCATCTAAACGTCAATAATTTACGGGGTGTAACAACTATCAATGGGAAAAAGTCTAGGTTATAGAAAATCAATTGCTTTCAAATTATTAGAAGCATTGTCTAAAATGACACTCATTATTTTATCACAAAGATTAAAATAAAAATACCTCATATTGTAAAAGCTATGTAAGAATCAATTTATTTCTCTTCTATATATTTATATCCTATTATTCTTTTTTACATATCCCACTCATGATCAATCCAATGAGCGATAACAGTAAAATAATCATTGCCATTAATACTACGACCCATATTAGAAGTAATAGATATTCCACCATCAAAATATACAAAGAGACAACGAAGATAATGATAGTATTCAACTTGATATTTAAAAATATTATTTTAAATTGTGTTTCTAGAAAAACCTTGAAAAGAAGGATTACACACCTCTCGAATATAATAAACAAAATCGAGATGTGAAGAAAAACTGAAAGGCAAACCAAAAATAACTACTATTTTAGCTAATTATTTATGATCTTTTTCCTAACTATATGTGACCTGTGTGCTTGGGATAGCCGGGTTAGTCCTATTTAAAATAGTTTGTACCATGTTTGATCTTCCTATTCCTATAGATCCTTCAAGCAATGACGTATCATTTTTTTAGCCTTAGCAACAACTTCTAGGTGAGCAAAATCTTTATTACATTGGCTCAAATGTTTAGTTAGCAACCCCATCCTACCTTTTGATCCCCTAGTAAATTGTTTAATTACTTTCTTATATTTTAAACAAGTAGCAGTAGTTTTTTTTCACTGTTTTGCACCATAAATTGCCAAACTAAAGAACTTTTAGGACATTCAGCCCTAGTGGTCCTAGTAAACGTAGGTAATTCTGTAACCGGATTAGTAGGGGTAGGGGTCTCCTCTAACTCTTCTTCTTCTACATCTTGGGAATCGTCTCACTCTTCTCCAAAATTAGTATAAATTCTATCTATGGTCTCATGGTCTAATTAAGTAGTAGAACTAACATCATAAGGTTTGTTGACGTGGTAAGTAAGTTTTATCAACATAAATTTCTTCTACATTAGTAAATCTAGGCGGTGGTGGTAATGATTTAGCACTATTTTCATGTCCGTAGCACCCATAATTCTTTTACCTCTACTTTGTGTACCTACATTCATATTTAAAATATAAAATAAACAAATAGAGATATTAAATAAATAAAATATGAGTAAGAAATTAACAAGCAATATAAATATAGCAACAAAAAAATTATTAGTAAACAATAAAGTTGGAATGAACGTACTGAACGTTTGCGTTTTACGCAAACGTTAAGAGCTAGAATTAAGAGATGAAAATTGAAGCTTGCAAATGGCTTCAAATAAATCTCCTAACTCCAATTAGCTAATATCACAAAATATAAAATTAAAATCTTAGAGAGTAGAGACTAGAGAAAATTTGTGAGTTTGAGAGAATAATAGAGAGAGTTTGTGATTTTGTGAGAAAACTAGGATGAATATGAAATATATTTACAATGTAGAGGTGTTAAGAGTTTAGGGGGGTGTTTGCTGGCAAAACTAGCTGTTAGGAGCCATTGGTGGGCCCCACTACCCGTTGTCAAACAACTCCTAACTATAACAACAAGTTTTTTTAAAATCTAACCATTAACCAGATCAGAACCGGGCCTATCAGTACCGGTTCAACCGGTCCAAGACCCCTTTCTGGATCGGACCCCCTACCGAATACCCCCTATCCCCTTTCTCTGTTGTATCATTTCATGATATAGGATCCGGATCTCAGGCTCATCCTCATCCTTAGACCATCTCAGAGTTCACTTTCAGCTTTGTTGGTGAGTCCTCATGTTCCGAGAGCCATTGACTAGACATTTATGTTTCAGTATTTGGCCAGGTTAGTTGAGGATGTTGTCCCATCACCCATCGTATGTAGTAGAGGCTTTCAGATAGTATGTAGTACTCAACTTGTGTATACATCCAGTGTCTCCGAATGTTATGATATGTTATGTTCTGTTTATGTTTTCGCCATGCCTTATGTTCAGTCTTCCGCTTAAAGTGAGTAAAGTTAGATGTATGCTTATTCCATGGATCGACTTGGGCCCTCTCGGAGTCCCCTATCCCGTGTTGCGCTCCGAGCCTCCGTTCGGGTCGTGACACTTTGGCTCAAGTCAAGTTTAATAAAGCTTTTCTCCTACTATTATGATTATGACTGATTGATGAATGTTTTGAAAAACCTTTAGCCCTTATGTTTACATTAAGATATTTATGTTATGATCATGTTGTCCTACTTTTATGAACTCTTATGTCTTTTAACTGTCTCTTTTTTACTTACCTTGCATACTTAGTACATTTCAAGTACTAGCCACATACTCTATGCTGTATCATTTCATGATACAGGTCTGAAGGATCAGTCTCAGTCGCATCATTAGCCCCTACTTCCCTCTCTGACCTGTCCAGCTGGTGTTGGTGAGTCCTCATCCTTCGAGGACGTTCAGTGATTTATAGTTTATTATGTTTCTTTAGTTTCAGACTTTGTCGAGCTAGTTGAGGGTGCTGTCCCATCAACTCATCAGTTATATTAGAGGCTTTTTAGACGTTATGTAGAAATCAGTTTGTCGTTGTTGATTCAGTTTTAGCTTGATATATTTGAATGCAGACTTCCGCTATGATGATTATGTTGACCTTCCATTTTATGATATTGAGTTTAGATGTTATGTTCATGCCATGGGTCGACTTGGAGCTTCTCGGGGTTTCTTGTTTTGTGTCTAGATCCAGATCTATGTTTGAATCGTGATAGTGACTTTTTGTGATATACTTCAAGTTGGATACTTTTATGCGATACACTTAAAAGTTGGATGATTATTATGTGATAAAAAATAGAAAAGTAACTTTTATGTGATAAACTCAATATTAAATAACCATTGGTGAACTTATGACTTCCTTATCCCATTAAGTTAAACCTATTCTTTTTATTTTCCTCATACCTATTCTTTATGTGCCAAATTAAGCTATGTGACAATTGATGTATTTGTGAATTTTTACAAGTTGTAGTACTTGTTGTCCATTTTCCTTTTGGTTTTCCCTTTTCCAGTACAAATCATATATAACTGATATGTTGTCTGAATGTGCGTTAGACAAAGTAAATGTGAGGATTTTCAAAATCAGTGAGAGATTTTAGTGTCAGAGCCTAATAAAATCAGCATTTTATGCAACGAGATCATGTATCATGCGAAATTTACTACAATTATTACATAAATAGTTATCATTTGTAAATTTCCTATAAAGATTGATTGCAGTTAAATCCACAAATGTGTCGCAATTCCTCTAACACAAAACTATTATTAAGCCCACATATATTCCAATTTCTTCCTTGGCAGAATTTTACGTATTATCTAACATTATCGTAGTACTACTTTTGATCATTGGTGGATGGATGAATTCAATATTAGTATAACAAGTTCATAGTGGAGAACTTGACTTAGACATGAGGATCACTGTACATTTAATTAGCATTTGACTATTTGAAAAGAAAATCTAAGTGATAAACTCTTCATGGTGGATTGATTCTTCTTCTTTTATCTTTTGAAACCTCCGTCATGAATGACTTTTATGCCAAAAAAATATAAGAAAAATAACTTTTGATGATAAATTTTAAGTTGGATGACTTTTATGAAATAAACTTGAAGTTGGGTGACTTATTTATCAAAATGAAAGTAACTGTTGTATATTAAAATCAGAATAAATAACACCGATGAATTTTTGCTCCCTATATATAATCTCTATTTCAATCAATAAAGCAATTCACTAAGGTTGATGTAAAACCCCAAACTAGCTTCAGGAGATAGCATCATACGTGAATCTATATTTAACGGTAGCCTATACAAAATATGCAAGGACTAAAATGAGAATTATATAATAACTTGGGACTAGAAATACTTTTATTGAATATTAAATCATGATCTTAATTAGGAATAGTCAAATGATGAATTTGGAGGACTTATTCTTGTCGTGAGCCTTATGGCTTCTCTAGCCCTATTCCTTATAAAATGTATTTCTATCTCTTGAAAATTTATATCTAAAAATCAAGTTCAGTACCAAATCATGCTCAATATAATTATTATTTTGCACTACTAGCATTGTATTGCATTAATTTATATTTTTCCTTAGCCAATCGTTTTCCTCGTTAAAGTTAACAACAAAGAAAAGTTATTGGTATTGCTTCGGCTAATCAAAATACGGTGTATGACAATGCAATACTTATAGTTTGAAACACAAAAATATATAGAAAATACAATGAGAGAGAGAGATAGAGAAGTTTACAATTCACCTGTGAACCCATGAACAAAGACGCGATACTATGATGATTTATGAAAGTTTAAAAATGTGTGGGGCATAATAATACTCTTTTGTTAGAGTATTTATTGTTAATTTCACGATTTATTAATAGTAGGTAATCATGATAAGAAATTTAATATATAATATCTTGTCATAGTATTAATTGTAGTAAATTTTGTATGTTACAGGATCTCGCTATAAAGATGTTGACTATGTTAGGACCTGTAGCTAGAATATCTCATAGATATTCAAGAATCTCACATTTTTTTTGTGTTTTATGTAGCCTCTGATTTGTTTGATGCAAGTGAACTGCAAGCTTTGTCATGCCCTATCGCCAATAAGGTCACAAGCAAGTTACAGTTCTGCTTGCATCAAACAAATCCGATGCCACATAAAAATAATGAAAACTCCTCTGGATTGATAGGTTGTCATGTGTCTATTCACACTTTATCTCTCTCTCTCTCTCTCTCTCTATAATATATATATATATATATATATATATATATATATATATATATATTATAGAGAGAGAGAGAGAGAGAGAAAGAGAGAGAGAGAGAGTTAAGACTTCTACAGAAGAAGAACGTTATGTTCGGGTAGGGAAAGTAAGACAATTTATAGATAGAGGGGATGAATAGGATTGTGTCACATGGAGTTAGCTGACCTTTGGTGGAATAGGTTGCAATATATAGAAAAAAATAAAAGTGGGGAAGGAATTTGACCAAAGTAGGAAAAAAATATAAATTAGACTATATTAATTAGTTAATATTTACATAATTAATATACTAATAAATATGTAGAAAACTTTTATTATTATTTTAATTAATATTGTTATTTTTGTAAATTTGACTTATTTTTATTTTTCATATTTGATACGATGATGTGAGTCAAGCTTAAATAAAAAATTGATGAGTGAGGATTCATATAGTTGCCTCAACTTATTCAAAATTGATGTGTGATATCAATTATTGTTGTTGTTTGACTGTTAAATTAAGATAAATATAAAATATAGTAAAATACTTAAATATGAAATGATTTCTTTGGTGCGTTGATGAGTCAGAGTAAATATTTTTCTAACTAAAAACGTACGTTAACATCAACGGGAGATGAATCGAATTAGAGTTTATATTTGGATTTATTTTGGTATAGTATACATGGAGAAAATTAGCTTAATAAGATATATTAAATGTAATAATGAATTAATTCTAGAAGCCTTCTTTGAGGTTTGTCTTTGTAACATTAGTCTCTCTTGTGGTTTAGAAAAAAAAAATAGTTGTATCTATTTGTTATAATTTTTTTGATAAAAATTTAAAGCCATGTGTTATATCAAACTCTTAAATCTTGTCTTTGCAATTAAATTATTTGATGATTTGTCACGGTTCAAAAACCAACTCATAATAACACCTACCCCAACTCCCCGGTAGGTAAGTCATCCCCTTGTCAAATCATAACCACAAGAAATGATGAACCACGAAAGAATGAAGCAGTGGCGTAATTAGTCTTAAAAACTCAACTTTCAAAGATAAATACATGAAGTGCGGAAATTAACCATATTCCCAAACCTAGTGTCACCAGTACAAAATCTTCTAAAAGAATATACAATTGTTTAATCCTATAATTTGTCCAGAAAATCTTCTAAAAGAAAGTACAACTGTTTAATACTATGATCTATCCGGAATATTTAAAAGGTAGGAAAATACCATATATGAAGCTAGACTATTGCTCCGGACGCTAGTAGCTCATCACAATTTCTAAGAAATATGGTCTCGAACAATTAGAATCAGTGTGGTCTGCTAGTGCTAGGATTTGTATCAAAATATTGCAGGAGGAGTAGTATGAGTATGAGAATGTGTGTACTCAGTAGATATCTCAGGCCGATCAAGTAAGATTTAATTTGGCTATGTCATATATAGAATACTAATAAAGCTGTCAAATCAACAAAGAAACCCTCAACTCTGTAATATAGTATAAGCAGCTGACTAGAGCCATCCGCTGAATAAATGTGAAGCACAAGCAAATAAAAAATCAATAAAGTGCAAAGCAATGGACAATAATGATATGCAATGACCAATGATTCTACTAGTATGAATTTTCTCCACAATGGCATGCTGTGAGATGACTTATGAAGGACTTGCGAGATTCATATAATTTGTTCGGAACCATTTTCCTTTGGGCAATAGCCGACATTTATAATCGTCATCATCAATAATAAATAAGTCATCTGGCCTCAAGTTTTAATATTTTTTTTAACTTTTTGTCTCCACAGTAGCAAGCCTATGATCCATGAAAATGATATGTATTTATGATCACAATAATAAAAAAAAAAGTCAAATTCAATAAGTACATAAGAATGACTTTTTCACCACAATAACCATAGGCCCCAAGCTTTCTCAAATAAAACTTTTACTTTTCAGACGGTGCCCTTAAGCCACAATACATCAACTAAGTAGATTGCTTTCAACACAGAACTTGTAGGCCAATGTATCTCTCAAATAAGCAGATTGATTTCCCAACAGTGTGTAAGGCCAATGAATTTCTAAAATAAGTAGATCGCTTTCATAACAGTGTTGTAGGCCAATATATCTCTTAAATAAGTATATTCTTTAAAAAAGATGCTCATAGGCTAATATATTTCATAAATAAGAAAATTGATTTTACAACAATGTTTGTAGGCGAATATATCATCACGAGCGATATAATGAAAATAGAGTAAGCCTCAACATATAAGCATTTCAAGTTGTATAGCATCTAATAGCTAAGTCCTTAATCTGATTTCACAATAATGATTCATTTATCCAAAATTTCAACCTCATCAATTTGCCAGCCCATAGCATACTTTAGGCAATAAGTTAACACTCAAACTCAGCCTAGAAAGAATAAGCCATAACCTACCTTGATGGCCGAGGAAACACGTCACGAACTCTTACACAATCATTTTCTCTTTGCGTCTCTCTTCAAAAGTCTCCATATCTATCAAAATCATGTTCTACATGAGAATGCAAATCTACCGATATACATATTGCAATATAAAATTCCAAATAAAAAATCAAGTCAAAAAGCCACCCTGAGCCTCTAAGGTCAAATTGGAATTTTTATTTTAAACTTTTTCACCCATAAGGTTAAGATGTTAAATCTAGAAAGTTGGTTAAAAGAGGATTTGAATCAACCCTCAAATCATCAAAATCTCATTCCAGAATCTTAGGGTTAAACCTTCCCATTTTGAATCCCCAAACGCGGATTAGAGCTTGAAATCAAAGATAAATTAGCAGAGAATTGCAAAATTATTGGTTAAAAACTTAATTCCTTAGGAAATCAAAGGAATTGTACCAAAAATAGTCTCAATCCAAGCTCTAGAACTTCAAATATGGTAGAAAATGTGAAAGGATCACAAAAATTACTGTTTGTCATTGATGGAACCGCTTAATGCAATCGTGGTGCCATGGAGCATAGCGTGAAACACGTAACTAGAAGCCTTATGTGAAATCACCCCACACAGTACCTTCTGTCTTGTGCGAGGGCACATCCCCAACATCGATAGTGCTAACCAACTAGTATTCCTTCAGCCTGATTGTGCTCCCTTAGCACGATAGCACCAACACTAGGTATTAGAAAAATATATGATGCCTCAAAATTGGTTTTAATACCTGAAACTCATTCAAGAGACCCGCAAACACAAAGAATAGTGTGAATTAATCATAAAACAAATCACAAACTTGTTAGTATCATCAAATCACAAATCTAGGGTTGTCTTACCCAAATGTTAACTGCGGTTAACTCTAAACATAAGAAAAGCTAGAATTCCATCTTTCAAATCACTCCTGAGTGCCTCGAGACTCTTGTAAATCATTTGAATAAGTCTTAAATTACACTTTGAATTGATTGAAATTTTTGAAACTTCAATCCTACATCGTTAATCTAAAATCTCGACTTTGATCAAACTTGTAAAGTTTCAAATATAAAAAATTTTAAAAACTCCCCTCAAATGCATCCCAACACCTCGAGAATCATATCACTCATCCCCACTAGTCATAAACAACTAACGAAAATTATAGCGAGGCCCAAATAGGGAAAGAAAATAAAAATCACAAAAAGACGTTGAGGCTCGTTACATGCTCTAACGATGAATCTTATGTTAATTTAAAGGTTGCTTCTCAAATTCACTAAACCATATTAGTATGGGTAAATAGTCAAATTCTATTTTTTACATTACTGATAATGAGCTACAAGAATATCACAAAGATATCAAAACAAGAATATCGTAAACTATAACAAAGATTACTATAATAAAGTGAAACCTTATGGGAAGTTTCTGAAATTATCTGAAATATAATGAACTCATTTTGGTATGTGATATCATATTTTTGGTAAAAGACATAAAAATTTAAGTGAGAGATTTACTTTATAGTTAAATTTGTCAATGTTGGATGACTTTTATGCAACAAAAAATTATAAAAGTGACTTTTTGTGATAAACTTCATGTTGGATACTTTTATGCGATAGACTTAAAAGTTGGATGACTATCTATATCTATATCTATCTCTATCTCTATCTCTATCTATATCTATATCTATATATCTATATATTATATAAAAGAGAAATATATACCCGGTGATGTGGCGCTCTCTAAGATCAGTATCCATATTTATCTTTTTTCTCAAATTTTGACTCTTTTCCTCTATTTAATTATAGTTATATTATATATTTTTTAGAAGAGGATAAAATTTAAGTGAAGTGACCTTTCAAAAAGGTATGTCCTTGTGATTTGTTAGTATCTAATTATCTTTTGGGTTTGAGTGACTTAGAACAGTTTGGTTTAAAAGTAAATTTTTTATCTTTTTAGTGTCGATGGTCAAGAAGCTTCTTTAGGTTGGCATGAACGTCTCCAAGTCCAACTTATTCTGTGGATCGCACGAGTATCATTAGGAGATCATTGATAATCTCTGAAAGGCTATGGATAATATTGGTATTCTCTGTACCGTTATACATGCGTGATTCCAAGAGTACTGAATTCTGAACAATGTTTTAAAAAAAATTAGTAGATCAAGATGTAAATAGCGTGATTATGTCTGTATCCCTTCAAGCTACACCGTATTGGAACGTAACTGCTTCTGTGATCAATATTGTTACAGTCAAATAATGGTTTTTGACCCCATTTTTTTGGATTTGATTTTTCCAAAACTGAATTTTATTTGCTTATTTCACTGATTCATTTTCTGCTTTCTAGAGAAGGAATTTATGACTGACTAGATTTTTACTACTTTTTATCTTCTTTTGCTATTTTTCTGCTACATGTAAGTTTAATCTTTAAAACATACTAGGATCTTAAACACGATAATCTTACAGAGAGACATTATAGAAAACATACCTGAAGCGGTTGACATTATCGTAGAGAGAATTGGAAGTGTTAGTAGAAAATTGGTTTCTACCTCCTTGCCCTAGCCTTCCATTTCCACAGCCGTCAGCGATGGAAAAAAAGGGTTGAGAATATATGGTAACCCTAATGGGTGGAGGAGAACCAATTTATAGAGGTTAAATTAATTAAGACTTAATCTGGTACGTCCATCAAATGACCGGTGTACAGACGAGATCTATTCCTTGTTAAATATTAGTTATGGGTTTTACATTAATTGGGCCATAAATAAAATAATAATCCTTACATTCTCCCACTTGGCCCAATAACCACATAACATTAACATTTAATGGCATAAACATTATTTGCACAAAAAATAAATCTCTTCTATAATGTCCATTATACATACCATAATATGACAAACCACTAATGCGAGTTATGACGGTTATACATAATTTTATGCTACATATTCCCTTGCATATACTATTACATTAGTGATCTATCATACTATGTTCATAAGCTATAAAACATATAACATTATGGTCCGCAATAATGTCTCCTTGAGACTTACCCTGTAATATCTCAAAACAATAATATATACACCATTATGAGAAATAGGAAACTCATTAATGTATTTCAGAAATATGTAATTGAGCTCAGAGTGTCAAAACATCATAAATGCATCAATCATAAGTACAACTAAGACCCATTCTTTGAATATGTTCTTTAAATGTCTTTTGTTGTAAGCCTTTTGTTAACGGATCTGCAATCATGAGATCAGTTCTAATATTCTCACGTGAAACTCTTTGTTTGTGAACTTCTTCCTTGACGGTAAAGTACTTTAATTCCATATGTTTGGCACCTTTGGAGTACTTATTGTTCTAGGAGAAGAATACTGCTGCAGTGTTATCACAATAAAGTTTCAGCGGCTTGGTAATGGTGTCGACAACCCCAAGTCCTGAAATAAAATTCCGCAGCCGTAATGCATGAATTGTTGCTTCAAAACATGCCACAAATTCTGCTTCCATTTTGGATGTAACAATGACAGACTTTTTATCACTCTTCCACGCTATTGCTCCTTTAGCTAATAGGAACAAGTAACTATACGTGGACTTTCTAGTGTCAATGCATCCAGCAAAATCTAAATCCGAGTATCCAAAAACATCCAAGTGATTGGACCTCCTATACATGAGCATATGATCTTTTGTTCCTTTCAGGTACCTCAAGACTTTCTTTGCAGCTTTTCAGTGATCAATTCCTGGGTTACTTTGATATCTTCCTAGCATTTCGACCACAAAACTAATATTTGGTATTGTGCAAGTTCAAACATACATCAAACTTCCAACAATAGAAGAGTAAGGAATTGATTCTATTTTTTTTCTTTCTACATCATTCTTCGGGCATTGTATGAGACTGAATTTATTCCCTTTTTGAATGGGAACAATTTCTGCTGAACAATTGTTCATATTGAATCTCTCTAGAATTCTTTTGATATCTCCTTTCTGAGACAATCCTAATAATCCTTTTGATCTATCACAGAATATTTCTATTCCTATCACATAGAATGCCTCATTCATATCTTTCATTTCAAAATTCATAGAGATAAAGTTTTTCGTCTCATGCAATATGCCTAAATCATTAGCAGCAAGTAAAATGTCATCAACATATAGAACTAAAAATATAAACTTGCTCCCACTAATCTTTTGATATATACACCGATCAATGGTGATCTCTTTAAATCCAAAGGATGTTATTGTATCATTAAATTTTATATACCATTGTTGTGAGGCTTGTTTAAGTCCATATATTTACTTCTTTAGATTACACACCATTTGACCTTTTCCTTCAATTTTGAAACCCTCTGGTTGGTCCATATAAACTTCCTCCTCGAGGTATCTATCAAGAAAGACAGTTTTCACATCCATTTGGTGTAACTCTAAATCATAATGAGCAACCAAAGCCATAATAATTCTTAATAAGTCTTTCTTTGAGACAAGTGAAAAGGTCTCTTTATAATCAATGACTTTCTGAGTATAACCCTTGGCAACAATTTTGGCTTTACATCATTCAATATTGCCATTCGAATCGCGTTTAGTCTTAAAGACCCATCTACACCCTATTCTTTTAGAATCTTTTGGCAATTCAACGAGATCCCATACTTTATTGTATTCCATGGATTTTAACTATTCTTTCATGGAATCCATCTATTTATCAGACTCAGTACTTTCTATGTCCTATGAAAATGAAACCGGATCTTTATTAAGTCCAATGTCAAAATCTGACTCTTGCAAATAAACCACATAATCATCTAAAATAGCAAATTTTCTTTCTCATTGAGATTTCCTTAATGGCACTCTTCGTGGTTCACTTATGTTAGATATTTGTGAGTTAGTTCCTTCCTAAAGTGTTTCCTCCAAATGTTGCTCAGTATTTTCAAGGGTTCTCCAACAATAGGAACAATATTTGTTATTGCTGTGGAAGTAGGTGCATTCATGGGTAATGAAATATTTACCCTCACCTCATTTATTTCCACACTTTTTCGTTCAACTCTTCCACTAACTTCACCATTCTCAATGAATCTAGTATTACCAGTTTCATTAATTCTCGAACTATGGTTTGGACAGTAAAACCTATACCCTTTAGATTTCTCCGGGTAACCAATAAAGTAACCACTTACTGTTCGAGAATCTAATATCTTTTCATGTGTATTGTAAATTCTAGCTTTCGCTGGGCAACCCCAAACATGCAGGTGCCTTAAACTAGGTTTTCTTCCAGTACATAATTCAAAAGGGGTCTTTGGAACTGCCTTACTAGGAATCCTGTTTAATAAATTTACAGCGGTTTTAAGAGCATACATCCACAAAGATTTGGGTAGTGAGGAATTACTCATCGTACTCCTAACCATATTCATAAGTGTCCGATAACGCCTTTCTGCAACACTATTTTGTTGAGGTGTTCCTAGCATAGTATACTGTGTACATATGCCATATTCCTCGAGAAACTTTGAAAATGGACCTGGACATTGTCCTAATTTGTTATATTTCCATAATATTCACCATCTCTATCTGATCTAATAATTTTCACTTTTCTATCTAATTGTCTTTCAACCTCATTGAGTTACACTTTGAGAGCGTCCGTTGCTTGAGATTTTTCTTTCAACAAATAGATATATCCATAACGTGAAAAATCATCAGTAAAAGTGATAAAATATTTTTCTCCACCAAAAGATGGAACATCAAAAGGTCCACAAATATCAATGTGTATAATCTCAAGAAGCTGGATGCTTCTTGTGGCACCTTTCTTGTTATGCTTGGTTTGGTTTCCCTTAGTGCAATCCAAACATATATTATCAGTAAAATTTAGATTCGAAAGAATCCCATTATTTACAAATCTTTTTAATCTTTCTTTGGATATATGACCCAAACGTCTGTACCACAAGTAAGTAGAACTTTCATCCAGTGAACTATGTTTAGTTCCAACATTTTGATGAATAACAAGAAGGGATTAATAAAAGATATTATCGAGTTTCAAATTATATAAACCATCAATAAGAACAACAAAACCATAAAAATAGCATATATATATATATATTGAAACATCCATGTCCAAACTTAAAGTCAAATCCAAAAATATCAAGTCTTGAGAGAGAAATCAAATTCTTAGAAACTAAAGGAACATAAAGAGTCTGTAATAGATCAAGGTGATGTCCAGTCTCCAAGATCAGATGATAAGTCCCTATGCCTTCAATTTTAGCCTTCATACGATTTCCCATGAATAAGAAATTGCTTATTTGAATTTGTAGTTTGGATCGTAATGAATCCCTACAACATAGTGAATACATGAGCAGTTGCGCCAGAATTAAGCCACCAAGTATTATTAGGAACTTCTACTAAATTTGATTCGAAACATACAGAATCACTAAGCGTACATTTCTTTCCAAACCAAGCTTTACGTTTCAGGCAATCTTTCTGATAGTGTCCTTCTTGTTTACAGAAATGACACACATCTGCCTTGAGTTCCTTATGAGCATCCTGTGAAACTTTGGTAGGTGCTTTCTTCTTCTTGAACTTGCTGGCCTTCATCTTAAGTCCTTTTCCAATTCCTTGACCCATGAGGTGAACAGAATGGACTCCTTGTTTCTTAAGTCTTGATTATTCCTGACTAAGCATATTGGACAATTCACTAACATCCCACTTATCCTTGATAATGTTATAGTTCATTTGAAATAGTCCATATTCAGGAGGCAAGGAGTTCAGAACAAACTGAACCAAGAAGGTGTCACCCACTTTTATCCCCAAGACCTGGAGTCTTGCTGCAATGTTAGTCATCTTGATGATATGATTTTACATACTACGCGACCCATCAAACTTCATGGTCGTGAGTTCAGCCATTAATGTACCGGCAAGAGACTTATCAGTAGAGCGAAAATGTTCTTCCACAAACTTCAGGTATTCCCTTGCACTTTCTGTTTGTGGAATAGTACTCTTAATGTTGTTGGCAATAGTCATTCGCATAAACGTAAGACTCAATCTGTTAGAGTGTTCCCATGCTTTATGAAAAGACTTCTCACCTTTACTGCTCATATCAGTAATGGCAGCAGGTTTATCTTTCAATAGAGCCAAGTCAAGATCCATCACACCTAAGTGGAACTGGACTTGTTCATGCCATTCAGAGAAATTTAATCCATTGAACAAGGTAACAGATGAAGCAAGCGAATGACGAGGAATAGCTGCAAAATAGATATACATGCTCACAAATAAGAAAATAATGCGGATTCAACCTTTGGGAAGATACTACGGCATACTATCATAATTTAAATGTCATATTTCAACTTTAGTAGGCAATTAAATATTTTTAATCCTCTCCAAATTTTAATAAGTTTTGTCTGTTAAGTCTACAGCTAAAGTGATAAATTTTTAGACCATACTTTTTATATTGTGTAATGACAAACTTAATCCTCTGTCAGTGCGATAATGAAAATATTGGCTGATATGTGTTTTGAACTTATATGGTTTATTAACCATCAAAGTGGTCAAATTAGTATATTTAAAATAAACACATACATAATATGTATATTTGTTTTATGCATGTAGCACGTTTATAATTTGTTAGTCACCAAAGTGGCCAAGCTAGAATGTTTAAAATATTCACATGCATAAATTTTTTGATATCTATTTTACGTGTGCATGTAGTTTGTTAGTCACCAAAGTGGACAAACTAGTATGTTTAATAAAAAGATATGCATACAATAAAATTGTGATCTATCCATGAAAATAACAGAATGCCTATTAAAAAAATTGATAAATTGATTTTGCACTATTGCTAGAACTTAAGAATTTACCCAAAGCTAAATTAATTATTCTATGACTAGTGAACATTATGAGGTAAATTAGTATTCTTTAGTTGAATATATATTGTATATCCAAAGATGTTGTATTGGCTGATAAAAAAGACTAATCCAAATATCCATTAAGGGATTTTGTGTCACGCCCCACCTTGGGGGGTATGACTGGCACCTGGTGCCCTACTAGGACCTGACCTGCTGAACTGCTAAGCCTGGGCGCATCTGGCGCCTGGCTGGCTCTAACTCAAATTTCTGGAAACAAAGGGCTATATAACGGCTGTAAATACAGCCCCCCGGCCCATTGGCCTATAGCCTTCTGTACCTGTATTACAGCTGACCAGAAACAAGGTAATTAAGGGGAACCTATGCGGGCCGACAAGGCCACCATGCTGTCTAGTTATCTGTAACTCAAGCATAACATACTGAAAAGCTACGTGACCGGCAAGGTCACCACTACTGGCAAACTATGGCCCCAACACGGCCATCACAAAAGAAAGAAGGAGTAAAGGCAACTATACAACTGCACGGCCTCACACGACCGGCTCATCTGACCACAGGGAATATATACAGACTGCAAGCCTCTAAGAAGGATAATAGAAACGATCGGGACAGGGCCCCGACCTACCCGTACTGTACAACAAAAGAACTGGACTACACCTCTAGAAATTCAGTCTCCAGATGACAGGAGCTGAATACTCAACCGCTGATGGGGATCACGTGGTATCGCCTGCTCGTCTATGGGTACCTGCAGGCAAGTAATGCAGCGCCCCACTGGGCATCAGTACCGCTGGTACTGAGTATGTAAAGCAAACTGAATATAGCTGAATACAAGTAATATAGCTAAAAATCCTGAATAGTAGGAGATAACTGAATCTGTAAGAACTGAAGGGATATCTGCAATCAATAACATAACTGTCAAAACTGAAATAAGAAGGAGTAGATAACTGTCTGATGGTGTAGATCGTACCTGTTCTTAATCATACTGAAGGGAGTAGGAATCATACTTGGAGACGTATCATTCTACTACTAATCTGCTCGTATCTACTGTAATATAGCATAACATACATAACATAACATAGCATACACAACCTTACCCGGCCCCCATAAGCCGGGAGGTACAATCAACACAGAATCTATACCCCTACCCCGGTCAACCCATCTCCTACACTGGCTGTAAGCATCCTGCCGGTCCCCTGGGTATGCACTTGGGCTCGCTGAGCCCCTGACTATAACTGCATCTGAGTCCGGAGGACTCCTGAATCTGCACCCGGGCGTATCCGCTCGACTGGGGTGTGTAAGGGCCGATCAAGGCACAAATATGGGGAAAAACTGGCATCCCATCTTCGTCCCCTGGCGGGACGGCATGCCACTCCGTAGAGTGACGTATCCTCGTCCTCTGGCGGACGAGTCGATACAGCTATTAACCCTGGGCGGTCATGGATGCTAGGTAATCCAACCCCAAACAATACAACGGTCTCAACTGGTAATACTGTCTGGGTATGTCACATGCTGAGGCTAATAGGGATAAAGTATCATATATATTACATGCTGGGCTACTGATAGTAATCTGTACGTATTTAATACGTGCTGAGGCAGGTAAAGATGTATAAATATGAACATAGTCTCCTGCCGGGCTGTACTGAGCAAATACTATATAAGATAATATTTCTGCTGAAAATTCTGCTGTTTACTAAGTTTCTGTATACACTATATGTTGGACTAGTGATAGAAATAAGTACATACTTAATACATGCTGAGGCTGGAAGTACTATATATATATATATGTACGAATATAGTCTTTCTGCTGAACTATGCTGTATACTAATTTTCTATAGTAACCTGATTTACTATTCCTGACATGCTTTCTGAACTTCATTTTAGCCTGCTATTCTATTTCTGAAGGGCTTTACGGATACTGTACTACTCCGCGGGGTTTCAGATGAACACAACAATATCTTAACCTGGCATATTACATCACACTCTGAATATACTTGGCACTCTCTAACGCTTGCGTTAGAATCTATATCATACTGATAGGTTTCATACACATTACAACCCAATGTTTCTCACATCGTACCAACATTCATAATAACGCAACATTTGACTTCTGAACATTCTACTGGTCCGTAATTTTTTACACTACACTGATATTACTTAACTTGCCGAAGGAAACTAACTTTACATACCTTATCTTTGAATATTCGTCCGTCGGACGAAGCTCGGCCGGTACTTCAACTATTTTCTCCCAACTGCATTCATAAATATGTACATCAATACTAAATACAACATTATTATAAAGAGCGACGTTACTTTTGATTTAATTTATAGCCTAAACTTAGGCTTATCGAAAGACGGTCAAAAACTCGCTATTTTCCAGCGGCCCAGAAGGGAGAATTATTTACTTCTCAGCTAGGAACACATAGACATTAATTTAGAGAAATTCTACTTACTTTAGTTCGGCGGCTCGCCGATTCGTCGGCCGTATTTCGCAAAACTAACTCCGTAGAAATGCTCTCTGCTGCTAAATACCTTGGTATCTAGGATTAATTTGGGTTTGGGAAGCGTTTGGCAGCGTAATCGGACGAAAATATTTAATCCCCCTTCGTTTTCCTCTGTTAAGCTGCGGGTTCTGGAAATTATAAGATATTAAATGAGTTTAAACCGAAGTGGGGCTTTATATACTTGGGCCTGGACACGGGCAACGTGTCACGGAGCCATCGCGGAGGCCTCACCTCCGTGACACGCTGCCATCGCGGAGGGGCTCTGCCTCGGCTCCTCCCGCGATGGTTCGACAGGTTTCTCGTCCGATCTTTTCTCGGGCCTTTCCCTAGCACGTATGGCTTTCAAATATGCTTAACCAACGTGCGAATAGGTCATCTAAGTGCCGGGAATTCTACGGGGTATAACATTCTCCCCCCCTTAGGAACATTCGTCCCCGAATGTATACTGCTGTCTAGAGAGCTGTTCACTCTAGTTTCTGGGAAAAAATTTGGCAGAGTTTCCCCTGTAATATGGACTATCGCAATGACTTGAAACACAGAAAAAGTCCAATACAGGCACTGCACACAATATTCTACAATCCACTGGACAACTAAATATCACTTCTTTCTTTATCATTTACAACATACATACTAAAAAGTACTGTGTAAATAATGATACGAACATACCTGTCGTCTGACTAGGCCTGAAATAAGTGAGGATATCTGGTTTTCATATCTTCTTCAGCCTCCCACGTCATTTCTTCCCGATTTCTGTTACGCCATAATACCTTGACAGATGCAACATCTTTAGTTCTCAGCCTGCGAATCTGTCTGTCTAAGATAGCTACGGGAACCTCTTCATAGGCTAACTCCTCTTTGACCTGAACATCCTGGACTGGAATTACTGTAGAAGGGTCCCCTACGAACTTTCTTAACATAGAAACATGGAATACTGGGTGAACCGATGCTAACTCTGGAGGCAAGTTCAACTCGTATGCCACGCGGCCTATTCTTCTCCGAACCTGATACGGCCCAATGAATCTTGGGCTAAGCTTGCCCTTCTTGCCAAACCTCATTACCCCTTTCATCGGGGACACTTTCAGATATACCCAATCGTTTACCGAAAATTCTAGATTTCTGCGCCGCCTATCTGCGTATGATTTCTGGCGGCTCTGAGCGGTCAGTAAACATTCCCGGATAAGCTTTATCTTTTCTTCGGACTGCCGAATAATGTCTGGGCCAACTAATGCTGATTCTCCTATATCAAACCAGCCCACCGGCGATCTACATTTTCGCCCGTATAATGCCTCGAAAGGCGCCATCTGAATAGCTGAATGGTAGCTGTTATTATAAGCAAATTCAATTAACGAAAGATGTTCATCCCAGCTACCCCCAAAATCTAACACACACGCTCGTAACATATCTTCGAGCGTCTGAATTGTACGTTCAGCCTGCCCATCTATTTGAGGATGGAATGCTGTGCTCAAATTAATCTGCGTCCCCAAACCTTTCTGAAACGATTGCCAGAATCTAGCTGTAAACTGTGCTCCCCTGTCTGAAATGATAGATACCGGCACGCCATGCAATCTAACTATTTCTCTGATATATAATTCGGCATAATCCTCTGCTGAGAAGGTAGCCCTTACTGGCAGGAAATGAGCTGATTTTGTCAGCCTGTCAACTATTACCCAAATGGAATCAGTTATGCGTCTAGTACGGGGTAACCCTGTCACAAAATCCATATTTATTGCTTCCCATTTCCACATAAGTATTATTATCTCCTGAGTCAAACCGCCCGGTTTCTGGTGCTCTGCTTTCACCTGCTGACAATTAGCACACCTAGATACAAGTTCAGCTATCTCAGTTTTCATACCTGGCCACCAGTAGATGTCTCTGATGTCGTGGTACATTTTCATCGCCCCTGGGTGAAGGGAATAGCGAGCGTAGTGTACCTCATGCATGATCTGCCCGCGAAGTCCTGCGACAGTCGGGACACAAAGGCGGCCCTTACAATGTAGCACACCATCCTCGGTTATCTGAAAATCTGGCTCCTTACCTTTCTGAACTCTATCTTTGAGCTGGACTAAATTGGGATCCTCATACTGTCGTTCTTTTACCTATGCAACTAACGATGATACTGCAGAATTCTGAATTACGACCCCATTATCTCCTATTTCCATTACTCGAACGGCTAACCCAGCTAACTGATGAATCTCCTTAGCTAATTTCTGTTTCTCAGGTCGCAAATACGCCAAACTCCCCATTGACTTACGACTCAGGGCATCTGCTACCACATTAGCCTTTTCGGGGTGGTACAAAATATTCACATCATAGTCTTTCAACAACTCTAACCAGCGGCGTTGCCGCAGATTCAACTCCCTCTGGGTGAAAATGTACTGTAAACTTTTATGATCTGTATAAATATCAACATGGACGCCGTACAGATAATGCCTCCACATTTTCAAGGCATGAATTACTGCGGCCAACTCTAAGTCATGGGTGGGGTAATTCCTTTCGTGCTTTTTCAGCTGCCTGGAAGCATATGCAATTACTCTACCATGCTGCATCAATACACATCCCAATCCGACACCTGACGCGTCGCAATAGACTGAATAACCTTCTGTGCCTTCCGGCAGTGCTAATACGGGAGCGGAGGTCAATCTATCTTTCAGTTCCTGGAAACTCTGCTCACATGCCTCCGTCCACTGAAACTTTGCTGCTTTCTGTGTCAATTTTGTTAAAGGTGCTGCAATGGTTGAGAATCCCTCAACGAACCTCCGGTAGTATCCTGCCAACCCCAGAAAGCTATGAACTTCAGTCGGGGTGGTAGGTCTAGGCCATGACTTAACTGCTTCTATCTTCTGCTTGTCTACCTGTATACCAGCGTCTGAGACAATATGCCCTAAAAAGGCCACTGAGTTAAGCCAGAATTCACACTTCGAAAACTTAGCATACAACTGGCGGTCCCTGAGAATCTGGAGCACTGTTCGCAAATGAGTCCGGTGATCTGCTTCAGAGCGAGAATACACCAGAATGTCATCTATGAATACTATCACGAACAACTCCAGGAAAGGTCTGAAAATACTGTTCATCAGGTCCATAAAAACTGCTGGGGCGTTCGTTAGCCCGAAGGACATAACCAAAAATTCAAAATGCCCATATTGGGTCCTGAATGCTGTCTTAGGAATATCCCTCTCACGTACTCGGACCTGGTGGTATCCGGACCGCAAGTCAATCTTAGAAAAGTATCTGGCTCCCTGCAACTGATCAAATAAGTCATCAATTCTGGGGAGCGGATACTTGTTCTTTACTGTAACTTTGTTTAGCTGCCGATAATCTATGCACATTCGGAGCGAGCCATCTTTCTTTCTCACGAATAAAACTGGCACACCCCACGGTGAAGTACTCGGCCTGATAAAACCTTTATCTAACAAATCTCTCAACTGCTCCTTTAATTCTCTGAGTTCTGCAGGAGCCATACGAGAAGGAGGTATTGATATTGGCTGAGTGCCTGGTAGCAAATCAATAGCGAAGTCTATTTCCCTTTCTGGGGGAATACCAGGCAACTCATCAGGAAATACATTTGGGAATTCATTTACCACTGGAACAGACTGGAGTGTCGGAGATTCTTCTTGGACATCCTGAACTCTGACAAGATGGTAAATGCACCCCTTAGATATCAACTTCCTCGCCCGAAGGTAGGAAATAAACCTACCTTTTGGCGTCGCGGTGCTGCCCTTCCACTCCCGTACTGCTTCCCCCGGGAAGTGGAATCGGACCGTTTTGGTCCAACATTCAACATTGGCAAAGCATGGCACTAACTAGTCCATACCCATTATGGCATCGAAGTCTATCATTTCTAATTCGACCAGATCTACTGTGGTCTGACGGTCAACAATCTCTACTGTACACCCGCGGTAGATTCGGCTAGCTGTGATAGAGTCATCAACGGGCGTAGATACTAGAAAGGGCTGCTGTAATGATTCTGGTACAATACTAAACTTCCGTGCCACAAATGGAGTAATATAGGACAAGGTAGACCCTGGATCAATTAACACATAAGCAGGGTGTGAACAGATAGTTAGCATACCTGTCACAACATCAAGCGACGCTTCTGAATCTTGCCTTCCTGGTAAGGCATATGTGCGGCTTGGGCCCGCACCTGTACTAGAGGCCCCTGATCTGCCTCGACCTCTGCCTGCTGAAACTGGGGGCCTACGCCCAGTCGAGGATGTTGTGGCTCGTGACCCTGCTGATGTCCTATCTTGTCTATCGCGGTCCTCTCGACCTCTGGCTGGGCAATCTTTCATCAAATGGCCTTCTTGGCCACAAATATAACATGCGGTGGAGCCATATCTGCATGCTCCAAAATGGCATCGATTGCATATAGGGCAAAGTGGTAGGGTATACCTACCCTGCTCTGCCCTCCTCTATGATAGTGAATCTGCCATCTGCGAGCCTCTACCAGTCCCTGACTGCCCCCTGCGGCTGAATCTACCCCCCTGTGACTGTGATGGAGGCGGGGGCCTGGGCGGCCTGTATGACAATCGGGGCCTGGGTCCTCCCCGGGCCTCTCCCTGTAATTCGACTGGCCTGTCCCGGCGACGCTGTTCCTGATTAACCCTTTTGACCTCTCGTTGCCGCTGTCTGATGCCCTCAATATTCTGAGCAAATGCCTGAATGCGAGCAATATCCATGTCCTATCGCAGTGTAGCTGTGGTACAAATCTCAACATATTCTGGATTCAAGCCCATAATGAAACGATGCACTCTGGATGCCATGGTATCAACGAAGGCCAGTGCATATCGGGCTAGAGAATCAAACTGCAAAGAATATTCCCGAACACTCATGGCCCCCTGTTCTAGATGTAGGAACTGGTCTACCCGGGCCTGTCGAATCTCCCGCGGAAGATAATGATCCAGAAAGGCTCCTGAAAAGCTATACCAGGTGGGAGGGGAAACATCTCTCCCCCGGGACCTCTCCCAGCTTTCATACCATAGCACCGCAATATCCCGTAACCGGAATGCAGCCAACTCAACTGACTCGGTAGACGTGGCATGCATAACCCTGAAGATTCTCTGCATCTGATCCAGAAAATCTTGGGGGTCCTCTGTTCGGTCCGTACCTGTGAACTGTGGGGGATTCAGGGCTAAACATTCTCGGACCCTCGAACTACCGGGCCTTCCTGATGATTCTGCAGCTGTAGATGGCATTGGCTGACGCTGAGCAACCATCATCTGTGCTAACAAAACTACAGCACTCCTAACCTCCTGATCAGAAGGAGTCAATATAGGGGCTGCTGAAGGTAATGTCGCCCCAAGTGACTCCTGACGTGGTGGAGACTGCTGAGGAGGCTGAGGTGAAGCCTCTGTAGGGCCCTCTGATCGGGCTATCTCCAAGTGAGGGGGAGGCATTCTGCTAGTGCCTTCTCCTGCTGCAATGTCTAAGTTCCGACCGGTAATAGGATGGCGCTAGTCTGACATTATCTGTAACCAAAGAGTATGGTAAGATTCTCAGGGACTCAACCCTAACTGTACCGCTCTACAGCACGACTGAATAAGAATAAAAGACAACCATCCTATCATGCCTTGAAGCCTCCTACCCATAGTATGTGGTGCACAACACATCCATGGACAGGACTCTACTTAGCACGGCTTGCAGACTCCCTGGGATACGACCTGCTTTGATACCAAGTTTGTCATGCCCCACCTTGGGGGGTATGACTGGCACCTGGTGCCCTACTAGGACCTGACCTGCTGAACTGCTAAGCCTGGGCGCATCTGGCGCCTGGCTGGCTCTAACTCAAATTTCTGGAAACAAAGGGCTATATAACGGCTGTAAATACAGCCCCCCGGCCCATTGGCCTATAGCCTTCTGTACCTGTATTACAGCTGACCAGAAACAAGGTAATTCAGGGGAACCTATGCGGGCCGACAAGGCCACCATGCTGTCTAGTTATCTGTAACTCAAGCATAACATACTGAAAAGCTACGTGACCGGCAAGGTCACCACTACTGGCAAACTATGGCCCCACACGGCCATCACAAAAGAAAGAAGGAGTAAAGGCAACTATACAACTGCACGGCCTCACACGACCGGCTCATCTGACCACAGGGAATATATACAGACTGCAAGCCTCTAAGAAGGATAATAGAAACGATCGGGATAGGGCCCCGACCTACCCGTACTGTACAACAAAAGAACTGGAATACACCTCTAGAAATTCAGTCTCTAGATGACAGGAGCTGAATACTCAACCGCTGATGGGGATCACGTGGTATCGCCTGCTCGTCTATGGGTACCTGCAGGCAGGTAATGCAGCGCCCCACTGGGCATCAGTACCGCTGGTACTGAGTATGTAAAGCAAACTGAATACAGCTGAATACAAGTAATATAGCTAAAAATCCTGAATAGTAGGAGATAACTGAATCTGTAAGAACTGAAGGGATATCTGCAATCAATAACATAACTGTCAAAACTGAAATAAGGAGTAGATAACTGTCTGATGGTGTAGATCGTACCTGTTCTTAATCATACTGAAGGGAGTAGGAATCATACCTGGAGACGTATCATTCTACTACTAATCTGCTCGTATCTACTGTAATATAACATAACATACATAACATAACATAGCATACACAACCTTACCCGGCCCCCATAAGCCGGGAGGTACAATCAACACAGAATCTATACCCCTACCCCGGTCAACCCATCTCCTACACTGGCTGTAAGCATCCTGCCGGTCCCCTGGGTATGCACTTGGGCTCGCTGAGCCCCTGACTATAACTGCATCTGAGTCCGGAGGACTCCTGAATCTGCACCCGGGCGTATCCGCTCGACTGGGGTGTGTAAGGGCCGATCAAGGCACAAATATGGGGAAAAACTGGCATCCCATCTTCGTCCCCTGGCGGGACGGCATGCCACTCCATAGAGTGACGTATCCTCATCCTCTGGCGGACGAGTCGATACAGCTATTAACCCTGGGCGGTCATGGATGCTAGGTAATCCAACCCCAAACAATACAACGGTCTCAACTGGTAATACTGTCTGGGTATGTCACATGCTGAGGCTAATAGGGATAAAGTATCATATATATTACATGCTGGGCTACTGATAGTAATCTGTACGTATTTAATACGTGCTGAGGCAGGTAAAGATGTATAAATATGAACATAGTCTCCTGCCGGGCTGTACTGAGCAAATACTATATAAAATAATATTTCTGCTGAAAATTCTGCTGTTTACTAAGTTTCTGTATACACTATATGTTGGACTAGTGATAGAAATAAGTACATACTTAATACATGCTGAGGCTGGAAGTACTATATATATATATATGTACGAATATAGTCTTTCTGCTGAACTATGCTGTATACTAATTTTCTATAGTAACCTGATTTACTATTCCTGACATGCTTTCTGAACTTCATTTTAGCCTGCTATTCTATTTCTGAAGGGCTTTACGGATACTGTACTACTCCGCGGGGTTTCAGATGAACACAACAATATCTTAACCTGGCATATTACATCACACTCTGAATATACTGGGCACTCTCTAACGCTTGCGTTAGAATCTATATCATACTGATAGGTTTCATACACATTACAACCCAATGTTTCTCACATCGTACCAACATTCATAATAACGCAACATTTGACTTCTGAACATTCTACTGGTCCGTAATTTGTTACACTACACTGATATTACTTAACTTGCCGAAGGAAACTAACTTTACATACCTTATCTTTGAATATTCGTCCGTCGGACGAAGCTCGGCCGGTACTTCAACTATTTTCTCCCAACTGCATTCATAAATATGTACATCAATACTAAATACAACATTATTATAAAGAGCGACGTTACTTTCGATTTAATTTATAGCCTAAACTTAGGCTTATCGAAAGACGGTCAAAAACTCGCTATTTTCCAGCGGCCCAGAAGGGAGAATTATTTACTTCTCAGCTAGGAACGCATAGACATTAATTTAGAGCAATTCTACTTACTTTAGTTCGGCGGCTCGCCGATTCGTCGGCCGTATTTCGCAAAACTAACTCCGTAGAAATGCTCTCTGCTGCTAAATACCTTGGTATCTAGGATTAATTTGGGTTTGGGCAGCGTTTGGCAGCGTAATCGGACGAAAATATTTAATCCCCCTTTGTTTTCCTCTGTTTAGCTGCGGGTTCTGGAAATTATAAGATATTAAATGAGTTTAAACTGAAGTGGGGCTTTATATACTTGGGCCTGGACACGGGCAACGTGTCACGGAGCCATCACGGAGGCCTCACCTCCGTGACACGCTGCCATCGCGGAGGGGCTCTGCCTCGGCTCCTCCCGCGATGGTTCGACAGGTTTCTCGTCCGATCTTTTCCCGGGCCTTTCCCTAGCACGTATGGCTTTCATATATGCTTAACCAACGTGCGAATAGGTCATCTAAGTGCCGGGAATTCTACGGGGTATAACATTTTGATCAAATCTGATAATATAAAACAGATATGCTGATGAAGTTATATTGATTTAGACCTAATTTAATTTCTTATGGAAGAAGAAATTTTCAATGGCTACAACCGACGCCAGCAAATGTCTCTTTCTTCCTAAGTGAAAACAAGGGTTTTCCCCAGCATGCTATCAATATAATCAATACCATAAACACAATCCACTTAGCCCCTTTGACCAGTAATAACCACCAATGCTACAATGACTAATGCTATACCAAAAATTGTAGATCGTTAATATTATTATACATGCAGTATAGTATAGTCTTTTTCTCTATGGAGATTATCGGTTCAAACAATCAAGGCTCTGATGCCACATGTAAGTTTAATCTTTAAATACCAGGATCTTGAACATGACACTTTTATAGAGAGACGTTACAGAAAACATACCTGAAGCAGTTGACATTATCGTAGAGAGAAGCGGAAGCATTAGTAGAAAATTGATTTCTACCTCCTTGCTCTAACCCTATGTTACCATAACCATCAGTGATGGAAAAAAAGGGTTGAGAACATATGGTAACCCTAATGGGTGGAGGGAGGACCAATTTACAGAGGTTAAATTAATTAAGACTTAATCCGGTATGTCCATCAAATAACCGGTGTACGGATGAGATCTATTCCTTATTAAATATTAGTTATGGGTTTTACATTAACCGGGCCATAAGTAAATTAATAATTCTTACACTACAGCCTATAGAAACAGTAATGTGATGTAAAAAAAATTCCTTATATATTTGCCTTGAAAGGAAAAAAGAGAGATAAACATATTCTTCTTCGCCAATTTTTTTAAAACAAAAAGAAAGATAAAGTGAGGTTTTTCACTTTTTCATCTTTTCACTTCAATATTGATGTAGTTCTTGAGTATGATTATACTGTTCTTTGGTGCTCTAATGAGATCTTTTGGGGGATTTGATTTGCTTTTTCAACAAAGTACTTTGTTTCAATTTATGCGGTTGAAAATTTGAGGTTTGAATTTTTGAATTTTGACTGTCTATTCAGATATGAAAACTTTAATTTTTTTAAAAATAAATTTTATATATTTGAAAACTACCTATAAAATACATTATATATCAAAATAATTAATTAAAAGAATTCAACAAAAAGAATTAATTAATTCTAGAAATTTCAATTGTGGCATATAAATTAGGATAGAGAGAAATAAATTACGTAGATAATTCACCAATTTTGAGATATGATTTGATTTTTCTTATTTTTTTACATCGGATGAGACTTTGTTTTTAATTTAATTTTTTTAAATCATAGATAATTCAACAGCTTTGTTACTTGTATGAACTGCATTTTTTTTGTTTTGCATTGGACGAGTCAAGTTTGATTTTGTTTTTTTCATTAATTTTAAAAAACTAATATAATTTATATTTATTCTTGTTTAATTTCATCGATTACATAATTTCTTGCTTTGCTTTTTTCATTAATTTGTTTTTCAAAATATATTTTATTTCTGCATCATAATATCCGAAGAATTACTATATTCACCATTGATATGCAACCTTCTTTTTGAAAGTTGGAGCTATTAATAGTTTTACTTTTTCCTTTTGCCATTCGTTTGTCAAACTTATTTTTTTGAAATATTACAACGATTGTTTTTGTTACAATAGCTATGCTTTGATTAAGACCTAGAAATAAAACATCTTATATTTATTTGCAGTGACCATATTGATTCATTTACTCGCACATAGAGAGTAAGTACTATTTGTTGTTGAAGATAAAGATGAAGAGTCCAAGATAGAGCTAAAAGAAAAAGTTAGTTAAGTCATGGTATGAGACTAAGTGTTTAGTTCTTTTTGTTTAACTAGAATAGGATTCTTGTAGTTTGTGTTATCCTACTTCTTCTACTTAATTCTTATCCTATATATAGGAGTTATTTGTATGCAATTTTACACATCAATACACGATTAATTCTCTCTAAAATAGCTTAAGAATTCTTCATGGTATCAGCGCATTGAGAACTCTTCTCGCTGCTTAAGTAATTGAAATCTGGAAAAACTGTTTCTGTCCAAACAAAATGGCCCCAACAACTTCCTCAACCAATACTCTCTCAACCTCATCACTGCACCAGCTCAGCACCTCGTGTTCCATCAAACTTAAACCAATCAACTATTTGATCTGGAGAACACAGATGCTACAACTTATCTAAGTAGAAGTTAACATATCTCATCAAAGAGATGGCACCAGGTCCAGCATCAAAAGGTTTTGAGAAAGATGATGAAAGTCTCTCTGGAAAGGTTGCTGAAGATAGTGGAAGTAAGGAAGACTGGGAGGAGAAAGATGTTATACAAGTACATTATCAGAACAAAGCATGTACTTAATAGTAAGGTGTTCCACTGCTAAGTAGATGTGGGAATGCCTAGAAGAAGCCTATCTTCAAGCAACCAAGGGCAAGGAAATCCAACATAAATAGAAGCTACAAAATGTTAAGTTGGGAAACAAGAATATTGATGAGTACATCAAAGAATTCAAAGGCATTTGTAATGGACTTGAAGCCATACACAAGCCTGTTGATGAAGATGGCAAAGTGATTAACTTTTCTAGAGGCTTAGGTCTCAAGTACAAGACATTCAGAACTATCATGTTAGGTAAGGCACCCTATCCTACTCTAAATCAGTTTGCCAATGCACTCAGGGGTTTTGACATGAGAGAAGCTGAGGAAGAAGTGCCTCAATAAAACTACAGTATGGCATTCTCTATTTAAAGAGGTAGAGGAAGAGGAAACCATCCTCAAATAGGCAGAGGTCCTAACAATTTTAACTCCAGGGGAAGAGGTTTTAGGCCTGCTAGACAAGGACACAACAATCAGAGAAATCAAAGTACTCAAGGTAGAAGTCAGAACAAGGGAAACATGTAGGGTTCTACAGGTGAGAGATGTCAAATTTGTGGTAGAAATAATCACACTACTCTTAAGTGCTTCTACAGGTGGGACTATTCATATCAATCTGCAGATGAACTACCACAAGCACTAGCTGTGTACATCTTCAAAATTAAACTACTGGAGATGACAGTATGTAGGTGGACTCAGGAGCCAGTAGTCACATAATAAACAATCTAGGTAACCTATCTGACCTCCAACGTTATAATGGATCTGATAAAATCATTGTTGGAAATGCTTCTTAATTAGACATCATACATGTTGGAAATATAACTAGATCAGGTTTGAAACTGCAAGAACTTCTTGTAGTACCTAAGATCACTAAGAATCTTCTTTCAGTTAGTAAGATTGTCGGGAATAACTCATGCACTCTTGAATTTGATGAATCTAATTTTTTTGTTAAGGACAGGAAGACAAGGAAACTACTGGCCAAGGGATCTAGAAAAAGGGAGACTCTATGCATTGGAAGATAACAACCTCTATTCCTTGACTGCCATACAAGATTGAAAGAACTCAGACAATATATGGCATTCTAGATTAGGACATCCTAGTTTGAACTCTTTATAAATTTTGAGTAGAAATAGGAACATTGATGTTAGTTGTTGGAATAAAGTGCCTACTGTTTGTTCTAGTTGTCAGTTGAGAAAAGGTTGTAAACTACCTTTTGGTTTGAGAAATAAAATTGAGAAAGAACCTTTGTTGAGAATTCACTATGATCTTTGGGGCCCTGCTCCAGTTGAATCTTCTCAACATATGAAATGTTATGTGACTTTTTTTGATGATAATACAAGGTTCACTTGGCTATATCCACTGAAAAAGAAGTTAGACATTTTGGAAGTATTTCTTAGATTCCAGAAAATGGTGAAAAGGTATTTCTCAAAATTTATAAAAATTTTCCAATATGATGGAGGAGGTGATTTCATTAGTACATAATTTGTTAAGCAGTTGAAAAGTTGTGGCATATTCAAATACATTTCTTGTCCTAACACACCAAAACAAAATGGCATTGCAGAAAGAAAGCATAGGCACATAGTTGAGACTAATTTAACTTGATTGTTTCATGCCAAGCTAGCTTTATTCCTGTGACTAGAAGCTTTCATGACTGCTGTATTTCTCATAAATAGACTGAATTCATTAGTGTTGAAAAACACCACTCCTTTTGTTCAAATATATGGTGCACAACCTGACTACAACGTCCTAAAGGTGTTTGGATGTAGATGCTTTCCATATTTAAAAGGTAGCACTAAATTCAGTCCCAATACTTATCCTTGTGTGTTTATTGGATATAGCAGTTTGCACAAAGCATATAAATGATTTTCATCCTCCACAAAAAGAGTCAATGTATCCAGGCATGTCATCTTTGATGAATCCGCACTGCCTTATGTGAATCTATCTCAATCACAGGCACAAACTGATATTTCATCTCACTTAGCAACTTTTGTTGAGTTCTTTTCTAAGTTGCATGCACCAGATTCAGGGGAAGTGTTGTCTAGTTGTGATATTTCTCATCATGTTTCTTCCCCTTCTGCTAATGTGGTGACAAGAAATGCAGTTGGTGATGCAGCTGTGTCTGGCACTCAGCCTACCATTCATGTTGATGATGAAGTGGTGACTAACACTTAGCCTACCATTCTTGTTGATGATGAAGTGGTGACTAACACTCAGCCTTCAAGAGATGGTTCAATTGACCAATTATCAGATGATGGTGATATAGAGACTTCATCAAATCATGAAGCTGTTGAGTCACAAAGCACAAATGCAGCACAGCCAAATGTTTTCTCTATAACTGATCCTCAAGGTATACAGTTGGAAGTTGATCTTTCCGGTTGGTTCAACACTAGTAGTCCACAATCAAAAGTTGCTACAAGCACTGAGATTGAATGTAGCCACAATACTACAGATTCTATTGTTCCTAAGAATCAAGGACATTATATGGTGACAAGGCACAAGGCAAAGTCAATTCCTGTAACTCACATGTATCTTGCTGCAGGTAGAGAAGAGGCACACAGAGAACCAAGAACTACATAGAAAGCATAAAGTCTCCTCAATGGCTTGCCAACGCAAGAGGAGATTGATGCTCTTCACAGCAACCAAACCTGAACACTTGTTCCTAAAATTGCAGGAATGAACATAGTTGGCTCTAAATGAGTGTTTAAAACTAAACTGAAGGCAAGTGGAACCAAAGACAAATACAAAGAAATATTGGTTGCAAGAGGTTCTTCCCAACTAGAAGGGTTGATTTTTAAGAGACATTTAGTCCTGTGTCAAGGCCACAACCATGAGAGTGGTCTCTCAGTGGCTGTCAGCTCAAGATGGGAAATCAGACAGTTAGATGTCAAAAATGCTTTCCTGCATGGTCATTTACAGGAGGAAGTATACATGAGCCATCGTTTAGGCTTCATTGACCTCAGGTATCCTAATCATGTATGTATGTATGTCAAAGAAGACATTGTATGGCCTCAAACAGGCACCTAGGACCTAGTTTGATAGGTTCAACCTTCATTTACTTCATCTTGGTTTTATATGTAGTAAGGCAGACTCTTCCTTGTTAACACTTCACTATGTGAGATGCACAATCCTTCTCCTATTGTATGTAGATTATATAATTATAACAGGAAGCAATTCAGATTATGTCCTAGAGATTATTACCAATTGAGAGGATAGTTGAAGGGGAATTGGATCAATAGTAAAGTTATTTTTGTGTGACCTATAATTCACGAGTTGAAGGGGAGTCTTAGAATAACGGTAAAGTTGTCTCCATGTGACCTATAGGCCACGAATTTGGGTCGTGGAAGCAACTACTAATGCTTGCTTAAAATAGACTGTCTATATAACACTCCTTTGAATGTAACTCTTCTTAGGAACCTGCATCAATATAAAATATTTTATGCAGCGATCTTCCCTTAATTGAGATGACAACTCCTCAAGCTCTCTAGCATTATAAAGATACAAAAAGGTGTGACACGTTTACTAGGATTTATTTCTCTATTTTATTATCTTCATAAAAGTTATTATTCTGATAAGTTTGTTTTTTCCTGTGTGTATATCGTACATTGTATAATTTTTAATTTTGGCAATTTGAATGTCTTTTTTACTTTTAATAAATTATAATATGATAAATTCGTACATTTAATTAGCATTTGACTCTTTGAAAAGAAAATCTAACTGATAATATCTTCATGGTGGATTGATTCTTTTCATTTTATTTTTTGAAACCTCCATCATGAATGACCTTTATACAAAAAAATATAAGAGAAATAACTTTTGATGATACATTTTAAGTTGGATGACTTTTATGCAATAAACTTGAAGTTTGTGACTTGTGTATAAAAACACAAAATGAAAGTAACTGTTGTACATTAAAATCAAAATAAATAGTACTGGTGGAAATTTGCTCCCTATATATAATCTCTATTTCAATCAATAAAGAAATTCACTAAGGTTGAAGTAAAACCCCAAACTAGCGTCAGGAGATAACATCATTAGGTGAATCTATATTTAATGGTAGCCTATACAAAATATGCAAGGACTAAAATGAGAATTATATAATAACTTGGGACTAGAAATACTTGTATTGAACATTAAATCATGATCTTAATTAGGAATAGTCAAATGATGAATTTGGAGGACCTATTCTTGTCGTTAGCCTTATGGCTTCTCTAGCCTATTCCTTGTAAGTGTATTTCTATCTGTTGAAAATTTATATCTTAACACCTAGTTTAGTGCCAAAGAAAACTCAATATAATTATTATTTTATATTATTAGTATTGTATTGCATTAATTTATATTTTTCCTTAACCAAACTTTTTTCTCATTAAAGTTAACAACAAAGAAAAGTTATTGGTATTTCTTCGGCTGATCAAAATGCGGTGTATGAAAATGCAATACTTATAGTTTGAAACACAAAAATATATAGATAATACAATGAGAGAGATAGATAGAAAAGTTTACAATTCACCTGTGAACCCATGAACAAAGACGCGATACTATGATGATTTATGAAAGTTTAAAAATGTGTGGGGCATAATAATATTCTTTTGTTAGAGTATTTATTGTAAATTTCACGATTTATTAATAGTAAGTAATTATGATAAGAAACTTAGTATATAATATCTTGTCATAGTAGTAATTGTAGTAAATTTTGTATGTTACAGGAACTCTCTATAAAGATGTTGACTATGTTAGGATCTGAAACTAGAATACCTCATAGATTTTCAAAAATCTCACATTTTTGTTTGTGTTTCATACATTCAATGATAATAAATACAAATCTTATTGACGAAATCTGAAATATATATGATTTTGACCGAAAAATAAAAATAAAAAATAAAGTACTACAACTTGTAAAAATAATCAAACACTATACATAACCATCCTTAAATAGAAGTAAAATCAAGTAACTTACTATGTATGTGTATGACTAGTAATTATGAAAAACATTTGTCTAAATTATCTCCTCGTCGTTTTGAATTGTTCTCACCACAAAATTATAATTATTAATCTAGGTACGTATGTAAATCTTTAATGTAACAACAAAAATTTAGTCTACAATTTTGATTTGGGGTTGTTTTACAAAATTATAATTTAAGTTTGCATTAAATTGATATATATATATAAAGCTTTGTCATGCCCTATCATGAACAAGGTCACAGGCAATTTACAGTTCTGCTTGCATCAAGCAAATCAGATGCCACGTAAAAATAATGAAATCTCCTCTAGATTGATAGGTTGTCATGTGTCTACTCACACTTTGTCTCTCTCTCTCTCTCTCTCTCTCTCTCTCTCTCTCTCTTTATCTATCACACTTTCTCTCTCTCTCTCTCTCTCTCTCTCTCTCTCTCTCTCTCCCTATTTTTAAATTAAACATTGATGAGTGAGTATTCATACAATTGCCTCAACTTCTTCAAGACTGATGTGTGATACTAATTATTGTTCTTCAAGACTGATGTGTGATACTTCTTCAGGCCTATCAAGCAAGATTTAATTTGGCTATGTCATGCATAGAATACTAATAAAGCTGCCAAATCAACAAAAAAACCCTCAACTCTGTAATATAGTATAAGCAGCTGATTAGAGCCATCCGTTGAATAAATGTGAAGCACAAACAAATAAAGAATCAACAAAGTGCAAAGAAATGGACAATAATGATATGCAATTGCCAATGATTCTACTGGTATGAACTTTCTCCACAATGGCATGCTGTGAGAGGACCCATGATGGACTTGCGAGGTTCATATAACCTGTCCGGAACCATTTTCCTTTGGGCTATAGCTGACACTTAAACTCTTCATCATCAATAATAAATAAGTCATCTAGCCTCAAGTTTTAATATTTTTTTTAACTTTCTGTCTCCATAGTAGCAAGCCTATGATCCATGAAAATGATATGTATACATGATCACAACAATAAAAAAAGAAATTGAAATTCAATAAGTACATAAGAATGACTTTTTCACCATAATAACCATAGGCCCCAAGCCTTCCAAAATAAAAATTTTACTTTTCAGACGATGCCCTTAAGCTACAATACATCAACTAAGTGGATTGCTTTCAACACAGTGCTCATAGGCCAAAATATCTCTCAAATAAGCAGATTGATTTCCCAACAGTGCATATAGGGCAATGAATTTCTCAAATAAGTAGATTTCTTTCATAACAGTGCTGTAGGCCAATATATCTCTTAAATAAGTATATTTCTTTAAAAAAGATGCTCTTAGGCTAATATATTTCATAAATAAGAAAATTGCTTTTACAACAATAGTTGTAGGCCAATATATCATCACGAGCGGTATAATGAAAATAGAGTAAGCCTCAGCATATAAGCATTTCAAGTTGTATAGCATCTATTAGCTAAGTCCCTAGTCTAATTTCACAATAACGAGTCATTTATCCAAAATTTCAACCTCATCAATTCGCCCAGCCAGTAGCATGCTTTAGATAATAAGTTAATACTCAAAATTAGCCTAGAAAGAATAAGCCATAACCTACCTTGATGGTCGAGGAAACACGTCACGAACTCTTACACAATCATTTCCCCTTTGCGTCTCTCCTCAAAAGTCTCCATATCTATCAGAATCATGTTTTATATGAGAATGAAAATAAATTGATATTCATATTGCAATATAAAATTCCAAATAAAAAATCGAGTCAAAAAGCCACCCTGAGCCTCTAAGGTAAAATTGGAAATTTTCTTTTAAACTTTTTTACCCGAAAGGTTAGGATGTCGTATCTAAAAAGTTGGTTAAAAGAGGATTTGAATCAACCTTAAATCATCAAAAGCTCATTTTAGAATCTTAGGGTTAAACCACCCCATTTTGAATCCCTAAACGCTGATTAAAGCTTGAAATCAAAGATAGATTAGTGGAGAATTGCAAAATTATTGGTTAGAAATTTAATCCCTTTCGAAATCAAAGGAATTGCACCAAAAATAGTCTCAATCCAAGCTCTAGAACTTCAAATATGGTAAAAAATGTGAAAGGATTGTGAAAATTACTGTTTTTCACTGACGGAACAACATATATCCGGTGATGTGGAGCTCTCTAAGATCAGTATCCATATTTATCTTTTTTTTCTTCAAATTTTGACTCTTTTCCTCTATTTAATTATAGTTATATTATATATTTCTTAGAAGAGGAAATTAAAATGAAGTGACCTTTCAAAAAGGTGTGTCCTTCTAATTTATTAGTATCTAACTATCTTTTGAGTTTGAGTGACTTAGAACGGTTTGGTTTAAAAGTAAATTTTTTATCTTTTCAGTGTCGATGGTCAAGAAGCTTCTTCGGGTCAGCATGAACGTCTCCAAGTCCTATTTATTCCGTGGATCGCACAAGTATCATTAGGAGACCATTGATAATCTTTGACGAGCTCTGGATAGTATTTGCATTCTCTCTGCCGTTATACATGCGTGATTCCAAGAGTACAGAATTCCAAACAAGATTTTTTAAAAAAAATTAGCAGATCAGGATGTAAACAGCGTGATTCTGTTTGTATCCCTTCAGGCTACACCATATTGGAATGTAACTGCTTCTGTGATCAAGATTGTTATAGTCAGGTAATGGTTTTTGACCCGATTTTTTTTTGGATTTGGTTATTTCAAAACTGAATTGCATTTGCTTATTTCACTGATTCATTTTCTGCTTTCTAGAGAAGGAATTTATGACTGACTGGATTTTCACTACTTTTTATCTTCTTTTACTATTTGTTTGCTACAGCCTATAGACACAGTAATGTGATATGAAAAAATTTCCTTATATATTTGCCTTGAAAGGAAAGAAGAGAGAAACATATTCTTCTTTGCCAATTTTTTTAAAACTAAAAGAAAGATAAAATGAGGTTTTTCACTTTTTCATCTTTTCACCTCAATATTGATGTAGTTCTTGAGTATGGCTATACTGTTCTTTGGTGCTATAATGAGATTCTTTGGGTGATTTGATTTTCCTTTTCTACAAAGTACTTTGTTTGAATTTATGCAATTGAAAATTTGAGGTTTGAATTTCTAAATTTTGACTGTCTATTCAGATATAAAAACTTTAATTTTTTTAAAAATAAAATTTATATATTTGAAAACTACCTCTAAAATACACTATATATCAAAATAATTAATTAAAAGAATTCAGCATAAAAAATTAATTAATTCTAGAAATTTCAATTGTGCCGCATTAATTAGGACAGAGAGAAATAAATTACATTGATAATTGTAATGCCCCGAAAACTCAAAATCTAATTTTGGGACTTAAATCAAGAAATCTAGAAAAGCTCCAGAAAAGCTACAGGACGACTCACCTAACGGGTCGTTAAGTGACCTAATGATTCGTTAGGTGAGCCGTGAGAAGGAGGTTTGAGAAGTTTAAGAAAAGGAGACCGTGTACCCAATGAGGGACTTCACGGGTCGTGGTCAGTAGAAGGAGGTTTGAGAAGTTTAAGAAGGGAAACCGTGTACCCAATGATGGACTTCACGAGTCGTGGTCATTGACCATGACCCGTTGAGTCACTCGTGGTCAGGCCTGGGTTGAGAACATTATTAGTGGAGCAGTACACTTGACAGGTTGGGGAAATGAGTCGTGGTCCCCAGTAATGACTCGTTATGTCTTCCGTTACCAGCCCTAGTAAGTTTTTAGCTAGTGTACCTAACGAGTGTCACAATGAGTCGTCGTCAATGGCAACGACTCGTTACCAAACTTAGCATTTAATCTTCCTAAGTGAGACAGTGTGGTCCACGATTGGTGACCACGACTCGTGGTCAGTGACCAAGACTCGTTAGGTCCCTCGTGGTGACCTATGAAGGAGCCTAGGAAGTGTACCTGACGGGAGTGACCACGAGTCGTGGTCAGCCACCACGACCCGTTAGGTCACCCGTTAGGGTCACCTGGCAGTTTTTTTAGAAAATTTCTAAGGGCTATTTAGTAATTTTCTATTCTCCCAAGCTTGAAACTACATCAATTTAGTAATAATTTTAGACCTTTTAGTGGGTAAAACGGTTCATTCCTCATTCCCACTCTCAGTTTTCAGAAAATCATCGTAAGCTCTCCTTTCAAGAACCCTTCAAGCAAGCTTAGGGTTGCTCATCATTGTAGCAGTTTAAGTCTTCTTCTCCGGGAGAATTTTAGTCAGGTATGTGGGAATTCAACAAGGGAATTGTCCTTCCCTTATGTCCATCCTACCATAATTTCCCTATCAGTTTAGCCCTGAGATTTTCGAATATGAAGAGATTTCATGTTGGTCTTCACTAATTTCAGTTGGGTTATTATCCATATTTATTATTCATATGATCTTCATCAATTCATAAGTAAATTGTTGTTGTTCTGGCTAGGATGATTTACAGCCCTAAATTTTTGAGTAACGATTATTGCGTATTAAATTTCGTCTATTTTGGGAAGTATGTTTTGGGTTGAATTTCCTATTAATTCTTATTATATATCTATGTGAGCAAATATTCCATTGAGGAGAATGATTTTACCCTTGTTGGATGAGATCCCTTTAAATTCTTGAAATTTCGCCATGATTGGCCCCAGATTTTTGTGATCACCCAGTTCATGCCTTTATACCCTGGCAAGGTATATTGGGTCCTACTGGTTGGGTGTATACATCAGACTCCATGTCTAGCTCACGTGGTTATATGTCGGTTAGAGACTTTCCCACTAGTCATTTTAGTTCACTCTCATAATTCTCAGTTCAGATCAAATCAATGTAGCACCTCAGACTCAGTATTTTAGACTTAGGGCATGTTCATGACCATCAGCCAGGGTCATTATTGACCATATCAGCTATATTCCAGTTTCATCAGTTTTTAGTATTTTTAGTTGGTCATTTCATGTCATTCTAGTTTAGTTACCAGTTCTTTCATACTATTTATATCTCTCACTTACTCAGTACATTCAAAGTACTGATGCATATTTTTGTGTTGTATCATTTCATGATACACCTGTAGGTTCTTAGACCCAGCGCCGTTAGCTAATTTCGTTCGGATTTCTCTATTAGCAGCAGCAGTGTGAGTCCTCATATTCTGAGGGCGTTATTTCATTCATTTCTATTTTCATTATTATTTTCAGTTAGACTGAGAGTTAGCTGGGGGCTTGTCCCAGCAACTCCAGGGTGTGGGCTCAGGTCATGACAAACTTGGTATCAGAGCCAGGTTTAGTGTATCCTCGGAATGTATGAAAGCCCATTGAGTAGAGTCCTTTTCATGGGTGTGAAGCGCGTCACACTTATGATGAGGAGGCTACTAGATGTTATTAGGAAAACTCTCTTTTGTTCATACTCTTTATTGTGTGTTAAAGTTCAATTTCAGAAACACCCTTCTAACTCATGATCTATTTTAGTTTAGTGAGCCATGCCTCCTAGACAAGGAAATGGAAGAAGGGCCGGTAATGCCAACAGACCAGCCCCACCAGCCCCGATAACTCCTCAAGATGATTTTGTGTCTACCACCAAATTTAGGGCGGCCATTCAACTGCTGGCCCAAATAGTCACCAACCAAGTAAACCAGCAGGTGGTGCCGATGAACACCAATGGGTCTGCAGTAGCTGCGAGTGTGCGAGACTTCACCCGTATGAACCCTTTATCTTTTCAGGGATCCAAGGTAAGGGAGGATCCCCCGGAGTTCGTGGATGAGATCAGGAAGATTACCCGTGTTATGGGTGTCAACTCCTCTGAGAATGCTGATTTGGCTGCCTACCAGCTCAAAGGGGTAGCTCAGGTCTGGCATGACCAGTGGAAAGAGGGGCGGCCAGCCAGAGCAGGACCAGTAGAGTGGGAAGAATTCCACATAACTTTCTTGGACAGATTTTTCCCTGGGGAGTTGAGAGAGGAAAAGATGGCGGAGTTTATGAATTTGCAATAGGGAAACAGGACCGTGGAGGAGTATGCTTTGGAGTTTACTAGGCTCTCTAAGTATGCTCGAGAGATGGTAGCCGAGCCAAGGGTTCGCATGTTGAAGTTTGTGATGGGGTGTCAAATCTGGTCCTCAAGGAGTGCAGGACAGCGATGTTGATTAAAGACATGGACCTCTCCAGCTTGATTGTCTATGCCCAGCAGATTGAGGCTGAAAAGCTGAAGGATATGGAGCGAAAGAAAAAACGGGTAAGGACTGGCCAGTCATATTTCGGTCATCAAAGGTCTAGTGGTAGTAGCCGCCTACCGCAGGAGCAGTAGCAGTAGTAGAGAGCCTCAGCACCCAGTTCACCCAGCGCCCCAACCTTTCGATCCCGCCAGGATCGGAGGGGTGGGACATCTGGCGCTCATTCTCAGGCCTATTGTACCGGGAACAACTATCCAGCTTGTACCAAGTGTGGTAGGAACCATCGGGGAGAGTGCCTTCAGGGTCGAGAGGCTGTTTTGGTTGCGGACAGCTTGGACATCGGCTTAGGTAATGCCTGTCAGCAAGACGAGGGAGAGCACAATCTACCACATCATCAGCACCAGCAGGCCGACCAGCTCAGTAGGCCCACACATCAGGTACAGATGGCGGTCAGAACCAAAATCATTTCTATGCTTTGTCTTCCTGTTAGGATCAATCGAGCTAACCTGACATAGTCAGGGGTATGTACGTCTCTTCCATCTAGACGTTTATTCCCTCCTAGATCCAAGAGCCACTCTTTCATTCATGACTCCCCACATAGCAGTCCAGTTTAATATTAGTCCAAAGGTCCTCTCAGAACCGTTCTCAGTCTCCACCCCAGTTGGCGAGTCAGTTAGAGCCAGCCCGGTGTATAGAAATTGCCCAGTCTCAATCTTGAATAAAGTCATCCTAGCTGACCTCGTAGAGTTAGACATGGTCAATTTTGACCTTATCCTTGGCATGGATTGGTTACACTCTTGCTATGCCTCAGTTGAATGCAGAACTAGAATTGTCAAGTTCCAGTTTCCAAACGAACTAGTGTTAGAGTGGAAGAGCAATAGTTTAGCGCCAAAGGGTAGGTTTATTTCCTACCTTAAGGCTTAGAAACTCATCTATAAGGTATGTATATATCATCTGGTTCGGGTCAAGGATTCCAACTCTGAGACCCCAACTATCCAGTCAGTTCCGGTGGTCAGCGAGTTCCCAGATGTTTTTCTGAAGATCTTCCCAGAGTTCCCCCTAAACGGGAAATAGATTTCGGGATAGATCTCCTTCCAGATACTCAGCCCATCTCCATCCCTCCTTATAGAATGGCTCCAGCTGATCTTAAGGAATTGAAGGAGAAACTAAAAGATCTTCTTGATAAGGGTTTTATCAAACCTAGCATCTCTCCCTGGGGTGCTCTAGTGCTATTCGTGCGTAAGAAAGACGGTACCCTCAGAATGTGCATAGATTACCGTCAGCTGAACAAGGTCATAGTTAAGAACAAGTACCCTCTACCCAGAATTGATGACCTATTTGACTAACTTCAGGGAGCCAGTTGTTTCTCAAAAATCGATCTCAGGTCAGGGTACCATCAGTTAAGGGTCAGAGAGAGTGACATACCGAAAACAACATTTAGAACTCGGTATGGTCACTATGAGTTTGTGGCGATGTCCTTTGGGTTAACAAATGACCCAGCAACCTTCATGGATTTAATGAACAGAGTCTTCAAGAAGTTTCAGGATATGTTCATCATTGTATTTATCGATGACATTCTGGTGTATTCTAGAAATGAGGAAGAGCATGCCAATCACCTAAGGTTAGCATTACAGATCGTTAGAAATCGCCAGTTATTTTCCAAGTTCAGCAAGTGTGAATTCTGGTTGAAGTCTCTGACTTTCTTAGGTCATGTGGTCTCGGGTGAGGGAATACAGGTAGATCCTCACAAGATAGCAGCAGCGAAACATTGGCCCGGACCTACCTCTCCCATTGAAATCAGGAGTTTCCTAGGCTTAGCTGGATATTATCGACGGTTTTTGGAAGGTTTCTCCTCTATAGCATCTCCTCTAACTAAGATAACTTAGAAGAAAGTGAAATTTCAGTGGTCAGATGAGTGTGAGAAGAGTTTTCAGGAGTTGAAGACTCGGCTCACTACCGCTCTAGTGTTAACCTTGACGGAAGGATCAAATGGATTGGTTGTTTATTGTGACTCTTCCAGAGTTGGACTCGGTTGCGTTCTGATGCAGGAGGGGCAAAGTGATCACCTATGCCTTCAGACAACTCAAAGTTCATGAGAAGAATTATCCAACTCATCACTTGGAGTTGGCAGTGGTGGTATTCACACTAAAAATATGGAGACATTAACCTTATGGGGCTCACGTGGATGTGTTCACAGATCACAAGGGCCTTCAGTATGTGTTCAGCCAGAAGGACCTAAACCTGCGTCAAAGATGGTGGTTGGAGCTACTTAAGGACTATGACATGAGTGTACTGTATCACCCGGGTAAAGCCAATGTGGTGGCTGACGCCCTAAGAAGACGGTCTATGGGAAATGTGGCTCACATCGAGGAAGGCAAGAGGGAGTAAAGAAGTTCACAGACTAGCCCGATTAGGGATGCAGTTGGTGGATTCAGCTGAGTGGTGTGGTAATGCAAAGCGAGTCAGATTCATCCTTGGTAGTTGAAATCAAATACAGACAGGATGAGGATCCCATCTTACTTAAGCTTAAGGGAGCAGTCCTCAGAAAAGAAATAGAAGCTTTCTCCCAAGGGGGAGATGGGGTGCTTCGTTGCCAGGGTAGGTTGTGTGTACCGGATGTTGGTGAGTTGAGACAGCAAATACTGGCTAAGGCACATAGCTCGAGATATTCCATTCACCCTGGTGTTACTAAGATATACCATGATTTATGGGATATTTACTGCTGGAACGACATGAAAAGAGATATCGCTGAATTTGTAGCTCAGTGTCGGAACTGCCAGCAAGTCAAGGTAAAACACTAGAGACCCGGAGGCATCACTAAAGATATCAGTATACCCACATGGAAGTAGGAAGAAGTAAATATGGACTTTATTAGGGGTCTACCTCGTACTCGCCGACAATAAGACTCAATCCGGGTGGTAGTAGATCGGATGACTAAGTCAGCACACTTCCTCCCAATCAAAACCGCAGACTCAGCTGAGGACTATGCCAGAATTTACATTCAAGAGTTAGTCAGACTCCATGGGGTGCCTTTATCTATCATTTCAAGCAGAGGAACTCACTTCACCTCACACTTCTAGAAATCCTTTCAAAAGGGACTAGGCACTCTGGTCAAGCTCGGCACAGCTTTCCACTCGCAGACCGATGGGCAAGCTGAGAGGATTACAGACTCTAGAAGATATGCTGAGAGCGTATGCTATCAATTTTAAGGGGAATTGGGATGAACATTTGCCTCTTATCGAGTTTGCATATAATAACAGTTACCACTCTAGCATTCAGATGGCCCCATTTGAAGCATTATATGGGAGAAGGTGTAGATCGCCTATATGGTGGTTTGAAGTTGGTGAGGCTACCTTGATAGGGCCAGACTCAATTCACGAGGTAATGTAGAAAGTTCAGCTTATTCGAGAAAGGTTGAAATAGCTTAGAGCCGTCAGAAATCTTATGTTGATGTGCGGAGAAGAGAGTTGGAGTTTGCAGTTGATGACTGGGTATACTTGAAAATTTCGCCCATGAAAGGGATGATAAGGTTTGGAAAGAATGGGAAGCTCAAGTCGAGATATGTGAGACCTTATAAAATTTTGAGGCGTATCGGCAATGTGGCCTATGAGCTAGAGTTACCTTCAGAACTAGCATCTGTACACCCAGTTTTCCATGTGTCACTTCTAAAGAAGTGCATCGGAGATCCAGCCTCAGTTGTGCCATTGGACAGTGTGGAAATAAAGGATAGCCTCTCATATGAGGAGGTACCAGTCCAGATCCTTGATCGTCAGGTTCGTACACTGAGGAATAAGAAAATAGCTTCAGTCAAGGTCCTATGGAATAATCAGTAGGCTGAGGGAGCTACATGGGAGGCCGAAGCAGATATGATGGCGAAATACCTACACTTGTTCTCTACCGACTCTGTTGTAGCTTGAAGTGTTAGTTTTTTCTTAGGACCTGATCTAGTTGTCGAATTCAATTCATGTGCATAAGTTTCTTTTGAAACTTTTGCTGTATGTATGAAAAATAAATTTAGTTCAGTTATGTATTTTGAAACAGAGGTAGTCATTCCGATAGTTTTGGAGTTAAATGAGCAGTATTTCGAAACTTTGATTGTTATTCTCTGCTTTCCTGTGTGTTTTGTAACATTCGAGGACAAATGTTTACAAAGGGGAGATATTGTAATGCCCCGAAAATTCAAAATCTAATTCCGGGACTTAAATCAAGAAATCTGTAAAAGCTGTAGAAAAGCTACAGGACGACTCACCTAACGGGTCGTTAAATGACCTAACGACTCATTAGGCGAGCCATGAGAAGGAGGTTTGAGAAGTTTAAGAAGGGAGACAGTGTACCCAACGAGGGGCTTCACGAGTCATGGTCACTGAGTCACTCATGGTCAGGCCTGGGTTGAGAATATTATTAGTGGAGCAGTGCACTTGATGGATGGGGGCAATGAGCTGTGGTCCCCAGTAACGACTCGTTATTTCTCCAGTTACCAGCCCTAGTAAGTTTTTAGCCAGTGTACCTAATGAGTCGTTGTCAGTGGAAACGAATCGTTAGGTGACTCGTTACCAAACTTAGCATTTAATCTTCATAAGTGAGACAGTGTGGTCCACGGCTGGTGACCACGAGTCATGGTCAGTGACCACAAGTCATGGTCAGTGACCACAACTCGTTATGTCCCTCTTGGTGACCTACTCAGGAGCCTAGGCAGTGTGCCTGAGGGGAGTGACCACGAGTCGTGGTCAGCCACCACGACCCGTTAGGGTCACCTGACAGTTTTTTCCAACAAATTTCTAAGAGCTATTTAGTAATTTCCTACTCTCCCAAGATTTAAACTACATCATTTTAGTAATAATTTTAGACCTTTTAGTGCGGAAAAACGATTCATTCCTCATTCCCACTCTCAGTTTTTAGAAAATCACCGTAAGCTCTCATCTCAAGAACCCTTCAAGCAAGCTTAGGATTTCTCATCATTGTAGAAATTCAAGTCTTCTTTTCTGGGAGAATTTTAGTTAGGTATGTGGGAATTCAACAAGGGAATTGTACTTCCCTTGTGTCCCCTAATATCCTCCCATAATTTCCCTATCAGTTTAGCTTGAGATTTTCGAATATGAAGAGATTTCATGTTGGTCTTCATTAATTTCAGTTGGGTTATTATCCATGTTTATTATTTATATGATCTCCATCAATTAATAGGTAAATTGTTGTTGTTCTGTCCAGGATGATTTATAGCCCTAAATCTTTGAGTAACGATTATTGCGTATTAAATTTCATCTATTTTGCAAAGTATGTTTTGGGCTGAATTTGCTAGTAATTCTTATTATATATCTATGTGAGCAAATATTCCATTGAGAAGAATGATTTTACCCTTTTTGGATGAGATCCCTTTAAATTTTTGAAATTTCGCCATATTATGCAATCCTCGTGTTGTTGGCGTGAGTTGTGTTCTATATTAGCTGCTTAGTAGTTTAGTTCAGTTAGAACTTAGAACCTTTTCAGAACTATAGAAAGTGTCAACTGATCAATTTGACTTTAGTCTTTTCCCCAGGTGTCAGTGGCGCCTCCTAGTTATCAAAATCAAGCTCAGAATCTAGTTTATTGGTCCATTAGGCGGTCATGACATATATATATATATATATATATATATATATATCTGACCAGCCCCAGGACCCCAGTTCAGTTTGTAGTTGTTTTTAGACGGTTACGACGTTTCCAGAGAAGCAGCTCTGATCAGTCTAGAACTTAGTTTCAGAATCTGGTCTAATAAGGCTCTCAGGAAACTTTCAGTTATATTCCCCTGACTAGTCTTGGACCCCAGTTTTGATCTATCATCCTAGTAGTTCAGTTTAGGTCTTCCAGTGGGAGTAGGACTTAACACCGAGTGGGCCAGGGTTCCAGCGTACCCAGGTTCCCAAAACTACTTTGCCAGCGTAGGTTACAGTATTACTTGGCCTGATTGGCCCTAGAATTTTTTGATCATCCAGTTCATGCCTTTATACCCTGGTAAGGTATATTGGGTCCAACCAATGAGGTGTATACATCGGACTCCACGCCTAGTTCACGTGGTTATATGTTGGTTAGAGACTCTCCCACTAGTCAGTTTACTTCACTCTCAGAATTCTCAGTTCAGATCAGATCAATGTAGCACCTCAGACTCAGTATTTCAGACTTGGGGCATGTTCATGACTATTAGTCAGGGTCATTATTGACCATATCATCTATATTCCAGTTGCATCAGTTTTCAATATTTTCAGTTGGTCATTTCATGTCATTTTAGTTTAGTTTCTAGTTCTTTCATACTATTTATATCTCTCACTTACTCAGTACATTCAAAGTACTGCCACATACTTTTATGCTGTATTGTTTCATAAGTACAGCCGCAGGTTCTCAGACCCAATGCCGTTAGCTGATTTCGTTTGAATTTCTCTATCAGCAGCAGCAGTGTGAGTCCTCATATTCCGAGGGCGTTATTTCATTCATTTCAGTTTTCATTATTATTTTTAGTTAGACTTAGAGTTAGCTGGGGAATTGTCCCAACAACTCCTCAGTTAGATGACTTTCAGACCAGACTTAATTTCAGACTTTCAGATATTTAAAATCTCTAAGTTCAGACTTTAATTTTTCATAAATGCTATTATTTCAAATTTTCGCCATGCATGTTTACTCAGAATACTCAGAATACCAACCAAACATTATATAAAATTAATACATGAATAACTTTTATTCTATTTGGTAACCAAACATGGTATAAAATTATTACATGAATAACTAAGTTATTCATGTATTAAATTGAGTCTTATCCAGTAACCAAATGGCCCCTAAGTGTTTAGTTCTTATTGTTTAACTAGAATAGGACTCTTGTAGTTTGTAGTTGTCCTATTTCTTCTACTTAATTCTTCTCCTATATATAGGAGTCATTTGTATGCGATTTTACACATCAATATTCGATTGATTCTCTCTAAAAGAACTTGAGAATTTTTCATGGTATCAGAGTATTGAGAACTTCTCTTGCTGCTTAAGTATTGCAATCTGGAAAAACTATTTCTGTCCAAACAAAATGGCCCCGACAACTTCCTCCACCAATACTCTCTCTACCTCATCATTGCACCAGCTCATCGCTTCGTGTTCTGTCAAACTTAAACCAAGAAACTATCTGATCTGGAGAACACAAATGTTGTAGCTTATCCAGGTGATGAAATTAACATATCTCATCAAAGAGATGTCACCAGCTCCAGCATCAAAAGGTTTGGAGAAAGATGATGAATGACACCTTGGAAAGGTTGCTCAAGACAGTGTCAGTAAGGAAGATTGGGAGGAGAAAGACGTTCTGTAGGTACACTATCAGAAGAAAGCATGTACCTAATAGTAGGGTGTTTCACTGCTAAGGAGATGTGAGAATTCCTAGAAGAAGCCTATCTTCAAGCAACCAAGGACAAAGGATTCCAACTTAAACAGTAGCTACAGAATGTTAAGTTGGGAAATAAGAATATTGATGAGTACATCAAAGAATTCAAAGGCATTTGTGATGGACTTGCAGCCATATACAAGCATGTTGATGAAGATAACAAAGTAATTAACTTTGCTAGAGGCTTAGGTCTCAAGTACAAGACATTCAGAACTGTCATGTTAGGTAAGACACCCTATCCTACTCTAAATCAGTTTGTCAATGCACTCAGGGGTTTTGTCATGAGAGAAGATGAGGAAGAAGTGCCTCAACAAAACTATAGTATGGCATTCTCTGTTCAAAGAGATAGAGGAAGAGCAAACCATTCTCAAAGAGGCAGAGGTCCTAACAATTTTAACTCCAGGGGAAGAAGCTTTAGGCCTGCTGGACAAGGACACAACAATCAGAGAAATCAAATTACTCAAGGTGGAAGTCAGAATAAGGGAAACATGAAGGGTTCTACAGGCGAGACATGTCAAATTTGTGGTAGAAATAATCACACTACTCTTAAGTGCTTCTACAGGGGGGACTATATATATATATATATACACACACACACACACATATACATATACATATACATATACATATATATATATATATATATATATATATAGTGAGAGAGAGAGAGAGAGAGAGAGGGGGGAAGAGAGACAATGAGAGAGAGGTAGAGAGAGAAAGTTAAGAGTTCCACAGAGAAGAATGTTATGTTGGGGTAGGGAAAGTGAGGCAATTTATAGATAGAGGGGATGAATGGGATTGTGCCACGTGGAGTTAGTCAACCATTGGTGGAATACGTTACAAGATAGAGAAAAAAAATAAAAGTGGGGAAGGAATTTGACCAAAGTAGGAAAAAATATTATTAATTAGATTATATTAATTATTAATATTTACATAATTAATATACTAATAAATATGTAGATAACTTTTATTATAATTTTAATTAATATTTTTATTTTTATAATTTTCATATTTGATATGATGATGTGAGTCAAGCTTAAATTAAAAATTGATGAGTGAGTATCCATACAGTTGCCTCAACTTCTTCAAAACTATGTGTGATACTAATTATTGTTGTTTGGATGTTAAATTAAGATAAACATAAAATATAGTAAAATACTTAAATATGAAATGATTTCTTTGGTGCACTGATGAATCAGAGTAAATATTTTTCTAACTAAGAATGTAGTTTAACATCAATGGGAGATGAATCGAATTAGAGTTTATATTTGGATTGATTGGGGTATAGTATACATGGAGAAAGTTTGATTACAACGAATTTTTTTTTTGCTACAATAGCTATGTTTTTATTAAGACCTGGAAATAAAACATCTTATATTTATTTGCAGTGCCCATATGTTAATTCATTTACTCACACATAGAGAGTGAGTGCTATTTGTTGTTGAAGATAAAGATCAAGAATCCAAGATAGAGCTTAAAGAAAAAGTTAGTTAAGTCATTGTATGAGACTAAGTATTTAGTTCTTCTTGTTTAACTAGAATATGACTCTCGTAGTTTGTAGTTATCCTACTTCTTCTACTTATTTAATTTTCCTATATATTGGAGTCATTTGTATGAGATTTTACACATAAATATATGATTGATTCTCTCTAAAACAACTTGAGAATTCTTCATGGTATTAGAGCATTGAGAACTCTTCTCCCTGCTTAAGTATTGAAATCTGGAAAAACTGTTTCTATCCAAACAAAATGGCCCCGAAAACTTCCTCAACCAATACTCTCTTTACCTCATCATTGCACCAGCTCATCGCCTCGTGTTCCATAAAACTTAAATCAATAAATTATCTGATTTGGAGAACACAGATGTTGTAGCTTATCCAGGTGATGAAGTTAACATATCTCATCAAAGAGATGGCACCAGCTCCAGCATCAAAAGGATTGGAGAAAGATAATGAAAGACTCTCTGGAAAGGTTGCTGAAGTAAGTGGAAGTAAGGAAGATTGGGAGGAGAAAGACGTTCTGTAGGTACACTATCAGAAGAAAGCATGTAGTTAATAGTAGGGTTTACCAATGCTAAGGAGATGTGGGAATGCCTAGAAGAAGTCTATCTTCAAGCAACCAAGGACAAGGAAATCCAACTTAAACAACAGCTATAGAATATTAAGTTGGGAAACAAGAATATTGATGAGTACATCTAAGAATTCAAAGGCATTTTTGATGGACTTGCAGCCATACACAAGCCTATTGATGATAATAACAAAGTGATTAACTTTGCTAGAGGCTTAGGTCTCAAGTACAAGACATTCAAAACATTCATATTAGGTAAGGCACCCTATCTGACTCTAAATCAGTTTTTCAAGGCACTAAGGGGTTTTGACATGAGAGAAGATGAGGAAGAAGTGCCTCAACAAAACTACGATATGGCATTCTCTGTTCAAAGAGGTAGAGGAAGAGAAAACCATTCTCAAAGAGGTAGAGGTCCTAACAAATTGAACTCCAAGAGAAGAGGTTCTAGGCTTGCTAGACAAGGAAACAACAATCAGAGAAATAAAAGTACTCAAGGTGGAAGTCAGAACAAGGGAAACATGCAAGGTTCTACAGGTGAAATATGTAAATTTGTGGTAGAAATAATCACACTGCGATTAAGTGCTTCTATAGGGGGGACTATTAGTATTAATCTGCAGATGAACTACCACAAGCACTAGCTGGTGTACATCTTCAAAATTCAACTACTGGAGATGATAGTATGTATATGGACTCAAGAGCCAGCAGTCACATGACAAATAATCTAGATAACCTATCTGACCTCCAACCTTATAATGGATCTGATAAAATCATTATTGGAAATGGTTCTCAATTAGAAATCACACATGTTGGAAATACAACTAGATCAGGTTTGAAACTGCAGGAACTTCTTGTAGTTCCTAAGATCACTAAGAATCTTCTTTCAGTTAGTAAGATTGCCAAGGATAACTCATGCACTCTTGAATTTTATGAATCTAATTTTGTTGTTAAGGACAAGAAGACAAGGAAACTACTATCCAAGGGATATAGAAAAGGGGGACTCTATGCATTGGAAGATAACAACCTCTATGCCTTGACTGTCACACATGACTGGAAGAACTCAGACAATATATGGCATGCTAGTTTTGGACATCATAATTTGAACTCTTTAAAAATTCTTAGCACAAATAGGAACATTGATGTTAGTTGTTGGAATAAAGTGCCTACTTTTTGTTCTAGCTGTCAGTTGGGCAAAGGTTGTAAACTACCTTTTGGTTTGAGAAATAAAATTGAGAAAGAACCTTTGTTGAGAATTCGCTATGATCTTTAGGGCCCTGCTCCAATTGAATCTTCTCAACATATGAAATATTATGTGACTTTTTTTGATGATAATACAAGGTTCACTTGGCTCTATCAACTGAAAAAGAATTTATACTTTTTTGAAGTATTTCTTAGATTCCAGAAAATGGTGGAAAGGTAGTTCTCAAAAGTTATAAAAATTTTCCAATGTGATGGAGGAGGTGAGTTCATTAGCACAGAATTTGTTAAGCACTTGGAAAGTTGTGGTATAATCAGAAATATTTCTTTTCCTAACACCAGAACAAAATGGCATTGCAGAAAGAAAGCATAGGCACATAGTTGAGACTGGTTTAACCTTATTGTTTCATGCCTAGCTACCTTTATTCCTATAGGTAGAAGCTTTCATGGTTGTTGTGTTTCTCATAAATAGACTGTCGTCATCAGTGTTGAAAATGACCACTCCTTTTGTTCAACTATTTGGTGCACAACCTGACTACAACAACCTAAAGGTGTTTGGATGTAGATGCTTTCCATATTTAAAAGGTAGCACCAAATTCAGTCCCAAGACTTATCCTTGTGTGTTTATTAGATATAGCAGTTTGTACAAAGGATATAGATGCTTTTTATCCTCCAACAAAAAGAGTCTATGTTTCCTGGCATGTCATCTTTGATGAACCCACACTGCCTTATGTGAATCTATATCAATCACAAGCACAAACTGATATTTCACCTCACTTAGCAACTTTTGGTAACTTCTTTTCTAAGTTGCAGGCACCAGATTCAGGGGAAGTGTTGTCTAGTTGTGATGTTTCTCATCATGTTTCTTCCCCTTCTGCTAATGTGGTTACAAGCAATGCAGTTGGTGATGCAGCTGTTTCTGGCACTCATCCTACCCTTCTTATTGATGATGAAGTGGTAACTAACACTCAGCCTACCATTCTTTTTGATGATGAAGTGGTGACTAACACTCAACCTTCAAGAGATGGTTCAATTGACCAATTATCAGATGATGGTTATATAGAGAATTCATAAGATGATGAAGCTGTTGAGTCACAAAGCACAAATGCACCACAGCCAAATGTTTTCTCTATAACTGATCCTCAAGGTATATAGTTGGAAGTTGATCTTTCAGGTTGGTTCAACACTAGTAGTCCACAATCAGAATGTTACACCCTATAAATGTTAACGATTAGTAAGCGTACAAGTGGATTTGTGATTAGTAAGAAGAGCTTGACGCGTGTGGAAAAATCTTCGGAAGTAGGGCCGGGCGAGACTAGGCCGCGAGGGGCCAGCACGACGCACTAGCCAACAGTGCACTGTCCAGCGCCGCACCAGGCTTGCTACCTCAATGGGACGCGTGGCGTGCCATGTAGGCAGCCTCAATGGGCATCGCGGAGCAGCAAGGTGTCAGGAACGATGGGCGGCATGGAGGGCCACCCCTGTCACCGCCCTAGCCTATATATAAGTCTTTTCCTTCAAGTTCAAATCACTTCCAAATGAAAACTTCGGTTAGAGAGAGGGGAAAGTGAAGATTTCAACGGTTTTTCATCCAATTACGCTATCAAACGCAATCCAAATTCAAATTAACTTTAGGTAATGAATTCTAAGACTGCAAGGAGCATTACTATGGAGTTATTTTCTCAAAATTCACCCAGCAAATCGTAACACCGCCGAGCAAAAATTGTTAGAATTTCTCCAAACTAATTCCTAAATGATCACATTCATCAAGTAAGCATTACTCCCTTATGAACCCTCGGGAAATTATAAGTTTTCGACTGTATTTTAGTAGTTGAATTATAGTGCTATTAATATCAAAATTTATCATTTTATGTCGAACTTGGTATTGACATTCGTCTCTTTCTCCCAGTATAACAATTTAGATGAAAAGAGCTGACGAATACAAGTTGGTACTCGTCGGTTATTCAGGAAACAACATTCGAGGTATGTAAGGCTTAAACTTCAGTGATTTATTCTCATCGTACAGTGTTACAACTTATTTCTCAAATAGAAATAACGGTCCCATATGCTGCAGATAGTTGCTTAGTAAATTGTAATTAGACATGTTGTAATTAGCTGTTGTTGGTATATAAAGATTAGATATGCTATGATTAGCTACTATCAGTAGATTATGGTTATATATGTTGTGGTTAGCTGCTAGAAAACGTATATAGATTATACCGCAATATCCCTCGTCGGGAAAGAATATGTTAATGTGATACACACTGGAAGCGTCATGGAAACTCTTATATTCTCTAGTTCATTGTATTAGTAGGATTTTATGTTTTATTGCCAAGCCTAGACCTTAGAAGCTCGTGAATAGTTATCGGGAGTTAGTAAGTTGAACAACATAGGAGTAGCTAGGCGATTTAACTACTAGTTTGGCGCCTGTATTGTCAGGAAAGCACGCCTAAGGGCCATTGGTGTACTCTCAAGCCCCAGGTTCAGAAATTTAGATAGGAAGGCCATACTTTAGAGTCAGCAGCCTAGGGTTGCCTAGTAAACTGAGTGACAGCCTACCATATAGTTAGCTATTACCAGTGATTGTTAGTCTCAGTTAACTTAGCATTCATCATACAGGTCGCCCAAGAAGCCAGCCCAGTCATCTAGGCCAAATAGACCTGTGGGTACCCTTAGGAAGGGGGCCTTATTAACAGTTAGAGGCAGGGCCATCGTCCCAGTCGGTTCTTATAAGATAATCAGGTATAGATTGCCGAGAGTAGCTAAGTCTATATAAACTTGTCTATAAGGTTAGGAATCGCCCAAAAAAGTCATACAAGATCTGAGCTGATCAAGATGAGGTCTAAGGGCCTAACACCCACAGGCTAAGAATGTCGGTAAGCTGCCTGGGGAGGATTAGGGGCCGATCGCTCAAAAGAATGTTCGGTCAGTAACAAACAATCGTTCTAAGTAGAGGAACTAAGTAATTAGTCATACGCGACCCCGCAGTTGCTTACGAGTTATAGTTGTCCGGACAGGACATTCAGTGTTATGTAAGACCATTCTAGATCTCGCCTTATTTGGTCTAGACCAATAGAGATCATGATCACTATCAGGATCCTCTAATCAGATATAGGAGCATGGCATGCCCACTAGTAGCCTTACAAACTATCCTAGGGGGTGAGCAGTGATCACGGGCAAAAATATATGCCCGAGATACGCTTTACGACTTAAATTAGTCTTGTTTATCTAAGATTATTGTATACATTTTCATGTAATTTAAGATGAAGTAAACATATGTGCTAACCAACATGATTAGCCTTTGTTTTGTAGGTTTTGATGACTTTTGAGCAACTAATCCATGAGTTGGTGAAGTAGAGGCTTGGAAACGGAATTAACACGCGAACGTCGGCGAAGAGGAGGCACAAAACAGCCCACTTGCGCGTTGGCAACGTGCCACGGCAGGTGGCCTCCGCGACCAAGGGCTTCCAACGCGCTGCCCAAGCAGCGTGACACGCTGCCAACGCGGTAGGGTGCTGCCCAGGCCAATTTCGGGTGATTTCCAGAGGTCTTCCGCGTCTGTAGCGTGTCACGGAGGCCGTGCTCTGCGATGCACTCCGTGACACGTTGCTTGTTATTCCGGGAAAGAGTCCTACTACTATAAATAGCACACTTAGGTTTATTTTTCATAATTCAGACTTGGTGGAGCAAGGACGTGGGTTACAGGCAGTTGAGGGACGAAAAGTTCAGGGTTTTTCCTCTCTTTCTTTCTTCTTTCACTCAATTGTTTGTATGATTAACACTTGTTTTAGGATGATTAATCCACAAATGAGTGGCTAATTCCCTTCCTTGCTGAGGTTATGAACATTTGTGATGAATTTTGATTATTGAATTATATGGTTTTTCATCTTCTTCTTCTTCCATGTTGTTCTATTAATTCTTGTTTCTACTGCATTGGTGTGTGGCCGACATTAAAGTACATCTAAAAAGTCCGATTTCACTCGAGAGAGCACGCAATTGGAAAGTTGTGAATTATTAGGGTATTGTTCTTAACTTGATTTGGGAAAATTGAGTTTTGATGTGCTTTCCTGATAGAAATATACTTGAAAGCCGTATTAGTCAATTTAGGAACCGGAATTGTATTGCTAGGTCATGAATTGCATTTGATCACAGAAATGTAGGCGGATGGTTTATGATTCTTAAGTGAGATTAAATACAAGAGTTTTAACCTCTAGGCTAATGTTCTTGGCTAGCAACTGGAAGAGAAGATTAACCAATGTATGATGATAATCAGTTCATTACATGTTCTTAACCTTGGCATGCTCATATCCATAGTTTAAATTCAAAGTAGATAATTATTAGTAGTTTTAGTATAGAAATTATAAAACAAATTATTCAACTGTTGGTTACGTTGTTGTCAGCATATTTAGAAGTGAGATAGAATATAGTATACTTAAGCAATTTTCACTTATCCAGAGTCTCCTTGGATCGATACTTGGCTTACTTAAGCCACTTACTACTTGTTTTACCACGTGCAGTTGCGTGTCGGTTTATAACCCCAACCAAAGCACCGAACAAGCAGCAGTGGTGTTAGGCCCAGAAGGCCAGTTACCCCTTTTGAGTGGCTAGATTGAGATGTCAGTACAACACCTTGGTTGGGGTGCCCTCACTCAGGAGCCTTCCATGACCACCTCAGGGTTACTAGCTGTGTCGTCACCCGCCAGGGGCGAGATGACGTCACTCCAGAGAGCGGCATGTCGTCCGCGAGGGACGAAGATTGGAACCCAGGTCCTCATACAGTCTATTCCATGACTAGACTATTTATATGTCGTTTGGTGTTACACCACACCCCCTGTCGAGCCTGGTGCCCGGGGTGCAGACAGTAGGAGTCTATTAGACTCAAACACAGCTACAGTTCAGGAGTCGAGCAGGTTCAGTTGTAGACCCTGGGGACTGGTAGGTTGGCTATAGCACCAATAGAGTCATCGAAACCTGGTTAGGGGTATATAGATTGAGATGTACTTGCCCAGCTTATGGGGGCTCGGGTAGGTTATTTCTGTGCTGCTTGTACCTCTCGGCTTATGGGGGCCAGGTGAGGTTCTTGTTTGTATTCTTGCCTGCTAGTTATAGATTATGAATGTGTAATCATACAGTTTTAGCTCACGTACATGTAACGTTTTGTTAGATGCATATTACGAATAAGCAGGCCTACAGGTTAATCTTTCTGCCCTGCTCTTTCTATTTATTTCTAATCTTTATTAGCTTATTTACTGCCTTATATATTCAGTACATATTGTACTGATGCCTCCCTTGGGCGTTGCATTTCTTGCCTGCATGTTTAGACAGACAAAATTCAGGGTCTTCAGTAGCAGTTGTTGGCCAGCTCTTTTCATCCAGAGTTGCCATGTGGTAGAGGCTCAGTATTTCTTTATATAGCATTGGGTAGGCCGGGGCCCTGTCCCGACCACTATTTATATTCTTAGAGGATTGCAGACTACAATTGTCATTTAGTTGGGTATTATTGGCCGTGGTGGGCCTATATATGTCTCTTTTTACGTGTTGGGCCGTGTGGGGCCTAGTATAGCGCCTGATTTTCATTTTAGTTACACCAGATAGGCATAAGCCTAGCCAGGTCTGTCAGATTCTAGTATGGCACTAGGTACTAGTCATGCCTCCCGAGGTAGGGCATGACAAACTTGGTATCAGAGCAGTTCGTATCCTAGGGAGTCTACAAGTCGTGTCTAGTAGAGTCTTACTTGTAAATGTGTTATGCACCGTATTCTATAAGCAGGAGGCTACGAGGCATGGTAGTATGGTTACCCCTCCTTCTTTTCAGATCGTGCTATAGAGCAGAGTTATATAGAGTTGAGTCCCTAAGCTTTCCTTGTTATGTCTATCTAGAATAATGTTTGATATAAGACAGACTCCAGTTGGATGCAAGATAACTATAGCAGTAGGGAGGTACCAGTGAGGCGCCGCAGTTGGGGGACGGTTAGCCTAACGGCGGAAGTAGACATCTTTTACATATCCCCATCACCCTCTGAGGTACCAGGAACCTCATAATGTGCTAGATATGCCAGTGCCATCCGCAGTTCTCCCTACAACCTCAGAATAGGAGGTTAAGAGTATAGTATATATGTACATATGAGTTGACTTACCTACTAGATATTTAGAATTAGCCAGGGGCAACAGTTAATGTTAAATTATCTGAAAGGTGCGAGAGAAGGAGGAGATTGCAAGATTCCTACCTCCAACCTTTCGAATATTGTAAGGTTCCATACCTCGGTCCTACTATAGTAAAATCGGCTCATTTTCCACCTCCTAGCATTGTTCTTTCAGTACAACAGAAAGTGTAAGTATCAGTGCTACGGTGCTCAGAATGAGTAGTAAAGAAGGGCTAGAATTGTTGCCTCTAAGAAGGATTAGAGATCCAAGTATTCACAAATTATTTAGACCCTTATGATAGTAAGCCAGGATCGGAGGGATAAGATTGCCAAAGCACTCAAGTGTGTGTGAGAAAGTCCATCATCGATAAACCCCCAACAATAGTAAAGCTCAAGTCAGAGAAAGAAAGATTCCACCGTAACATTCTAGTGACGGCAGGGCATACCTGCAAGATAATGGTTGTGACCTTAGTTTGTGATATCAAAGGACATGGAGATTATATGAACGAAATAGGCCCGAGTGCGAGTCAGAGGGAATACAGGTCAGTATACCTGGTCGGTAACATCCTTGACAGTATGAGGTAGGAGGAGCCCTCAAAGCTCAGCCCAAGGGAACAAGAGAAAAGGCGCAAGTATATAATGGGGGAAGACCAAAATCACCTCCAAGTGAAGTAAATTGACAAAGTACAGGACCACTGCTGGATGTTGAGAACTAAGCATCAGACTGATAGTTAAGAGACAGTGAGGTTGTAACTTAGAAGGCTGCAATATCCCTGCCAGTTGAGGAGGTAAAGGAGTACCAACACAGAGACTTTAACCTAGAACAGCCTGGAAACAAGGACTAGTAGGAAGTTATTGGCCCTCAAGATAACAAGGGGCGGAGTCATAAGACCTAGAGGTCGATCGTACATTCCAAGGGTGGTAGAACTTCGAACAGCAGACCATAGTTAAGGTGCACGTGTCCGTTACTCCCAGAATTTAATGAAAACACAACGGATCAAAAAGAGAGACCTACTATTGGCATGGAAAGATAGAAGATATCACTAAATCGTAGCAACAGAGCTCCAGTGACAGGCCAGAAAAGACGGGATAGCATGAACTGGGCAGGCCAATATTGGAGGTGGCCATACCTTCAAGGGGGTGGAGAGTAATTGACATTAATACAACCACAAGGTTATCTCATACCAGGTGTAACTTTACCTCATTTGAGGCAGTGTAGAAAGGCCAAAGAGATCAATTTGTGTCTCACCGGATGAAATTATGTAGTAGCTAAAGCTTATGCCAAGTTAAATATTCAAGAAGTAGTTGGATTGCATGGAGTCCAAGTATCTAACAAACTCGGACGGGGAGGCATCATTTTCAACTAAGTCCAAAAAAAGGGGACGTCAGAACAGATAGGACATATATCAACTTAAGTATGCACACAAATCAGATCCCCGAGATCTATTATAAATGGGAGAGGAAGCCCCTTGAATGATGATTTAAAGCAGATAAATTGAAGGTAGGCAAACCAACGCATGTTAGAACGGGTAGACGGAAAAAGCAAAACTTATTGGGAAAAAGGGCACCTACAACCAGGGTCGTCAAAAGTTGTACCCTAACATATGGCATAGGCGGTTAAGAATTAAAGCAGTGGCACGGTATTCCAAAAGTTCTCCAACGCAGGGTGTTATGAGATTTGCAAAGCTTAGTTTTAGATTCATTGGCCGTATCCTATCCTTTAGAGAATAGGCCAAGTGGCATGCAAGTTGGAATTGCCTCCAGAGTTAGAACCGGTCCATTCAGCTTTCATATGTCGATGCTGCGGAAAGGCATAGGTGACCCATCTCGAGATATTCCAGTTAAGGACATTTAAGTTACTGGGAAATTAACCCACGAAGAGGTTTCAGTCACCGTATTAGATCGGCAGGTTCGCAAGCTAAGGACTATTCATATGGTCTCTATTAAAGTATTGTAGAGAAACAGGAACAAGGAAGGAATGACCTAGGAAACTGGGAATGACATAAGGTCTGGATATCCGCACTTGTTCTAGGACTGATTCAGATTATGCAGTGAAGGGGATGTTATTACTCAGCGTTTACTCCATTGCTCATGTTATTAGTACTGTTCAGTTGGTTACCTCTTTTTGATGAAATAATTGTCTATAGCATCCTGTGAGGTGCCTGTATTAGACTTTTCTGCATTTTAGATTTTTGGCTAGTCCATGATATGAAGGAGACTCTGCTGAAATTTTTCTAAATCTTGGATAACAAGGTTAACCCTTTTAAGCCTGAGAATGACATTCGAGGACGAATGCTCCTAAGATGGGGAAGATGTTACACCCTGTAAATGTTAACGATTAGTAAGCGTATACATGGATTTATGATGAGTAAGAAGAGACTGACACGTGTGGAAAAAGCTTCGGAAGTAGGGTCATCGGGCGAGACTAGGCCGCGAGGGGCCAGTGCAACGCGCCAGCCAGCAGTGCACTGGCCAGCGCGGCGCGCCAGGCTTACTGCCTCAATAGGAGGCATGACACGACAAGGAGTGAGGTGATATGGGTGGCACGAGGCGCCCCCTGCCACCACCCTAGCCTATATATAAGGCTTTTCCTTGAAGTTCAAATCACTTCCAAATGAAAACTTCGGCCAGAGAGAGGGGAAAGTGAAGATTTCAACGGTTTTTCATCCAATTACGCTATCAAATGCAGTCCAAATTCAAATTAACTTCAGGTATTGAATTCTAAGCCCGCAGGGAGCATTAATACGAAGTTATTTCTCAAAATTCTCCCGGCAAATCGTAATCCCACCGAGAAAAATTTGTCAGAATTGCTCCAAACTGATTCCTAAATGATCATAGGAATCAAATAAGCATTTCTCCCTTCTGAACCCTCAAAAAATTATAAGTTTTCAGACGTATTTTGTGTAGTTTAATTATAGTGCTATTAATATCAAAATTTATCATTATATGCCGAATTTGGTATTGACATTCATCTCTTTCTCCCAGTATAACAGTTATAGCTGAAAAGAGCTGACGAATACAAGTTGAAACTCGTCGGTTATTCAGGAAACGATAGTCGAGGTGTGTAAGGCTTAACTGTCGGCAAGTTATTCTCGTCATACAGTGTTACGACTTATGTTTTTGAATAGAAATAACAGTCTCATATGCTGAAGATAGTTGCCACTAGTAGATTGTGATTAGACATGTTGTAATTAGCTGTTGCTAGTATATAAAGATCAGATATGCTGAGATTAGCTGCTATCAATAGATTACGATTTTATATATTGTGGTTAGCTGCTAAAAAACGTATATAGATTATACCGCAATATCCCTCGTCGGGAAAGAACATGTTAATGTGATACGCGCTGGAAGCATCATGAAAACTCTTATATTCTCTAGTTCATTGTATTAGTAGGATTGTATGTTTTATTGCAAAGCCTAGACCTTAGAAGCTCGTGAATAGTTATCGGGAGCTAGTAAGTTGAACAACATAGGCGCAGCTAGGCGATTTAACTACTAGTTTGGCGCCTGTATTGTCAGGAAAGCATGCCTAAGGGCCATTGGTGTACTCTCAAGCCCCAGGTTCAGAAATTTAGATAGGAAGGCCATACTTTAGAGTCAGCAGCCTAGGGTTGCCTAGTGAACTGATTGACAGTCTACCATATAGTTAGCTATTACCAGTGATTATCTGTCTCAGTTAACTTAGCATTTATCATACAGGTCGCTCAGGAAGCCAGCCCAGTCATCCAGGTCAAATAGACCCATGGGTACCCTAAGGAAGGGGGCCTTATTAACAGTTAGAGGCAGGAGTAGCGCCCTAGCCGGTTCTTATACGATAATCAGGTACATATTGCTGAGAGTAGCTAAGTCTATATAAACTTGTCTATAAGTTTAGGAATCGCCTAGAAATGTCACACAAGATCTGAGTAGACCAAGATGAGGCCTTAGGGTCTAGCACCATGTTAGTATAGTACTACCCACAGGATAAGAATGTCGGTAAGCTGCCTGTGGAGGATTAGGGGCCGATCGCTCAAAAGCAAGTTTGGTCAGTAACAGCCCTACAGTCGTTCTAAGTAGAGGAACTAAGTAATTAGTCATCCGCGACCCCACAGTTGTTTATGAGTTATAGTTGTTCAGGAAGGACATTCAGAGTTATGTTAGACCACTCCAGATCTCTCCCTATTCAGTCTAGATCATTAGAGATCATGATCACTATCAGGATCCTCTGATCAGATACAGGTGCATGGCATGCCCGCTAACAGCCTTACAAACTATCCTAGGGGGCGTGCAGCGGTGGCGTTAGGCCCAGAAGGCCAGTTATGCCTTTTGAGTGGCTAGATTGAGATGTCAGTACAATCCTAGGGGGTTTCCCTCACTCAGGAGCCTTCCATGACCACCCCAGGGTTACTAGCTGTGTCGTCGCCCGCCAAGGGCGAGATGACGTCAATCAAGAGAGCGACATGTCATCCGTGAGGGACGAAGATGGGGTCCCAGGTCCTCAGACAGTCCATTCTATGGCTGGATTATTTATATACCGATCAACAATACACCACATCCCCTATCGAGCCTGGTGCCCGAGGTGCAGATAGCAGGAGTCCACCAGACTCAAACACAGCTACAGTTCAAAAGCCGAGCGGGCTACTGGTAGGTTGGATATAGTACTAGTAGAGTCATAGAAACCTGGTTAGGAGTATATAGATTGAGATGTACTTGCCCAGCTTTTGGGGGCCCGGGTAGGTTATTTCTGTGCTACTTGTACCTCTCGGCTTATGGGGCCAGGTGAGGTTCTTGTTTGTATTCTTGCCTGCTAGTCATAGATTATGAATGTGTAATTATACAGTTTTAGCTCATGTACATGTAGCATTTTGTTAGATGCAGATTACGAATAAGCAGGCTTACAGGTTAATCTTTCTTCCCTTCTCTTTATATTTATTTCTATTCTTTATTAGCTTATTTACTGCCTTACATATTCAGTACATATTGTACTCTTGGGCGCCGCATTACTTGCATGCAGGTTTAGACAGACAAAATTCAGGGTCTTTAGTAGCAGCTGTTCATAGTCAGTAGTTGGCCAGCTCTTTTCATCTAGAGTTGTCATGTGGTAGAGGTTCAGTCTTTCTTTGTATAGCATTGGGTAGGCCGGGGCCCTGTACCAACCACTATTTATATTCTTAGGGGCTTGCAGACTATAGTTGTCAGTTAGTTGGGTATTGTTGTCCATGTGGGCCCCATATATGTCTCTTTTTACGTGTTGGCCGTGTAGGACCTAGTATAGCGCCTAATTTTCATTTCAGTTATAACTAGATATCATGGAGAACTTGCCGGCCCGCATAGGATTCCCTGTTATGGTCTGTTGCTAGTTAGATGTTTTCTTTTATAGGTGGCTATAAGGCCTTGTCGGCTGGAGGCTGTGTTTATAGCCGAGATATAGCCCGTTGTTTTAGTGAGTCGAGTTGTAGGCTTATACATGATGGGAATAAGCCTAGCCAGGTCAGTCATATTCCAGTGTGGCACTAGGTGCCAGTCATGCTTCCCCAGGTGGGGGGTGACACAGAAGTTTCTACAAGCACTGAGACTGAATTCTGCTATAGTACTATAGATTTTATTATTCCTAAGAATCAAGGACATCATATGGTGACAAGGCACAAGGCAAAGTCAACTCCTGTGACTCACATGTATTTTGCTGCAGGTAGAGAAGAGGCACAGAGAGAACCAAGAACTAAAAAGGAAGCATTAAAGTTTCCTCATTGGCTTGCAGCAATGCAAGAGGAGATTGATGCTCCTCACAACAACCAAACCTGGACACTGATTCCTAAAATTGCAAGAATGAACATAGTTGGCTCTAAATGGGTGTTTAAAACTAAACTGAAGGCAAATGGAACCATAAACAAATACAAAAAGAAAGATTGGTTGCAGGAGGTTTTTCCCAACTAGAAGGGGATGATTTTGAAGAGACATTTAGTCCTGTGGTCAAGGCCACAACCATAAGAGTGGTTCACTCAGTGGCTGTCAGCTCAATATGGGAGATCAGACAGTTAGATGTAAAAAATGCTTTCTTGCATGGCCATTTACAAGAGGAAGTATACATGACCCAACGCCCAGGCTTCATTGACCTCAGTTATCCTAATCATGTATGTCTGTTAAAAGACGGCATTGTATGGCCTGAAACAGGCACCTAAGGCCTGGTTTGACAGGTTCAACCTTCATTTACTTCATCTTGGTTTTATATATAGTAAGACAGACTCTTCCTTGTTTACACTTCACTATGTGAGAGGCATAATCCTTCTCCTATTGTATGTAGATGATATAATTATAACAGGAAGCAATTTAGAGTATGTCTCAGAGATTATTACCAAACTTGGTAAAGAGTTTTCCGTGAAAGATCTTGGACCTCTTTTGTGTTTCACACATTCAATGACAATAAATACAAATTTTATTGATGAAATCTGAAATATATATGATTTTGACCGAAAAAAATAAAAAATAAAGTACTACAACTTATAAAAATAGTCAAACGCTAAACCATCCTTAAATGGAGGTAAAATAAAGTAACTTACTATGTATGTGTGTGACTAGTAATTATGAAAAAATTTTGTCTAAATTATCTCCTCGTATTTTTGGATTGTTCCCACCTCAAAATTATAATTATTGATCTATGTATGTATGTAAATCTTAAATGGAGCAACAAAAATTTAGTCTACAATTTTGATTTGGGGTCGTTTTACAAAATTAAAATTTAAGTCTACATTAAATTCACTATATATATATATATATATATATATATATATATATATATATATATATATATATATATATATATATATATATATATATATATATTACATTCATGTAATAGTTTATGTGAAATAAGATTGAATGAAGTCCAAACCATATGAGTAGTGAATATTATTAGATGGATCTGAAGATGTTAAGATTTTATGTAGCCTATGATTTGTTTGATGCAAGTGAACTGCAAGCTTTTTCATGCCCTATCGAGAACAAGGTCACAAGAAAGTTACAGTTCCGCTTGCATCAAACAAATCAGAAATAATGAAAACTCCTCTAGATTGATAGGTTGTCATGTGTCTACTTACACTTTGTCTCTCTCTCTCTTTTTATCAATCTATCTATCCAAATCTCTCTATCTCTCAATATATATATATATATATATATATATATATATAGAGAGAGAGAGAGAGAGAGAGTGAGTGACAATGAGAGAGAGAGAGAGAGAGAGAAAGTTAAGAGTTCCACAGAGAAGAAGGTTATGTTGGGGTAGGGAAAGTGAGACAATTTATAGATATAGGGGATGAATGGGATTGTGCCACATGGAGTTTATAGACAATTTATAGATGACTACCACAAGCACTAACCGCTGTACATCTTCAAAATTCAACCACTGGAGTGACAGTATGTATGTGGACTCTCAGGATCCAGCAGTCACATGACAAACAATCTAGGTAACCTATCTGATCTCCAACCTTATAATGGATCTGATAAAATCATTATTGGAAATGGTTCTCAATTAGACATCACACATGTTTGAAATACAACTAGATCGGGTTTGAAACTACAGGAACTTCTTGTAGTACCTAAGGTCACTAAGAATCTACTTTTCAGTTAGTAAGATTGCCAAGGATAACTAATGCACTCTTGAATTTAATGAATCTAATTTTGTGATTAAACACAAGAAGACAAGGAAACTACTGGCCAAGGGATATAGAAAAGGGTGACTCTATGCGTTGGATGATAACGATCTCTATGCCTTGACTCCCACGCAAGACGGGAAGAACTCAGACAATATATGACATGCTAGATTAGGACATCCTAGTTTGAACTCTTTAAAAATTCTGAGTACATATAGGAACATTGATGTTAGTTGTTGGAATAAAGTGCCTACTGTTTGTTCTAGTTGTCAGTTAGGCAAAGGTTGTAAAATACCTTTTTGTTTTAGAAATAAAATTGAGAAAGAACCTTTATTGAGAATTCACTATGATCTTTGGGGCCCTGCACCAGTTGAATCTTCTCAACATATGAAATATTATGTTACTTTTTTTGATGATAATACAAGGTTCACTTGGCTCTATCCACTGAAAAAGAAGTTAGACTTTTTTGAAGTATTTCTCTAATCCCATATAATGGTGGAAAGGTAGTTATCAAAAGTTATAAAAAATTTTCAATGTGATGGAGGAGGTGAGTTCACAAGCACAGAATTTGTTAAGCACTTGGAAAGTTGTGGTATAATCAGATATATTTCTTTTCCTAACACCAGATCAAAATGGCAATGCAGAAAGAAAGCATAGGCCCATAGTTGAGTCTGGTTTAACCTTATTGTTTCATGCCAAGCTACCTTTATTACTGTGGGTAGAAGCTTTCATGGTTGTTGTGCTTCTCATAAATAGACTGCCTTCATCAGTGTTGAAAATGACCACTCCTTTTGTTCAACTATATGGTGCACAACCTGACTACAACAGCCTAAAGGTGTTTGGATGTAGATGCTTTCCATATTTAAAAGGTAGCACTAAATTCAGTCCCAAGACTTATCCTTGTGTGTTTATTGGATATAGCAGTTTGCACAAAGGATATAGATGCTTTTCTTCCTCTAATAAAAAGAGTCTATGTATCCATGCATGTCATCTTTGATGAATCCATACTGCCTTATGAGAATCTGTCTCAATCACAAGCACAAACTGATATTTCACCTCACTTAGCTACTTTTGTTGAGTTCTTCTCTAAGTTGCAGGAACTAGATTCAGGGGAAGTGTTGTCTAGTTGTGATGTTTCTCATCATGTTTCTTCCCCTTCTGCTGATGTGGTGACAAGCAATGCAGTTGGTGATACAGCTGTGTCTAGCACTTAGCCTACCATTCTTGTTGATGATGGAGTGGTGACTAACACTCAGCCTACCATTCTTGTTGATGATGAAGTGGTGAATAACACTCAACCTTCAAGATATGCTTCAATTGATCAATTATCAGATGATGGTGATATAGAGACTTCATCAGATGATGAAGTTGTTGAGTCACAAAGAATAAATGCACCACAACCAAATGTTTTCTCTATAACTGATCCTAATGATAAACAGTTGGAAGTTGATCTTTTAGGTTGGTTCAACACTAGTAGTCCACAACCATAAGAGTGGTTCTCTTAGTGGCTATTAGCTCAACTTGGGAGATCAGACAGTTAGATGTCAAAAATGCTTTCCTACATGGCCATTTACAAGAGGAAGTATACATGAGCCAACGTTTAGGCTTCATTGACCTCAGGTATCCTAATCATGTATGTCTTTTAAAGAAGGCATTGTATGGCCTCAAACAGGCACCTAGGGCCTGGTTTGTCAGGTTCAACCTTCATTTACTTCATCTTGGTTTTATATGTAGTAAGTCAGAGGCTTCCTAGTTTACACTTCACTGTGTGAGAGGCACAATCCTTCTCCTATTGTATGTAGATGATATGATTATAATAGGAAGCAATTTAGAGTATGTCTCAGAGATTATTACCAAACTTTGTAAAGAGTTTTCCATGAAAGATCTTGGACCTCTTCATTTCTTTTTGGGAATTGAAGTCAGATACATCACAGGTTGAACTCATTTGAGTCAAGGCAAGTATGGCGCTAAGGTTATTGCCAAGGCAGACATGACCTCAACAAAAGCACTGCACACACGTCTAGCACAGAAGCATGGACTAGAAGAGGCTACTGGGAAACTTGTTGATGTCTCACTATACAGGAGTATTGTGGGAAGTCTTCAATACTTGACAATCACTAGACCTGATATCACTCATGCAGTCAATCTAGCCAGTCAGTTTATGCAAAATCCAAACAGTGAGCATCTTCAAGGTGTTAAGAGGATTCTTAGGTACATTAAGGGGACTCTACACTATGGGCTCAGAATAATTTCACAATCACCATGCAGGCTATATGGTTATTCAGATGCAGACTGGGGAGGCTGTTCACTTACTAGGAGGTAAACTACTGGCTACACCATTTATTTTGGTGCAAACTGCATGTCTTGGGTATCAAAGAAATACACGACAATAGGAAGATCAAGTGTTGAAGCTGAGTATAGATCCTTGGCATCCATTGCAGCTGAAATGACATAGATCAGCTATGTTCTTCATGACATTGGTGTGTATCTGCAGATAGTTCCTACTCTATATTTTGACAATTTAAGTGCGTTGTATATGACAGTGAATCTAGTTATGCACTCCAGGACAAAACATGTGGAGATAGATTACCACTTTGTTCGCGAAAAAGTGGCCAGAAGACAGCTACTCACACAATTTGTGAGGTCTAAGGATTAGCTGGCTGATATACACACAAAGGCCTTGTCTAAACAAGTGTTTGCTGGTTTTAGAAGCAAGCTAGGAGTAACTGCTCCACCACTCACTAGCTTGAGGGGAAGTGTCCAAGATAAAGATCAAGAGTCCAAGATAAAGCTCAAAGAAAAAGTTAGTTAAGTCATTGTATGAGAGTAAATATTTAGTTCTTCTTGTTTAACAAGAATAAGACTTGTGTAGTTTGTAGTTATCCTACTTCTTCTACTTAATTCTCATCTTATATATAAGAGTCATTTGTATGCGATTATACAAATCAATATATGACTTATTATCTCTAAAACAACTTGAGAATTCTTCATTTTTATTCTCTCATTCCTGTTCTTTATTCTCAAGATTTCAAGATGCAGTATATTTAATTAAGAACGGAAGGCGAGAGGACTTACGTAAGGCCAAAAGTCTACTAAATATGTTATGTATAAACAACTTTCACCTATAAATATAAGGAATAATAAATGTCATTATTTATAATAATTAATATTGTTTATGAATAATATTTAAACAAGGAAGGTGAGAAGACTTACCTTATATTATTCCGTAAAGTCGGGAGAAATGGTTTTTTAGCCTTTTATAATTTTATTAGTTTTATGATCTTTTTAGAAGAGATTTATTTTTACACATAAGAGATCTCAAAAATGTCATTGTAAAAGGACAAAAAATCTCTTTTCCTCCACAAAGTCAGAATCAATTCTGTTTAATACTATAATCTATCAGGAATATCTAAAAGATAGGAAAATAACATAGATGAAGTCATACTATTGCTCTGGACGCTGGTAGCTCATCGCAATTTCTAAGAAGCATGGTCTCGAACAATTAGAATCAGTATGGTCCACTAGTGCTAGGATTTGTATCGAAATATTGCAGGAAGAGTAGTATGAGTATGAGTGTGTGTACTCAGTAGATATCTCAGGCTTATCAGGCAAGATTTAATTTGGATATGTGATATATAGAATACTAATAAAGCTGCCAAATCAACAAAGAAACCCTCAACTCTCTATAATATAGTATAAGCAGCTGACTAGAGCCATCCGTTGAATAAATGTGAAGCACAAGAAAATAAAGAATCAACAAAGTGCAAAGCAATGGAAAATAATGATATTCAATGGCCAATGATTCTACTGGTATGAACTTTTTCCATAATGGCATGCTATGAGAGGACCCATGAAGGACTCGCGAGATTCATATAACCTGTCCGGAACCATTTTCCTTTGCGCTATAGCTGACATTTATACTCGTCATCATCAATAATAAATAAGTCATCTGGCCTCGAGTTTTAATATATTTTTTTAAATTTTTGTCTCCATAGTAGCAAGCCTATGATCCATGAAAATGATATGTATACATGATCACAATAATTTTTTTTAAAAAAAATTCAAATTCAATAAGTACATAAGAATGACTTTTTAACCACAATAACCATAGGCCCAAGCCTTCTCAATTAAAGCTTTTACTTTTCAGATGGTGCCCTTAAGCCACAATACATCAACTAAGTGGATTTCTTTCAACACAGTACTCATAGGCCAAAATATCTCTCAAATAAGTTGATTGATTTCCCAACAGTGCGTATAGGCCAATAAATTTCTCAAATAAGTAGATTGCTTTCATAACAGTGTTGTAGGCCAATATATCTCTTAAATAAGAATATTTCTTTAAAAAAGATGCTCATAGGCTAATATATTTCCTAAATAAGCAAATTGTTTTTACAACAATGTTTGTAGGCCAATATATCATCACGAGCGGTATAATGAAAATAGAGTAAGCCTCAACATATAAGCATTTCAAGTCATATAGCATCTATTAGCTAAGCCCCTAGTATGATTTCACAATAATGAGTCATTTATCCAAAATTTCAACCTCATCAATTTGCCAAGCCCATAGTATGCTTTAGACAATAAGTTAACACTCAAACTCAGCCTAGAAAGAATAATCCATAACCTACCTTAATGGCTGAGGAAACACGTCACGAACTCTTACACAATCATTTTCCCTTTGCGTCTCTCCTCAAAAGTCTCCATATCTAACAAAATCATGTTCTACATGAGAATCCAAATCTATCGATATACATATTGCAATATAAAATTTCAAATAAAAAATCGAGTCAAAAAGCCATCCTAAGCCTCTAAGGTCAAATTGAAAATTTTCTTTTAAACTTTTTTACCCATAAGGTTAGGATGTCTTATCTAAAAACTTGGTGAAAAGAGGATTTGAATCAACCCAAATCATCAAAATCTCATTTTAGAATCTTAGGGTTAAACCTCCCCATTCTGAATCCCCAAACGCAGATTAAAACTTGAAATCAAATATAGATTACTGGAGAATTGCAAAATTATTGGTTAGAAACTTAATCCCTTTCGAAATCAAAGGAATTGCACCAAAAATAGTCTCAATCCAAGCTCTATAACTTCAAGTATGGTAGAAAATGTGAAAGGATCATGAAAATTACTGTTTGTCACTAATGGAACAACGTATATCCGGTAATGTGGCACTCTCTAAGATCAGTATTCATACTTATCTTTTATCTCAAATTTTGACTCTTTTCCTCTATTTAATTATAGTTAGATGATATAATTTATAGAATAGGATAAATTTAAGTGAAGTGACCTTTCAAAAATGTGTGTCCTTTTGATTTATTAGTATCTAACTATCTTTTGGGTTTGAGTGACTTAGAACGGTTTGGTTTAAAAGTAAACTTTTTATCTTTTTAGGGTCGATGGTCAAGAAGCTTCTTTGGGTCGGCATGAACGTCTCCAAGTCCAACTTATTTTGTGAATCACACGAGTATCATCAGGAGACCATTGATAATCTTTGACAGTCTATGGATAATATTAGTATTCTCTGTATCGTTATACATGTGTGATTTCATGAGTGCTGAATTCTGAACAAGCTTTTAAAAAAATTAGCAGATCAGGATGTAAATAGAGTGATTCGGTTTGTATCCCTTCAAGCTACACTGTATTGGAATGTAACTGCTTCTGTGATCAAGATTGTTATAGTCAAGTAATGGTTTTTGACCCAATTTATTTTTTGGATTTGTTTTTTTCAAAACTGGATTGCATTTGCTTATTTCACTGATTCATTTTCTACTTTCTAGAGAAGGAATTTATGATTGACTGGATTTTCACTACTTTTTATCTTCTTTTGCTATTTGTCTACTACAGCCTATAGACACAGTAATGTGATGTCAAAAAAATTCCTTATATATTTTCTTTGAAACAAAAAAAGAGAGAAAAACATATTCTTCTTCGCCAATTTTTTAAAACTAAAAGAAAGATAAAGTGAGGTTTTTCACTTTTTCTTCTTTTCACCTCAATATTGATGTAGTTCTTGAATATGACTATACTGTTCTTTGGTGCTCTAATGAGATTCTTTGGGTGATTTGATTTTCCTTTTCAACAAAGTACTTTGTTTTAATTTATGCGATTGAAAATTTGAGGTTTGACTGTCTATTCAGATATAAAAGCATTAATTTTTTTAAAAATAAAATTTATATATTTGAAAGCTACCTATAAAATACACAATAAATCAAAATAAATAATTAAAACAATTCAGCGAAAAAAATTAATTAATTCTAGAAATTTCAATTGTGCCGCATAAATTAGCACTGAGAGAAATAAATTACGTAGATAATTCACCAATTTTGAGGTATGATTTGATTTTTCTTATTTTTTTCATCGGATGAGACTTTGTTTTTAATTTAGTTTTTTCTAAATCATAGATAATTCATCAGCTTTGTTACTTATATGGACTGCATTTTCTTTGTTTTGCATTAGACGAGTCAAGTTTGATTTTATTTTTCGTTAATTTTTAAAAACTAATAGAATTTATATTTATTCCTGTTTAATTTCATCGATTACGTAATTTCTTACTTTGTTTCTTTTTCATTAATTTGTGTTTCAAAATATATTTTATTTCTTCATCATAATATGCGAAGAATTACTGTATTCACCAGTTATATGGAACCTACTTTTCGAAAGTTGGAGCTATTAATAGTTTCACTTTTTCCTTTTGCTATTCGTTTGTCAAACTTATGTTTTTGAACTATTACAACGAATTTTTTTGTTACAATAGCTATGTTTTTATTAAGACCTGGAAATAAAACATCTTATATTTATTTGCAATGACCATATGTTGATTCAATTACTCGCACATAGAGAGTGAGTACTATTTGCTATTGAAGATAAAGATCAAGAATCCAAGATAGAGCTTAAAGGAAAAGTTATTTAAGTCATTGTATAAGACTAAGTGTTTAGTTCTTGTTGTTTAACTAGAATAGGACTCTTGTAGTTTGTAGTTATCCTACTTCTTCTACTTAATTCTTCTCCTATATATAGGAGTCATTTGTATGCGATTTTACACATCAATATACAATTGATTCTCTCTAAAACAACTTTAGAATTCTTCATGGTATCAGAGCATTGAGAACTCTTCTCGCTGCTTAAGTATTGAAATCTAGAAAAATTGTTTCTATCCAAACAAAATGGCCCCCTTACCTCATCATTGCACCAGCTCATCGCCTCGTGTTCCATCAAACTTAAACCAAGAAATCATCTGATCTGGAGAACACGGATGTTGTAGCTTATCTAGGTGATGAAGTTAACTTATCTCATCAAAGAGATGGCACTAGCTCCAGCATCAAAAGGTTTGGAGAAAGATAATGAAAGACTCTCTAGAAAGGTTGCTGAAGACAGTGGAAGTAAGGAAGATTGGGAGGAGAAAGACGTTCTGTAGGTACACTATCAGAAGAAAGCATGTACTTAATAATAAGGTTTACCAATGCTAAGGAGATGAGGGAATGCCAAGAAGAAGCCAATCTTCAAGCAACCAAGGATAAGGAATTTCAACTTAAACAACAGCTACAGAATGTTAAGTTGGGAAACAAGAATATTGATGAGTACATCAATGAATTCAAAGGCATTTGATGGACTTGCAGCCATACAAAATCCTGTTGATGAAGATAGCAAAGTGATTAACTTCACTATAGGCTTAGGTCTCAAGTACAAGACATTCAAAACTGTCATGTTAGGTAAGACACCCTATCTGACTCTAAATCAGTTTGTCAATGCACCAAGGGGTTTTGACATGAGAGAAGATTAGGAAGAAGTGCCTTAACAAAACAATGATATGACATTCTCTGTTTAAAGAGGTAGAGGAAGAGGAAATCATTCTCAAAGAGGCAGAGGTCCTAACAAATTGAACTTCAGGGGAAGAGGTTTTAGGCATGCTGGACAAGGACACAACAATCAAAGAAATCAAAGTACTCAAGGTGGAAGTCAGAATAAGGGAAACATGCAAGGTTCTACAGGTGAGACATGTCAAATTTGTGGTAGAAATAATCACACAGCTCTTAAGTGCTTCTACAGGTGGGACCATTAGTATCAATCTGCAGATGAACTACCACAAGCACTAGCTGGTATACGTCTTCAAAATTCAACTACTAGAGATGACAGTATGTATATGGACTCAGGAGCCAGCAGTCACATGACAAATAATCTAGGTAACCTATCTGACCTCCAACCATATAATGGATCTGATAAAATCATTATTGGAAATGGTTCTCAATTAGACATCACACTTTTTGGAAATACAACTAGATCAGGTTTGAAACTGTAGGAACTTCTTGTAGTACCTAAGATCACTAAGAATCTTCTTTCAGTTAGTAAGATTGCCAAAGATAACTCATGCACTCTTGAATTTGATGAATCTAATTTTGTTGTTAAGGACAAGAAGACAAGAAAACTACTGGCCAAGGGATATAGAAAAGGGGGACTCTATGGATTGGAAGATAACAACCTCTATGCCTTGACTGCCACACAAGATTGGAAGAACTCAGACAATATATGGCATGCTAGTTTCGGACATCCTAGTTTGAAATCTTTAAAATAGGAACATTGATGTTAGTTGTTGGAATAAAGTGCCTACTATTTGTTCTAGTTATCAGTTGGGCAAAGGTTGTAAACTACCTTTTTGTTTGAGAAATAAAATTGAGAAAGAACCTTTGTTGTGAATTCACTATGATCTTTGGGGCCCTGCTCCAGTTGAATCCTCTCAACATATGAAATATTTTGTGAATTTTTTTTGATTATGATACAAGGTTCACTTGTCTCTGTCCATTGAAAAAGAAAGACTTTATTTGAAATATTTCTTAGATTCCAAAAAATGGTGGAAAGGTAGTTCTCAAAAGTTATAAAAAATTTCCAAAGTGATGGAGGAGGTGAGTTCATTAGCACCAGAATTTGTTAAGCACTTAAAAAGTTGTGGTATAATCAGATACATTTCTTGTCCTAACACATCAGAACAAAATGGCAATGCAGAAAGAAAGCATAGGCCAATAGTTGAGACTGGTTTAACCTTATTGTTTCATGTCAAGCTACCTTTATTCTTGTGGGTAGAAGCTTTCATCACTGTTGTGCTTCTCATAAAAAGACTACCTTCATCAGTGTTAAAAATGACCACTCCTTTTGTTCAATTATATGGTGCACACCTGACTACAATAGCTTTAAGGTGTTTGGATGTAGATGCTTTTCATATTTAAAAGGTAGCACCAAATTCTCCCAAGACTTATCCTTGTGTGTTTATTGGATATAGAAGTTTGCACAAAGGATATAGATGCTTTTCATCCTCAAACAAAAAGAGTCAATATATCTAGGCATGTCATCTTTGATGAAACCATACCACCTTATGTGAATCTGTCTCAATCACAGGCACAAACTGATATTTCACCTCACCTAGCTACTTTTGTTGAGTTCTTTTCTAAGTTGCAGGCACCAGATTCAGGGGAAGTATTGTCTAGTTGTGATATTTCTCATCATGTTTCTTCCCCTTCTGCTAATGTATTGACAAGAAATGCAGTTGGTGATGCAGCTGTGTCTGACACTCAGCCTACCATTCTTGTTCATGATGGAGTGGTGACTAACACTCAGCCTACCATTCTTGTTGATGATGAAGTGGTGACTAACACTCAGCTTTCAAGAGATGCTTCAATTGAACAATTATCATATGATGGTAATATAGAGACTTCATCAGATGATTAATCTGTTGAGTCACAAAGCACAAATGCACCACATCCAAATGTTTTCTCTATAATTGATCCTCAAGGTATACAGTTGGAAGTTGATCTTTAAGGCTGGTTCAACACTAACATTCCACAATCAGAAGTTGCGACAAGCACTGAGACTTAATGCAGCCATAGTACTATAGATTATATTGTTCCTAAAGAATCAAGGACATCATATGGTGACAAGGCACAAGGAAAATCAACACCTATAACTCACATGTATCATGTTGCAGGTAGAGAAGAGGCACACAAAGAACCAAGAACTACAAAGGATGAATTAAAGTCTCCTCACTGGCTTGCAGCAATGCAATACTAGATTGATGCTCTACACAGCAACCAAACCTTGGCACTGGTTCCTAAAATTGCATAAATGAACATAGTTGGCTCTAAAGGGGTGTTTAAAACTAAACTGAAGTCAAATGGAACCATAGACAAATACAAAGCAAGACTGGTTTCAAGAGGTTTTTCCCAACTAGAAGGGGTTGATTTTGAAGAGACATTTAGTCGTGCAGTCAAGGCCACAACCATATGAGTGGTTCTCTTAGTGGCTGTCAGCTCAACATGGGAGATCAGATAGTTAGATGTCAAAAATGCTTTCTTACATGGCCATTTACAGGAGGAAGTATACATGAGCCAACGTGTAGGCTTCATTGATCTCAGGTATCCTAATCATGTATGTCTGTTAAAGAAGGCATTGTATGGCCTCAAACAGGCACCTAGGGCCTGGTTTGACAAGTTTAACCTTCATTTACTTCATCTTGGTTTTATATGTAGTAAGTCAGACTCTTCCTTGTTTACACTTCATTATGTGAGAGGCACAATCCTTCTCCTATTGCATGTAGATGATATAATTATAATAGGAAGCAATTTAGAATATGTCTCAGAGATTATTACCAAACTCTGTAAAGAGTTTTCCATGAAAGATCTTGGACCTCTTCATTTCTTTTTGGGAATTAAAGTCAGATACTTCATAAGTTGAACTGATTTGGGTCAAGGAAAGTATGTCGCTGAGCTTATTGCCAAGACTGACATGTCCTCAACAAAAGCACTGCACACACCTCTAACACAGAAGCATGGACTACAAGAGGCTACTGGGAAACTTGTTGATTTCTCACTATATAGGAGCATTGTGGGAAGTCTTTAATACTTAACACTCACTAGACCTGATATCACTCATGAAGTGAATCTAGCCAGTCATTTTATGAAAAATCCAAACAGTGAGCATCTTCAAGGTGTCAAAAGGATTTTTAGGTACATTAAGAAGACTCTGCACCATGGGCTCAGAATAATTTCACAATCACCATGCAGGCTATATGGTTATTCAGATGCAGACTGGGGAGCCTGTTCACTTAATAGGAGGTCAACTACTCGCTACACAATTTATTTTGGTGTAAACTGCATTTCTTGGGTATCAAAAAACTAAACGACAGTAGCAAGATCTAGTGCTGAAGCTGAGTATAGAGCCTTGGCATCCACTGCAGCTGAAATGACATAGATCAGCTATGTTCTTCATGACATTGGTGTGTATCTGCACATAGTTCCTACTCTATATTATGACAATTTAAGTGCCTTATATATGACAGTGAATCTAGTTATGCTCTCCAGGACAAAACATGTGGAGATGGACTACCACTTTGTTCGCGAAAAAGTATCCAGAGGACAGCTACTCACAAAATTTGTGAGGTCTAAGGATCAGCTGGCTAATATACACACAAAGGCCTTGTCTAAACAAGTGTTTGTTGGTTTTAGAAGCAAGCTAGGAGTAACTGCTCCACCACTCACTAGCTTGAGGGGAAGTGTCCAAGATAAAGATCAAGAGTTCAAGATAAAGCTCAAAGAAAAAGTTAGTGAAGTCATTGTATGAGAGTAAATGTTTAGTTCTTATTGTTTTACAAGAATAGGACTCGTATAGTTTGTAGTTATCCTACTTCTTCTACTTAATTCTCCTCTTATATATAAGAGTCATTTGTATGCGACTATACAAATCAATATATGACTGATTCTCTCTAAAACAACTTGAGAATTCTTCATTTGTATTCTCTCATTCCTGTTCTTTATTCTCAAAATTTCAAGATGCAGTATATTTAATTAAGAACGGAAGGCGAGAGGACTTACATAAGGCCAAAAGTCTACTAAATATGTTATGTATAAACAAGTTTCACCTCTAAATAAAAGGAATAATAAATGTCATTATTTATAATAATTAATATTGTTTATGAATAATATTTAAACAAGGAAGGTGAGAAGACTTACCTTATATTATTCCGTAATGTTGGGAGAAATGATTTTTTAGCTTTTTATAATTTTGTTACTTTTATGATTTTTTTACAAGAGATTTATTTTTACACATAAGAGATCTCAAAAATGTCATTGTAAAAGGGAAAAAAATCTCATTTCCTCCATAAAGTCAGAGTCAATTCTGTTTTTCAATTGAGAGGATAGTTGAAGGGGAGTTGGATCAATAGTAAAGTTATTTTCGTGTGACCTATAATTCACGAGTTGAAGGGAAGTCTTAGAATAATGGTACAGTTGTCTCCATGTGACTTATAGGCCACGAGTTTGAGTCGTGGAAGCAACTACTAATGCTTTCTTAA